>PUFA01000154.1:0-1200000 GCA_003508835.1 Eonycteris spelaea
AGGAAGTGTTTTTGCCCAGGTTTACTCAACCAATAAGAGATAAAACCACATTGGAATTCAGAGTCCAGATATGCTCATCAATCTAAAACTCCTCTGTGAATCATATAAAGATTATAACCCTAACTTCCCCTATCTCCCCAATTTATTTTTATTCTGGCTGGAGAAACCCCTAGGCATGCTTTTCTTTATGTTGCCACACATAACACTAAGGCATCAGGCTTCAGATCAAACTGCTATGTGAGATCTTTCAGACCTGGCAGGCCTCATGACGGGAGGTGCACAGTTTTTTGGAAGGAACTGCAGTCAGGGACTCAGCCTCCACCTCACCCCACCCCTCACCTTGATCAGCATACTCAGGTATTTCTGCACTTCTAGCCTAAGTGCCTCCATTGAGAAGCCTCATTTTGGCAACTTTGACTGAGGCACTTTTCTCTACTTTGACTCAGTACCCTTCTACTCTTAGCCCTCCCTTTTCTCACTTTCCCCAGCCCATGGGTCTATAGAAAAGTAGAAGTATTCTGTTTGGGGCTCCTCAGCAATGAGATGATTCTGCCTATCTGTGCTGCATCCACTTGACCCTCACCCAGTGCTATTCTGTGGGGAAAAATGAAACACCAAGGATCTGGAGCCTTACTCTGCCTTTCACTGACAACTGCTTCAGTAAGTAATAAAGCCTTGATTGTTACTTTTGTTGTAGTTTATTTCCCTAATTGGCATCTCAACACCTGATTGATAACACATACCTGCCAGCCCTGCCCTTTCTCTCTGCAAATATTCAATGCCTATTTGCATTTCGATCTGGTTCCCATCATATGTTTCCCATCTCCACACTCCTCTTCTACTTATAGTTTGTTTTCCATAGTTTATTGATCGTTTGTCTATTATTGCCTGTTGTTTTGTTTCATGAAAATTAGTCTTGCTTCCCTAGAGGATTTTTCTCTAATGTAAGTACATATTACCCTGTGTCTTTAATAGTAATTCAATAAATACTTAACTATGGTTAATTTATAAGCATTTACTACAGAATGATTGACTAACTGATTATAATATCATTAGCCTCCTTTAGACTATAGACTCACTACAATCATAGTTTGTGGGTGTAGAGACCAAACAAAAATTATTAATCAAAATTTAGTTCTTTTCTCCCCAAGTTTCCAGTGAGATGTTACTATTTAATTTTAGGGAAAACTTCTTTTATTCTATTTTTTTTCCTCAGGCACTTGCTGCTCATATACCATAACAGGATATTAAATACCTGGAGAAAGAGACTCACGTTGGAAGAAAAATTTTACCAGATGAAAATCCTGGAGTTGGTATCTGAGCTTATTAGAAATAGATTTGATGTACTGATTAAGGATTAATATATTCCCCCAAAAGACTCATTCTTAATAATTTTTATATATTTTTATTTCTATTCATATATATATAATATTTATATATTAAATGTTCCAAATTCTTTCATTATTTGTATCCTGAAATACTTGAGTAATAATTATTCATGTTCAATTTTTTCCTCAAAAACTTCACATGATTCCTTGAATTTTTTAGTTCTTCAAGCTTTCAAATTGACTTTATATATACAAGCTTTATTAATGTTCTTATCCTACTGCTTGGTGATGACATACATTTAATGATACAAGTTAGATGACCTAGAGCCTCTGTTGTGGGTGGAGTGAGTGAGATTATCATGTGCATTGTACATATGCAGTTAGTGAGGTTCTGAAAATTGAAGAGATTTGTCCGGGTCTTACAGCCAGTAAATAGAAACTGTCATTGTATCCCTGTATACCTGATTGACTCCAAATACAAAAATATTCCCAATTCATGATACTAATTCTGAGACAATAATAATAATAATAATAATAATGATATAATTACAAAAAGAAGTAATTTGGTGTCATATCTTAAAGCATGAGTAATTTCTCACCAAAAAGGAATTTGTTTTGTAGAATGTAACTTAAATAAAAGTGCTTAACTCAAGGATGAGACATTTTATGGAATCTGTCCTCCTTTAAGTTGCTTTTGAATGAATAGATATAGGACAGAGATTAATCTTTTTAATAATCTTGATAGTGATGTTTGTCAAAAATAAAAATGTCAGTCTCATTCTTTTTGGAATGGAGCAAATTCTTATTATTTTTTTCTACTACATGCATTTTTTGGCTTATCAATAGCTCCTTTAAAATATAGACTTCTATTCCTTACCTTTTAAGCAAAATAAATTGAGATGTAAGCTATATTCATCTAGCCAAATAATTTATTCATGTCTTCATTTATCTTTCCACAGACTGAGCAATGCAGAGAATTTTTAAGCATGGAAATTTCACTGAAAGTAGTTTTCTATCTAGGCATTGTTTATCCAGCTACAAGAGCTCACTTGTTTTCAGTTGTCCACAAAAACTAACAAACAAACATAATTTGAGGTGCTTATTCCTAGTAATACAATGTTATAAGAAATGAGAACAGAAAGTAAACTTTTATGTATACAGATGAGTCCATATAATTCACAGATTATAGTCCTAGAGGAGAATGTAGTATTTGATAACAATAAAATCTTAACTATGGTTTATGACAATCAATTTTAAAACACCTTTTCTATGTATCACCTTATCCAAATGTACATAATGACAATATTTTATATGAGTTTATGCTTTTTTCCTTCCATGCTGCTCTGTCGGTTGCTCATGTCTATAGGACTACAATACCAATTATCTGTGTAATCATGAAACCTGTTTTCTTGATTTGTGAAATAAATCACAGTTTCCCAAAGTTTCATTTCATTTCTAACACTTACAATTATTATTTGTCTCTGCTTGATCTGAATTTGGGAGTAGTTTGGAATTACTTGTGTAAATTACTGTCTTTTAATTTTGGCAAACAATGGTTTACCATCCATCCACATACCTACTTGATTGCAGATGAATCAAAAACATTATTTTAAAGGATTTTGACTTCCATAGAACATTTTTTGGCTAAAATAACTTGATGCACTAAAGATGTTACTGCCGCCCTGGAGACAGATTATTAGTTTACTCTTAGAAAGAGCCCATTAAACCCCTACTGACTCTATTTTGATGGCATCAGTTATGATAGAATAAATTCTACTATATGGCAATTAAGGCCCCTGGGTCATGGCAGAGTTGTGCCTCGGAGTTTCTGCTTTGGCTATTTTATTTGTTAAATTTTTTAAAATGAAAGTTTTTTGGTACCTCAGAGACTAAAACCCTTAAAATAGATCCTGTACATACTACCTTTACCCATAATTTTGCTTCATGAAGCAGATACTTATGAAGAAATTTTAAATAATCTACTATTATAATATATACAATATTAAGAATTAAAATATTAAAGTGTAACCCTAATAATTTAGACAGCAGCCTTTTTTACTAAAAAGAACTACAAACCAGTGAGCTCATAAAATATGATAAATAAGAATCATTTTTTTTATTATGTGGTGACTAATATTGACAATATCTTTTTCAGATAATAAATAGTGATAGTTGCCAGGCACTGTGCTGAGCATTTTAAAATCATAATTCTCTTTAGTTCTTCAAGGAATATTATCATTTTCACTCTAAGATTGAGCAACTGAAATTTCAAGAGATTAAACAGCATACACTAGTTTGATTTCAAATGCCAGGGTCTTAGACACTGTATCATACTGGTTTCCTTAAAGAATACTTTATCTTACCATTCACTGCTCACTTGCTGAAACCTGACCATCAGTTGCAAACTACAAATGTTCTACTTCAATCCCTTTAGTCCTATCCATCTCTTGTACATTCTCACTGATGCCTACAACTTCTACAGTCTTCATTATTTCTGCCCTGAACAATTCAAAGGCTTCTTAAATTGTTTTTCCACTGCCTTTATCATTCTCTTCTAATTCATTTTATAGACAACTGTCAGATTTCTTTCCTTTTCTCTATTAAGAAAAATGGCATGAAAAGTAAATCCTAAATTTCAACATTAAAAATATTAATGATGTTCAAAACATGAGACTGGTAGTGTAATTTGTGAGTGAGGCAATTAATTTTTTTATAACTCTAAGTAAGCTTGTCCTTTTTTTTCAGCCTTCTTAAGACCACTTAGGAGAGCAAACTGTGAACCCTTACATTCTCTAGTAACCTGGTTGTGATGATAATTCAATCATTATATGGGTTAAAAAGGAATCACCCAGCTGGTATCCAGGAGTCTGAAAAACAAGGAAGAGTGAGAGACATCCTCAGATCTCACCCATTGAAATAACAATAAGTTGAACATCTAAAACTCAACAAAAAATATCCAAACTGCACACCAGCAAGTCTGAGAATGAGATTTATGCATAAGAGCTACCACAGGTCAGAAAGCCCAGGTGTCGGGCAGTGGACTAGGAAAAATAAAGAAGTTGCCTCTTTCAATCGCCAGAGCTCCCTGTAGGAGGTGAAGGAGGGGAGAAGCTGCAAATACAAGGCTGAATCACAACCCCCAACTCTCAACCTAGAGGGCCCCTCCCCGCCCCTCAGACTGATAACTGTAGAGCCCCTGGGGAATATGAGCAAACACTGCAGAGACCATTGGTGACATTGACAGGGACTGAAACTGAGGTAGCAAGTGTGATTAAATATCTATTAGAAAATTTAAAAAGGCATTTCTAAGGCTTTACATAAAGCAAGGGTCCAAGAGGCTTAGACCCACCTACTGCAAACCAAAAGAAAAGCACCTTCTTTGCAACAAGCTAAGAGAGAACCTTTATATAATGAATTTCTTTCTGAAAAACAACAGAAAACAACTTCCATTAATGCTCAGATGAGAAATATTCCTTAAACACTATGAGCAACCAATATGACAAAGCAGCTCAGAAAGAAAGAGAAAAATCTCCAGAAAATAAAACTTACAGACATAAAATATGCAAGTTAAATTACAGAGAATTCAGGATGGTACTTCTGAAAAATCTCAGTGAGTTCCGAAATGAGTTTTATCAACAATTTCAGGAACTAAAAAAACAATTTGATGATCAGAGCAAGGAGACTGAAACCCTCAAAAAGAACCAAATAGAACTCTGAAGATGCAGAACACACTGCAAGAGTTGAAAAATGAAATAACAAGCTTGGGAAATAGAGTTGACCAAATAGAGGAAATGATCAGTGATATCAAAGACAGAAATCTAGAATAAATCAGAAGAAGAGAAAAACCGAAGAATGAAAAAAATGAAAGAGAAATTCAAGGACTACCTGATACCATCAGGAGAGGAAACATAAGAATAATGGGCATTACCGAAGGTGAGGAAAAGAAGCAGGCACTAGAAAGCATTTTCAGACAAATACTGGACAAGAATTTCCCAATCTAGAGATGAGCTGGAGCTTGGAATTCAAGAAGTAAACAGAACACCCAATTATTTCAACCCAAAAAGGCTTTCACCAAGACACATTGTATTAAAGTTATAAAAAAATCAACAACAAAGACAGACATCTCAGGGCAGCCAGGGAAAAGAAGATGGTAACATATAAAAGAAAACACATTAGATTATCATCGACTTCTCAGCACAAACTTACAAACCAGAAAGGAATGGAATGAAATTATTTTATGTAAACTGTAAAGTGAAAGGAACTACCATCCTAGAATAATGTATCTGGCTAAGCTCTCCTTTAGATGTGAAGAAGAGATTAAATCTTTCCAGATATACAAAAATTGAAGGAATTCTCCACTACAAGGCCTTCACTACAGGAAATACTGAAAGGCAACAGCTCACCTAAAACAAAATGACAAACAAGCAAATGAACACATAATTAGGAGTAAAGTGGCTATCAGGAAAATAGAAGCAGAGAAGTGCAATCCTTACAGAGAACAGGGCATTATAAGCTTAAATAATAAGACAAGAATTGCTACAGCAAGATAGTAATGAATTTCAGCATGCATAGGGACAAACTGAAATAACAATGACCGAAAAGGGAGGATTCAAAGATCCAAAGGGGAATGGAGATAAGGCACATACTGAAGAAAATGGACGACTATATATATAATATATATATATAATATATATATATATATATAGTTACACCACACACACACACACACACACACACACACAAAACTATCCTTTTCAAATTCGTAATGGTAACTACACACCAAAGATTCAGAATTTTAAGTATATAACATAAAACAAGAAGAATCAGAGGCAAAAGCTACAAAAGCCAACCAAAATAAAGAAAACAGAAACACAAGGGCAAGAAAGCAATGGAAACACCGAGCTACCAGAAAACAAAGGTAAAATGGCTATAAGAAGATTTCATATTTCAATAATCACCCTAAATGTAAATGGGTTGAACTCACCAATAAAAAAGCAGAGAGTTGCAAAGTGGATCAAAAAAATAAAATTTAATCATATGCTCCTTTAGGAGACACATCTTAGCTCCAAAGACAAATATAGACTCAAAGTAAAAAGGGTGGAAAGTGATATTTCAAGCAAATGGCATTCAGAGAAAAAGCAGAGTAGCGGTACTAATATCAGACAATAGACTTTAAAATAAAAGGCAGAGAAAGATACTGAGGGACACTTGATAATGATAAAGGGAATCGTGTACCAAGAAGACATAACACATTAATATCTATGCTCCCAATCAGGGAATCCTGAAATATGTAAAAGCAATTAGTAACAGAACTAAAGGGAGAAACTGACAAAACACTAGCATAGTAGGGGACCTAAATACCTCACTGTCAGATATGGACAGACCATCCAAACACAAAATTAATAAAGAAATTACAATCCACAAATGACACATTAGACCAACTAGACATAACTGACATTTACAGAGCCTTCCATCCCCCAAAATAGTCGCTTATACATTCTTCTCTAGGCCACAAACTGGGACATAGAGATAGCCTCAACAAATATAAGAAGGTTGGAATCATACCAACCATATTCTCTGATCATAATGCTTTGAAATTAGAGATCAACTGCAAAAAGAAATCAGGAAGAACCACGAATACATGGAGATTAAACAACATTCTACTGAAAGAATAACTGGGTTAGAGAAGAAATGAAAAGAGGATCAAGAGATATTTGAAATGCATGATAATGATAGTACAACATAACAAAACTTTAGGGGACATGGCAAATGTGGTCATAAAAAAAAAGTTCATATCATTACAGGCCTATCTCAAAAACAAGAACCAGCCCAAATTAAACAACTTAAGGCTTCATTTTAAAAAACTAGAAAAGGAAGAACAAATGAAACCTAAAGTTCAGCAGGAAAGAAATCATTAAAATTAAAGGAGAATAAATAAAATTGAAAGCAAACAAACAAAAAAAATAGAAAAAATAAATGCAACAAAGAGCTGGTTCTTTGGAGGTTAATGAAATTACCAAACTCTTAGCTAGACTCATAAAGAAAAAGAAAAGGACACAAATAAACAAAATCAGGGATGAAAGAGGGAAAATTACAACTGACTTTGCAGAAATACAAAGGAATATAAAGAATACTATGAAAAATATGTAACACCAAATTTAATAACCTAGAAGAAATGGACCAGTACTTAGAAAAATATGACCTTCCTAGACTGAATCAAGAAGAACTGGAAATCTAAATAGACTGATCAGCAGTATGGAAATTGAAAAATCATCAAAAACCTACCAAAAAGTAAAAGTCCAGGATGAGATGGCTTCACCAGTGAATTCTCCAAACATTCAAAGAAGATTTAATACCTATTCTCCTCAAACTCTTCCAAAAAATCAAAATTTAATTATTTTATGAGGCCAATATTACTCTGATACCAAAACCTGGTAAAGATAACACAAAAAAGAAAACTACAGACCATATCTCTCATAAACACAATGCAAAAATCCTAAATAAGATACAGCAAATGAATACAGCAACATATTAAAAAGATTATACACCAATCAAGGGCTTCATCCCAGGGCACAGGGATGGTTCAACATATGCAAATGGTTAATGTGATACACCATATAAACAAATTAAAAAATAAGAATCATATGATCATATCAATAGATGCAGAAAAAGCCTTCAACAAGATACAGCATCCATTTATGATCAAAACACTTAACAAAATTGGTATAGAAGGAAAGTACCTTAACATAAAAAGGCCATAATGACAAACCCTCAGCCACATTATACTTAATGGTGAAAAACAAAACCTTCCCTCTAAGATCAGGAACAAGGCAAGGCTGTCCACTTGCCACTATTCAATATAACATTGGAGGTCTAGCAAGTGCAATCAGACAAGAGAAAGATATAAAAGGCATCCAAATAGGAAACAAAGAAGTCAAACTGTCACTATTGTGGATGACATTTCTCTATATAAAAACCCTAAAGACTCCACAAGAACACTACTAGAAACAATAAGCAAATACAGTAAAGTTCTGGATACAAAATCAATGTTCAAAAATCCATAGCTTCCTATACTCTAATAATGAAGTGTCAGAAAAAGAAGTGGAAAAAATAATTCCTTTTGCAATTGCAACAAAAAGAATAAAATCTAGGAATAAATTTAACGAAACATGTGAAGGACCTATTAATGAAAACTACAAGACCCTATTAAAAGAAATGAAGAAGATACAAAGAAATGGAAAGATATTCCGTGTTCTTGGATTGGAAGAATCAACATAGTTAAAATGACCATATTACTAAAGCATTATACAGATTTAATGCAATCCCCATCAAAATCCCATCAGCATTTTTTAAAGAAATAGAACAAAAATCATCAGATTTGTATGGAAGCACAAAAGACCCAAATTGCCAAAGCCATCCTGAGAAAAAAGAAAGAGGCTGGAGGCATCACTCTGCCCGACTTCAAATACTACAAAGCAAACAAGAAATCAAAAACGGCATTGGTATGGCAGGAAAACAGAAACACGGACCAGAAATCGAGAGTCCAGAAGTAAACCCATATTAACATGGGAATTAATTTTCAACAAAGAAGCCAAAACAAACAGTGGAGAAGATGAAAGCCTCTTCAATAAATGGTGCTGGGAAAACTGAAAAGCTACCTGCAGAAGAAGGAAACTGGGCTATTGTCTGCCACCACGCACTAAAATTAACTCAAAATGGATTAAAGACCTAAATATAATACCTGAAAGAATAGAATGCATAAAGAAAATATAGGAACCTAAACTCAGGGACCTTGGACTTAAAAGAATTTTATGAATTTGATCTCAAAGGCAAGGGAAGTAAAAGAAAATAAATGAATGGGACTACATCAAAATAAAAAGCTTCTGCTCAGCAAAAGAAACCGTCAGCAAGGTAAAGAGACAACCATTCAAATGGGAAAACATATTTTCAAGTAATACCTCTGATAAAGGACCTAATATCAAACATATACAAAAACTTCATACGACTCAATAACACAAAAAAATGGGCAGAGGACCTAAACAGACACTTTCCCTAGAGACATACAAATGGCCAACAATATATGAAAAAATGCTCAGCATTCACTAGCTATTATGAAAATGCAAATCAAAACCACAATGAGATATCATCTCACAACTGTTAGAATAGCTATAATCACAACAGGACAGCAATAACAAAGTTGAGAGGATGCGGAGAAAAAGAAACCCTCATACAGTTGCTGGTGGAACTTCAAACTGGTATAGCCACTGTAGAAAACAGTTTTGGAGGTTCTTCAAAAAACTAAGAGATGATCTATCATATGATTCAGCAATTTCTCTACTGGGTATTTACCCCAAAGACTTGAAAACTTATATCCGTAAAGATATTTGCACACTGATGTTCAAGCAACAATATTTACTATGGCCAGGACATGGAAACAACTGAAGTGTCCAATGATAGATGATTGGCTAAAGAAGCTGTGGTACATATATAAAATGGAATATTACTCAGCCATAAGAAGAGATGAAATATCCATTTTCCGACAACATGGATGGACCTCAAGATAAATCATATTAAGGGAAATAAGGCAGACAGAAACAGTTGAAAATCACATGATATACTTATATGTGGGCTATAAACCTAAAAGCAACAAATGAACAGGACAAACAAACAAAGACTCATGGACGTGGACTATAGTCTAGTGGTTACCAGAGAGCGGGGAGGTGAGGAGGAG
Organism: Eonycteris spelaea; assembly: GCA_003508835.1. Taxonomy (NCBI): domain Eukaryota; kingdom Metazoa; phylum Chordata; class Mammalia; order Chiroptera; family Pteropodidae; genus Eonycteris; species Eonycteris spelaea. Next base: position 10,060 of record PUFA01000154.1, read on the forward strand.
GCAGGTAGACACAGTAAAGGGGTCAAATATAGGAGGGTAGGGGGAGAGTGAAGTGGTAAAGAGGATCAAATATATGGTAGCAAAGGAAACTGGACTTTATGTGGTAAACACACAATAGAATATACAGATGTGAAATTACAATGTACACCTGAAAATTATATAATTGTATTAACCAATGTTATCCCAATGAAACTTAATAAAAAATACAATTAATAAAAATAAAATTTAAAAAGCAATCACCCATAGACTACACCTGCTCATGATTGTCCTTAGTGCCATTTAAATATATTACATTAACATTTAATATTAATAGTTTTTTAAAAATATTTTAAGTACTCTAAACAAGCAAACTAGATTAGTAAAACTGATAATTTAGAATGTTTGGATGTCAAATATTATTAGGTGGTTATTACTTCCTTTGTTAAATATTTTAACCAATAGGAGAGGAGAAAACATACTTCTTAATACTTTTTTAAAAATCACATTATTGCAGTATGATTTACATACAAAAAAGCTGTATGTATTTAATGTATATCTCTTGATGGATTTGAAGATTGGTATACACTCATGAGACGGTTGCACCACAATTTATATCTAAACATATTCATCACTTCTAAAAGTTCCCTTGCTCTCTTTATTTTTTATAATAACACTTAACAAATTTTTAAAATATACAATATAGTTATTTTAACTATAGGCTCTATGCTTTGCAGTGAAGCTCTAGACTTTTCATCTTATATAACTGCAACTTTGAAACTCTTAACTAATACCTCCCCAGTTTTCTCCTCTCTCTAGGCCCCAACAATCACCCTTATACACTCTGCTTCCATGAATTTGTTCAGATCATCATATAAATGCTATCATGTTTGATTTGTCTATCTGTACCTCACATTTCATTTAGCATAATGCCGCTTAGGTCATTCAGGTTGTTACAAATGGGCAGAATTTTTTCTTTTTAAGCTTAATATTCTGTTTTATGTTATACTAAATCATATTTATCCACTGCTCTGTCATTAGGCATTCAGAAAACTTCCATGTCTTTGGCTACTGAAAATAGGCTGCAATGAACATGAATGAAGATGCAGATATTTCTTCAAGTTCTCATTTAATTTTTTTTTTGAACATACACCTAGAATTGAGATTGCTGGATCATATGGTAGTTCTATTTTAATTTTTGAGCAAACTTTGTACTGTTCCCATAGTGAATGCTCTAATTTACATTCCCACGAAAGTGTACCAGGGTTCTCTTTTTTCCACATCCTTGCCAATACTTGTTATCTTTTATATTTTGATAATAACCATCTTAATAGGTGTGAGGATATACCTCATTGTGGTTTTCATTTTCATTTCCTGATGATTAGAAATGTTGAGCAATATGTATATGTAAATATATATATATTATATATTTTGCATGTCTCCTTTGAGTAATATCTATTCAGTTCCTTTGGCCTATTTTTAATTGATTATTTGGGAGGATTAGTAGTTTTGAGGGTTGTGGGGTTTTGTTATGTATCTTATTTTTGTTTGTTGTGTGTTTGTTTGCCGTTGACTTGTCCTTATATATTTGGACAACGCTTTATCAGATATATAGTTAGTAAATATTTTCTCTCATTCCTTAGGTTGCTTATTTATTTTGTTGATTGTTTCCTTTTCTGTGCAGAAGATTTTTGTTTGTTTATATTTGCTTTTGTTGCTGTGCTTTTGGTGTCACAATTAAAAAAATCATGACCCATACCAATGTTCAAAAAGCTCTCTCCGTGTTTTCTTCTAGAAGTTTTATGGTTTCAGATATTGTGTTTAATAATTTCAAGTTCATTTTTGTGGTGTAGTATAAGAAAATGGTCCATTTTAATTCTCTTGCATGTGGATATCCAGTTTCCTCAAGACCATTCATTAAAAGACTATTTTTTAATAGTGTATTCTTGGCACCTTTATAGAAGACTAGTTGAATATATATGCCTTGATTTATTACTGAGCTTCCTATTTTATTCCATTGGTCTACGTGTCTATTTTAATGCCAGTTACATATTGTTTTGATTATTACAGCTTTATAATATATTTTGAAGTCAAAAGTATGATGCTTCTAGCTTAGTTCTTCTTGCTCAAGATTACTTTGGCTATTCAGGTCTCGTGGAGTTCACCATGAATTTAGAAATTTTTTTCTATTTCTGTAAAAAGTGTCACTGGGATTGTGATAGGAATTTCATTTAATCTATAGATTTTTGGTAGTATGGACATTTTAGCCATATTAAGTTTTACAATTTATGAACACAAGATGTCTTTCTATTTATTGGTGTCAGCTTTTATTTCTTACATTAGCATCATATAGATTTCATTGTATAAATCTTTCGCCTCCCTAGTTAAGTTTATTAGTAAGTATGTATTTTTTTGTTTGATGCTATTGGAAATGTAATTGTTTTTCAATTTTCTTTTTAGATAGTTCACCAATTTTTCTATAGTTTCATAGTCTCTATTTAATTTATTTCTGCTGTAATCTTTACATATCCATTATTGCTATCTTTGAACTTAGTTTGTTCCTTTTTCTTCTTCTTGAGATGTAAACAGGATATTTGAAATCATTCTTCTTTTTAAATGTAGGTTTTATACTATAAACTTCCCCTTAGTAATTTGCTTGTACCTACCATAAGTTTTGATATGTTGGTTTTCATTTTAATTTTCTTTCAAAAATATTTTTCTAATTTCTTTTTATTTCTTCTTTGATTAAATGGTTGTTCAAGTGTGAGCTACTTCATTTCCATTTATTTGTGACCTAAGAAATTTTTCTTTTCTGTTAATGATTTCTAGTTTCATTTTCTTTATGGTCAGAAAAGATACTTTGAATGATTTCAATTTTAAAAAATTCATTAAGGCTTATATTGTCCCCTATAATGTGATCTATCCTGAGAAGAAATGTGTATTCTATTGCTCTTGGATGAAATGTTCTGTATATGTCTGTTATTTCTATTTGATCTGTAACATTGTTTAAGTCTTCTGTTTATTTAATTTTCTGTCTGGATGATTTAGCAAGTATTGAAAGTAGCTTTTGAAGTTGCATTACTATTGTTTATATTGCTGTATTCTTCCCTTTGAGTTATTTCAATATTTGCCTTACATATTTAGGTGCTCTGATGTGGCTGTATATATATTTATAATTTTGTGACTTCCTGTTGACTTGTTCCTTTCACTATTATGTAATGACCTTCTTGGTCTTTTTTGATGGTTTTTGACATAAAGTTTTATCTTGTCTGTTATAAGTTAGACACCTTATTCTCTCCTGTGGTGATCATTCGCATAGAATACCTTTCCATCTCTTCATGTTCAGCCTGTGTTGTGCTTTAAACCTAAATGAATCTCTTTTGGAGAGTGATAGTTAAATCTTGTTCTTTATCCATTCAACTACTTTTTATCTTTTGATTGATGAGATTAATCCATTTACATTTAAAGTAATTATTGATAAGTAAGACTTACCATTAACATTTTGTTAATTGTATTCTGTCTGCTTTGCAGTTTTTTTTTATTCCTCTCTTCCTCTCTTGCTTTAAAATACATACAAAATTCTACACTTTTATTTCTCCACATACTTTATATTACTGATGTTAAAATTTATTTCTTTTTATATTTGCATCCATTTATCATTTTTTTGGTTATAGTTATTTAATACTTTTGCCTTTTAATTTTTGTATTAGGCTTAAAATTAAGTTATGCATCACCATACTAGTATTATTTTATTCTATATTTTCCTGTATATTTACCTTTTCCAGTGAGTCTTATAGTTTCATTTGCTTTTGTGTCGCTGTTTGGTAACCCTTTCCTTTCAACCTGAAGAACTCCCTGTAGCATTTCTTGTAGTGGTGATGAATACCTCAGTTTTTGTTTGTCTAGGGAAGTCTTTATTTCTTTTTCATTTTTAAAGGATAGTTTGCCATCTATAGTATTCTTAGTTGGCAGTTTTTTTCTTTTGGTCTTTCAGCTTTTTATGTCATCCCATTCTTTCTCAGCTGCCAGGGTTTCTGAATTTACTGATATTTTCCGTGCATAAAACAAGTGCCTTTCCTTTTGCTACTTTCAAAATTCTCCCTGTCTTTGACATTTGACAATTTAATTATAATATGTTCCAGTGTAGACCTGTTTAGATTTAACACATCTGGGGTTCTTTGGATTTTATAATCTAGATGTCTATTTTCTTCCCCATATTTGTGAAGTTTTCAGCCATCGTTCTTTTAAAATAACCCTTTGCCCATTTTTCTTTCTCATCTTCATCTGATATTCCATGATAGATCTATTGATTCTATTTGCTGGTGCCTCACAAGTCCCATAAGCTTTCTTTGCTCTTTTTCCACATTTTTTCTTTCTGTTCCTCTGAGTATTTTCAAATCACTTATATTTTATTATTGCTAATCCTTTTTTATCCTTGATTGAGTCTGTTAATGAGTTCTATACCAAATTTTTCTGTTGTTATTGTATTCTTCAGCTCCAGACCGTGTGTTTTATTCTTTTCTCTGGTTTCTATCTTGTTGAACTTCTCATTTTGTCCATGTATTGTTTTATGATTTTTTCTTAGTTGTCTATTTCAGTTTCTTATAGTCCACTGAATTTCTTTAAGACTATCATTTTGAATTCTTTGTCAGGCAGTTTGTAGATCTGTTTCTTTAAGGCATGTACTGGAGCCTTGTTTTGTTAGCTTGATGGTGTTCTGTTTCCCTTCAGGATCTTCAAGGATACTTCACATTCTTGTAGCTTGTGTTGGTGACTGCACGTTGAAGAGAAGCAATCACCTCTTCCAATCTTTACAGGATCCGTGAGCATCTGGTGGGGGTCATAGGCAGCCTACTGCCATTGTCTATAGGCAAGCAGATCGCTGCCAGCATCTGTGAGCATGTGAGTTTGCTGCTGGTCCATGAGTAGGCAGGCCTTTTGCTAGGCCTGTGGGTAAGCAGGCTTACTGCTGGAGAGTCCAGAACAGGCCTGTTTTTCAGGACCTCAAGCCAACTATTGAGATCTACCCCCTTGTTGTTGAGAGTTCCCAATCCTTTCCTTTGTTCTTAATCACCTCTAGGTGATACAGCTTTGCCAATTCCTTCAGTGTTCTGAGTAAAGATAAACAAAGGCAAGCCTTTTCAGGTCGTGCCCCCGAAGGCTAAAAAAGTCAAAATATTCACTTTGTTTTCTTCTCTACAGGATAATTTGTGGCTGAGAGGATCTCTTTTAAGGACTATGCTGTGCTCACTTGGGCGATGGGTGATGCAGGTAAAGTGAAATTGTTCTCTGGACTTAAAAAAAATTTTTGTTTAATTAAGTCCGTGTTCCACTGAGGTGCTATGCTCTCTAATCTGTATTTAAGAGCTCTTGTAAAGGTATTTTTTTTTCTGTGAATTGATGTTAAGCTAGTGTATCTGTGAAGATGAGAGCTGAAACCTCCTATTTTATGCTGCTGTGATATCACATCCTTCTTCATACTTATAACACTCTACTACATGTGTTATTTTTCCCCAGGACAATAAATTTTCCATTTTTAATCAAAAATACTGGCAAGATATTAGAAAATAATAAAGCCAAACTTTAAACTATATAAGCTGAGTGATACCAATTACAATTGCAGTCTTTTCTTACAAAATAATTGAAATGGACAACTTTTTATTAAAGGAATTTCTTAATATTCAACTTCCCTCAGTGAGAAGGAATTTCTTATTAGTATGTATATTTTTTTCTAGAAATTTAATAATTCAGAAAGTGCTTTGTAAGTATTTGTACCTTTGACAAAAAGAAAATTTTAAACTAAGATTGCGTCTGTAGCAAAATTTAACTTGAAAAAGTTAACCACCCTTCTCCCTAAGTGAAATAGTATTGTTCAAACTTTTCTAAATTTAAAATCACATATCTTATAAAATGCCAAAATAAAAGTCTAAATAAAAATATTAGAATATCAGATTATTACTTACTCACATTTCTGCTGGAAAAGTTTAGAGAACATTTCTAAACAAACACGAAGGTGTTGAAATAAAATAAAATGGGGGACACAAGAAAAGGAGAGGAGATAAATCAGAACTATTAAATGTGCTGAACATCCATGTACTCAGAAACTTTGATTCTCATAAGTAGACTAGCATAAGGTAAGAACACATTTTCTTCTATAAAAGAATCAATGATAACAAGACAAATTTTTTGCGATCGCTGTATTCAGAGCATTTCAGGAAAGTTCTGGAGTTAAGAGCTCAACACTGGCTTTGTGACCAAAATGTAACTTTGTTCATGCTCAGTTTAGATCTTTCTCATAATCCTAGTAAGATGACATTTTTTTGTGACAATGCCAAATCCCAAGGAAACTTTCATATGGACTTGTCTGCCTGAGTTTATTCTTAGCTGGCCTACATTAACTACTAAGAAGAAGGGCCAATACACCACACACCACTCCTTCTCAAAATGTACTCTTTTACTTCAGTGTGGAACATTTCCCTTTCAAAAGAGCACTGGCTTCTCTATTAGCTGTATGTGAGCTTCACTTTCTTTGTCTGTAAAAATGGAGAGAACAATTTTGTGTAAGGTTGTTGTGAAGTTTAAATAAGATAACATAAATCACATAAGAGATAACAGGTGAGCTGCAGAAGACATTTAATAATAGTGTTCTATTTCCAGTGATTCTTGGGCTTAGTGAGTAAATTACTTTCCTTTAAGGGGTTAGCAGATAAGAGCTACAAATTCATCTCTCAAAAGAATATTTGCATTCTAACAGGAGGCTCTGAAAATTTACAAGACTTCAGGACACCAAAAACATTTACAAAAGTGGTATTTTGGATACTGTTCAACATGTATCTATTGCTTCTTCGTTGCTAGTACTGAAAACACAAAGATCATTTAATGTCGTACTTATCCTCATTGAAAGTAGGATAGAGGGAAGGGCATCCTGATACCTCTTTCTTATATCTCAGAGAATAACAATAGGATAGCACATGGACAAGGATAGGAGGTAAACTTTTGGGATAAGAACTGAAGAGGATAATACTTTAGAAGAAACAAAGAAATTAACAGAACTATACCAGACCAGACCAGACCAGACTAGACTAGAAGAATAGAATTTCCTTCTAATAGAACCTGTTGATTGTAGATTTTTGGCAGAATGAATTAAACAATCTTCTGAATCCTGCTTGATCCTTGTGAACATGGCGCTTTGGGGCTCCTGTGAACTTTACAATATTTATTTGTCTCTTTTCATTTGTGCAAGGACCATCTTCTGCATTGAGGGCATCTTTGACTCTAAAAAACTTAGGAGGGTTTAGTTCAGGTTCAAATAAGAGAAAGCTGAGTGCTAACTCCACAGAAATAGTTTTAGTACAAATAAAAGATGTAAAGGAAATCTTCAGATTTCTCATTATACAGCTTAGTTCATCAGGGTGGGAAAGGAGAGAGTTTTTAGTAAGAAATAATCTATTGGAACAAATATTTGGCAGAAATACACAAACCTTAAAAAGAAGGGAAACTCCAACAGTAGTAAACAGATATTGGCCGTTGTAATTTCTTATTACTTCTAAAAACAAATTATCATAGATTTAAGGACTTAAAATATCACAAATGCTTTATAGTTTAGAAAATTAAGCTTTGAAAATTAGTCTCACTGGGCTAAAATTAAAGTGTCAACAGACCTGCATTCTTTCTGGTTCTAAGGAAGAATCTTTTTGTTTTGCTTTTTTCTAGCTCTAACAGACCATCTACATTTGTTCCTTGGCTTGTGACCCTTTCCTCTATCTTCAAATCCAGAACCTAACATATACAAATCTCTCTCATTTGACATCTGATGCCATCAGCAACATCTCTTTCTTGACTCTCGCCTTCTATCTTCTTATAAAAACCTTTGTAATTACTTTGGACCCACCTAGACAATTGAGTATAATCTCCCCATTCAAGACTCTTAACTTAATCACATCAGCAAAGTCCTTTGCTATGTACTATAAGGTCATATATTCATAGCTTTCATGGATTAGGACAAGGACATCTTTAGGAGCCATTATTCTGCACACTATGGCCAAGATCTGAATGTGGGATATTAGCATTAATGGAAGTATAAAAATAGACATTGTGATGAGCGAAACTGAAATTTCAATTTTACTTTCTTAACTATCATATAAAGACAATTGTTTTTCACAAGTTGGATAAGCAGGTCTCCCACAATAAAACTATTTTTAGCCCCAGCTCCAAAGAGAGAGAGGGAGTCTTATTTTGTGAGATATCCCAGGAGCCTATTATTCATCTGAGGATCCCCTGTCTCTTACCTTACCAGTAACCTTGACTCTCAGTCATTCAGTACATTTACTACTGAATGATGTCTTGCCTTGCTTATAATGTAGCCTAGCCAGTAGGGAAGATAGGAAATCAGAAGCAACATACCATGTACTAGAAAGCATTTAGAAACTGGTGTCATCAGCAAGACTTAAAAACAGGTAAGTCTCATCACATTTCAATTTAAAGATATGACTTCTTTGAAGATCAGATCTTGGCAGAAAGACAATAGACTACTTAACCAAGTGAAAGCCTCAAATTATTAAGCTGTTTTAGAAACAGATTAAACATAGCTTCTTGGATTTGGGATGAGGCTGAGGATCTGACCAATTTATTCTTTTCAATTCTCATTAATAAAGCAGATCAAAAAGAGTTGACTTTTATATGAAAAGAAGGGAAGAGAAACGGCACTACATATTCATTGCCCTTGCCCCATGCTCTCTATAAAAATCAACTTTATAGAAAATCTCGTTATTTTTACAGTCCATAGAGAATTTCACAATGATTCATGATACATATACATTTTGAAAGTTATGTCAACTAAGATGTAAATAGTAAGAATTGAAGATGTGCTGTAAAACAATCATTGACCAGAGAGGGGGAAATAAATACCACAAATATTCATAGTTTGTGACATCAGTGAAACGTGTAGAAATCTAATTGTGTGGAGCATAATGGTACATCTCATTTATGGCTAAAAATAAGTTGTTGCATCTTCTATCAGTAAGAAAAGCAAGCTGTATTGGGGAACCATTTTGGTCTTTAGAGACAAATATAGCATATTTTGTCATACTTCTCTGACATACTTAATAGGATATTCAGAAACTGTCAGTGTGATTGAATAAAGATGATATAGTACATGTTTGCAGTGGGATAGTATTTGGACATTAAAAAATGAAATTTATCATTTACAACATGAATGGACCTGGAAAATATTATGGTAAGTGAAATACGTCAAACAGAGAAAGACAAATGCCATACGATCTCACTTATGTTGTGGAATCTAAACAAAATAAATGAACAAACAAAACAAAAACAGATTCATAGATACAGAGAACACACTAATGGTTACTGGATGAGAGGGAGGTTTGTGAGAGGAATTAAAATAGTAAAGTTATTAAGAAGTATAAATTGGTAGTTATAGAATAGTCATGGAGATATAATGCACAGTATAAGAAATACAGTTAATAATATTATATTAACTATAATAATACCCCACTAATGGAGGGGGGATGGAATCACCTTGTAATATATATAAAATGTCTAACTACTAAACTGTAAACCTGAAACTAACATAAAATAATATCAAGTGTCAACTGAATTAAAAATAAGAAAGAAAGAGAGAGAGGGAGAGAAAGGAAAGCTGTCATTTTTGAGTGGAAATGTACTGTAAATGATCTTGGAATGTAGTCCAATGACCCAGCAGATAAAATGTTACAGAAGTTATTTATGGTGATGCTATGAATGCTCTCTGGAAATCCCAATAAGTTGCAGTGCCGATCTCTGAACTTCTAGAACAAAGTGTGTCTTCTATGGCAGGAAACAATTTCTCTTTTGGAAAGTATTGCTCGATGTGCTACTTAGCTATAGTAAAGACTGAGTGAGCACCTGAACATAAAATCATGTTACTGTACAACTAGATGTCCATCATGAGCAGAGAATTATCAAATCCAACAGTTATACTGCTGGGAAACACAACAGAAATTTATTGTATGATAGAATTAGTACACTTGTGAATAGATATGCTTAGGTTCATGGGACACAAAAATTAACATACATAGGTATTTCAAACTCCTGTGCTCCCTGCTTCAAATATTTTTTTTTCTGTCTCTCTCTCTCTTCTCTCTCTCTCTCTCTCTCTCTCTCTCTCTCGCTCTCCTCACACCAATTTCTCCTGAGGCATTTACTATGATGAACTGAATAGCAAGAAGAAAAAGCTTTTCCCCAGATTCAAAGATAGGTCAGCTCAATATCTCGGTATAAGACAATAGTATACTGCTCCCACTTTACAGCCCAACTTCAGAGTTGCCTAAAAGGAAATTGGTAAAAGAAATCCTCCCAATAGGTAAATGTGAAAGCAATACAATGATTTTTTTCGCTTTATGTAGAAGAAACAGTCATCTGAGACACAGATGCTCCTAGCTATGGTGAGTGACAATTGACGGCGGCTGGGAGGTGGTAGATTTCCATGGAGGAAACATTTTCCATAGGATTGGAGTCATGGAAGTAGGCATAAAATGTGGATCTTTATACCTTAAGTTTACATTCAACAGATTCTCAATAACCATTAGAACAGGATGACTCAGCCTCTGAATATATCTACCAGGCTGTTCCTCAGCCATCACAGTGCTTGCTCGATGGATTCATAAAAGGAATGCAATAATGGCAGGGCTGAAAGCTATGCATTGAAATACAGCATGAGTTCTCTTTCAACAAGGCTAATCTTATTATTACCACTGTTGTTGAACTTGCCAGCAACTACTTAATCCTCAATATGGCACCACTCCTTGAGGAGTCTAGTTAGGTACCTAGTGTCAAGATGATTATATGAGATCACTTCTGTCTTATAGAGATAGTGACTCGCCTTACCAAAATTGATAGTTATACTAGTTTGACTTCTCTGCTTGCAATGCCTTTGTCAGAACCATGATACAATGATAAAATGACTATTAGAGCTTGGCTAAAGTAGTAGCCAAGCAATAATACTGGGTTTTGGGATGCTGTCTTCCAGAATGTAATGTATGCATTGAACAAACTTGGGAATGTTTCCCTCCTTATTTAGAATATATAATATATAGACAGGAGTGAAGAGGCATAAGTAGGATTGACCTCCCTCTTTAACATCATACAAGTGACCTGCTTGAAAAATATGTGCTTTCAGTCTCAACAAGTTTAGGTTAGACGAAGGTTCCCAGTTAGAGAATGGTCCTACCATGGACAGAGTATTGATTCCACTGAATTTGGCTATGATCACCACCCTGTCGTTCTGGGCTCCCCATGCCAGAGGATCAGCAAGTAAAATAAAAATGAATGAATGAATGAATGAATGTGAAGAAAGGAGTTACTTTAATGCAGAGTTAGCAAAACCTTAGTTATTATGAGAGAGAGTGGCTTGTACACAGTTAGGGCAGGAAATATGTTTAGAACATAGAGGATTCAATTGGAGGTTTCTTGCTTTTTTCATAATCAGAAATAATGGCAAAAAAGGCAATTGTACCATTCACAGCTCAAATAGAGAGAGAATTAAAAATAAAGAATAAAATATATTCAAAACTATCATAGTTAAAATAAGCATAATATTAAATTGAAAAAATCAGAATAAAATTGATACAAATTTCAAAAATGTAAAAAAGTGATATATGATTTAGGAATCCAAATACTTGTGTTAAAATCTCAAAGAAAACAAAGAGAATAAAACAAAAAAATTCAACAAGGCAATGGTTCTATTTCAGGATAGTCTAGGCAGGAGGGTGCCATCAAGAAAGACCTACGTGCTTCAGAGTTACACTATTATGTCTTTAAGTCCTGCTTGGATACATGTATGTTTATTTACAAGTAAATACTCTTACACATAAGTAAATACAAATATAGCATATTCAAAACATCCATATTAATTAATAGTCTTTTGCATGTTTCAATTATTTATAATTTTAAAAGGTAAGAAAAATTTAAATAAAATTTAAAAAATAACCTCTAGATTACCATATTATTTTTCTGGACAATTAGAGTTTCAAACTATTTCTGGATTAACATGTATTCTTGTTTTTGAATACTTTGAGAATTAGTAATGAATAATAGAGATTCCTTTCTGTTCAGATATTCTATCCCAAATGAAATCTAGTGCTCTGAAATGAGTCTTTTCACAGGTAAACTAGGAAACTTGATTCTCAGAAAAGGTCTTTTTTATATCTTGTCTTTTCTGATGGATTTCATCACTGATACTGACACAATACAGCAATAGAAGTGTATGACTTTGACTTTTCTAAGTGTAATAGTTTAAATTCATCTCTTCTCTTTATATAAAAGTATTTAAGAACTTATTTTAATTTTCCACCAGTATTATTCTTCTTATTTTCCACATGTATCTAAATAATGTAAGCATCAGGTAATATCATAGTGCATGTATACTAATGCAAATAATAAGAAGGATTGGAGTGTAAAAGGATTTCTTTTCTTCCCTTCGCTTGTATTCAAATCTTTTATAACAGATATGTGTTACTTTTGTAACCAGATAAGCAAAAATATGTAGATGTTAGAATGTGTATTAATTTTTTCACTACATATTTAAGGACACAATTTTTATGTATTTTTTTTCTATTAGAAAACTAACTTTTCTAGTAACTGTTGGCATTTTGTGCAAGCAAATGGTGAATTGGGAGAAGTTCAGCCTTTTAGTTACCTTCTGTTTTGGGCTTTTTTCTGTAACCTTGTGTCATATCCTTAACCTAGCCAAGGCATCCACTCTAGTCTTCCTCTGACTGCTTAACTTTCCTTCCCCATTGGAACGGGAATTTCCCCTTCTTTTCTATCCAAATTCCCATCCATTCAATGCCAGTTAGTAGTTATTAGATATCATAAGCTCAAATACAGGCAGACTTTGCATTGCACTGTTCTGATGAACACACATTTCAGATCCACAGTATAGTTAAATTACCACCAATCATCTAAAAACATGAAATACTTACCACAGTATATTAACTGTGAGTAACTGCATAAAGTACACACTCTGCTGCTAAATCTTCAATCTGTAAATCACTACATAAATAACATGTGGCATCATGATCAGTGACCATTCACATCATGTCTTTAAATTTTCTTGGTAATTGATCACTGCATATTTGTTATTCAGTTCATGCAAGTAAATGTGTAGTTGTGTTGTCTTCTTGTTTCCCAGTTGATAAACCTCATGACATTTCTACAAAAATGATATTCAAAAGAGGGAAAATTGGCCACCAAAGATAAAACACAGCAAATAAATAGAAAAGTTGATAACCTGCAGTGAATTTCAAATCCAAGTAAGTAGAATATAGGAAGAAATAGTTGATCACAAGTGGATATATGTTGACAGTGCTCAAGAGACTCAGAGATATGCAGTCGAATGGCTGTACTGAAGTAAACTTATTTGACATAAAACAAGGAAAATGGTTGTATATGAAAAAGATGTAAGATTGTCCTAGAGGACGGTGACAACTGCGTGAAAATCTTCAGACCAAGAGAACTCTCAGAGATATTTTCTGACATTAAAAGAGCAAAGGATAAAATGTTGGAAGCTGATCCAAACCTAAAAAAAAGAGTATGACACTTTTTCAAGGCATTCATTCTATGTCATTTCGTATTGTATGACCGAAGAAGGCAAATAAATATTCAGACCACTCTATTTGGTCCTTTCCTTTTCTTTACTAAAAAATAAAAAACAATTTTAATTCTTTTAGTGTCTAATCTTTAAATTATAGTTTACTAGTAGTTTACCTAGTATTTTAAATTTTTCTATATATTAACAGTTTTTTAAAGTTTTTTACAAATTTTTTTAAAGTCATGGGATATTTAAAATTTTTCCATTTTAAAGATCACTTTTGCACAGTTGCAGCTTATACAAGCCATTTCACAGTTCTGGCTTTAGAGAAGCAAAGTATGCATTTCCTGTATTTCACACTACGGTCAATTAGCATCTACCACACTAATTACAAACATGAAGAGCAGCGGAAAAATAGTAGAAACTAACATAGTCTGTAATGGGAGGACCAGAGCTAAAGCAACTGACTCTGAAACTTGTTCGCTTTGCTGTCCTTCACTTTTTTATTCAAACTTTCTCAGCTTTAGTTGCTTCCTCAATTTGTACAACATAGTGTTAGTAATACCTAATCTGTCGCATGTGTTTAGGGATTTAATGGTGTGAATAGAGGAATGGAAAGCAGTAAATTATAAAGGTAATAAAATATTAATTATTAAAAGGCATAAGATTTGAGCAGGTCTCAAAGTATTGTACTGTCGCAAAAATATCATTTTTTAAAACAGGGCAATTTAGTAACATAATGAACTCTTCTCAAATAAAAAAAAAAAACCCTTAAATAATAAGTTTTTCAACAGTATTTTAACTAGTTTAAGACATTTGAAAATAGAAATCATTCCTGAACTGAAGTCCTAAGCCAAACTTTTCTCCAAATTCCATAAGTTCTATTTAAACTGATGTTTGAAACTATCCCCATTTCTTAATTTATTTCTCATATTATCATTTGGATTACAAATATTTTGAAGTCTGTATCTGTTTTTCAAACAATAGCTCCCTGTTGTACTCCTGAATCATTTTATTTACTCAGCAAACTAACATCTTTAATTAATTCAACTAATGCTAATTAGATCAATGCATGAAAAAATATTGAAGGAGAGAAGAGGAAGAAATGTTCAATTGGCTTCAAAAATGATGTTTAAATTTAGTTTGAAATTCTTTGAATTTTTTGGAACACTAATAACTATAGAACTAATTGAATAATCAGGTTAATATAAATACAATGATGTGTCAGTTTTCGGAAGAAGTAAATGAGCTATGTCTGCAGTAAATTTTATAAGTGGTCTCAAGTCATGCCAATTCAAAATACAATCCTAGGACACAGAGTTGGTCTTAAAATATACAAACAAGCCCTTATAATAGGCCTAGTCCTTGGATAATTAATTAAATCAAGCCAGCCTTTAGTGCTCATCACCTTTCATGCCTTAAATTTATTACTTAGATGACTTACTCATAGGGTTGCCTGCATACAAAAACTATTAAGGACTGGTTAGTTCTCAGAATGAGCAATAGATGTGGGTGATATTTCAAAAATCTGAATCTTCAACCAGCTGGCTCTTTTAGCTTCAGAAGGAAGGTAAGTAATGGGTACATTCCTAATAAACAGTCTTTAATACTATCTATAGGTTTGAACTAAGGTCCTATTGAATACTACATGGTCTCTTAATCTAGATACTGCTTCATCCAGCCCAAAACCTAACACCTTTTTGCTTTTTTAGAATTTCAATCTGATCTTGGTCTAGAAACCCTTATCTTGCAATCCTGAAATTGCATCAGGTAGGGACAAGATAAAGACAAGTCAAGGAAAATAGCTTTTTTATCAAAGACCTAGAAGAGAACTCACTTATACCATGCACATCATGCCTCTCTTTCATCACCTCCTAATTCAGACATTATAGGCTGTGAAAGCAGTTTACTGTCCCTACTCAAACCCGTTGTGAGATATACCAGTGTTTTCATTACACAAAAGCTTCAAAGGAGCTGCAAGAGTTCATCTAAAAGGAAAATGCTATGAATGAAGAAAAGACCAGAAGATCCTAGAAAGAAGGAAAAATACCGCAGGCAAAAGACCCGCCCATCAAAAACTCCTTCTTTAGCACCATGGCCTGTTACTCACTGAATGATTTCACCACCCTTCTCCTTACTGGTAGAACAAGAGCAGAACAAAGAGCAATTCTTTGACTCTCTGGAAGTTATAGCAATGCCACTTTTCTAGGTGTAGAATCTAGCCCAAGCAAATAGAACTTTAACAGCAGTTCTGCTTAAATGTTCGCCTGCTTTTCCATAGCACTCAGGGATGTCTCTAGGTAGCACATTTATTTTCCCAGAATAAAATTCATATTCCTTTATCGAACTTTCTAAACAGAAAAATAGCTTAGTTATCCAAACTTCTGCAGTTCTCAGTCAAGATAATGATCCTCAAATTTCAAAAAATTAATTATGATCAGTTTCAACCACATAAAAGCAGAGAAAATAGAAAAATAAATCCTCACATATTCATTGCCAAGTCTCTATAGTTATTGACATTTTGTTAATCTTGGCCAATTATACCAGGGGTCAGAAAACTAAATATTTTGAACTTGGTGGACTATACAGTCCTTGTTACAACTATTTAACTCTACTGTTATAGTGTGAAAGTAGCCATAGAAAACAATCATATAAACAAATGAGTGGTAAAATTTTATTTACAAAAACAATCTAACTTCACCACTCATAGGCAACCACTCTTCTGATTTCTATCTTTATAGATTAGTTTTGCCTGTTCTTGAGCATTATAAAAATATACTCTTTTGTTTCTTTTACCAAGCATAAATTTGAGATTATTCCATATTGCTATATATATCAGTAGTTTCATTCTTTTTTTTGTTGAATAGTATTCCATTGTATGAAATAACGTACTCGTTATTTTGCTTATCCATTCTTCCATTGGTGAACATTTGGGGATTTTATTAAAGGTTTTTTGCTATTATAAATAAAACTACATTTAATATTCTTGTGTACATTCTTTTCTAGAGAAGTAAGATTTAATTTCTAGGGATGATATTGATAAATCATAAGACAGCTGTATGATACATTAGGGATGACTACAACAGTGGACATACCATTTTATACCCCCTCCAAGAATATTCAAGAGATCAAGTTACCTCACATCCTTGCAATCTGTTGGTATTATTAGTCTTTTTAAATTTTAACCTTTGTTTAGTAATATTTTTACTAAAGTAATCTAGTAATTACTTTGTTTAGTAATATTTCATTATGATTTTAATGTGCATTTTCATGATGAGTAATGGACCATCCAATAAATACATGACTTTTATGAAGTGTCTCAGACTTTTGGCCATTTTTTAAAATTGATTTGCTTGCCTTTCAATTATTTGATTTTAGCATCGAAATTTATAGCTTTCAGTCTTTTTCACATATATTTATTGGGAATATTTTCTCCATATATGTAGCTTCCTTTTTAAAAAATAAACTGTTCTTTAGACCAGTTTAGGGTTCACAGAAAAATTTGCAAGAAAGTACAGAGTTCCCATATACCCTCTTCCACTCCTCCACCTCCAACGCAGTTTATCCTACAAGTAACATTTTGTATTACAATTGTACCCCTTATCCTTGGGGGATATGTTCTAAGTCCCCGGTGAATGCCTGAAACTATGGAGAGTGTCAAACCTAATATATACTATGTTTTTTTCTATACATCATACACTTTTTAGCTTCTCTTTGGCATATCTGAATTTTCAGCATAACCACTTTTATACTTCGGGGCCATTATTAAGTAAAATAAGGATTACTTGAACACAAGCACTATTGTACAGTCAATCTAGTAACCAAGATGGCTACTAAGTGGCTAATGGAAAGGTACATATACAGCATGAATAAACTTGACAAAGGAATGATTCATATCTGATAGAGTAGAATGGAGCAAGATTTCATTACGCTACTCAGAACAGTGCACAATTTAAAGTTAACGAATTATTTATTTCTAGACTTTTCATTTAATACCTTCATACTCCTTTTGACTGTAGATAACTGAAACTGTGGAAAGTAAACTGTAGTATGGTGTCTTTTTTTTCTTTTTTCCCCTCACTGTAGTTTCACTATTGGATAATTCCGTACATATTGAAACTGTGCAAAAAATAATTTGTGTTTATATGTAAAATATAGTAGTGGTATATTTTTTGGCAATGGATAAGCCAACATTAATACATTATTATTAACTGAAGATTATAGCTTAATTAGAGTTCACTTTTTTTGTTCTTCAATTCGGTGGGTTTTGACAAAAGCATAATATCATGCATCCACCATTACAATATCATGCACCCACCATTTCAGTATCATACACAATAGTTGCATTGACTTAAAAAATGTCCTTCATTTATAAACTTATTCATTTCTATCCCTCCGTCTTCACCAATGTCTGGCAAACACTGATCTTTTCACTATAAAGTTTTGCCTTGTCTAGAATATCATATAGTTGGAATCATCCAGCATGTAGTCTTTTCAGACTGGCTTCTTCTACTTAGCAATATACATTTAAGATTCCTCCATGTATCTCCATAAATTGATAGCTCATTTTTTTGGTTGCTGAATAAATAGTTCATTGAATGATATACTGCAGTTTGTGATACATGTTCACCTATTGAAGGGTGTCTTAGTTGTTATTTCCAAATTTCCATTCTGATCCTGTGTCTCTGGGCCATGACCTTTACAAGTTCTTCTCAGCTTCCCCCACCTCCCTTTCCCCCCAGAGGTGAAAACTTGCAGCCTGGAGTGGGGAGTTTCCCTGATCTCACATTAAAGGCTAGAAGTGGAGGAGGTGAAGTATGGTATTTCACCCCACTTCAAAAGCTAAAGGGGCCTAGAGTTGGGTATTTTCTTTCCCTACCTGACTTCTGGTAAAAACACACATTGGATGGTCTGTGGTAAAATAGTTTTCTTAAAGGGCAGGTCTCTTTAAGAAGAATAGAAACTCTGGCAGTATTTAGAATGGTTTACTTTCCCCCCATGCTAGAAGCATGAAGGGCATTTTTATCTCATCACAGTGGCACGCTGGTAAGGCCTAGATAGAAACACAAAGTTTGGGGGGGTCCCTAAAGGCTGTATCCTCAGGGATTTTAGTCTTTCTACTAGTTCACAACTTAGTCTCCAGCAAGCAGATAATTAGCTTTTAAGTGTTTTTACCAATTACTGGCTCCAGGAAAGTTTTCTGCTCTGGGTAAACTGTGATTTGTCTGTTTCTGTCTCTCTCAGATTTTTAGGGCATCTGTTTTCTTGTGATTTCAGTTCTCTGACAAATCTAGGAAATGTTGATTTTCCGTTTGTTTAGCTTTTTCTTATTGTGACAACATCCAGGTTTTTTTTTTTACCAGAAACTGGAAGTTTCTTGATTTTTAATTAACAATGTCTTAAGAGAACAGAATATTAAAATTGATTTAAACTCATTTATCATTTTTTCTTTTTTTATAGTTAGAGGTTTGGAGTTCTACTTTTCCTGCATTTTCTTCTGGAAGCTTTATAATTTTGGCTTTTATCTCTACGATTTAGTCCATTTTATGATAATTTTTGCAAATCACGTGGGGGTATGCATCAAGATTGTTTTTTTTTTTTAATATGTATGTCCTGTTTGGTTACATGTCATTAATTGAAAAGACTGTCCTTTTTCATTGAATTGTATTGATGCTCTTTTCAAACATTGGACTGTAGATATAGGTGTACTTTTTGATCTACTCTGTTGCATTGATTTATCTGTCTAGCCTTACTCCAGAGCCACAGCACAGTGTCTTCATTAGTTTATCTTAAAATCAGGTAGTATGAGCCTTCCAATTTAAATTTTTGCTATTCTAGGATGTTTCCTTTTGCACACAGATTGTAGTAACAGCTTGACAATTTCTATGAAAAACGGTGGCATTTGGCACTTTTTATTGATATTTCATTGAATCTGTAAATCAGTTGGGAGGGGGGATAGTAAATCTTATAGCCAATTAATATAATGTATCACTCATGTGTATAATATATACATATATAATTGATATGGGTGTGTTTGTGTGTGTGTGACCTGCCATTGAGTAGGCTTCTATTCCTGGCAACCCTGTGAATGAGTGACGTTCACAATGTCCCATTCTCAACAGCCCCACTCTGTTCCTGCAGATTTATACCTATGGTTTCTTTTATGAAGTCATCCATCTCATATTTGGTCTGCCTCTTTTCCTGCTGCCTTTTATTTTTTCCAGCCTTATTGTCTTTTCCAGAGATCTCTGATTTCTTATGATGTGCCAGAAGTAGGACAGCTTCAGTTTTGTCATTTTTGCCTCCAGTAATATTTCAGGCTTAATTTGCTCTAGGACATACTTGTTTGTCTTTCCGATGATCCAGGATACCTGTGGAATTCTTCTTCCAGTACCATATTTTCCAATTAATCTTTTTTTTTTCCCTATCAGCCTTCTTCATTGTATAAATTTATTATAGATAGATAGAAAATACATATCTTCCTTAACTTCTCTCAACAGATGTTTTATAGTTTTTAATGAGATTTTAGATTTATTCCTAGATATTTATAGTTTTTATGCTTTTATAACATTATTAACTCTTAAATCTTATTTTCTAATGGTTTTTGCTAGAAAATAAAAATATAATTAATTTCCTTTACATTGGCATTATATTCCAACCCTTTCTGATCTCAGTTATTATTTTAATATTGGGTTTACCAATGAGTCAGCTATTTCTTCTCCCTTGCCTCCAATTAAATGTGGTCCTATATTCTTTCTTCCTTTATGTCTAGTAATTTTTGATTGATAAGCAAACATAAAATGGAGATTGAGAATTTTATTGCATTGCTTTGTTTCCTCAGAAAGCAGGTGTTTCTTACTATGTCTGGTGATTAAATGAGATGCTAAGTTGGATTTTACAGAGTGTTGATTTGATCTATGACTGAGATTTTGCTTTAAAAGTTCAAATTTAAGTCTAGTTAACTCAACCTCCAGCCTCTAGAGCTGCCTGTGCTACAACTACCATGAACCTACCACCATCACTGCCAATTTACTCCCTCTCACTGTCAACTAGGGGTTACTTTTTTGAAGAGTAAGTATTTAAAAGACTCATGTCTAGAAATCAGTTTGTCAAGACTTTCTCCTGTTCATTTCTCTTATATAGTTTTACAGAAACACAAAATTTTATTATATATATATATTTTTTGCTACTGTCAGAAAAAAAAATTCTGTTTTTTACATTATAAATCATAGGTGGAAGCCCCATATTTTGGAGTATTATTTTAATTCCAGAAATTATGTCATTCCACCTATAAAAACTTCACTAATGTATCTCTGATTAGGATATATTTTAACATAACCTCTAATTCATTATAACACCTAAAAATAACTGTAATTCTTTAATATTATTTTATACCTAATCCATATTTAATGTCCCTATTTGTCTAAAAATTTCCTGTTCCTGTTGTTTTATTCAAACCACTATTCAAAGAAGGTCCATAGATTGCATGTGTTTGTTTGTCTCTTAGGACTCTCTTATTCTATAACAATCACCCCTCTTTTGTTATTTCATTTTTTTTTATTTTTTTTTACATTTTTACATATATTTTTTATTTTTTACATACCATTCATTCATTGGAGAATCAGGTTATTTGTCCTGTGCAAGGGTGTCCATTCTGGATTTGGACGATTGCTTTCCTCTGCTGTGGTTAATATTTTTTTTCTATCTCCCTTAGTTATCTTAAACTGTCCGATCTAAACACCATATTACATATACATTTATTTATTTATTTTATTTTTGTTGCTAACATTTCATGTCTGTATCTTATCAGGAGGCACACAACACACCTCATTATTTTGAAAAGTGGACAATAAAGTGAAAGAATTAAGATTTGATCTGATCTTTCCCATACTAGATATAAAACTTTTGGTATAATGCTTGTCTGTAATGCATGAATCTGTTCATATGCAGTAGATAACAGAAAAAATAAAATATGGAAATATGCCATTATTTACAATGTGAACATAAGAAACAAGTTACACCCACTGTATGCAACCATTGCAAACTAGAAGAGAATAGTGTGTTATGGAATAATATACAAAACATAAACCCTTGCGTCATTTTTATTATTTCAATTACTCATGTCCATTGCCCTATAGGTGTGAATCATGTTCTCTTGAGTTTGGAAACTTTAATACAGAATCTAAAAACATGAGTAATTGTGCTGGTTATAGAGTATATAGGCAATGAATGAAAAAGG
The DNA here is from genome assembly GCA_003508835.1 of Eonycteris spelaea. NCBI lineage: Eukaryota > Metazoa > Chordata > Mammalia > Chiroptera > Pteropodidae > Eonycteris > Eonycteris spelaea. Next base: position 31,863 of record PUFA01000154.1, read on the forward strand.
AAAACAACATGTATTGGAGAAAAGCTTGAAATAATATAGTGTTTTGAAATAACTATGGGGTTTTCATTGCTTCTAGGCTTTTTTAATGGACAAAGTCAGGAAATGTGTATATTAGAGAAAAATCATACATTCATATTGCTATTTCTATTTCAAATTTAAGAATATAGAGTTTTTACCTCTTTGATTTTATACTTTTATCTTTTTTCTTTTTGCTGAAAATGTTGGTTTTTAAAGGTCTTAATTACTTATTTGGTTTTTATCATTATTCTATAATAATTTCAAAATAATAATGCAAATGTAATTAATGATAAGTTAACTGAACACAATTTATGATATCAATGTAATTCTTTTCTTTATGAAATAAATCTCACTGAGAACATTCAACTAAAATACTATACTTTAAATTCACTTGAAATAATTATTTTCTGTGACTTTTGTATCACCAAGTTGATACAGTTGGTTTGTTCTCTTCTTTAATTTTTTCATAATTTTTAGAGACTGCTTTTGTTTCTCTTCTGAGTTCTGTTTTGTGTTTTAATTATGTAAAACCTTATATAGAGTTCCAAAAAACTATATAATTTATAGAAATATCACTAACATTTTTGTTTCCTTCACCCATTTACCTCTTTCCCCATACAGGTAACCCATACTTACTAATTTTGGTGTTATCTTTCCATTGTTTATTTTATAAAATATAAGTAAATATGTATATATGCCTAACTTGCCCTCTTATTTTCTACACAAAGATAACATTCTATGAATATTCTTATTCTTGTCACCTTTTTTAACCTAATATATTTTAGAGATTACACTATATTAATATATTGATATCATATCAATTTCTTTCGTTAGCTGCATAGTACTTTACTGGGTTAATGAATAACAATTTATTGAACAAATTTTCTACTAATGGACATTTAAATTGATATTATAAATAATGCTGTTATGTATAGCCTATTCAAAGGTCATTTAGTATTTTGGCAATTGGATAGACTACAAGTGAAATAATATGTATATATTATTTCTAACTGTCTATCTCTAGAGAATGAAAATTAATATTTTAACTGCTACTCAGTTATGTAATTGGATATGAATTTTCTTGTCATCTTGATTTCCAAAGATCAGACTGTTAAAATATTTATTTAAAGATGAAATTAATTTTATGAGAGACTTAAATGATAGACTATATAAGCTTAGCCTTTGATATATTCAAATGAAAATTCAAGACATAATTATGGAATGGCACATCTTCTAGTGTTAGGTTGCATGGTACACACTATAGATGCTATTGAAATTTTTAAATTATACCTGAGATATTCCAGGAGCAAATTGGTCTTGAGCTGAAAATTAAATGAAATGCTAGATTTAGATTTATGAAGAAGCAATTCTTGGAAAGGAAACAGGTCCAGAGACAGGAGTGAGTATGTTCTAAGAAAGAGTTAATGTCATTATTGACTCAACTGAAATTCACATTTTGGGTAAGGTGAAGTAGGGAGTAATGAAAAGTAAGTTAGGGGAAGCCAGTTTAAAAAGGGCCTTGAAAGCAATACTGATAAAGTTATATGAGCTTCACATACTCCATTAAGCCATAAATCCTTCATAGGAAGAAACTGAAACTTATTTATCATTGTTTGCCTGTACTCAGCTCAGTGTCTTGTAGGCACTAAGAAATCTTTGTTAAATGAATAATAAATTAATGAATTTAATAGATCCAAATCAAATGGATAAATATCTCTTTTATTTGAAGACTAATGCAAATTAATATTACTTCAACCAAACCTAAAGACTACTTCCTAGGCTAGCAGCATACAGCCCTTCAGTCTTAGTTATGTAGATAAATTGTTTCTCCCAATAATACTATAACTATTAAGTTCTCAAGTTATTAGAAGATTGGAAAGAAACTTTTAAAATTATATCTACAAATATGTGTTTGAGTTTGTAACATTAATAAGAAAATTTTTTTTTAAACTCAGGGATAATTAATACCCTTGCATATGAATGTCTTTGGCATTTGCCTATTCTGGATATATACTTTACTGGGTGGGGGAAGTTATTGCTTCTCCAGTATAAACAGTTGACTCTAATGAGGTGAACAATCATTCTCTGTCATTCCCTGACCAAGAGTATATACATGATCCATACCCAGACCCAGCCAATCATAGTAAATATTTTAGGCTTTGAGTACCAAAGAAAAATGGAAGATATTATACAAGTATGTTCAAAAGCACATTTTAAATATAACTATTTAAAAGTGCAAAAAAAATTCTTAGTTTGTGATATAAAAAAATACATAAATTAAAAAAAAAAAAACATTTTATCAAGCTCTGGTATATCCCATTCTCCAGGATACACTGATCAGTTCAGGAGTAGACATGTAACTCAAGCCATGCCAATAAAAGTTCAACTGAGTGCTTGAAAAATAGGAAAGTCACTTTTAGAATCATGAAGCAAAAGGCCATGAAGCATCCTGTCTGCTCTATGTCTGCTAATGGGGGAGAATAAGGCTGAACTGAGAGAAAACAGAGAATGAAATAAAGCGAGAGCTCAAGAGAGCTGATTATCTCATTAGAGTCATTAGATGCCTTTGCGCTTGGAGGAAGATCTAGACCTACCTTTTTTAGTTATATAGACTAATATATTCCATTTAGGTTTAAATTTGTCCAGTTGGGTTTGTTTCACTGGTAACCAAAAAACTCAAAGATAATAGGTAGATAAGATGAAAGATGATAGATAGATGATGATAGATAGATGTGTTGTGTGTGTGTGTGTGTGTGTGTATACATACCTATATTCAATAAACATATATTGAGGCTTAACATTCACCAGAAAATGTTCTAGGTACTAAGAATTAAAAGATGGAAGACATATGTATGCTTTAAAAGTATACAAAATTCTGGATTGGAGTGACATTTTAAGCACATACATTTACTTTCATTCTCTCCAAAATCCCTCTAAAACTTTAGTAAGGAGAGTTTTTAACACACAAATTAACAAGGAATGAGAGAATAATAGAAAATGTAGCAACACATTTTGGTAACTAGTCAGCAGATGATGGAGAAAAATCTTTCTTTTAGCCAAAGGTAGGAAAAGTTAAGTAACTCAGCTGTGGATAATATTGAGAAAAGCCAAGAATTAATCAAATCTATACCTTAAAATGGAAACTCCAGAAGTTTCAGAAGTTGACAATACCACTTACCTCTGTAAGTGAGAATAGCAGTAGTATAAAAAGAAAGAATAGTGGTCACAGCCTGCTTAAAAATAAGTTATATCGACAAATTTTTCTTTTTCTTAATATGGGAGTTATGTAGTACCTCTGGAAAGTATAGAAAAAAATGGTTTGGGAGTTAGTGGGAGTTGGGGGGAGTGTGTCACTAAGTTGGGTTGAAAATGGAAATATACTGACTACCAGGAGATTAAGTTAATATTTGCATTCAGAATAAGGAATTTCATACCTCCTACCACTCTGCTTCTTTTCCAAGGATTCTAAGCAGCCTGAAAGACTAAAGAAACTCTGGCTTTGCATTAGACATTCCAAGGAATTAGCCTGGCCAGATAACTCTAAAATGGAACCCACAGCTAGAAAGTTCAAAAATGAATTCCACTAGTTCAAAGATTTCAAATAGATTTTTTTCTGTCTAAGTCTTAAATATGAAAAATAGTCAAGGATTAGCAAATATATAAAGTCCATGACATGAAAGAAATTGAAAGAATCACATACTTCCAGCAGAAATAAGACTCTTCTTAGGGACTATAATTTCAAAATAACTACCACTATGTATTCATAGAAAGAAGAAAAAGGCCATTTTAAAAAGGCATTTAGAGAACAATAAAGAACTCATAAAATAAAAATATTGGAGAAGAAATGAAAAATGATATAGTATATTTAGAAGATAAAAAATCTAAGAAAGGCATATGAAATTAGCCAAAGACAAAGAAAATAAGAGACGGGGGAAAAGCAAGAATATTAGAAAACTAGATCAAGAGGTACAAAACCCAAATGATGAGAATCCAAATAGAGAACTGAGAAACTGGAATGGAGGAAATAATCAAAACCTAATTGATGAAAAAATTTCCATAAATAAATGACAAAGTTTCCTAGATTAAAAAGATTCCTTAAGAGACCAACAGAGTAGCTACAAATAAATCATCATCAAAGAATATTAAGGTTGTAGTCAAGACGGCAGAGTAGGTTAATGTTGTGCTCAACTCCTCCCATGACAACATCAAAATTAGGACTAAATTATAAAAAGAATAACCCGGAGAACCATTTAAAGACTAGGTGAACCAATCTCCTATAACTGAGTATATAAATAAAAAAGCCACGTGAAGACCAGTAGGAGGGCAGAAACTCAAAACAAGTTCATTCCACATCCATTTGTGGCAATTGAGAATCCAAAGGAATATCTTAGCTATGGAGGACTGAAGGGTGCCAGTCCAACATGAGGCTCCCCAGCCCAGGGCTCCAGTGCTGGGCAGCAAAGTCCCTATGGCAACTGGCTATGAAAATCACTGGGGATTCTGTCCCCAGTGAGATGGAGAGCTGCTGGAAACACAGGCATCCACTTAAAAGGCCCACACACAGATTCACTCAGTCATAAACACTCACCCTAAGCTCCAGCAAATTGCCAACAGCTCAAAAGGTGCCTGAGACATAAGGGGAGAAACTAAATTGTGTGGCTTTAGGGCAAGGGCTTCCATCGTCCTTGTGTTGAACCCTCCAGCCACACAGCCTGCAGGCATAGGCAAGCACCGAATCTGAATCTGTATTAACCTGGTAAATTCCACTCACTCCACCCACTAGGAACCCCTGACCAATCCAGCAAAGGAAGGTTCCATTCAGGTGAGGAGGGCTGCTGAAAACACAGGCATCTGCTTAAAGGGCATGCACATAGACTCATCAGTCACAAACATACACCCTAAGTTCCAATGGAGGGTTAGCACCTGGAAAAATGTCAGACGTACAAGAAAAAAATTGAATTATGAGGATTCTTCATGATTATAATACCCCACGAAGGTAATCCTTCCAACCCTCTACTTTTCATTAAAAGTGCGTTTAGCAAGATCACTTCTCACCTCCACATTTTTAAATCAAAAGGTCACTTCTCAATACTCTGTTTCTTGACCCTATCAGCATTCCAGGAAGTGCAGAGTCCCAAACAAGATGAACCCAAAAAGGCCCACATGAAGACACATAATAATTAAAATGTCAAAGGTTAGAGGCAAATAAAGAATACTGAAAGCAGTAAGAGAAAAACAATTAGTTACCTATGAGGGAGCTCCCATAAAACTGTCAGATTATTTCCCAACAGAAACTTTGCAGGCCAGAAGGGATTGACAGGAAATATTCAAAAGTGATGAAAAGAAAGCACCTACAATCAAGATTACTCTATGCAGTAAAGCTATCATTTAGAGGGACAGATAAAGAGCTTCTCAGACTAGAAAAAGCTAAAATAGTTCATAACCACCAAATCAGTACTAAGAAACGTTAAAAAAACTTCTTTAAGAAGAATTGAAAAAAGATAAAAAAATATGAATAATAAGATGGCAATAATTACATATCTATCAATAATCACTTTAAATGGACTAAATGCTCAATCAAAAGACATAGCATACCTGAATGGATAAAAAAACAAGGACCATGCATATGCTGTCTACAAGTGACCCATTTCGATTGAAAGACACACACAAACTGAAAGTAAAGGGATGGAAAAAGATATTTCATGCAAGTAAAAAAAAATAAACAAACAAAAAGTTTGGAGTTGCACTATACATATAAGGAAAAATAGACTTTAAAACAAAGACTATAACAAGAGACAAAGTAGGAGCTTTCCTAGTGATAAATAGATTAATCCAATGAAAGAATATGACCCTTGTAAACATTTATGCACCAAACATAAGAGCACCTAAGTATATAAAGCAAATATTGATAGACATAAAGGGAGAGATTGACTGTAATACAGAATTTGGAGATTTTAACACCCCATTGACATCAATAAATAGATCATTCACATAGAAAGTAAACAAGGAAACAGAGGCCTTAAGTGGCACATTGTACCAGATGGATTTAATTAATATTTTTAGAGCATTTCGCCCCAAAGCAGCAGAATATACATTCTTTCAAGTGCACATGAAATATTTTTCAGGATAGACCTCATGTTAGCCACAAAACAAGTCTGAATAATATAAAGAATGTTGAAATCATACAAACCATCTTCTCTGACCACAATTGTATGAAATTAGAAATCAATCATGAAAAGAAAACTGAAAAGTACACAAATACTAAATAACATACTAGTAAAAAATAATTGGGGGTAACGATGAGATCAAAGAATAAATCGAAAAATATCTTGAGGCAAATGAAGATGGAAACTTAACAGTATAATATCTATGGGACATGGCAAAAGCATTTCTGAAAGAGAAATTCATAGCAATGTAGGCCTACCTTAAGACACAAGAAAAATATCGAATAAAGAATCTAACCTTGTACCTAAAGGAACTAGAAAAGAAGAACAAACAAATCCCAAAGGGAATAGAAGAAAGAAGGACATAATAATGACCACAGCAGAAATTAACAAAATAAACTCTGAAAACACAACACAAAACAAAATAAATAATCACTGAAAACAAGACTGGTATTCTGAAAGATAAACAAAACTGATACTTTTAATGAGACTAATCAAGAAAAAAAGAGAGAGGATCCAAATAAATATATTAGAAATGAAAGAGAAGTAACAATTAATACCACAGAAAGATAAAAATTATATTAAAAATATTATGAACAATTATATGCAAACAAATTGAACAACCTGGAAGAAATTAATAAATTCCTAGAAACTAACAACTTCCAAGAATGAATCAAGGAAAAAAAAAAAAAAACCTTAGAAAATCTGAACAGACCAAAATACTAACAAAAAAATCAGTAATAAAACACTCTCAACAAACAAAAGTTTTGGACCAAATGGCATCACTGATAAATTTTATCAAACATTTAAAAAATTAACACCTATCTTTCTCAAACTTTTCCAAAAATTTATGAGGAGGGAAGGCTCTATATCTTATTTTATAATGGCAGCATTACCCAGATTCCAAATTGGACAAAAACACTACAAGAAAAAAATAATTATTGGCCAATATTGTTGATGAACATAGATTTTAAAATTCTCAACAAAATATTTGCAAACTGAATTCATCAGTCCATTAAAAAGATCACATTCTATGATCAAGTGGGATTTATTTCTGGGATGCAAGTTTGGTTCAATATCCACAAATCAATTAATGTGACATACTACATAAACTAAAAAAGTTTTTGCACAGCAAAGGAAACCATCAACAAAACAAAAAACAACTTCCTGAATAGAAGATACTCACCTATGGTACATCTGATAAGAGGTTAATATCCAAAATATATAAAGAACTTGTACACCTCAACAATGACAACAAGAAAAGATCCAATTAAAAAATGGTCAGAAGAATAAATATTTTCCAAAAAGGAAGTACAGATGGCCAATAGACATATGAAAACATGCTCAACATCACTAATCAACACAGAAATTCAAATTAAAACCATATGAAATGTCATCTCACATCTGTCAGAATGGCTATTATCAATAAATCAAAAAACAAAATAAAATAAATGTTGACAATGATCTAGAGAAAAGGGAACCCTAGTGCATTGTTGGTGGGAATGCAAATTGGTGCAATTCTACTCCAGAGTATTTATCCAGAGAAATCAAAAACACTATTTTAAAATATATGCATCTGTATGTTCACTGCAGCATTATTTATAATAGCCAAGACATGGAAGCAACCTAAGGACCCATCAGTAAATAATTGGATAAAGAAGTGGTGGTACATATGCATAATGGAATATTACTCAGCCATGAAAAAAGAAGAAAAAAAGTCTTATTTGAGACAATATGATTGGACCTAGAGGGTACTATGGTAAGTTGAATGTCAGAGAAAGACAAATACCATAAGTTCCACTTATATGTGGAACTTAAAGAACAAAATAAGTGAACAAACACAACCAAAACAGACTTATAGACAGAAGAACAAAAATGATGATTGTAGATGGGAGTGTGTTCAGTGGGCTACATGAAAAAAATAAAGAGATTGAGAAGTACAAATTGGTAGTTAGGAAATAGCCATGGGATGTAAAGTACAGCACAGGGAATAGAGGCAATAATATTGTAATAACTATGTATGGTGCCAGGTGTATACTAGAATTATTGGAAAAATTGCTTTGTAAATTACATAAATTTCTAACTACTATACTGTACACCTGAAACAAATATAAAATAATATTGAATATATTCTGTTGTTGAAAAATACAAAATAACATAAAAATTAAAGGGTTATTTGTTTCGAAAACTAAATAAATGATTCTCAAGGTACCTCACTGTGACATTTCAGCATTTAAGAATACTGAGGACAAAGTGAAGATTCTTAAAGATTTGAGAAAAGAGAGAAAATGGGGCAAATATTACATACAAAGATACAGGATTGACTTCTGACTTCTCAACAACATGAAAGCTAAATGTCAGTGTACAATGCCAAACAAATTCTGCAGGAAAACAATTTCCATCTATATCTCTCAGGGGATCCCAAGACCACCCATAATGTTGGTGATTGATAGAGCTCACAGGACTCAGGATATAGTTTTACTCACTGCTACTATTTTAACAGTAATAGGATACAAAACAAAATCAGCAAAGGGAAAAGGCACATCACATGTGGTAAAGTCCTGAAGATACCAGGCTCAAACTTCCAAGATTCTCCTCACAGCGGAGTCACACATGACATTCTTAACCTTATCATCAGTGTGTAGCTTTTCCTTAGGTTTGACATCACATATTGCCTGTCAGAGACGCTCAGTAGAGATGTAATGCCCATATTTTTTGTTTTTGTTTTTTTACTGGGGACTGGTCATATGAGTACCTTCTGCTTAATATGTACCGGAATTCCTGACTCCCAAAAGGAAAGCAGGTGTTCAGCATAAACCATATCGTTTGTACAAACCGCTAAGGCATAGTAAAGCACTCTTATCATTCAGGGAATATTTATATCACTGTAGAGAACTGTTTACATTTCATGTTTCCAGATAACAGCCAAGGGCCAAGCTTGCAAGCAGGCCTTTCTAAGGACAGCATTATCAGGCCTAGTATGTTAACTCTTTTCTGCACACCACCTCATAATTTACAATCAGCCAAACTATCAATTGAATACAAACAGAGAATAAAGATATTTTTAGATATTCAAGACCTCAAAAAAAAAAAAAAGCACAACGACAACAACAACAACAACATGTCCTGCACCTCCGTTCTTAGAAGAGTAAACCAAGAAGTAAGAAGAATAAGAGAACAGAAAACAGGGCAAAAGAGAGTCAATGAAATCCCAGAATGATGGTAAAGGAATATTTCAAACGGCAGCTTGTACCAAGTACTGATGACAACCAGTTAGTTCAGAAAAGAACATATTAGAAGGCTCCAGGAGAAATTTAATTAGGATATTTATGAACTAAATAGATTGATAGCACATTTAGAAAACTGACAGATACTTAGGATTTTATTAGTAATAAGTTCACAGAAAAGTAAGTAAACATGAAATCAAGACAATTATTAATTTTAGGAAAAACAAAAAGTTAGACTGGAAAGGAAAAGTAATCAAGGAAAAAAATATTGTTCAGTGGAAATATGCAAAGTACATTTTATAATGTGTATATTATGCCACATTTGTGACTTTCTAGAAAGGTTTTACAAACACAGACACATTTATACATGTATGGAATATGTCTGAAAAGATATTTTAAAAAGTTATTTTTGAGAGATCAACTAAGGAAATAGATTGAATGGGAATGGGACATAATTTTTTACTCAGTTCCTATTTAAGTTTTTGATACTTTGCCATGAACTTGTGTTACTTTATCAAACAAGCAAACAAATTGAGACTTCTCAAAAACAACTCCCTCCAAAAAATTATCAGAAAATAGAGTAGCAAGATACACCTTTAGATCCTCCAGACAGATAACAATCTCCTTTGGCATTCATAGTATCTCTAGCTTTACATTCTCACTAACAAACTGAGAAAAGAATATCTGCTCAGGTATAGGAAAAATTTCAATAATCCTGTTTTCTTTTAATAAAAAACATCTAAGAAAAAGTTTGTAGTTTTAATTTTTAAAAGAAACTCCTGCATTTTATTTATTTTTATTTTATTTTAATTTCAGGTAGACAGTACAATGGTTAGACATGTATATGGCTTATGAAGTGATCCTCCTGATTACTTTAGCACCTATCTGGCTCTACACATAGCCATTACAATGTTGACTATATTCCCTATGTTGTACTTTACATCTCCATGACTATTTTGCAACTACTAATTTGTACTTCTTCATATCATCACCTTTTTTACCAATTGCCAAGAACTTTTTTAGTTTGATGTAGTCCCATTTGTTTATTTTCCTTTTGTTTCCTTTGCCCAGGAGATATATTAGAAAAAAAAAAAATACTACTAGCAATATTAGAGAGTTTGCTGCCTATGTTTTCTTGTAAAAGTTTTTGTGGTTTCAGGTCTTATATTTAAGTCCTTAAACTATTTTGAGTTTATTCTTATCTATGGTGTAAAAATGTGGGCCAGGTTTTTTTATTGTTGTTTGTTTGTTTGTTTTTGCATGTATCTGCCCAGTTTTCCCAATACAATTTGTTGAAGAGGCTATTTTTACCCTTGCCTCCTTGGTTATAGATTAAATGACCATATAGTGTGGATTTATTTCTGTGCTTTCTATTCTGTTCCATTGGTCTATGTATCTGTTTTTAATGCCAGTGCCATGCTGTTTTGATTACTATTGCTTTGGATTATAGTTTGATATCAGCTAGTGCGATACCTTTGTTCTTCTTTCTCAAGAATACCATGGCTATTGAGATCTTTTATAGTTTCATATAAATTTTAGGATTATTTGTTCTATTCTGTGAAAAATGCCATTGTGATTTTCACATGGATTGCATTGAATCTATAGATTGCTTTGAGCAGTATGGCCATTTTAATGATGTTGATTATTCCTGACCATGAGCATGGTGTATGCTTTCATTTATTTGTACTTTCTTCAATTTTTCAATGACATAATTTTCCTTGTTAAAGATCTTTTACTTCTTTTGTTAAATTTACTACAGGTTTTTTTATGCAATTATAAATGGGATTGTTTTTTAATTTTTCTTTCTGATAGTTTATTAGTGTATAAAAAATACAGCCAACTTTTGAATATTGATTTTTATTCTGTCATTTTACTGAATTTATTCATCAGTTATAACTTTTTTGGTGGAATCTTTAGTGTCTTCTGTATATAATATCATGTCTTCTGCAAATAATGACAGTTTTACTTTTTTTTTTCCCAATTTGGATGCATTTGTTCTTATTCCTTGTAGCTAGGACTTCCAATACTATGTTTAATAGAAGTAGTGAAAGTGGACATTTTTATCTTGTTCCTAAGGTTAAGGAAATCACTTTTAGCCTTTCCCCATTGAGTATGATAAGATTCCTATATTTTGAAAATGTGGATGATTCTTCCTTTGGTCTCCTGTAGGCATTTCAAAGTATTACTAATGTTCATTGAAATTTGACCTTGAATCAAAACATCAGATACTTATGGGTATGTAGCTGGAAAAAAAGTATTAACCTTTCCAGCAAATATGTGGTTGGAAAAAACTAAACTATGAGTCACATCAGGCTTTTTCAATAACAAGCTGTGATTTTGTTACCAATTCTTTTTGGACTGAATTTCCTCATCTGAACAAAAAAACGGGAAATAAACATTTGCTCTCATTGTAACTCACATTTATTAATGACTTATCTATTTAAAATGAGCCCTTATACATTTCTCATTTGGTCCTTAGCAATGTTGAGATAAACAAGGCAGCTGTTCTTATCATGTTTTTTTAAAAAATTTAAGTGTCACAAAAATTAAGTATTGATCAAACTTACCAATAATGATGGAAGAGCTGAAATCCAGATGTTTTAACACCATTTCCAAGCTCTTTCCACTGTCTGGCAGCTGCCTGCTACCAATCTCACTAGATCACTTTCAAATGGATAATGGCCGTGACAGCACAAGAGGATGGAACGTTATACAATAAAATATAATTATTATAGTTTATAGTAACATACTAATGGAGCAATTTAATATACCACTAATCGTGAAATGGCTTACCTTATCTACTTCATGGAAACACTGTAAATGTAGTTAAATATTTTAATACATCCAATCCAAAAGCTCCTTGGAGATTTTTTTAATGTGCCTATATTCAAGCTGCAGATTCAGTCAAAAAGTGTATATGAATTACTGTGGGGTAAGTGCAGCCAGAGCAGAAAACTTCAGTTTGGCTTTTTTGCTTCTTCTTCCCCATAGCAAGCAGTATAGTAACTCCTCCAGTTTCTACACACCTCCTGCAAGCATCCCACAGACCCTGTTTCTTTTAAAAGCCTTGAAGTAGCTAGCAAAGCAGCAGGTGGGTATAGCTTTTAGTAATGAAGACATAGTGAATAATTCTAAACCAGAAGTCATAAAGGACCTAAAAACAAGTTTCACAGAAGAGCCCTCAGAAATCAAAAGTGTTGCAACAATCACAACCCAATGATGGGGAAAACATTTTGAGAAGCTATAGTTCTCATATTGCTTTTCATTCATTGAAAAATGCATGTACAAGAGAAAGTAAGCAGGATTTGAATTTATCCTGCCATGTCCTCCTCTATCAGAAAGAAAATTAATGTCCAGAATAGAAGAGAATTTAAATGACACTCTATACTCTAAACATAATGTGAACACACACTGTTTAGTGTGTATTTAGTAAAATAATACTGCAGAGGTCCTAGTATCTTGTGGTCAACATTGTTTACAGTCTTGATTAGACTGAGTATTAAATATTATCTATAAACTCCTCTGTGCACTAATTTAATATCTGCATATCCCACAGGTAAACCACATATGAAAGTTTGTTTTGTTTACACTTGATTTTAGCCATTGGACCACTGCTTTGACGATATATTGTACTATTTTTCAAAGTGTGTAGCAATGATCATTTTCATTGAAATCACATATGATCATGTTACACATTGATTATGCTAAAAGTCATATCAAAAGTAGTCCATCCCCACCCCTCACACTTATTGACTTTATTTCCAAATGATGAATCTTGGAGATTCCTTTTTATTAGGCTTTCCAGATGATTGTTAATTACATGAAGTTTGAGAACCAATGAGCTTACAATCCACAGTACTTCCTGGGAACCCTGAACTTGCTTTTAATCTGCATAATTAATTTGTTTGTTTAACCAGCAACTTTTTATTACGCTCTTTTTATGTATCATATCTTGTTCTAGGATACAGGGTATGGTATTCTAGAGCAAAATACACATGGCCCCTGCACTCATCAAGACATTTACATCCTAATACATCTCAATGTTTCACCAGAATATCCTGAAGAGTTTTGGCAGCCACCACAACAATGGTCATCAAATGCCACTAGGCATGCTTGGAAAACACCACATGTATATAAAGCAGTTCTGGGGTGGATTTTAAGAATCTACATAATTCACAAACTTCTTAGGTGATTACAACCCTGCTTTGAGAAACTCTATTCTGAAGGTTGGGGTATGGAATTATTAATTTGTTTTCTAAGTTTAGGCTTAAGTTATTATATCTGCACAATATCTGTGGTTTGAAATTTAAAAAGGAGATATTTTATACTTGCCCAACATTTTCCTTCTGATTATTCAAACCACTGATTTTTTATAAGTTGTAAATATACATGCATGTATTTATTAATTAGCTTATTTCAGCAAGTATTTTTGAGCACCTTCTATGTATCTGGCTCCTTGATGGGCACCGAAGAACAAAGATTGAAAAACCTGTCTCCTCCTCAGGGAACTTACAGGGAGGAAGCTTGTCAGCAGTGAATTTCCTTAAGTGATATAATTATTATGGACAAAAATGATTTGAGAGCAAAGAGAAAATTATCAGTTGTACATGGGGAACCTGCAAAGTGTTCACAGAGGGAATGATATGGAGGGAAATTAGAAGAAGAATCCTACCTGGCAGAGAAATATAGGCTTACATTATGTTCCACTCATTATGTGGAGTGTCTTATAAACATAATCGCATTGATTTTCACAGCATACTTTTAGGTAAATGATCTTGTTATGACAATATTATAGAAGAAAAAACTGCAGCCAGAGAAAACCTGCTCCAAAGTAAGTGGCTGAGCTTACGTAAAGGTTGAGGGACCTCAGAGCCTGCCTGCTGAGTACTCTACTCTGTCCCATTATGGATGAAGAAACTCCATGGAGAAGAGCCTAAAGGCATGGGAGATAGTTAGTGTTCAGGGATCTCAAACAGGCACAGCGTCTAAAGCAGAATATATGTGAAAGAGAGGTAAATAAGAATGGAAATGTGGATGGACCTTGATTTCACAAGACACCCATAAAAACTCATTATTTTACACTTAGATCTGACACACATATTTTTGTAGTCAATATAATAATCCATTCATGTAGGCAGAAAGAACTAGTACAGTTGATCCTTGTTATAGTCACAGATTCCTTATTTGTGAATTCACGTACTCACTAAAATTTGTAACCCCAAAATCAATACTTGCAGTCCTTTCATGGTCATTCGAAGACATGCATATGTGCAGAGAAGGGAAAAGTTGGAGACCCTCCATGCCCGTGTTCTCAGCTAAGATCAAATAAGAGGTTTCAGCCTTTATAATATAAAATGTGTGATTTTTTTTCAGTCTATTTAGTGCCATATTTTTTCACATTTTGTGTATTTCTTTTAAGCAGTACATAGATTTGTCTATAGATAAAGGTAGGAAAATCTTTCTATGATAAATTAAAAGCTATGTCTATGAAAGAAATAATTGATAAGCTGGACTTCATCAAAATTAAAAACTTCTCTGCAAAAAAAAAAAATGTCAAGAGAATGAGAAGACAAGCCTTGGACTAGAAGAAAATATTTGCAAAAGACAAAGCTGATAAAGTATTACTGTCCAAAATATACAAAAAAAACTCTTAAAACTCAAGAATTAAAAAATAAACAGTCCAATTTAAAAATAAGCCAAAGAACTTGACACCGCATTAAAGAAGATATACAAATGGCAAATAAGCATCTGAAGAGATGCTCCGCATCATTCATCATCAGGGAAATGCGAATTAAAATGAGACACAACTACACACCTAACAGAATGGCCAAAATCCATAACTGTCAATACTAAGTACTGGTGAGAATGTGGAGCAATAGGAACTCTCATTCACTGATGGTGAGAATGCAAAATGGTACAGCCACTTTGAAAGAGAGTTTTGTTGTTTCTCACTAATCTAAACAAATACTATATAGTTCAGCAATTATGTTCTTCAGTTTTTAACTAAAGGAGTTTGAGAATATGTCCACACAAAAGCATTCACATGGATGTTTACAGTACTTTATTCACAATTGCCCAAATTTGGAAGTACCCAAGATGTCCTTCAGTAAATGAATGGATAAATAAACAATGATCCATCCAGGCAACAAAATATTATTTAGTGCTAAAAAGAAATGAACCATGAAAAGGTATGGAGGAAACTCAAATGCATAGTAGTGAATGGAAGAAGCCAATCTGAAAAGGCTACATACTGTACGAGAACAACTATATGATATTCCAAAAAAGGAAAACTATGGAGATAGTGAAAAGATCAGTGGTTGCCAAGGGTCATGGGGTAGGTGGATAAAAGAATCGGCAGAGCACAAATGATTTCAGGGCAGTTAAAATACTCTGTGTAATACTATAATGATGGATACCTGTCATTACTTATATGTCCAAACCCATAGAATGTACAATACCAAGAATGAACCATAATGTAAACTATAGCTTTACATTATGTATCACTCTGGTGGGAAATATTGATAATGGGAGAAATTATCCATATGGTGGCGTCAGCAGGGTGTATGTGGGAAATCTTTACTTTCTCCTCAATTTTGCTGTGAAGCTTAAACTGCTCTTAAAAAAAATAAACTCTTAATTTTAAAAAAAACACCTCAAAACTGCTTTTAAAACTCAAAATAGTCTACATTTCGAGTGTGAAATTTAAGTACTCTCAATGGTAATTGAATCACTGTAAAATATGAGTTAGCCATACTGGCCAAGTATGTGTAGCATAATGTAAATAGATGGTTCTTAAATGGATTTTGCTGATAAATCAGAAAAAATATATTTCACCTGAATTATCATAGTTATTGTAGCCATGGTTACTTGGCCATATTGGTTGAATTTTCATTAAAGGTCAATTCAAAATAATATTATCAGCTGGTAAACCTGTTCATAAACTTTTTCTTTGTTCTCTATTACCATAGCCATAACTCACCCGCCAGTAGGACTGAGAGACATCATTTATCTTTACAGTCTCTCATTTTATTAAAACTGTCATTTCTGTCAAGTCTAATTTCTTTTTGGCATAGCTCAATGTCTTTTTATACCCTGGGTCCAGCAGCCCCTGTTAATTTGAATGCTTAACTTCTATTGTTCTATTATGTATATTGAACTTTGTCTGAATATGAAAACATTGTACATAAAATAGAATCACCTGCCAGGCTCCTAAAGGTGCCCTCAAATCTAGCCTCATCTTGTCTTATTCTCCCCTTCCTCTCTAAGCAACATCCTCATGCCCATTGCCTGCTTTTTATATATTGACCATGTTAAGGTCTTTCCTGACTGACAGCCTTTGTATTTGCTATTCCCTACTCAACACTCTGCCCCCAGCTCCCTCCCTGGCTGAGACCTTTTTGTAATTCATTCTCAACAATTGTGTTTCCTCCCCATATGGTCTTCCTCAACAATCCAATCAAACAGCAAACCTACTATGTCTACTTCCCCAAGCAAATTTCTGTCAAATCACCCAGCTTTATTTTTTCTCTGGATTTACCACTATCTAAAATGATACTATTTACTCATTTGTTTACCTGTTTTTAATGTAGCCCACTGTATTTTACTGCAATCTGAAGAATGCCAAGCCCAGTTTTGTTGTTGATGTGGAAAGACCCCGAGAAAACCCACAGGTAGGATTACCCCCTGAAGAAACCTCAGTAGTTTAACAATAAAGAGACTGTCCCCTCTATCCACTGTAATATTAATATGTATTAATTTTTAAAGAAATAATTACACTGTTATAGACAATAGATATGCTGTTGAATGGTTTTTTTTAAATTTAGAAATAGAATTATTTTTTATTTCATTGGACAGGAAACTCACTTCCTCTTTAAGAAACAATAATGCAAGCCCACTTACAAATCACTTTTTTCTTTAATCATGATTTGATTATATGATTAAGAAAATAAAGTCTATTCATTGTATAAAATACAAAAGAGTTTAAAGAAAGTAATTAAAATAAACATCATCTTATCACAGATAACATCTAGTAATATTTCTATTTGGTTTTTTATTTTATGCACATAAATGTTTATAGAAATGTAAAGTCCTATAGCAATTTAGATCACAAACATTTATTTAATATTTTATTCTATTATCCTATGTCGGAACATACGTTCTAAAATAAAAAATGTAAAAGTTATGTGATATTTCTTCCTTTTTGTGTAACTTATTTAGCCAAGCCTTTATTATTGAACATTTAGATTACTGACAAATTTTCATTATTAGACAAAAGTATGATGAATGTTATTATACAAATGTATACTTCAAACTACATAAAATTTAGACCAAATGTTTCACCAAATGAATTATATATCCAAGAAACACACAAATGACACCTTTATTAAAGTAAATTTGTATTGATACTTTCGAAGCAAATAGCTAATACCAAAAATCAAGTGATTCCCCCAACCAAGAGACTTAGCCAAAAGGCACACTATTTATCTTCATCACTGCATATTAATTAAATAAAATTATACTATCTTTGTCTAGATTTACAATAGGCAGGACTCGAGACATTTTATAGAAAGAATGAACATTTGGGACATTTTCATGCTTTTCTAAATTTAGTCACAGAAAGAGAATTTGGTAATCAGAACTGAGCCATCGAGGTTAAATGAACCAAGAAAATATCAGATCAGATACAATAAGGTTAAAAGGATTTGTCATATACTTTGTCTTGGTATTGTTGGAGAACATGGACTTTAGAGTCCATCTCAGCTAGTTAGACTCCTGGGTACATAGTTTCTAGAGGTTCAATTTGGGAAGTTCACCTGTACTCTGAGATTTTACTAATGAAAATAAAAATAAGCACTATTTCATAGACTTCTTTTAATGATTAAAAATAACAAGCTCTTAATCAGTATACTTAGCACATACAAGATGATCAATACTGATAGTTCTCTTATAAGGATCCAAAGCAAGGCAATAAATCATACACTGATAACCAAGTGATGACAACCAAAGCCCTGAACTATAATCAAATGGATACAAATTTCAGAGCACAGAGCAAGGTCAAGGTTTAGGCTGTAAACAAACAGTTAAAGACTAGAGAGGAGGCAAAAGCTGATGGGATGATTGAAAGGGGCAGGTAAAAAAAAATCTAAGGCATAACAAACACTAATCTGAAGGAGCTGAAACTGTAGGGCCAATAGGGCAGAGCTGAACAAGAAAAGGCTCCTGGGTGACTGAGACAATCTTTCATATAGAAAGTTATATATTTTGTTTGAGGGCTGCTGCTATTCTAAAATAGGACTAGTGTAGGGCTTAAAGAAGTCAAAGCACCTGTTAGAGCTGGGAGTAATGAGACAAGCCTCAAGCAGTTAGACATCTTACTTACAGTATCTCAAGAGCAATGCAAATGAAGAATAGCTGTACATCAGTTTGGATACAATCAGGTGAAACAAAATTTGATTAAGATGATTAAAACATCAACATGTTTGTTTATTTAACAAGTCCAATGGTAGATGTGGTTGGTTTGGAAACTCTCTGATGTCATCTTGGACTCAGATGTTTTCCATCCTTTCAGAAAGTCAGCCTCTTTATACCATAAATGTCTGCCCACATGGTCACAAAATGGCTGGGGAGAGATGGGGGAAAAAGGCTTTCTCACAATGTTCCTCTCTTTTATTAGAGAAGATCCCAGACATCCAGTTATGTTGCACTGGATTGAGTTGGGTTCCCACATCCACTCCTAGGTGATCATCAGCAAAAAAAAGCATGGAGGCTGTTCTTCTTTTAGACCAACCATAATTCTTCTTCTGGAGTCAGGTACATTGAAGAGGAAACAACATTGGAGTACTCTTAACATGGAAGAAGCTGATTCTGGCTATTGGAGAGACCACCAGGAGTGGTCTAACACAGGTTAGAAGACAACACAAAGAGCACTGGAATTAGGTCAGGTAACCATGGTATTGGCCCCTGCCTTTTCTAAATCCACTGCTGGGATATGTCGATTATCTTTAAGGCAATGTCCATTCTTCCATAATCTGGAGATAATTCTATATTCACAAGGGTATATCATTATGTTATGAGGATTAAGTGAGATAATGCATATAAAAATGTTTTGCAACCTGGTATGTGAAAGGGTCCAGATATGACTTCAGTTGAATAACAGGGCATTTGCTTTTGGATCATGCCATCTTTAAGACAAGTGAAGGTTCAAGAAAAAAAGCATTACATGATGTCATCATTATTACTACAGCTTTTGCAGAGTTGGCAGACAAAGTATTATAATTGGTAATATACACTAAACAGAAAATTGAATGGCCTCGAGTTTTTAAAATCATACTGAGCCTACCTTGAAGGTACAGCACTAAAAATTGTTTACAGTGTATCTGACACACTTTAAATAAGGCACTTTAAATATTCTGTAAAAGACAGAAAAGTCTTTACTGAACCCCAACAGAAAAATAACTTGTCAAAAATCTCAATAGGAGCAATTTTCAATTTATTAGAACTCTGAATATTGCATGCTTGAGTTACCCCCACAATAAAACTCCATGCATGAATAAACAGAAATACAAAGAAACAAACCAGATGTTTTTGTAACCTGTTCTCTCACAGTAATCAACTAACAGCAGTGAGAAGGTGACTGTTACCTCTTTTTTCTTGATAAATCAACCCAGCAACTTGGCAGTAACAAGAGAGAAAATGTTCCACAGCCAGAGAGTGATGTAACCATCTCATCAGACTCAGAGTTTGCAAAAGTATCTGTCCTTGTGCCCAGGCTTTATTGATTTCTATGTCACATTGTCATGGCCGCCTGGAAATTGCTTTGTGAATTATTTATATGATGGATCGGGAATCAAAAGTTTCAGGTCATGGTGGTTAGGTAATGACTGAGGGTCAACGGGCTTCCAGGGCCTCCCTTTTTCTGTATGAAGAGGGAGGAACAGAATTAAGGTGCCATGTTGAGCCCAGTGCCCTGTCTCTCCATGGGGCTATGGGCAGATAAGGAAAAGACACAGAGAGAAGGACCAGATCATTTTATTAATCACCTCTGTGCTCCAAGCTTTTCCCCAGCACTCCTACCCATTTATATTTAAGTACAAATTCCCAGTTAAATGCCACAATGTGTGAATAACTTGACATCATCACCTTTCTCATCTGGCCATTATGTCTCTTCTAGAATCACTACTCCTCTTTTCTGAACACGCTTTTATAATATCCTCCCCTGGAGACGCTGCAATAAAGAAGACTAAGAGGTCATTGTTGCCACCCAATTAACTATTATATATGCCATGTACAAGCTAAAAATGGAGTAAAAGTTAGGGAAAATAAGTGACTATGTTGAAAAAAAGATGTAGGAGAACAAGAGTGAAATAACAGGAAAAAATAGAGGTTAGTACAGTTCAACTTAGCAAATATTTTACAGAGTGCCCAGTACATGCAGACACTTGCCTAAGTTTTGGGAATTAAACAGTAAAAAAGAAGTTAGAAAGTGTGATTGTCTAGTGGCGGGTGTCAGACACACTAAATGATTTTTTATTTTAAAATGTGTTAAGTAAAAAGAGATCTATATGTTTGGGATGGTATGGGGCATAGATGTACAATCCAGGAGCTTAGAGAAGGTACTTTTGGGGAAGACAGTGACTGAGCTAAGTCTTAAAAGATGAATAAGATGGTAAAACTGGGACAGTGTTTAAGGCAAAGTGATCGACATGAGGAAAAGCATGGAGAAGTGAAAGGAACAGGTTAAGCAAGAAGAGGATCATAAAGCAAAAGTCTTTTGTGCTCAGAATCACAGAATGATCATAATCATGGTACAATGTATATGTTATAATAATACATAGTTTATATACTTTAATAGATTACCTCATCTATTCCTATGACAGACCTATGAGAAACTAATACTTTTATCCACATTTTACACAAGAGATTGGAGCTGAGAGAAATTAATACAGGAAGGAAGGGCTAAGGCCAGCAGAGCCGCCTGGTTCCATCTCCAGAGCTCTCTTCTGTCCAGTATTTTTGCTTCTTAGCAGAATATTAAACCACAGAGAAAAAGAAAGGGTACCATAAAAGCCAGTGACTTTCAAATTTTAAGCATGACCAGTAAAAACTAATTTTTCATTTCAATATAGTAACCTCCTAAATATATGTAAACAAAAGCAGCACAAAACAATACTTAGTATATATGATGCTCTCTGATATTTTCTATTCTGTTTCAATTCATTTAAATAAAAAAATGTTCATACAAACACTAAGTTAACTTCACCATCACTAGACAGTTGAGAAACTGGTGATATTCTCAACCAGTTACCTTAGAGAGAAGGAAACTGAGCCCCTAAGAAAGGAAGGGGCTAGCTGAAGTGCCCAGATATTAGAGAGACCGAAAGAACTGTGCTACAGGTTACAACATAAGGGAGCGGTCCATCCTGGCACAAAGCCAGCATTGATTGCTCTTTCCCCACATATCAGGCCCTAATTCTGGGTATTTACCAGTCCTAAGTAATTAACTCCAAAAACCCCACGAAGAATGTTCTTTCTCTATCGTCATCTCATAAGGGAAGGAATTAGAGCACAGAAAGATGAAGCAGCTGGCTTGTCCATGGTTTCATAGTCAGTAGGGGCACTATGGTTCTCTGGGCCAAAAAGTCATTTTGTTCAAGTACTTTGGAAGGTTCATAAATATCTCTATTACATGTGGATTTAAATCAGTAGGCTCTTCCCAATTCTCATTTTTATTCCCCTCGGAACTTTTATTTCTTCAAAGCTACATGCTGTGACCTGCCCAGCAAAATGTGCTCAAATACCTGTGTTGATTTGAGGAATCCAACGATGGATTTCTATTTTAGAAATTGTATCAGAATGACCTAGATTTGTTAATATTGCTTTGATCCAGTTGGTTTCAGAGTTAATTCTTTCTTGTGAAGAAAGTTTCTTAATATGCAAAGTAAAGAACATCTCTTAATATGTGGAAAATTACAACAGCTGTACTAGTGGAAGGCCACTGGCTTCTTATTGACTTTTATTAACTTCTGAAGCACGGGCAAATTTTGTGAATAAATCTACCAAATTGACAGATGATGTACCAGGTAATTTTAATGTATACCATATCACAGGGTGCATATTTTCATGTTGAAATCCTGTTATTTTATTATCTCTAATTATTTGCCCTTCTTGATGGCAATTCTCTAATAAGTTAATTGCTAAGTTTACATCCTCAGTGGGAAATAAAAGTTTGTATGAGGGCCCAGTCATTTATTATTAAACCTGTGCTCTGGGACAATGTCAGGGTTCAGGAAGTTATTTAAAAAATGGGTATCTACTTAATATGAAACTTAGAGAATTCAGGAATACAATTCAATACATAGTTTAATGACATTTATCTGACAGAGAATCAATCTTGAGGAAAAAGTCTAGACTAGCCTCTAAAGCAAGAGAAATATATGAGACAACATTAAGAGATTCCAGAAAAGAGACAAATGTTTTAAGAGTATGGCACAATTAAGCTTGCTCTTTTCACATATTTTTTATGCCCTCCTGAGAGTCACTTAGATAATCTAGGCAATGATTGACTACTCTTATTTGCTGTTTTCTCAAATAAGACAAAACACCAGAAAACTTGAGTCCTTAAGTGTGTCACTGGAATAAATAGTAAGTTTTTTCCCCCTTCAATCCAAGAAATAATTTAATCATCTTAAAACAAAAGCCAGGGATCCTTGTTGAAAACATTTTGCAAAGGGATCAGAAGAGATAGTCTCACCTGGGTTCAGGTGCTCTTAATTAACCATGTGACTTTGAATACATCACTTCCGCTCCTGGAGCCCAGGTTTTTCTCATTTGTAAAGTCGGAGGGTCAGACCTGATGAGGTTCCTTCCAGCTTTTTGCCTTAACTCTTTTTACCTCTTCTTCTGAAAACATTGGCTTGCTCAGGTCACTGGATACAAAGTTAAGTTTTCCTTCTTCTGGGTATGAGTGTTTCTTTTTATTTCCAAAGGGAAATTATACTTCTTTATTTGCTAAAGACTCCGGCAGTTGTCAATCTGCTTTGGTTTCTGAGGTTGGTCTTAATAAAACATTCTCAACTGTTACTCTGTCAAAAAGTTCAAGACAGACCCCTGGGTTTTCAAGGACATATTCTCTAAGATCTTTAAGCTCTCTGGTAGACAAAATATAACTACTCCTGGCTTCTCCACCAGATTTTTGTGTCAACCTAGTTCGGTTTTCAGACTTTTTCTATTCCTTCCTGGCCACCCAGCTTTCACCTTTTCTCATTCATTAGTCTTACTTGTTTTCCCATCCGACTTCTCAGCAGTCTGCTATCCCAACTGACAATCATCTCATCGAGGTTAGAACCATATCCCCGTATCACAAGCCTCCAGCAAGCCTGAGGCAATGCCTCCCACTCAGAGAAGCATCAATAAAACTGGTCGAACCTTTATGTCAAAGCAAATTTTTATGTTGGCAAGGATTTTTAAATAAATAAATACATGCATGCATAAATATATAAAAACAAAATTTAAAAGAAAAATGAGATAAAGGAAGAAAAGCTGAAGTGGTAAGGAGAATGTTCTTAAATAATTTTAATCCTTCATTTTACAAATGGTAACAGCATTGTATTGAGAAGACAAAGACAAAATAAATTCTGATAATGTGGTAGGGACTTATGATACTACAGTGGATACATGCAAACACACACACACATATATGTATGTATCTTGTGCACATTTATTCATATATATACTTGTGTATCTGTACTGTAAAAAGTATATTTATATGCATGTAATCTATATATATGTATCTATCACACACACGCAGACACACACTTTTGTTTTCCATAAAGAAAATAAAACAATTTTATCCTTGACTTTCTGATCTGTGGAATTTTCAAAATTTTTCTAAGAGGGAAAATCCTAACTTATAGACATTTATATTATTATGGCAGAATGATTTATTACACTATTAAATTGTGGTTTTCCTGCCTCATTTTGCACTATTAACTTGTGCTTTTCCTGCCTAGTTTTCCTCCTTGCTCATTTTGCTTATCTCAGGAATTGTGGCTACCAAAAAGGAGCAGAGAGCGAATGAGAATTTAACAAGCAACAAGACTAGGAGGAAAGGTTCTTCTTTAGGTCTGAGAAAGACACAGAACTCTGTGGGTTCCTAAGAAGCAGGTTTTCCTACCCTCTGGAAACTTTCCTTCTGCGGAAGTGGCAAAACTCAAAAAGTCATGGTACTATGTTCTACCTTCAGGTTCCAGCCTTGCCAGAAAATCTCGAAGACCCAAGCACAGCACAGAAACCAGAATGGCCACAGACAGAAAAAGTCCTTGTGGTCCAGGGCAGTGGGCAGCCTATTGTAGACTGCTACCTTTGCTAGAGACACTTCCCCAATGCTAGGGACATATAATTCCTTGGCACCCTGTGCATTCATCCCAGGGGAAAGGGGGCCCTGGAATGATGGTTTTAAACTTTCCACTTGTGAAGAGAAATAGACATACTTTATAGGCAAGAGATAAATGTAGTGCTTCTCTTCTTGATTTATGAACACCAGTTCAGTTCTTTCTTGCTATTTTATACATGCAATATGTACTATGGAAAAGTGTTAGTATTGTCTTCAAATGTTCAGTTTAGGACAATAAATTATGCTAGGTTAGTTTTTCAGATAGGAGACAGGAATGTAGTAAAGAGGATATTTTATTTCTTATGAGTATTTTATATAAACACAAGGATTTCTTGGTGAAAATTTTAGTAAACAACATTCTGTTATATCTATATAATGTATTATAATATTACTAACAAAGGCTACAACAAAGCCAAATTGGAAAATCATTGTCCTAGGATTTTCAGTCACCAATTGTTAGATTTTGCAATACTAGGTAATTCACAGTAGGGCTATCTTGAGATAATATTCACTTTGCATATGTCAGCCAAAAGAAAAATGAAAAAACCTGCTCGCCAGTGATGTACAGCTAAAGGGCTGATGGTGTACCGGTAATGTACCAAGAGCTCTGGGTCCAACCCTGCCCCAGTTTCCCTAATGCTATTTTTTAGTAACACTGAAGAGTACCATGGGGTCTTGAGAGATTTAATTCAGTTGTTCACGAGTCATAAACATTGGTTCATTACATGAGCCCCGTGTTCTCAGTATTATGAACCCTTTCTCAAAGTCAATGGAGAAATCCAGAATGGAACATGGCCCAGATTCTTCTTAAACTTCAGAGGCTAATTGACCAGTATGAAGTGGATTGAGTCTGGCATAGGTCATGTCTGGCAAATGAATGTGTCTGGCAAATTCTGTGGTCTCCATTCCTGGAAAATGTTCAGGACCAAGATCCAAGTGAACATCAGGCATTTTTCTCATTAGGTGAAAGCAAGTGTCAGAAGAGGCAGTAGGCCTACGTATGATAGAATCTTGGATTCTGGCTCACACTAACATCCTCTCCCCAATCTCCCAGTAGCTGTGCCGGCTTTCTGAGGTCCTGAAACTTGTTTTTCTCCTCTATAAAATAAAATGATTGGGATGAACAATTAATAAGATTAGTTCCAGATCAATTGTTATAATTATAAATTCATATTATTTTTATTGAAAGAGAGTTAAATTGCTAATTCGATTAACTGATGAATCTATTCAACTCTTTATAATAGTCACTCTACTTTCATCCAGTTTTATAATCTTGTCATTTCTGTTTGATAACTTTTTTCCCTCACTCTGCCCTTTCCTTCACACAAACATAAACTTGTTTTTTTTGCATTTCATTTTATTATTAGTTTCAAAGGTATAGTACATTGGTTAGACATTTATATAGTTTATGAAAATATCCCCTTGATTACTCTATTATCCATCTGGCTCTACACATAGTCATTACATTACTGCTGACTGCTTTCCATATGCTGTATCTCCATCCCTGTGACCATCTCTCAACTATTTGTTTGTACTTCTTAAATCCTTCACCCCTTTCTCCCAGCCCTCTACACTCCCTCTCCTATGGCCATCACAAGGTTGTCCTCCATATTTGTGAATATGTTTTTGATTGGTATGTTCTTTTTGTTCCTTAGGTTCCTCATATAAGTGAAATCATATAGTATTTATTTTTCTCTGTCAGACTTATTTTGCTCAGCATAATAACCTCCAGGTTCATCCATGTTGTTGCAAATGGTAGAATTTCATTTTTTCATGACCGAGTAATATTTCAGTGTATATATGAACCATAACTTTGTTATCCAGTCATCTATTGATGGGCACTTAGGTTGCTTCTATATCTTGGCTATTGTGAATGCTGCTGCCATGGGCACAGGGGTGCATAATTTTTTACAAACTAGTGTTTTTGTTTTCTTTGGATAAATACCCAGAAGTACAATTGCTGGGTCAAAAGGTAGATACATTTTTTAATTTTTTGAGGAAACTTGAGAGTGTTTTCCATAGTGGCTGTACTAATTTGCAATCCCACTAACAGAGTATGAGAGTTCTCTTTTCTCCACATGCTGGCCAACACTTGTTGTTTTTTGATTTATTGATGACAGCCATTCTGACAGGTGTGAGATAATATTTCATTGCAGTTTCAATTTGCATTTCTCTGATGATTAGTGACCTTGAGCATCTTTTTCTCTTTGGCCATCTCTTTGGAGAAATATCTATTCAGGTATTCCACCCAATTTTTAATTGGATTATTTGTTGTGTTGTTGTTGTTGTTGAGTTGTATGAGTTCTTTACAAGTTTTGGATATTAATCCTTTATCAGATATATTATAGACAAATATCTTCTCCCATTCAATAGATTGTCTTTTTGTTTTGTTGATGGTGTCCTTTGCTGTGCAAAAACTTTTTAATTTGATGTAGTCTCATTTGTTTATTTTTTCTTTGGTTTCCTTTGCCTGAGAAGATACATTCATAAACTGATTTTGTGAAGAGGAGACCCTGTGAAGAAAAGGTTAAAGCATTTATTTTTTGCAGAAAATGTATATCTTCTGTCTTTACTCTTTGATCTTTACCTTGTATTGCAGATGGTTGGAATCTTGAGCATTTTGATCCTCTGGGACTTTCATGAAAAATTCTATTTGAGAGGCTGATGAACAAGCCTTAGCCTTTTCTACCAGAATGGAAAGCTTCACTTCTTCCTAACTGTGCTTCCACCATAGAGAGAACATTGAAGGTTATAGGAGCTGGCTGCTGGAATATACGGAGAACAGACCCTGTTTCCTTCCCAGTTGCTTCCACCATTCATCACTTCTACTACTAAAGTTGAACAAGACAGAATAGTGTGGAATGCAGCCAGGCTAAAGAGAAAGTGAGCTCATTTTGCAATCAGATAAACCTAGTTTTGAATCTCACACTGTGTTTTTTAGGTAAATAAATCAACTGTCTAAATATCATTTTTTTTGACAATTAACACCTATTTTTACAGCAACATTCATTTTCAGAGTGCTGTAAGAATTGACAATGTATGTGGAATTCTTATGGCACATATGGGCATGTAATATATTGTAGCTATTGTTCAATACCCACTTGACTCCAAAAGCTACTCCACTAGCTTTTCACCAGAGGTAGGATAATTTTTTAAATATATGTTTTCAATTGATAACTATGACATATATATTAAGAATTTTTACATATATGTATAGTTTAAAGAGTAGATAAGGATAAAGGGGTCAAATATATGGTGACAAAAGGAAATTTAAGTGGGTGGTCAACACACAATGCAATATACATATTATGTATTATTGAATTGTAAATTTGAAATCTATATAATTTTATTAACCAATGTCACCTGAATAACTTTAATAAAAAAGAGTAATAAATAAACTGTAAAATATTAATGGAGGAAATTGAAGAAAACACAAATAAAGAAAATATACTCTGTATTCATGGATTGGAAGAATTAATATCGTTAACATGTTCATACTACTTAACTCTCTACAAATTTAAAGCAACAACTTATTAAAATTCCAATGGCATTTTTCATAGAAATAAAACAAACATTCATAAAATTTGTGTGGAACTACAAAAGATGCTGAAAAGCCAAAGCAATCTTGAGAAAGAAGAACAAAACTGGAGGCATCACACTCCTGATTTCGACCTACAGTGTAAAGTCATATTCATAAAACAGTATGGTACTGGCATAAAAACCAACACATAGATCAACAAAACAGAATAGGAAGCCAGAAAATAAATCCACATATATATTGTCATTGTATGACAAAGGAGCCAAAAATATAAAAAGAGGAAAATAGAGTCTCTTCAATAAATTATGTTGGGAAAATTGGAAAGCTACATGCAAAACAATAAAACCAGACCACTATCTTACATGATAAGCAAAAATTAACTCAAAATAGAACAAAGACTTGAATGTAAAACCTAAAACCATAAGGATCCTAAAAGAAAGCCTAGGAAAAAAGTTCCTGGACTTCAATCATGGCAGTGAGTTTTTGGATTTGACACCAAAAGCAAAGGTAACAAAGATAAAAATAAACAAGCGGGACTACATCAAAGTAAAAAGCTTCTGCACAACAAAGGACACCATTAACAAAACGGCAACCTACTAAATAGGAAAAAATATTTACAAGCCACACATTTGATAAGGGGTTAATATATTAAATATATAAAGAGCTCATACAATTCAATAGCAAAAAAGCAAACAACCCAATTGAAAAATGAGAGGAGGATATGAATAGATACTTTCCCGAAGAAGACATACAGATGGCCTATGGATACATGTAAAAGTGTTCATCATCACTAATCATTAGGAAAATGCAAATCAAAACCATAATGGGATATCATCTCATACCTGTTAGAATGCTACTATCAAAAAAAAAAAAAAAAGAAAGAAAAAGAAAGAAAGAAAGAAAGAAAGAAAAGAAAGAAGAAAGAAAGAAAGAAAGAAAGAAATAACATGTGTTGGCAAAATTTTGGAGAAAAGGGAATACTTATGCACTGCTGGTGGGAATGTAAATTGATGTAACCACTATGGAAAACAGTATGAGGGTTCCTCAAAAAATTAAAAATGGAACTACCATATGACCCAGCAATTCCACTTCTGGGTATTTAGCTGAAGGAAACAAAAACATTAACTCAAAAAGATATCTGCAACCTCATGTTCATAGCAGCAGTATCCATGAATAGATGTATAAATAATTCTGATACACACACATACAGTGGAAAATTATTCAGCGATAAAAAAGGAATTATGTCATTTGTGACAAAATGGATGAAACCTGAGAGCATTATGCTAAGTGAAATAAGTCAGAGAAAGACACAAATGTCATATCATCTTACTTATATAGGGAATCTTTTAAAACATAGTGAGTTCATAGATACAGAGAACAGATTGGTAGAGGCAGGGACAAGGGGTAGGCAAAATGGGTGAAGGCAGTCAAAAGGTACAAACTTTCAGTTATAAAAGTGTTCACCGCCCTAAGTCAAATCTCCTTCTGTCACCATATATTTGACTCTCTTTACCCTTCTATACACACAGTGTAATATACAAATGATGTATTATTGAATCGTACACTTGAAACCTATATAACTTTATTAACCAGTTAGTGTTTTTGTTGCCCCAATGCATTTAATTTAAAAAGGGGGTGGGCGGAAAGCTCCATAGCCAAGTAAAATGCTAAAACAATTATAAAAATAAATACATAAAAGAAATAAGTGTTAGGGATGTAATATACAGCATGGTGACTATTGTTAACACTGTATTGTATATTTGAAAGTTGCTAAGAGAATAAATCTTAAGAGTTCTTATCACAAGAAAAAAATTGTAACTATGTGTGTTGAGGAATTTAATTAGACTTTCCGTAGTGATCACTTTGCAATTATACATACTTCGAATTATTATGTTGTATACCTTAAAACTAATATGATGTTAAATAGATTATATCTCAATAAAAAATAATTAAATAAACCCATTTACCTCTTATTGAGTTTCTAAAATGTGTATATATATATATACATATATATACACATATATAAATGTATATGTATATAAACTTAAGGTATGTGACAAAACTGAATATTAATTAGTGAAAATTATATTTATATGAATCTATATTAATACACTGATATATGTTCTCATCCTATACATATTCTTTTTTAGCTTATATTTTCAGCTATTTTGTTTTCAATATATATCCACATAAATTCATATAAATATAACTTATTTCACAAATTCCTTTTTAGATTTGTCACATACTTTAAGTTACTAATTTCAGTTACTATAATTTTTTTACATATGAAAATTATACTTATTTCTTTTTCAAATATTTTTAGTCACTTTTGATAATCTAGCTTTTCTAGATATTGTTGATACCTCTTTAATCATATAAACATATCTATTTTTAATTTCTATCTGAAAATTCTAATGTCAACCATCTTTGTAGTTCTTATTCTACAATTCATTTCTGTCAACTCTTATTACTGATGGCTTATCTCCTCATATGTTAGAGATTTTTAATTGTGAGGTTATGTTTCTTGGAGCTCAGTCTGTGGGAACCCTTTGCAATCAGTCCAGTTTGAAAATATGTTTCTTTGGCAAAGATTTTAGTTTGCTTCTGCCAAGCAACTGAAACTCTATCAATCTGGGATCATTGACTTAATTTTGAGCTGCAGTTTCTAACACAGATGTTATGATCTTCATCTCTAAACTCATGTGAGGGTGATTTGCACCAAGAATCAAAAGTTTGGGTTTTTTTTCCCCACGGCCTCTACTGCTTCCCCCCACCCCCCCGCAATTCACCCACCAGGATATCATTCTTTCATGTCCCCTACCTATGTAGGGGTCTTCAATCTAGCTTGGCACCTGTTCAGGCCCAGGCATGATCATATATCTCCAGGGCATTCACCCTTTAAAACGCAATCTCTGGGTTAATAGGAATCAGGGGCTTCCACCAGGAAGTATGCTGGTTGAAGTACAACTTAGTTCTCTGGAGTAATACTTTCCCTCTTTACTTCTGGCCTCTTCCCCTTATCTATACCCCACCCCCTTCCCACTTCCCACCTGACTCCTCCCCATGTCCAGTACTTTTATGCACTTAATAGCATGTCTCAAAAATGTTGTAGCAAGAATTTTAAGATATTGGCACAGGGATTTATCAGGGCATTTGAGTTATTTCAGTGTTTTATACCCTAGTGCTGTTCCACCCCTCTTGGGCCCATTTCCCTCTAATCAGCACCTGGTGACCTGGACACTTCTTTCCCATTGGCCTGTGCCTGCCTCCATGAGCTCCTCATATGATTTTCTTTGCTCTGAACCTATATTTCTTTCTTGACCCAACACAAATTTTCGACTGAGCTGAACAGAGAAAACAAAGATCCAGATTTGAATCTTGTCCCTGCCCTATCCTCACTATGTGATTGGGGATAAATCATTTAACATTTCTAAGCTCAGTCTCTTCACCTATAAAATAGAAATAATAATTCCTGTTCCACTCATCATAAATAATTGTGCTGAAGAGCAAATGAAGTAATATGTGTTAAAAGTTTTATAATTGGTAAAGTGTGCTAAAAATGTAAACTACTCATAGAACTAGACCTACAAATTAATGGTGCTTCTCTCCATAATTTGTCCCTATGGAAAGTATCTAACAGATGATTTTATATTGAATGTATTGTGCTCCAAGATCATTTGTGTTTAAATGGAAAAACATGCCTAATAGAAGAGAAAGCCGCTTTAAGTGTTTTTAGGTTGCTGGGTGGTTATTTTTGGATGTTGATTTTCCATTTTCCTATGTCTCTGTCATCAGCTCATACACATATTCATGAGGCTAACATTTCTATTACCTCCACAAACAGTCTCTCTCCTAATTTCTGGAAATTACTTGATGTAGCAATGATGATTGCAGAGAGGGAAGGCTACTCCATAGCACACAAAACACAGGCCAGCTCTCATCAGCTCCTACAGGGCAGGTCATAAAGCTCAGCTGGACCGCAATTTGAAAACATAAAATACTAGAAGTTAGTTTTAATGGTGTCCCTAGAAGTGATGCCTGATGCTCTCTATGGAAGTTAAACTAGATGTTGGCTCCAGACATCTGTTAAACAGCCACCGAATTCCCCAGGTGCTCCACGTGGGCCAGCAATACTATCGTGGCTATTCCTATGCCTTACTGGAAGCTGGGTGGGTAGAATTCACAATAGAAGTAAAGCACAATGTGCAATTTATGCCTGCGAAAGTGCGCTAAGGAAGGAAAGGCAGCAATTAGCATATGTGTATATAAGAAAGATCCTTGAAGATCTATGCATTCTCAAAATGTTTTGGCCAGGAATTCAAGCTTATTGTGTTTCATGGAATTCCTAATATTTTGGCATTGATCTAATTCCTGATATTTTATATCAATAGGCACATCTACACACACACACATACACACTTGATTTGGAGTGGTTGTTATGTCCTTATTTTAAATTCCTGAAAATTGGTTTTTAGCCACCTACATACTATTCTCCTGTCCTCCCATATTCTAATTTTCAGTGATCGTTAGCTAAATGTACATTTTACTAGAACATCAAATCTGAGCTGAATCCAGCAGCAGCTGTTTGAGATGGCCATTGGGCAGGAGCAGAGGTGCAGGGCTTGGCAAATGAAAGGGTCAGTAGCAGTGGCCCATCATGTACCCATTGGCCCATGTGGTAATCCTGCTATCCAGAAGCCAATGCATGCAGCAGGAGTAAACAGTGGGCTATCAGAATTAGACATTAGTCAGAGGCAGGAGCTGGTAAATACTTAAAGTTTGGCCAGAAGGACAAGAGCAGTGCAGACAGATGGTATGGGATGTTGATTCAAGGTATGAATGTAATGTACTCAGCAGTGTATCATAGGCTGGCTGAACCACATCTGACAGATTGCTGTGCTGCTACTGTGAACTTGCTTTAATGTTTACCCAAATTAGTAAATATCCACAGGCTGATTTACTCATTGTTAAATGTAATATATTTTAAAATATAGGCTTGGCTAATCTAGATGTCCTAATTTCAAAGAGGAAAAGCCAAGCTTGAACATGCGGAATAGTTTTCAAGTCTAAATTCTAAATGCCTTAAAAGAGCATTCAAGTATGACCACAATCTGTATTTCCTATCTCCCAGTCATTCTCTCATACTTCTTTACTTCCTAAAATTTATTCTACTTTTCCCCCTAATTAAACTATATTCGGGCATCTCTCATCCTTTTCTCATAACTTTCTCCTTTTATGGAAATCTAGCATAAGGCAAAGTTAAATGCAGACGACTTAGTTATCATTTCTAAAATCAGTCTCAGAAGTCTTGGGAAATAATAGCAGAAAAATTTGATAACGTTGTAAGTCTCCTAGGAGGGAATCAGGTCTAATCTCCATGATTTTAAAGTCAATTCCTTAATTTCCTTTAGAGATGTTGTTGGTTTGAAGTTAACTGCATATAACCTTGTTTAAACTAAATTCTCACAAAAGGACAAAGCCTGAGAAAAGGCCAAGTGGTGCCTGAACATAGTTAATCAAGAAAAAGTGAAACGACTTGTGAGTTGAATAGAAGTGGTAGAGAATGCCTAAGAGACAGGAAATACAGCTTGTGGTGGTGCTCAAATGGTGGGTGAAGGCATTTAGAATCAGCCTGGGAGCTGGTGGTTTTCAGTCTCTGTTCAGGAATGAGGGCTCCTGTGGATTTGCCTCAGAAACTACCTAGAGGGAGGAAGGGACAAGGAATCCACTGTGTTTACCAGGGCAGCTCTATTCTTAGCTACTTTAGATATGGAGTTATGCATGTTTACATAAATATGCAGTTAGTTAGTTGTTAATTTAGATGGAGGTTAAAACCCTTTATTCCTTTACTCTCTCAACTGTATTTAAATGATCCAAACACAAACTAGAAAAGTACATTCAGAAGGCTTATCACTCAACTTATTATTCCAAGTAAGCATCAAAATATGCTTTGATTCATTATTTAATTTGATTTCACACAAGAAACTATTTTGCTATTTTAAATATCCTTTCTCTTCCATTCTGAAGTAAGTTCTTTTGAAAATTTCCGACGTAGAAAAAAAATACTGGGAAAGTATGGACAATAGTGTAATCTTGAGGGGAGAACTCCACATTACATAATTTGCCAAAGGAAATGTTCCATATTAAAAAAAAAAAAACAACAACAACCTTCACTTAAAAGAAATGATTTATGCATTGACCACCTCGCAGAAACTTGGTGTCACACACACATACACATTTAATGTGACTATCTTTTTATTTTTAATATATTCTATATACACTTGATCATTTGTTTCTTCTCTAACCAGCTCTGTAATTGTTTTCTCATTGCTAGCTTAATGTATAATTATCACAGATTCAGAAATTTTAAAATACATTATCTTTAATAATATTTAACACTATATCTTTAACAATGACACAGATTCTCTTCTGTAAAAAGCAATTTAAAATATGTCCTGCTGGGACAGAGTAAGTAAATTTTCAAGATCTTTTGGCCCTCTGTCTCCCTAATCCTTATGTCTCTTACTACTATTTTAGAGTTCTAAAGTTTGAATGTTGAAACAAAACTAGAGTTAATGATAGGGAGGCTTACTATAAACAGAACTAAGAGGAATTACATTGGAAAACCAAAGACTTAAAAATCTGTCAGCACTTCCATCTCAATGACAACCAAAAATCTGCCACTTTTCCTAAAAGGAACTAACCTTTATAGCCTTTATTTGCTTACCAGTATTTTCTAACATCAAAGGCAAGAAGATATATGACGTTTTCTCTTATGACTTAAGGGTAATAACTGCTTCTGGGTTTGAAGTTAAGAAAAATAAAAAGGAAAAAGACATTTAATCCATATCTTTACCATTTGCTAAAATTAACATCAAATGAGTCATAGACCAAAAATCTAAAATTATAAAAAATTTAGAAGAAAACATAGGAGAATTTTTTTTGCCTTTGCTTAAGCAAAGATTTCTTAGCTACAACACCAAAAGCACAATTTATAAATAATAAAAAAAAAGATAAATTGGACTTCATAAAAATAAGTTCTGCTCTTCTCAAGATTCTGTTTAAGGAATGAAAAGATAAGCTACATACTGGGAGAAAATATTTGCAAATTATATGTCCATAAAAAATAAATATTAAAATTTTTTCCAAAACTCAATAATAAAAAAACAAACAACTCAATTACAAAATGGACAACTGATTTGTATAGACAATTCACCCAAGAAGACACATCAGTGACAAAAAAAACACATGCTTCATTATCTTTAGCCCTTAGGGAAATTCAAATGAAAACCAAATGAGGTAATACTTAATAGAATATCCAAGCAAAAAAGGTAGATATAGCACCCCCAGAACATACAGTACATACATTTATTTATTACTAATTCTAGAAAAGTCATGAGAATCTTTAGTGACAGAGGATAGATCAGTTGATGTCTTGGGGTGAGGGGACGATAGGAAAGTTAGGCAGAAGAGATAACAAGTGATGTGTGTGAGTAGTGTATATGAAAGTTTCCTGTCTGTCTCTGATTTCTGCATGAAGTGGAGAAGAACCTTTGCTCATAGTATTGTCAGAAGGTACTGTCAGAGAGATGATGAAACTGGTTAAATGTACAATGATTCTTCAGGCCTGACCTCTGTACATTACTTAGAATTAAAGGGGCCCTTGAGCCCTTGAGCCCTTGAGCCATCTTTCTCTTGCTCCAGCCCACTTCCAAGTCTGGAAGTATACTGTTGCTTTATTTTCCCTTCCAATAAAGCTATTCTTTTCTGCTGTACTTTGGTGTCTTGCTCAATTATTTGTTTGAGCTACCTTTCCTTTTACCTGCATGTCCTCATTCTTCGTAAGACTATGAATTCTGGATGTCTATGACTAATGAACAGACCAAAACCCTACATTTCTTGGTGGCTCATGCAGGATTCCTAGGAGAGGTAAGCTTTCTCACCATTCTTTAAAACCCACTCCCTTAAACTCTTTGCCTTTCTCAAGGTTTCTGTTAAATCTTTTTCAAGTCCAAAAACATTGGTCTTCTGTCACCCAGTTAAGAATGAAGACCACGGCTGCCGATCTTAAG
The DNA here is from genome assembly GCA_003508835.1 of Eonycteris spelaea. NCBI lineage: Eukaryota > Metazoa > Chordata > Mammalia > Chiroptera > Pteropodidae > Eonycteris > Eonycteris spelaea. The sequence goes on from PUFA01000154.1 coordinate 68,273, forward strand.
ATTCCATGTTTAGGCTTTACGGAAGGGAACTGGTCAGTCCCCTTGGCATTTCGTTGGGGCATGTTGGCTTTGTCCAGCCCGTCTTCTTTTCATGGAGGCTCCAGATAATGTGTCTGTCAAAACTACCTGGAAACAGCTGAGGGGTCCTGACCGTGGCTACTCTATGGTGGGCTCTGAAGGTTTCCCCTTAGCTTCTTTCAGACCAACCGCCCATTAGGGTGTCACTTTGATAGGCCCCTTCTGTCGTTTTCATTTCTCCCTCACACGATACCCTGTCCTCTCCAAGGTAACACCAAGATCCAGGACCTCCTCATGTCTAACCCCACCTCCTCCCAAAACCACACTTATTGTCCACTGATGCCAAACCTCCACCATCTTCATGGTGAGAGATGAGGACACTGTTCACGAGCAGACTGAATTAGCTTCTAAGGGACTCCTCCTTTCCTAGTCATGTCCTCAGTGCAGCCACCAGGATATCCGCTCCTTCTGCAGGCTTTCAAAACCTATAGATGCTGTGACAATTGTACCTCTCATCAGATAGGACTTGGGTTCCAATTCCCAAGGCCTGAAAATCTTGCCGGCCTCCTAAGTCTCCTATCTTCTTGCCAGGGGTCTCATGATATTTTGGCAGAAAATCTCTAGAACTTGTTTTTCCTAAAGTGCCTCATTGACCTTCACAATCTGTCTGAAATATTGAGTCAACTAACTTTTCCTCTCTGGAAGATTATTTAAAAGCTAAAACTGTTCCTCCCCTTCAGATCTGACTATTATCTCAGTCATCTGGTTTCTAGTTCATACTGAGTATTGGTTCAAATTCCTTTGGAGAATCTATAGATGCCAAAAGTCAGGGATTACATCCTTCTACCATCCTAAAATTGTTGGCCACCTATTTTATTGACCAGAGCCCAGTCAATTCAAAAAGGGAAAAAGGGGTCCACCATGTGGACACATAGTGGCAGGTCACAGAGGTATAGGTGATGGCTGAGGTAAGCGCAACTATCCTGGCGACCCATGATCCCTCGATTGCCAGAGTCTAGTTTTGTAGACTGCTGGAACCTGCATGTCTAGGGGATGCCCTAGGACTCAGTGGTGGCAGGAAAAGACAGCAAAGGACATCTTCTTCTCTTCCTCCCTTTTCAGATGGGTAACTGCCTGCACCCCGTTGAGCTGTATCTTGAAACACTGGGACCTGTTTGATCCCCAGTCTCTAAAGAAACAGCACCTGATCTTCCCAAATACAAAGCAGATAATGGGGAGGTCTGGCCACCAGAGGGAAGTACAAGGCACAATTAGACCTTTCTGCAGACAGGAGGGCAAATGTCAGAGGTACCCTAGGTGCAAACATTTTTTGCCTTGAGAGATAACCCTGATTTACATAAAACTTGTAAAATTGACTCAGCTCTTCTGGCTGTTATCCCTTGCCTTCCTTGCCAAACAAATTTTCATTAACAACCCCACCACAAGTAAACAGTTGATGCCATTTCTAGGGAGCTGGTGAGAGACTTGTTCTCTAACCAAGCAGGTGTCCACCAGTCCTATCTACTTTTCCTACTTTTCTTCCTCTAACATCCCTGACTCAGTATCACAATAAGAATTCTAGAGAAAACTTGTTGAGGGACCCCATCCAAACTCCAAATTAAAAGACTGCTCAGCACCTGTCGGATACAGCAGGATGACATGGGTATTTCCAGCTTGTGCCCTGCAGGGAAGACAGGAAACACAGCCCCACTGCCCAGCTGTCAATGAAACATGTGGCAACAGTTTCTCACAGCTAGGACCCATAAGGGCCCCTCCTCCTTCCAAACTAATGATAGGAGGGGGACAAAGAAGTTTGCCCTGTAAACGGTTTTCTAAACTACAATACTAATCTACAATTAACTCTTCTTTGCAAGAAACAGGAAAAGTGGCAAGAAGTCCTGTATGTGCACAGTTTCTGTGCTCCTTTACCAAGACCCAGACTTATTAGATAGCCCAATGATAAGAGCGGCTTCCCAGAGATCTCAAAATAATTAGGGATTTTCTCCTCCTCCTTTACCCTTGGACTCTGAGTTGGGGACCAAGTTCTCTGGGGTCCCATCTACTTCATCACTCCCTGAGGAAACTAGATATAGACCCCCAGGGAAGTTACAAATACGGATGATGGGGAAATAATGAGTATGTGTGAACTCCGACCTATATTTGTTAATGTTATATGTAATATGGTGGTTGAGTTAATTTTAATTATAATAGAAAGGAAAATGTATATTTTGGTAACAGGAAGTACAAAGTATGGCTATATATTTCAAAGGAAATTGAAGAAAAGGTGTTTGTCTTAAAGTTGGTTATTTCTGAATGAGTGAGAAGAGGCAAAGTGAAGAGATGAGGAAAGTGTGAAGAGAAATCCTGAGATGAAATTTTATATGTGATTAAGCTAAACAAGATTGGAAATTTAAATGTCAAAAGTAAGCTAATACAAAATAAGTGTTTTAATGTTTCTTAGACTCTTAATCTGCCACTAATATTATGGGAAAGTTTTCTGAGTAGAAACCTAGGATTCCATGCTTCATCAAAATAATTGTCTGTTTTATGTTGTCTTAACCAGTTTCCCGAGGCTTTTAGAGAATATATAATAACATTGGTCCAAAATCTGAGGGTCAGACACTCCTGGCTATACATTTCATAACCCAGGCTGTGCCAGGTATTCAAAAGAAGCTCCGAAAGTTGGGGCCTGGACACCAAACACCATAGGCTGCCTTGGTGCCAAAGGTCTTTAATGTGTCTAATTACCGAGACTGGGCAGAAAGGAAGCAAAATGCAAAACGAGGAAATTTTAGCCACCATAATACAGGAACCATCTCTAGGTGACTCTAGGCAATACAAACCTTTCAGTCCTGGAGGGCCTTGAACTTGGTTGGACATGATTGCCATCATCAGGACTTGGGCATAATCAATATGCGCACTGCAGGAAGGAAGGGCACTGGAAGGGCAAGTGTCCATCCAGCCCTGAGAAGCCAGAGAGGGGTGGACCTCATAAGCCCTCTCATGAGAGGGTTGCTCCCTGCTCCAACAATGGAGGCCCAAGCACTCACCGGTTCTAGTCCTAGGGAAATTCACTACAATAACAACAGTGGAACCTCAGGTCACCCTTGACATGGCAGAGAGGAAAAACTGAATTTTTACTAGATACTAGAGCTACCTACTCTGTCCCGACCCGTCCCATGAGCCTCTCTCCAATGCTAACTACACGGTGACAGGAATAAAAAGCCAGTTTAACTTAAGATAATTTACTTTTCCCATTGTGAGACCTGGACTAGCAATGAAATTCTCCACACATTAGGATAAAGGTCTGGTGCAGAGGGCCCCTCGTCCTAGAAAACAGGATACAGCTGAAGAGGGGGCAGCCCCTTCTCCATAACACAAAGCACATTTATGGGGAACCTAAGGCTAAAGCATTCATAAACAACCCACTCTGTGTCAGAGCTTCCTACTGTTAGGTAGTTAGTCAGACATGGGCAACAGGGGAACAAAGGAATAGGGGCCCAGCCTAGAGACCACCAAAGAATACCCTACTGGTAGTTAGAGACTCTCTCCTCCATCCCCAGAGAAAAAGGAAAGGGGCGTCATAGTCTTAGCTGGCCTAATCTGGCCATAGACACCTGTGTAAAAAGTACTGCCTATAACTTCAGCCTCATTATACCATTATTATAATATCATGGCTATGCCTAATTATAAGACTGAATGCTGGGTAAGCACATACGCAGTAGGCAAATCATTATATAGCACCTGACTGTCAGTCATATAGGGATCATCTAGGACCTCCCATCATGGCCCAAATATAAACAGACCTTCCCATTTCTGCGTGATTGCAGCTCTCCTTGCTGATGATCCATTCCTCCCTTTGGGGCATACTGTCTTATCTCTTCACCTGCCAAATTCCACAGGGATGCAGCCTTCCCTAACATGGCCCATCTCCTTCTGAAATGTACTTTCAATAAACCTTACTTTTTCTCAATCTTACCAGACTGTAATCCTTTGCTGCATCATCAGGGAAGAACTGAGGGCCCCTATTCCTTTGTTCTCCTGTTGCTCACTGTCCTCCTCCTCTTCCTCCCCTATACCACTGGAGTGATGCCAGATTTCACATTACCTCAACAGAGACACTATGAGCAGAGCAGCTCCCTCCCTGCAATCTATTGAAAGTCAGCCCTCAACACAAACAGCATGGGCCTTACCAAGTTTTGTTAAGTTCCCCAACTGCTGTCAAATTACAAGGAATCAACAGCTGGGTATATTCATCTCGAATTAAACCAGTTTCTATGAACCCTCACAGGTTCCACCAGAAAATGAACTGGGAAGTGCAACCTATTCCTATGAACCTGTGGAAGACCTTAAGCTCTTGTTCCGGAAAACAGATAAGTACACATGTCCCAGGGAATGAGAGAACTTTTCTGCATAATTATTCTTTTAGCCCAACTCAAAGTCTATGCTACTATTCTCTTCAAAATGATTCTGTTGCAGGATTCTCGAATAGAGAAACAGGACACCAAGGCTATAAGCAGGAAGCAGCGTTTATTAATACCGGCACCTGCTCAGGAAATTCTTACCCAAAGGCTGAGCCCCGATTGTAACATGGTGGACAATTTTATACTACCTTGTACTTCTGCATTCCTACACAGCTATAGATATTCCATATAAGGAAGGGGAATATTGATTGGCTACCAAACTATAAGGAAGCCGGCTTAATCATTTAAGCAGGTCTTCATACTGCCTTGTCAGCAGGCGAGTCCTGGGGAAGGGGGATGCAGTCAGGAACTAACTCGTTGGAGTAGGAGATGGTCAGGCAGGGTCAGGCTGCCACAATTCAATTTCCTTTCAGTAGATATCCACCTTGAATTAAACCACATGAAAATGTAACTTCATTGTCAATTACCTCTACTATTAATTTTGACTTTTGTCTTTCCAATCTTTTTGCTAAATTTGTATCTTCTAGGCTGCAAGGCCTCCTATCACTTCTACATTCTTTAAGGACCTTTCTCTACCTCTGCGGCCCTTACGATAAACTTTCAGAGATTTTTATTTCCCGTAGGCAGGGACTACAGCCCTATCGCAGTTTTGAAGAAGTTACAGAAGATATACCTTCTTCACTCAACACCCCTTAAGAATAGAGGAATAAAATCTCTGAAGGGTGAATAATGTAGGGAGGAGGTAAGAAAATTAAACATGTTAATCAAGCCACAATCAGAGACTGCAATATGCTGATCAGCCTTGCAGCCAGACCAGGAGGACACCTTCAGAAGATTTCTGCTAGGATTACTAATAACCCATTCTCCATCCCTGTGAAGGGAAACTAGGAAGCAACAGAGTCATTCCCTATAGTTAAAACTGATATGGGCCATCTTTCATTTACAAAATGTACTTATATAACTTTGTTTTTTAAAGTATACACAGTTAAGTCTTTTTCCTTTCTTCCTTTCTTTAGGAAAAAAAGAGGCCCTTTTCTTTAAATCCAGATAATTACCTTGAAACTGGTGACTCAGGTCCTCTGGCTATTGGTCCATTGTAAGCAGAAATGACTTTAGGTCAGGCAAGGCCCTTAGAGTCTGAGAGGAGAAGGGACCATTAGCTCAAAAGTTTTTATTCTTTAAGAAGAAATATATTAAATACATTAAACAAGGCTGCTTTTCTTTACTCACTGTATAATTTTTCCTTATCTAGGCATTTCGGCAGGATAACCAAGACCCTATTCTGACTGAGAAAGAGAGAGAAAGAGCTCCACGAAACCCAAGCAGGGACTATGACCATCCTCAGCATGAAGCAGATATAGAAGAGACCTCCCGTCACTCAACATCCAAACTAATAAGAATGGCTCTTAGAAAAGGGTTAGGCAAGAAAGTTAGATGGGGGGGGGCAGGGTTTCAGGTCTGCCTGCAAAACACTGAGGTCATCCTAGTCTAGAAAGGGCCAACCCCGGTCCACCCACATTAAGCAAGCCAAAAGACATTTGGGGACTAAAAGTAACTCATACAAGGAAACAAGTAAGCAGAAAATTGGGTATGAGTTTAAGCTAGTAACTTGCACCTGCTCAGTGAAGACCAGAACAACCTTCAACTCACCTGAGCCTCATTATACCATCATTATAATATAATGCTTATACCTGGAAGCTCATTAATGTCATTATAACAGACTGAATTCTGGAAACACACATGCAGAGAAAGCAAATGATGAGTCATTGAGTCTTATCAGTCTTAGTTGTCCATCAAGAAAGCCCTCTCCTCTAAAAAAAGTACTTACGCACAGCAAATAGGGATAAAACACCAAAGGCTTTGTTACTGTGACCTTGAGCCCTTGAGCCTTTGACCCACCCTTCCCTTGCTCCTGCTAGCTTCCATATCTGAAACTGTATTGTTGCTTTAGTTTCCCTTCCAATAAAGCTATTTTCTGCTGTTAAAAAAAAAAAAAAAAGAGACAGAAACATCAACAACTCTTATATTTTGTTATAACTTCAACTGTGGAAGAAAGATTGTATGGGTAGTATGCTTATTTATGCTCATTTAATTATTTCTATATCCTTATGCATAATTTTATTGGGTTACAGCTTCATTGGAACTTTCAGGGAAATGAAATATAACTATATTTTCTCAAATTGTCTACTCATCCTAATTTTTAGCATTTTTCTCTTTCTTGCCCTCTATCTAGATGTACCTTAGAAAAGTTTTGCTTTTATACATTTTAATTTTTAAAAAATTTTATTCAAGAAAATATAAAAATGGAGATGAAATTTAAATGGCGCATCAATTTTTTCCCTTTATTTCTAGTTATATGTCAATATTCACTCATGTTCTGAAAGTCAAATATACAATATGGCCTATGAAGCCACATGTGCCATCAAAATACCTCATTTATCAATCCTGAAGCCATGTATCATGAGCTGACTAAACTCATTGTAAAGGCTACAAAGGAAGTTACTTGCTGTAGGAAAGTTGGTATTGTTTGCAAGGCTTTCCTTATTAGCCTCAGATTCTTCTTTGGTGAAACTCAGATTGCTCTCTCCAGCACACTTGTGATGAATGAAATCAAAAGAAGCATCAATCAGCCATGCAGACAGCACACAGTATACATTACTGTGCATGAATGCTGCTCCGGCTGTGGCATCTAGCATAACTCTTGACATGAAAGAGCTATAACATAATAGGAAAGCAGGAAAAGCAAATAAATGTACATAGGAACAAAAACTAGGTTATATGTGGTGACATTTAAAATCAAGGGTATCAGTTCTGAGACCAGCTTCTCTCAGTTCATAACACAAATCCATTACTTATAGGCTGAGTGACCTTGGGTAAGTTACTTAACTCCTCTGTGCCTCAGTTTCCTCATATGTAAACTAAGAATATTATCTAATTTATAGAATTTTTGTAAGGATCTAGTAAATAAATGCATATAAATGCTTAAACAATGCTTAGCAAGTAGCAATAAGTGTAAGCTATTGTTATACTTCTTATCAAAGCAGAACCATCAACACTGTCTTCAGTAAGGCCTGATTCATATTTTCTATTTTTGGTTCTAAAATTTATTTGATCTAAGATCTCCTGCCTTCTGTGTCCAGACCCTTATTACCTCTTTGCTTATCCTTGTTCATATCTGGCTGTTATGTTACATTAGTTTCCATTCAATGACTTGCTATGTCTTACCTACTATTTGTTCTATAGGAAATGTTACTTTACTATAACATTACTATAGTAATTTAAAAAGGAGGATATTTAGTAACACACAATGACACAGAGAGGTACATGTGTTAGGATGGAGAATGGTCACCAGGCTGTCACCCACACGGCCCAGCAGGATAGTCTTCATTCCTTAGAGAATCCATCAGTATTTCTAACCCAGAGGCCTGATTTTGTCTGCCCACTGCAAATAGATACCCTTCTGAAAATCACATTTACAAAGTAATAGTTGTGAGCAAATGGTTGCTCTGAAGAAATCAGGTCCTAATCCTTAGAACCATGCCTAGCTCTCAAGAAGTGTTAAAACAATGTTTGTTGCATTCATCGTACTCATGAAAAAATTTCCTCATATCATTTTTAGGTCAAGAAACCAAATTAAAACTCAGCTATGTTAAGATATTTTGCCATTAACTATGCAAATGCTCTCCCTCAGACTTCGTTTCCCACTTTCTTGCTTGTCTCTTCTGCCTTCCAGAATACTTTCTACCATCTCCTCTTGTTCCTCACCCTCCTTCTCCTCACAGTTTCCCAACACACCCACTCCCTGGAGCCCACGCCCCAGCTGGCTGCCTGCCACTTTTAAGGCTCCTGTGGACCACCAGCTCTTTATCTACCTCCCAAATGCTGCCTTCTTTACCATCACCCAAGGGAACAGCTCTCAAAATACCCAATAAAAGTACTGCTGACATTTGGAATTTGCCTTGAATATAACTGCTTCTGAAGAATCAAAATAAACAATTTTAAAAGACCCTTAACTTTTAAAATAATAGACCTGGGATCACTCCTTTTCATTTGCATGCTAATGGACTCTAAAATGTCTCATGAAATTAACTTCGAGACTAATGGTCATGGATATTAATTGTTCAGGAGAGAGGGAGCATTAAATAAGAATATTCAGCATAATTAATTATAGCCAAACGGAGAAGTAAGACAGTCTGCAATAGTAAGTATATGGAAAGCTAAAAAGGCACCACACTAAGAAAAGTTCTCTGTCACAGTAAAGAAAGGGTATTGCAGTGGTATTTCTTAAAACTAACTCCTCTCACTAGACTCCTACAACCCATTTTAGTATACATACAGCATAAGTAATGTACATTATGTAAAGTAGCAGATAGGACTTGAGAAAAGAAGGGTTTGGGGAAATTTCTAATTAAACTCTGTCTTGCAGAGTTGCAGAATCTTTATGAGTATCTAATTCCTTGTTATGGTATCCATCTAACCTGTTAAATAGCTGTCAGCATTAAAATAGTCAGCATTAGGTCTCCAATATTTAAATAGATTTTATCTTCAATAGCATCTTTTAGGGACATTAAACAAATATGAATACATTTTATGCTTCTACTTGTTTGTCTTTCACTTGGTTGTCTATTACAAATCTCATGTTACACATGTCCAAAACTGAACTTCTGACCTCCTCCCACTGAAAGCAAGGAAAAAAACTTTTCCAAATATAGCCTTCTCTTCTCAGCAAATGAAAGCTCAAACTTTTAGTATTTTAAGTCCAAAACCTTGTAGTCATTCTTGACTCCTCGTTAATTCTCATACTATTCATCTAATCTATGAGCTCTAGTTTCAAAATATATCCAGAATCCACCCACTTCTCACTCAGCCATTGGCACCACTCTGGCCTGAGCCACCATCATCTTTGGCCTATATATATGACCTTGAATATCCCATTTTTGTTCTTTGACACTGTCTTCCCCACATGGCATTCAGAAGTGTCCTTTTAAAGTATAAGTCAGACAATGCCTTACCTTTACTCAGAACTCTACAATGCCTCTCCTCTCATTCATGGTAAAAGCCAAAGTCTTTCCAATGTCCTATGTATTAGTTTGCTAGGGCTGTAGTACCCAAATGCCACATTTTGGGATGGCTTAAACATAGAAATATATTGTCTTCATTCTGGTTGGAAGTCCAGAATCAAGGTGTCAGAAGCCTTGGTTTCTTCTGAAGGCTATGTGGGAGAATCTGATCCATATCTCTCCCCTAGCTTCTGGTAGCTTTCTGGAGATCTTTGGCATTCCTTGGCTATGGAAACATCACCCCAGTCTAAACCTTCCTTTTCACATGATTGTTCTCCCTGTGTGTGTCTATCTCCAAATTTCCCCTCTTTAGAGGGATGCCAGTCATATGGATTAGGAGCCCACTCTAGGTTCAGTATGACCTCATCTTAACTGATTACATTTGCAATAACCCTATTTCCAAATAAAGTCACATTAAGGTCATATTCTGAGGTATTGGAGGTAAATTTGGGTGACACAATTCAACCCATGACGCTCTACAAAAGGAGTTCCCAGCCCCCAGGATGCAGACCGGTACCAATCTATGGCCTGATAGGAACTAGGCCACACAGCCTAGTGAAGTGAGTGGCAGGTGAGCAAAGTATCATCTGTGTTTGCAGCGGCTCCCTAGCACTAGCATCACCACCTCAGCTCCACCTCAAATCATCAAGCAGTAGATTCTCATAGGAACACGAACCCTACTGTGAATTGCACATGTGAAGGATCTAGATTGCCCACTCCTTAGGAGTATCTAATGCCTGGTGATCTGAGGTGGAGCTGAGGCGGTGATGCTAGTGCTGAGAGTGGCTACAAATACAGATTGATATTAACAGAGAGGTTTGACTGCACAGAGACCATAATAAATCAATTGCTTGCAGACTCATATTAAAACCCTATCAGTGAGTGGCAAGTAACAATTAAGCTGCATCTGGTGGCAGGCTTTAATTCAGAATCTGACACTTCTGCGTGGCCCACCCATTATTTATTTTCCACCTCTGTCCACACCTCTTTCCTGCACTGTAAACTTGTCTCGGTCACAGTTTTGGTAAGCAGGTATGTCCTTTCTCATACACAGAAGTGAGAGGGCTTTCTAACAGTAGATGACTGGCCAGAGTTTTTGAGTTATGAGAGCCACTCAAGAGATTTCTTTGAGAAAAACAGTCACATTTCAGCGACAAAGAATGGGTCACAAAACTTGTTTACTTGTGTGATATATTCAACCTGCTTAACCATCTCAATATGTCACTTCAGGGGAAAATAATAACTGTCTTCAAGTGGCAGATAAAGTGGCTGCATTCAAAGCCAAACTGGAATTATGGGGTGACGAGTGAACATTGAGATTTTTGACATGTTTCAAACATTAGCAGAGGTTTTGAAAGACACTGAGCCAGGGCCTTCTTTCTTTAAGCTGGTGCATGATCACCTGTCTCAGCTTTCAAAAGAGCTTGAGCATTAGCTTCTAACCACAAAAGACCCCTCAAAAGGGAAGGAATTCATCTGCGACCCATTCGTGAATCGACTTTGACTATGCTATAAGAGGATCAGCTGCTTGAAATCTCAAATGACGGTGTACTTAAAAGCATATTTGAGACAACTTCAAATCTCCATACATTCTGGATTAAAGTCAAAGCAGAATATCCTGAGATTGCCACAAAACGCTGAAAAGCCTGCTTCCATTTCCAACATTCTATCTTTGTGAAGCAGGGTTTTTTTTGCAGTGACAGCAACCAAAACCAGATTATGGAGTAGACTGGACATAAGCAATACACTTTGGGTATCATTGTCTCCCATTCTCCCAGATGCGACTGTCTAGTTGCATGAAAACAAACTCAGGGCTCCCACTGATTCTGCATTATGGTGAGTTGTATAATTATTTCATTATATATTACAATGAAATGATAATAGAAATAAGGTGCACAATAAATGTAAGCATTTGAATCATCCCAAAATCATCCCCCATCCAAGTTCAGGGAAAAAAATGTCTTCAACAAAACTGGTCCCTGGAGCCAAAAAGATTTGGGAATGCTACTCTACAGGACCCACAGAATCTCACCTCAGATCCTCCTCCTCTTCCCTGACCCACCAGCCTGCCTCTCCTCCACTGACTTACTCCACTCCAGCCACATTAGCATCCTCCTGCCTGCGCACACACCAGGGCATCCACCTTGGGCCTTTGCACTTCCTGTTCTCTGTTTGGAAACCCGTTCCCTCAAGATGGCCATCTTTGTCAAATTCTTCAAGTCTTTGTTCCAAAAGCCTCTTGATCAGTGAGCTCTACACACACCATCCTATTTTAAATTAAAGCCTTACCCCTGCAACCCACCCACCCAACTCACTCCAGTTCTCTTTACCTTGCTTCATTTTTTTCTTCTATAGCACTTATCACATTCTAATATAATATATAACTTACTATTTATTATGTTTATTGTTTATATTTGTCTTCTTCCACCAAAACGGGAAGTATTTTTATTTTATTTGCAAATTCTCTGATTCATAAGAAAAATCATGAATTGGTCAGAGTTTTTGCTTAAGAATTGCTTAAGAAATTCAGAAGAACCAATTTTACAAACGAAGAACTCTGAAAAGGAGTCCCTAGGGAGACATGCAATTTTTAATTACAATGTATCAATGTGGTAGAACCATGGGAGCAGCCCTTTCAGCAAACAGTAGAGGTTGTGTCTGCAAGAAACAAACTAGATCAATATAGACAAGGGAAAGCAATCAAACGATTTAATCTGAAAATTTACTTTATTATTTCTGTTTAGAATTTTGACTTAACCATTTTGCTTCTACAGACAATCAAAAGTTCTCACTTAACTACAACTCCTTACTCTTTTTTGCACTTAAGTACAATTTCTCACTCTAATTTGGGCTATGCAGATCTGAAAAATCCTGAGGGTGAAATTTTTTTGTTAAAATGTGTGAACAGACTCATACTACAACAGGTCACAGTGCTAAAAATAATAATAATAATTGCATGTCTTGAGTGGACAGTCCTTGTGCAAGTAATAAATTTCATTTTAAGCAAACTGTTCTTCATAGAAAAAAATAAAGAAATCTGGAGAGATGAAAAAGTAAACAGCTTTTTAAAATTTATGTTTTTTTTTTAATTTTTTGCGTAGAAAGACTTAGAACAGACTCAACCCAGGAGCTTGAGTTTGCAGTTATACATTCATCAGAGTTAATGCTTTTCTAGTAACTTGGTGGCTTCGCACTGAGTCATCCACACTCTCACCTGCTCCCTTGTGACTAGCAGCATCCACTTCTGAGATGATTGTGTAGGTTCAGAGGCAGACTTTCCTGAAATCTGGCTTTTTTACGTCTCGGAGTTGGGAGATATCTCAGGATCCTTAAAATGAATCCTTTTCTTTTCTTAAACTAATACTACTACTTCCAACCAAATATGCATGTGTTGGACATATGTTTTCCACAGTCTAGACTGTATGGCCTGTGTTTCCTTGATGTAGTTCTTCAGTATATGCTATAAACTCTCTCCTTCACAATAAGGATAAGTGTTTTCAAAGCCATTCTTATTGACAGTTGGACACATACGAAGCACACTGAGGTGAGGCTTCTTCTACCAAAGAAAAAGAGCATTAAGCTAGGAATTAGGCACAAGATTCATGGTGCATATACGCAGATTCTTTAATCAAAATTCTCATATACACTATGGACTTTTAAGTATTGAAATATGAGTATTCTATTATTAGGATAAATAAATGTTTAGTCATACTGCCTCAACAGAGACATTGATATTATTGCCAGGTTTTCAGATATGAATATAAGCAATATATTCAGGTCACTGAATTTTTGTGTTGTAGTAATTTTTTTGTTTCATTTACATGACATTTGTGAAAATGACTGCTATTTTTTTACATGTTAGTGCATAGTTTCAACCCTGTAATTTTAAAATGCATTATTTAAATCCTAGCTTTAATGGTCACTTAAAATAAGCCATTTCTTTGTTTCTGAAATCAATCTATCAGTCTTCCCTTCTACACCTTCTCTTATTGTCTAAGAATACTCAGATAGTTTTAGAAAATAAGGGAAAGGAGGCATTAAAAAGGCAAATATTTATGACACCCTCATCTCTACAATGTATACCACCTGACAGTTTTAAAAGTCTCTGAAAAATATGTTCTTTTATTGTACTTTATACTCAGAAGAAGTAGCAGAGCTAGTATAAATATACCTCATGCAAAGGCTGTTATACTCTGCCCCTGCCCCACCACCTCCTGCCCACAGGCTCCTAGTTTATTGTGCCTCTGTCACTGTTGGGGCTAATCAGAGTTTGGTTTTGCCCCAATGGTAGAAGGTTAAAAGGATAATGACTGATGATGGAGTAGACCTGTAGTTAGCATTTTTCCTCAGTTCTTCCTTGATTCTTTACAGCAGTAAAGAATCACAGTTCATTGAGATTTAAGTTTTATTAAAAATATATTTCAGAAAGACAAAGAATGACCCCAAGGAGGCCCATGGAGAAAGTATACCCTAAGGAGGCACATGGTCCAGCACTATAACAAACACAAAAAGGCCAAAATGGCCACAAAAGGGCACAAAGGCCACAAAGGGCCACCAAAAAGAGAGAGAACCCAGAAGGGAAAAAAAGGAGGGAAAAAATATTGGTAGCCCCAAAGAGGAAAAAGGAGCAAAGAAGGGAAACCCAAAAGGGCAAAAAAGGACTCAGAAGTGGGAATGTCTGCCTTATATCTAGGCAGTGATGGGGTGGTTCCAAAGGCATTCCTAGGTGAATGGCAAATGAGGTCATTTTGATTGACACCTGGCTGCTATATAACTTTGTTTAGTGTGCATGTGCATACCCAGAATTCTACTACCATTGGGGTGTTCTTTGGACTGTTTGTAGGCTAGGCCCCTATTCCTTTTTTCCCCTTGTCGCTCATGTCTAAATAGCTACCTAATACCACCTTGCCACCTCCAAAGAGTCTTCACCTACCTACCATTTGAAATGGACATTTTAAGCTAAGAAAGTATTTTTTATAGGGTGGAGAGTGATATCAAAAGATAATATAGAAGAGTGAGGGTGATTGAGGTAGATTAGGAATGTAAGTGTGTACTACGACCACTTTTCTATTCAAGGCTTCTTGTCTCTAACACATTTATTTATCACAAACTATATGTCAGGCTCTGACTATACTACAAAGGAGAGTAAAACACTGAGAAACACTGGCATTACACTCTGGTTTTAAGTGGATGAATGTTATGGAGAAGTGCAAGTGCTCAACACACAACAGGAGAACCAAATCTAGGTCCCTTTCTGGTCCCTGCACCTCCTTTAACTCATCAGCAATCTGCCCACACAGCCCAATTGGGTGTGGGGCTGATTCATTTTATGGATGAAGAGAGCAGGATTTGAAAGGCTCAAGGATTTGCCTGAAGTTGTAGGGTTTGTAATTCATGGAACTGGACCTAGTTGTGGTCACTCATTCTGGTTTGACTGGGAGTGAGGAGTTTCCCAGGAAATGGGATTTCTAGTCCTAAGAAAACTGGGATGTTGTGCACTTTATCAGGCCAAGCTCTTTAACTGATTTAGAGATCTCTTACCAATCCACCAGTACTTAGAAAGTTTCTTCTTTTTATGCTTTACTATTTATTTTATGTTATAAAGCTTTTCAGGCATTGCCAAGGTACTCAATGTGTTGTGTGTAAAGGGGAGGGGGACAATTTATAATTGAAGAAATAAAATTGTCCAGTGACTAATGAAAAAAATGTCTAGATATACTTCAGTAGATCTTATTGACTAATAATGTTTTGATATTAAAGCCTTTTAGTTAAATATTTTTTTTATATTCCATTGTGATACAATTAGCAGTTTCCTGAAAAAACAACATATTGATGGCAGAGATGCCATTGTAACCCAAATTTCTGTGTTGTGATCTTTCCTGTTAATCATAGCATTGAGGTGTTCTATTTTGTATTGAATTTTCCTCATATTTGTGATCATTTTCTTGTCTTCAAGTTGTTTTCTACGTTCATCATTAAAGTCATTTCATATAATCATCTATTTCTTCTCTTTTCTAATGTCTTTAAATGTTTCATTAACAATTTTCTAGTTTCTCAGAGTTCTCCTTGAAAGGAAATACAAGATGATCAAAACCTTGAACCCTGACATCAAGTCATGAATTCAAATCTATATTCCCATTTCTACCTGTGCGACTTGGAAAAGAGGCTATGATTCCCTGCACTTCAGATTTCTTATCTGTAAAATGCAAATAATCATAGTACTACCTAATAGAATGATTCTAAGAATTAAATGATTGTTTACATCTGGAGGACTAAATTAGTTCTGTCACACAGTCTGTACTTAATAATTGTTAGCTAATGTTATTTTCATATGTGGTTCAATCATTTTTATATTTCTAAGATTCAAAGATTATAACTCTAATATTTTTAACAGTCAGAAATATAAACAATTCCTAGAAATATATGTACTAGTTATTTTTAAATAGATTATGCTGATTTAATGTTACATTTTTAAGAAAATTTTATTTCCTTCACAATATGTGATGTGACAGTAGAATGTAGGGTGCTTACCAGCATGCAGAAAGACATTTAGGTATAGAACTCAAGAAAAGTTTTGGGCAGATGGGCAGTAGTTGAGAGTGGACTTGGAAAAGGATGGAAATGGTCTTCTAGCTAGTTAATAGATCTAAAATGAAAGAGATCCAAAGAGGATCCCATGAGGAAGGAAAAAAAAATGAGTCCCAAGAAAGAGAAGCAAGAGTCATCTGAGAGACAGAAGGAAAAGCAGGAGAATAAATTTATCTATTCTGGAAGGACTACTTAATTCTGGACATAGTCAGTAAACTGAGGATTCAGGCATCCCCTTGGAAGACACTAACAGTGTGATTGCTCACTGGTTGTCTTGGTTAGAAAAGTAAAGGGTAACACAAAGCTACAGTGGGTGTAGGAGTGAATGGAATAAAGAGAGAATGTGATAGTTAAACAAGTATTAGTGTTAAAGAAATATGCCCCTCCCCCCAAAAAAATGGTTGTAAGAAAAGATAGGTCTCTTTAGGAACTTCTAAACCAGGGAAAGCACAGAACTGAGACCCCATGGGAAGCAGAGTCAGGACAAAATGAAACTACAAAGGAGTAGCTGTCACCATTCAGGATGAAAACAATAATTGCAACTATAACACTGGAGATCTAAGATGGAAACTTCTGAAAGCAGAGCAGTGAAGGGAAGGTGTATGATAAGGAAGGAATTACCTAGGACAGGATTTACCTCTCGCAGGTGGCTTCTTTGCGACAGCGGTCATGTATGGGGCTAACTTAGAAGGATGCCATGGACTAACAGAAAGTTTCAAAGCTTAAAGAATGAGGATGAGGGCTTAGATGTTTTAGATTTATAGAATTTTAGAGTTAAAAGGGGCTCTGGAGGCCATAGAGTTAACATCTTTCATTTTATCATTCTCCTTTGGTCATACATGATTACTTATTAACTATCATGTGCTATGCATGATGTTGCATGCTAGACACTGATATAGAATATAGTGGTTTTACTTATAGAGTCCTTGGTATAGATTTTACTTCCCTAGTTTTATTGAGTCCCAAATTTTTCCTCAGCAATTTAATCCATTTTGTCTTATTTTAATTCAGTGTTTTCTTTCTCCCTTCTTAATAAATCACTAAGGTTTTAGACCATGCACCTTTGATATACGTCTCTCCTTCTCATTCTTTTGCCATCCTTCTAAGTATTTCCAACTCATTAATTGGAGATTAACAACCAAGGATCATTCCCCAGTCACCCTTTATCTTCTCAGAATGAAATCTTTTACCCTCTAAATCAATGATACCTTAGCATCTATCCCACCTGTCCCTTAGCACCTGCCAGCTTCCCCATATCCAATCAAGTAATAAGCCCTTAAATGGAGTAGACCTTTAGCAGCTATTCATTATGAGTAAATTGGAGTTCAAGAATAATAATATTTACCTCTTTATAATATCGTCAATATAATATAAAGAAAAGGTTAATAAGTTATATAATTATACCTCTCATTGTAGAATTAAGCTTCTCATTAATATAGAATTATACCTCCCATTGAGGTGAAAGGGTCAGCGCATTGGCTTTCTTCACATACTCCAAAGACTATCATGAGAATAAATTTTTCAAATTGTGATAGGAAAAAAATTATGACAAGAAATTTTTAGTTCTAAATGTTTTGCTGCTTTTTGTCATTCGTAATGCCCTGTTGCCTTTTAAGAAGGGTAGATTCTGGTACCTGGGGGTCCTTTGTTCGCTGAACACCAGGGGTTGTATGGAAAACAGAAGGAACAAAATTCACTGAATAAGAATAAAAGAGAAATACAATGGTTCAGAGAGGACTGTGCTCAAATGGGAACAGGATTCAAGGAGATTTGCAGGCTATCCTGGGGCAGATATTTCAAGAAAAATAAAGATCTAATATATAGCAGCTTAAAATAAACTTTGAAGATGAAATATATAAATATATATATAACTTGTTTTATCAAAATAATAGATGGCATAGTTAAAAATTAAATAGTAAAAAATTGTTTATAATAAAACACGGTCTTCCATTACTGCTCTGAAGCCCATGTGCCCGAAGCTTTGAAAGGCCAAAACTCAGAAAGTCAGACTTTGAAGTAAGGAAAAGTTTATTGATTGAGAGTGTGCCAACAGAGAAGAGAGCCCTAGTGAATCCTCCTCTTTAAAAAGTATAGAATTTAGCCTTTATTTATGTCAAAGGAAAGAGAAATGGAGGGCTGTTTTGTGAAATTCCTGCTGAAAGCAGAATCGTATAATGATTAACATGTCTATATGCAAGACAAGGCAGGAGCCTGAAGGCCATGGGAACAATGAAGGCTTGAACAAAAATGGAATCAGAGAGACTGGGCATTTTACTCTGTTACAATTCTTCCCTTTTTTGTTCATTCTCAATCTTGGGAGAAATAGGGCAACGGGTTCCAAGTTCAATTAAGAGGGAGGTTTAGCTTTTAAGATGGAGTCAGGTTTATCTGCCCATTTGCCCCTCTTATCCGGTTCTTACAATCTCACATGCCCACCTCTTCCATGGTGGTCACTGAGCTTTATAGCAGCATTCTGGGTGCTCAATTTGGATAAAAAATAAAGAGTAACTTTTTTTATTATGTCCCCTGGGATTCAAACCATGATGAGTTTGCCACTATACAAATACTCCCTTGTTCAGCTAACAAGAAATTTAAAGCAATCCTACTGTTTAAGAACTCATGTGCCATGGACCATAAAGTTGTGTGTGTGGAGTCTTAGAGCTTGAGCAGTAGAATGGGCCAAATGGCTGAATACATGGGTTAAATTCCATAACCATAGTATTTGATAAGGTTTTGAAAACAAAGGAAAACAAAGGTTAATGGTCAGAGCAAATTATAAACCAGTTTCTGAGTCTGTAAGACTGTGGGTCAAGATTGCTAAATATACGGCTCAAAGCGTCACTCTTCTTGGAGGGAAAGCAGGCAATGGCAATGTGATAGATTCTCCTGGTCTGAAGTGTGAATGTCTCTGATGTCATCAGGTGTTCAAGTAAACTCTGTGTATGGCTTATATAGACAGCATCAGTCACTGACACTGTTTAAACACAAGTTGTTGTGATAATTTCTCTGAAGTTAATATGATGTCATCTAGACACAGTTTGTAATTGCAAGGTTGGGGGGGCGGGGAAGCAGTTTTAGTTCTCAATAATTTCAAGGCAAAGAATGGGAGAAAAGTTAGTTTAGAGAGTTGTAGCCAAACATTTTTGCTAGAAAAATTCGGTATCCTATCCAGTTTACAGTTGAAAAATAAAACTTTAAAGGCAATTAACTGAATTAGAATCTAATATCCGCAACTGTGCATTATAGTTTCTGTTGAAACAATTTCTCTCTCTAAAATCACCTTCATTTTTGCCAATGATAGCCAAAATAAGATTAATTCATTGCATAAGTCTAGTTTCAATAAGGTAGGCCTGATTATTTGTATAAATACAATAAGAATAACATAGCCCTTTTTAAATCTGGTTTGCTGGAATTTCATAAGGAATAACCAGATTGAACTTTAACTAGTGGCTAAGAAGCCAAGCCACATTCTCGCCATTAGACACCTGCAATACCTTAAGATCTGGGTAAATCCCTCAGGTTCTGATGTCCCCCAAAGTATCTTGAGGTTCTTTCTTTATAACTCCCAGGAAAGCAATCTTTGTTCCTTCCCTGGAATGACTGTTGTGAACCATGTAAGCAAAGTACCAGGCTGTTTTATTGGCTTCCAAGTCGATCTTAATTCCTTAAAGCTTACAGTCACTTCCAAGACTATGCATGTCTCTCTCAAACATAGCATTCCAGTAATAAAAAGCAGTTTCCAATTGTGTCCTGTTATTAAAAAGAAATGGATTCTTTATAGAATTTATGCAAATAATCATATTGCCATGAAAATAATATTATTTACTCATTCAGAGTCTCCAAATTCTGGAAGGACCAGGTAGTGAGAAAAGTATAAATGTTTCAATACTGCTTGCAAAGGTATAATTACCAAATTGTTCTAAGAAAAACAAGTTTCCTTATATCTGGAAAATAAAAAGATTTAAAAATCAGCAATATTTTAAGAAAAAGTTATGAAAATTATAATCATTATTATTTATTCAGTCCTGTATAATTAATTCTTATTTATCCTGATCATTTACTAGCATTTTGTAAATCCAATCATTCCTTAGAATTTTATAAATCTTTGTCCAGTTTAAAGTGATAATCTGAAATTTATTTTCAGAAACTGTATTTTAAAATAAGTCAGAGTTCTTCCTACAGATCTTTCTGAAAATGAAACATATTTTCAAAGGCATCAAAGTTAAATAATGACTAACAACAACAAAACAAAATTACATGATTATAAATCTATTATAATGCAATTGCAAGAGAATTTGCTTTTCTCTGTAACATAACATTTTAAGATACCAAATGAAAATATGATATCAGGACATTGCAGACTCTTGGAAATTATAATTTTAGATCATTAATTTAGTAATAAGAATATATGCATATAAATACAATGTAATTATATCTTTATTCGACAAAGCTGCCTATGTAATTTCGACACAACAAAATAAGCCTAATTAGTTTAATATTTCTCTTTTATAAGGAGAGAAAACAAATCATTTGAGGCATTCTAGGGGCCCATTAGAACAACCCGAAAGCCATTTTCAGGTTAAGAAAAAGTCTTCTTTTAAAATTTGATTCCTGGGAAGATTGTCAAATATACTTGACCAAAAAGATTATATATCATGATGAAACAATATGAAATTATTTACTCAAAGTCACAATAAAAACTATTGAACAAAAATACAAGTTAGCAGTTGTTAGTCAAACTTTATTCCTTAAGACTGAGAAAACTGTTTGCTTAAATAATCAAGGACCTGGTTAAGACTATATAAAACACAGAAAATTATTTTGAAAAACACAGAATCTTTGCTTTCTAGGCGTGAAACATTTTCACAGTATCAGTAGCAGACCTATAAATAGTTCAAGAAACTTTGTCCTTTTTAGCAGAAAGAGAAAATTAAACTCTAATTTTGCATCAGTTTATTTTTGATATCTAAATTCTCTTACTTGATTGAACTTATTTTACCCTTAATGAACTTGATCACACATAAAACCTTCTCTATCAGGAGTCTTATTTGGGAATGGCTTAGGTATTCAATAAATATCTATCATTCAATTTAACTAACAAAATCTTAAAGTCCAAGTTATCAAAGAGATTTAGAAAACCATCTTAAATCTAAAAGAAACTTTTGATTCTATTTACATTTATTTAATTTACTTGCTCCTAACAATCTACATTACTTATGAAAATTTTATCATGCCAAATTATTTTTTCTGCTGGCAAATTTTGCAACAGTAATAACATGCCCATTTAACAAAACCAAACTCAAAAACAGCTTTAATATCAAATATTTTCCCCAATTACATGGTTCTGAAAAGCATTTGATTAGTTTCTGTTATTATACTTTTGAGAATTCTCATATAAGCACTTGTTTAAGCCAATTTAATATTACAAATTAGCGATAACATTTAGCAGTAGAAATATACTATATGCATACATAAATATGCATAAATGTACAGATAAAAATATACAGAGATTTTATAGCTTTCATTTTAAAAAGCTAGCTTTTTTGTCCCAGGTACATACAAGGCTCAGAGTATTTTGTTCAGATGACCAAAGCTTTGCATGCTGTAAGAATTCCTTTAAAGCCATTTTAAAATTAATTTATAATCAATCAAAGAATGCAGTCTATTGTCTCCAAGAGAGCCTCTCCTTCAAGGGTGCCCCTTAAGGTGGACTTGTTGAAAAACACAAACAGCAGAAGGGAGCATGCACAATAAATTGGAAACCTCAGAGATTAAAAAGAATAACTTCGGATCACCTGACTTTAAAGTGAAAAATTTTCTTAAAAGAAGATGATGCTGGGATAGAGCCTGAGCACAAGATGGTAGTAGCTACCTCATGTCTGAAAAAAGGATCCAGAGGGCAGGAAAAGCCTCAGATGTCATTTACTTCTGACTTCCAAACCAATAGGGGAAGAATAAGCCTCTGATCAAACCACAAATGACACAGAAAACAAATTGACTACTATCTTCACCAAACCTCACATAAACTAGACAGCTACAAATTTCAAATAAAAATAACAGAACGAACAAATGCAAATGAACCAGTTCACACATCCGGTAAAAGTCCTACAACTATTTCCCTCTCTAACAGGGTACCCCAACGAATTGCAAAACAAATTGCCTTATCCCACTGAAAGATTCCAAATGGAGAAGAAAGGAGTTCTCAGTTGTATACACTGGGGAGACTTACCCTACTTCCAAATCAATTCCTTTGCTCACAGAGAGATAAGCAAATGGATGGAGTCCAAAAATCCTGCCTACTCTCAGATGGAGTCCCCAAAATGCAGACAGTTGTGTGCCAGGGAGAAAAAGCCCAGATAGAGAATACTGATTCCCAGCTCCATGCCAGAGCAACTTACCTTACAAAATAGACATTAAACCAAAGTTTAAATATATTTTCTTATTTCAAATGAGCCGTGTGCCAAGGGCAGCCAGCGCCTGCCAGAGAAAGTCTCTCCCAAGCTCCCGAGTTCTCAAGGCAAGACGACCTTGGCAGTTGCTTAGGACTCATGGGGGAGGGGAAGCCCCAGCCCGAGCTGGTTTGCCATAGGCACTACCTCAAGGCCAGAGCTTGCAAAATTGTTACTGGTTCAAAGTCCATGCGTCCATTGCTTCAAAAGTCCAAAGCTCAAAACGTCAGAGTTTGGAGTAAGTGTAAATCTTCACCTCTTTAAAATGACTTTTTCTATTCTCTTTCTTCTTGGCCTGCACTGAAACACAGTTTTGGTCAAACTAAAGATGACATCTTGACTTCAGTTAAATTTCAGCTTCAGACCCATGAAGAAGGAACACTCTACTGGCCACATCCCCTTGAGACTAGAAAGAATGATGCCATGACTGACATCAGGACTTGATGCAGTGATCAACTGCCATCTACCCTAACCCTGCCAATCAGTGGAGCCCATGACCCAAACTCCCTTAACTACCATGGCTAATAATCTTTCCTTATATAACCCATCCCCTAGAGCACTGGTCTCCAACATTTTGGCACCAGGGACCAGTGTTCCTATGAGAATCTAATGCCTAATGATCTGAGGTAGAGTTGAGGTGATGATGCTAGTGCTGGGGAATGGCTGCAAATACAGATGAAGCTTCACTCACTCACCCTCCACTCACCTTCTGCTGTGCAGCCCTAACAGACCGTAGACCAGTACCCATACTGGTCCAGGGCCTGAGGGTTGGTGACCCCTGCCCTAAAGGCCATCAGGGAGTCAGGTCTTTGAGTACTAACTCACCTGTATCTCTGGGTTTGGTGCCATTTTCTTAAGCAAACATTTACTTTGTCACAAATCTATGCTCATGTCTCATTTGACTTTGATGTGCACAGGCAAACAAACCCCCTCTATTTTGGTAACTAAAGGAAAGTTTATTGATCAAGAAAGTGCCAGCTGAGAAGATAGGAACCCTAGTGATTTCTCAAATTCATCTTAAGAAAGTTCAGAGTTCAGCCTTATTTTATGTCAAGGGAAGGCGTTGTTTTTGTAAAACTCAAGAAGAAAGCAGAATTTCTGTAATAATTAGCATATCTGTATGCTAGACAAAGCAGGAGCTATCAGCCTGAAGAACCAATACAAACTGAACAAGAAGGAATCTGAGAGACCGAGTATTTTACTCTGTTATGTCATCACACTACGCTTCACCTTCAAAAATCCTTTTCAGAGGCAACAACTTTTAAATATTCCTGGTTTCAGCTGTTCTCTTTGTTTTCAAGTACCATACTTATATTTGAAATACTATACTTACATATTATCTGTTAATTTATCAACTTTAAAAAAGTATTAGTTATAATTTTAAGTATTTAATACACTTGAAATTCTTCATCCTCTTCCCATCTTTCAATGTAACTCAATAGTCTCAATTTGTAACTCAATATGTAACTCAATATCATTAGCCACTTTTTTGATTTTTACTAAAATACTTATTATAAATTTTATATCTGAAATTTATATGATGTTATTAACCAATATTACCCCCAATAAATTTTTAAAAACAAATAAAATAATGTAAATAAACATAAAAAGCAACCATTTTGTTATGATTGTCAACCATAACATAAGTAACTTAATTAAATGAAAAATGCTTATTCCTCTATTTTTTATTGGCTATATTTACACTTTACCATTACACTTTTCTGCCTTTTCCTTCGTTTTCCCACCACCACACTTGACATTATAAAGGTTGAAAATATTTATATTTTATTCTATAGCCATAATTATTTCTTGTTTTTTCAATAAGAAATTACAAAATCAAAAGGCAATAAATAGCATTTTTACTCTAGGACTGAGTAAATATTGTTTACTTCAGAAACTAGTAGTGTGGTTTCTTAAATAAACAATATTTCTTTATCATTTCAAAGCTGAAACTTTCGATGCTACCCTAAGAAGACTACACAAAAAAGTCTCACTTTATATTCCACCAAGAGCCCAATCATGCTGCATTTTAATTTCTCAGCTGGAGTATGCCTTTCTGTGGTAGTTGTTTTGCCTGGAATTTCAGATTGCTTTTTATGATTGTTTTCAAAGAAAAATTGCACCAGAGAGTTAAACAGGTAAGGAAGACTTTATTCAAGACTATTACAATAGGGGAGAGAGATTAAACTCAACTCCATTGAAGAAAAATGTGGGAAGATTTTTACACTGGTTAAGCTAGTGGAAAAGTACTGGAAGGCCCAGTGGGGGAGGTCTATGTAATTAGACAATTTGTGTTTGCTAATCATTACTTCTTTGAAGTTAGACTTGGAGACAGGAGCGCTATCTTCTTCAATGATTATATTTCAAAAAATGGCTTCCAAGTTCTTGAGAAAAATATTCCTGGGTTGTAAAACTGGCAACAGCCTGGGAAATGATTTATATCTCAAAAGGACAAAAGAAAAATTTATAATTGGAAGTTTTCTAAAGTAAATGTAGAGAAAAGAAAGATCGAGTTTCCATAGTCAGAAATAAACCTTTCCAAAGTTTAGTTAAGCTGAGGGAATGTTGAGACCTTCTTCATTAGTGTGTATGTTTTATCATATCCCTAAAATATTCTACCTGTTCATCCATTTTCTTTTCTGCTCATTTTACTTTAACCCACTATCTTACTGTTTTATTTTGATCAATTATACAGTGTCCAATATTGAATAATTATATATTCAACTGATTAATTAATAAATGAATCAGACAGAAGATTGATAATGATTGTTGTATATTGTCACAACAGCTACCCTGTCATAATGTAACATGCGTCAGAACCTAGCTTTCATACTGTGTGTTTTAAGAGTCACCACCACTCTAAAATTTTCCCTACACATGTGGAAGTAATAAAGTTGGTGTGCACTTGGCTATGGATTCCCTGCAATTGTAGGGAATCATTTGGGATAACAAGTGAAATGTAAATGCTCATGAGAAGGATAAGTCATGTCTAAAAAACAAATTTGATTGATGCTCAGCCGCTTAAGTGAATTTGATGACTCCCCAGTGTGAAAAGATAACATCAAAATGTTGTAGGATTTCTTTTCAGATTCTTTATAATATAGCTTTACATTTGCATCCTACTTTCTTCCATTCACTCTTCCAAACCACGCTGAACTCTAACCACACAGGGTATTTTTCTGAGGAAAAAAAATAATCTTTATTAGTTACTAATTCGATGTTATGCTGATTGTATGTTTATAGTATTATATAAACAAAATCAATCCCTGAATTTGGGAATAGGACTTTAACTGAAATATGAGCTTAGTCAATCACCATTGTTTCCAAAGTCTCTTAAGAGGAGGTATGTCCTTCAGGTCAGAAAATTTAAGGTAACAAATCAGACTCCTCATCTTTACCTTGGCCACAGAGAGACAGAGGCTCAGGGGATCTGTGTGGTGAGAAACAATAGGGCTTTTTCCACAGGGAAGCAGGTGGGCAGTTTAGAAGTGAGAGCCCAGATGAGCCCTTGATAAGATGTTCCACATCTTGAAGATGGAGAGTATTAACCTCAGACAGAAAAAAAGCACTGGTCAAAAGAGGGGAGCCCTGGCAAAAACAACAACAACAAAAAATTCTATAATATGATTGAAAAACCAGTACTTGGTAAACTACCATGCTCTTAAAATCTCTGCATTTTATTAATCTTACATTGATAGTCAGCAAAGTTTTTCAAGTTCCAGCTTGTTTCCCTGAGCAAAGAAGAGCCAAGTCAATGGTCCATGTTCATCTCTGGCCAGAGCCGGTGGTACTGATAAGAGGAGAAAACTCCAGTAATAGTAAATCTCAAAGACATCTGAGTCAACGTTACTTGATTGAAAGATCTTTCTCCACGTGGTGAGTTCACTCCCTGCTTGACCTCATATATCTGAGCATTGTTTGATAGAGGGAGGCAATCCACTTACATGTTTCAGTGGTGAACTCTTTCTCTTTCTCAGTCACTTCTTTCAAACTTCTCATCCAAATTCCAGGTTAATGTCAAATGCCCCTTTTGCTGTCATGACTTTTCTACTCCCCAGGCAAAGCAAGTCACTTCTTTCTCTGCTCTACCATTGTTATTTTCACTCAAAATCTCTGTACAGATGTTTCCTACTCCATAAAAGTGGAGATGTTAAAATCGCCCTTCCTGGGACACTGTGAGGATTAAATATGGTAACATATTAGAAAGTTCCTGGCATGGTCTCTGGCTTCTTTCTTTCTGACTGTACTTGACTCCCATTGCAGTGGTCATTCTTTTCACATGTGGCTCTAAAATCTCTAAATTATGTCCTCCTTGAGGGCAGGTGCTGTATTTTATTCATTGTTATATCCCTAGAACCTAGCACAACTGCAGAGACAAAGGACAGTCAGTGTTGGCTGAGTTGAAAAGATTTAGTTTAGTCAGTTTGCTTTCCTATTGAAATCTACCTGAAATCAGATTAAAGTGAAGGTGTTTGGTAGGCTTTAGACCGAATTCTTTTTGAAGCATTTGAAGTTGTTTTGCAGCAGTGGAGTGACTTTAAGATACTGAAAAATAGCACAAGTTGTGCTGGAAAGGGGATCATGAGGAAAAACGGGATGGTGCCAAACACAAATATCAACCGTTTTTACAAATTCTCTTGAGTTTTATTTGGGCACAGTATTTTTGAATAGGTCCTTCCCTGGGAAACACAGGACTGTGAAAAATAAACCTCTATTTACAGGGACACCTGGAATTCTTAGTAAAGGCCCTGGTGTCACCTGATACCTAGTTGCAAACTGGAATGGAGAGTGAGAAAATCAGGATGGAGTAGACCTAGAGGGAGGGGTCAACTCAGATCCCAGAGACCCAAAGAGGACTCTATGATCCCTAAGTGGCTGGACTGAACCTCAGCTACCTCATCAAATAACCCCATTCCTCCTTCCTAAGTACCTATTCAAAGAGAAGGGAAGCCATATGTACTGAATGCCATTTCTAGGTTAGATACAGAGCTAGGAACTACACTGTTTATTTACTTTTGTCTCACAAAAATATCATGTTTACATTATACAGGGTAAAATAAGCCCCATGGAATTGTAGCATTTGTAGTAGATAAAAGAGACAGGATTCAAACCCAAACCTTTCTGTTCCCAAAGCCCTGCTTTTTGCTATTTCTTGCTGATGCCCCCATGCCAGCATAATAGTTTTGCACTCCAGTTTTCCCAGTGAAAGCCTGGGATGGTGATAAATGTAGCTCTTGGCTCTCATTCCTGGTCCTCAAAGTCAGTGACAGTTTCCTAATGCATACAAGTATAGTTGAATATGACCTCCACATTTGTTGAGGTCTGTACACTTTGTTGGAGCACATTTATTTAGTTATAGCCTAATCATGAGCTTTTTATTGGGAAATGGCGCTTTTGGTAGAATAAAAGACATGGCGGTGATCCCTGTGTTCATTAAATTACTTATATGTCACTCCAGGATTCACCAGTATTAATATTCTTACCTGGAAAAAGGTATAATGATTTAAGTCAGTAATTTGAAACCAGAATTAGAACATAGACTGAGAACAAAAAGTGAGTCTCCTTCCATTTGCTCTTTCTAGTATTGTTTTCCCACTAAAAATTAAAGATGAAAGTAATTCCAAATCAAGAATGGTTCCATTTTGTAAACCCTCAAAGACTTAATGATCTGCTATTCCATTAACTTAAAGAGCATAAATAGCTGTATGCTTAGAAACAAGGTTCCAATGTCTAGATTAGACTTAAGCAGTGCTTGTTTATACAAGTAAATTCAAATATAGGGCTGTAATATAATTCAGGCACAATGTTTCCTACATGAATACTTAGCTGGTCATTGCTAAGTGAGAGATCTTGTTTGTACCATGCCTCTAATTGTTTCAACTCTCCATTTTAGATTTGTCAGATACAGCTTTAAGAGGACAAGGCTTCATTAATCAGTGCAATAAATCAATGTACCATCTAGATCTTAAAGCTCCCCTCTTGTAACCTCTGAAAATGAAAGTGGACTAACTTGCTTTATAAAATGGCCTTGCTTTGGGGACCCTGCACTGGAGTTGCACATCCCTGGAAAAAGAGAGAGGTCAATAAAGAATTGCAGAAATTTGTAAACCTCTTGATCTCCCCACTTGTCATCACTCCTCCTAACATTCTCTCAAATTTTAAACAAAATCAATGACTTTAATACAGCCAACATAAGGCTAAATACTACCCCAATAATCCATTATGATCAAGTATTCTTGGATTGTGTACATGATTAGGTGTGTTTTATAATTTGATGAAACATGAGAATTTGTGATACTTAGAGGAGAAAGAATCATAGCTTTTTTCTTTCAGGTTGTTGGTAAGCTGGAACAGCCAGTAAATTGCTATGATCTTTTGAAAATTGTATACAAGTTGTTGAAAAAAAATACATTCCTCTAAGTGTATCCATTAATCCCTTTAGCAACAGAGAAGAGCGTGTTCAACAGCAGGATTTACAAAAGATTATGTTAAAATCCTTGACTAACCCAAGGATTTTAGAAAAACTATCCCTGTTTTCCTGGGGATGACAGTCTTTTGTGCCTCATTAGATCTAAACTCAAGAATTATAACATGTCTATATGGCACTCTTCAGTTTATAAAGCATTTCAATACGTATTATCTCATTTTACCACCTTAGTAAACTTCTGTATGGGTAGGTACGTCATAAAATAGAAGAAACTGAGACTCAGAGAGGTCACATGATTTGTTAAAAATCACAGGATTAGTAAAGGCAGACTAGGAACCGAGCTCACACTTTCTAACTCCAAGTTCAGTGATGTCTCTATTCTGCCTCATCAGCTCCCTCCTTATGAAATGTTGGTGGAGATGGAAACTATCACATTCTTTTCAGATTCGGATTTTCTCTCCTAGTCCTTAGTAGTCAGATATTTCAAGACCTTGAGACCTAAAGGCCTTAAGGAAAAGTCCTTAGGAGAGTAATAAGGCCGTGTTTAATTACTGGAAATTAATTTCTCTCTCATTTCCTCTGTAATCATACATTACAGGTAATCTAAAATAAGCTTACTGCAATGAGCAACCTAAAAGGCTAATGCCTGAATATAGGCAACTCTTCGTAACCGATTGCCATTTCCATTCTGTGTACCTTGGGTTTTTTCACAAATGTGATAGAAGTTTGCTTTTGCCTTATTTGTCTATTTCCTTATGTAACTGACCTTAAGCAATTGTATAACAGTGCAAGACTGTGATTCACTGCACTCTTCTGTCGTACTTAGTATTATTAGAAGTTACTGGAGAAACATTGCTGATGCTCTCCAAAAAGGAACCTTAATATTCTATTTAAAGATCTTGTTACATTTTTTCCTGTGAAAAGGAATAAAAGATAAAATTGTTACATTAAGATTATAAAATGGTAACCACTGATTTTTATGAAAAGTATACATCTCTAGAATGTTCTGTGTGAACAATTAAGAAAAAAAATAAATAATTAACACATGATACGTGCACAACAGGTATGGATCACAGTCATGGATTACTCATTACCAAAACATCAGCATGGATGAGTAATCACCTTCTTAAAATTCCGACCTAGAATACTGTGAATAGATAAAATTAAGTTATTCATAAACGCCTCTGATACAGGACAGGGCAAATTCCCCCAGCTGGCGAGGGAGACCAAGCCCTTCACTGAGAGAAGAGGGTCCTTTGTGGAGAGTACAGAAAGAATTCAACGCACACGCCAAAAGTTAGAGTCAAAAGGAAAGTTTATTAGAAAAGAGTAACACTTCACAGAGTGTGGTCTCTGAAAGCTGGAATGATTCCTTTTTCTGAGTGATCCCAAGATGAATTGTACGAAAAGTTCCCCAAAGGCAGTGGTCAAGAACAATGCCTTACCACCTGGCCAAACCAGCCAAGCCAGCTAATCGGTGGGCCCTTAAGACATCCCCACCCTTATTTCCTCCTGCACATATTCTGATTACTGCACCCAGCACCTTCTGCACTGGCCCTTTCTGCCACAGCCCCTCTATACAGCCCCAACTGCACACGACCCCTTTTGCACGGGACCCAACAACCTACACCCAATCCCTTTAAAGGTCAACCTAACCCCCAATCAGGTAACGCCAAGGCATCTCCCCAAGGCTTGGTTTTACCCTTTAAATTAGGTCCCAGCCCCTGGTCGGGGCTCCTCTCAACCACTACTGCGTCAGTGAATGAGTGGGGTCCAAACTGAGTTTGTCATAAACTCCCTTTGCGCTTGCATCGGTGTCAGTTTCCTTCTTGGCTCGTGGAGTTCCAAACCAGGGCATTACAGTCTCCCCTCAGAGGCAGAGAGTGAGAGGCACAGTGAGAGAAAGACAAAGTAAAGGAACTGAGAGGGACAGTGACAATAGAGAGACTAGGACAGTGACAGAGACAAGAGTAAATAAAGCCACTGAGAGGGACCCTGAGTGTTCAGGGAATTCAGTTTATTTGCCATTCTTTAGTTTCCATGTCCTTTAATATGCACACAGTGAGGAGGGGTTGGGTACTGTAGCTAAAGTAAGAGGTAAGACTACATAAAGTGAAGGCCTGCTGGCAGTTCCCAGCCTTTAATCCTTAGGTTCCCATGGTTTTAGCCATAGGGAATGCCTCTTGGTTCCTGTTTCCCTCCACAGGGGTGATGGGGAATGGGTTGTTAGTAATCCCACAGAAATCTTCCTTTATTCTGAAGGTGTCCTCCTGGGCTGGCTGCAGGGCTGATCAGCATATCGCAGTCTCTGACTGTAGCTTGATTAACATTTTAATTCTCTTGCCTCCTCCTGGCATTACCTCTATATTATAAATATGAAACAATCATGTATTGAATTTTCTCCCTAAGAATTCTATAGCCGTACATATGAAAAAATACATTGAAGACTGAAAAAAATTCCTCAGTGACTAGAGAGCAGCTTAAAAGCTGTGCAAGCACTCGCATGCGTGCGCGCTCTCTCTCTCTCTCTCTCACACACACACACACACACACACACACACACACACACACACACACACACTAAACTGCAGTATCCAAAAGGAGCTGTTTATAAAACCAACAAAGCAACAACAGGAATAAAAACACTAACCAAGCAAGTTCTCCAACTTTTGTTTGTTTTGTTTTTGATCCTGTGATAGCTACATGCCAGTGCCATTGTGTAAGGTTGCAGTGAAAATGACTTTTTTCCCTACCTGAAATCTATGACTCCCAAAGACAGACACCTTTAAATTGTCACTATTGTAGACTGGTATCCAGAACCTCTAGCACTTTGCCAAAACACTCATTTTTACTATTTCTACTCCCTCATTCTTTCCTCTTATTTAGCAATTTCAATCTGAAAAATTTATTCTACATAGCAGATTTATTTAATTTAAGGTGACTAATATAATCAATAACCTAATCCCTAAAGGATTGCATTGAAGATTGCATCTCTATCACCTGCCACACCTTATCCACAGTAAAGTTTCCTTATTCATTATGGGCCTATTGGATAGCAGTATTTTAACCACGAATTTAAGATAATCTACATATGTTAAAAATAAGCACCTAAACTATAATAGAGAAGTCCTTATCTCCTAGAAGAATACTCTAAATGTGAAAGAAAATCTTACTGTGTACCTCTGAGAGATAAACTTGAAGGGTTCTACCAAATCGGAAGTTCTACTAGCATCTACTTTTTTCTCAGCATACAGACTTAAGTCTCTATAGAGGAAGTGGCTAGCTCTTTTGAAACCTGAGCTTTACTTTCATCTACTGGCAACGCATTTCTAAAATTGTAGATGAACTGGGAAAAGGTCAGATGAAAACAAGAAGAATGATTCATAGTTTGGAAGAAATGACTCATTAAGGGAGGTTATAAGAATTTTGCAGATGTACAAGTTGTCCTAGCAAGTCTATTGGAAAGTCATGGCCATGTATCTCATGAATGAAAATGTGAAAAAGGAATATGAACATCCTGGCTGAGTTAAAATAAAATTATCCAAAATTAGAATTTGTCTTTATCAAAAGGAAAAATTCAAACTTCATGTCTTTTTCCTCTCATGCCCAAATTTTATCATATTGGGACGTCCATCTTCAAATAAAAACAAAACAAAAAAGTAAAGGGGAATAAGAGGTTCAATTTTCCAGTTATAAAAAATGTAATGGGATGTAATGTACAGTATAGGGAATACAGTCAATAATATTATAATAATTTATACAGTGTCACATGGTTAATAGATTTACCATGGTGATCTCTTCTTTAGGTATCTAAATGTTATATAGCTATGGTGTTCACCTGATACTAATATAAATTGTATGTTAGCTATATGTTAATAAAAAATTTTTAAAAGAAAATATACAATACAGTATACCTATATCCCAAACCCCTAAACAAGATTCAAATATGCAATTTGTTCAGGCAGATTTCCAAATAGGCACAGACACTAGAATAAACTTAGCAGAATGTAATGAGCAAAAAAGGGGAACAGCAAAAATTTCTTTTCTCAAAACATAAATAACCCAAGTAAAATGAAATGATGTCTAAGATTTCTTTAATATAAGCCAGGGAAGTAGGAAGAGGGAGAGATAAAATAAGATTGGCTATAAATTGATGATCGATTAAATCAATCTATGAATATTCTATTATACTCTTTGCTTTCGTGTATATTGGAAAATTTATAATAAAATGTTTTAAAAGATAATAATATGATAAATATTGAAACACAGCAAGACTGAGATCTGGTCAAAAAGAATAATCAAAACTGTTAAAATGGCCATACTGATTAATTTTTTTAACACTAAAAAGTACTTGTGTGTCAACTGAAAACTAAAGATTATTAACTTTGATCACTTCACCTTAAATTAATTGCTTAGATTAGTTTTCTTGTTATATAGAGAGTGATTTGCTTCCATTTACTAAAAATACAATTTTAATTGTCTTTTTGTTTTCTAGAAAAGAATGTATGACATAGAATAGCTTTTAAAGAAGATCAAAATCCTGAGTTTAGCCTTTATACTTTAAGAGACAAAAATATTCTCTTTATTGGGAAACAGTTCTCTGTGAGTCTTCTGTGTTTCTACTTCTCTTGCAAGCACAGGTGCAGACTGCCCTTTGTTAAAGACTATCCTTTTAAGGATCTTTGTGTAGAAACAGCCTTGAAAGACAATGTCTCTGGATCAGGCTTACTTTCGTTTAGAAGAGTTTTGATTTCCCTAGGAGAAGGGTTCTAACACAACCACATGTACAAGTATCATCTGTCCCTTTTCACAATAACTTGTGAGGATTTCAACATAATCAACATAAAATATGCTGATGCTCACGCTGTTTGCTGTGCCATGAAAGATAAACTCCTTTGTCTCTGACCCCAAGTCTCATATCTTTACTAGCATCAGTGAAATAGTAACAGGATAATAATCTATGAGTTTACCAGTAGAATAAGATCTCAGATTCTTCACAAACCTTGACCCTGCTAAAACTGAAATGGTAAATATAATGTGCCCAGCATGAAACTGACCTATATTGAGACTGACTGCAAAGAAGTCTTCAGCTGAGTTCATTTTGAAAGACTCTAGTTAAAAACTAGCAATGCCTGCCAAGTAAGCCAGCAGGTGGGTTGCATCATGCACACCGTTAATACTGACCTCGTGAAGTTATTTGTTTCACTGTGATCTACATTGAAAGTGCTCAAGAAATTATTATTAAACTGAAATTCTTAACATTTTAGAATCTAATTCTAGATTTTAATAGATTGAGTACTGAAGAATCACACATTGGTTATGGTAATAATTTTGATTTTTTTAATTCTCTTTTTTAAACCAGAAGTTCTTCAATAACTAAATAAAAGAGAAGGAACATATAAGTATTGAAACCTTTTTATTGTTAACACAAAAAATATAGTTTACAAATTTTCTTTATTACTATTGAAAGAGATTTAAAAACAAAAAATTATTACATAAACTATGTTTATTATTTTAATATCTAAATAACTAAAAAATAAAACTATAACAAAATTGAGGTCTCATGTATTGTGTCAAAATGTTTGCCAAGTTCTTACACATTATAAAATGTACTAATTTTCTTGATGTAAATAGATAGCCAAGGTCTTCAAAATAATTCAGAGGTAACTTTAACATCTAGGATTAAACAAGGACTGGTGTTCCAATAATACTGATAAATCTCCGAGGTGACAAAATTTTTTTTTTTTAAAGATTGACGTGTAAGCCATGTGAAAATCAAAGGAATCAAAGGCAAAAAAAATTTTGAGATAATTTTTATGTCAACAAAGACTGTGTGACTCTTCCCAATGAGTTAATAAACAGATTTTGTAAATAAAATAAAATAAATAAAATAAAATAAAATAAAATAAAATAAAATAAAATAAAATAAAATAAAATAAAAAAAATAAAATAAAAATGACTTGACTTTGGACTCTTCTACCATTGCACTTATTTGGCACATGTTCATTTTTTAGATTGCTAGATATAAATATAAAGATATCACTGAAAAATATAAGAAAAAAAGGAAATCTTACTGTTTTCGATCCTATCAGAAGAGTAAGTACAACACCTTTGATTAGTGTTTTTTTAGTGAAGCAGTTATGTGGGTAAGCCCACGAATAGGCTTATGAACCTGCTATTTCTAGCAAAGTGGTCTGTAAAGTTGGGATAATATTTTGTTTTAGCAGATGCACTTTCAGACCAAAAATAAAAAAGGTGTCAGTGGCAATGATCATTAAAAAGTATGACTTTTACAATTTTACTCTGTATTTAATACACAGTTTTTATTAAATGCTGGAAATTGTTCTAACACATTCTTGATATTTGATTTTATGCATATATAATAAACCCATAGCATAAACTCAGATTCATGGCTTGAGGTATTCCTAGGATTCCAGCTTGATCATCTGAGTGGATTTTTTACTCAGTGGCAGAAAATCAGAGGAGAAACAATTGACAGGGAGGGTAGGAAGGTGTTTGTCTACAAAATATCCAAATAAAGATGACATATAAAATATCTAAGAAAAGATGCCCAGAATCAATGAGAAACCTTCAATGAACGTAATTTGAGATCTGTCAAAATACAGATTGTACCTAAATCCTGACAATAAATGAGATTACCTAGGGAGAGAATGGGACAGAAGCGGTTTCTGTAGTAAGTTTTATAAAACTCCAACATTGAAGTCTAATAAGAGAAAATAAGGAAAGGAGACAGCAGGGATATTCAGTAAAATAATTGGAAACTAAGCAAATAGTATCAAAAATGGAGAAATCAACCTTAATAATCATGTGCTATTAGAACTTCAAGGATTTTGAAAGGTATCTAGTAACCTTGAAAAAAAGAGTTTCTATTTATGGATAAAAGAAAAAATAAAATGGGTTGAAGAATTAAAAAAAAAAGATGTGGACAAGGTGAGAAAACATGTAGAGAACATTTTGAGCATTTAAGCAATAGAGAATAGAATGTTAACTGAAGGAGAAAATATGGTGTCAATGAAAACTTTTATTGTGATTGAAACAATATGATATAGAAGAATAAGTTAAATATACAGAAAATAGAGGATATTCCTGAAGAACAAAAGTCCTTAGGATGATAAAATGGAAGAGATCCAGAGCACAGGTAGTGAGTTTAGATGGAGGAAAGAAAATATGGGTGAAGGTGCAGACATGAGAAAATTCGGAGATGGCAGAATGAAGGCATATCCTGTTAACGGTTTGTGTTTTCTGCAGTGACATAAGATAAGGTCATAAGATAAAATTTGGGGTGAGGCTAGATTGAACTTTTGAGGAGAAAGAAGTATGAAATTGTCATTACAGAGGGTGGGAAAATGAGTTTCTTAGAGAAATAGAATAGATTTGTAATAATAGGATTGCTCAGGACTTAAACAAGGTAAACGTGACTTTATAATATGCTATTTATCTTCGCATGCTGATAACTCATTAATGAAACTAAGTAAGAGCTCATTTAAATGCGATGGTTATAGCTTATAGAAACAATATGTTATAGGGTTATTCATAATTTTGGCAGCTCTCAATGGGTTCCCCCCCCCCTTGAGAATGTCAAGGATTCATTGACTGGTTTGTTATGAAAGTGTGGGGATTTAGGAATAGTCAGATAAGGTCAAGATTCCATGAAAGTCTGATGCCCAAAAGAAAGTCTCCTTAATTATCTCAGTTTGGGTCTCACCATCCACAAAAAATAGATAAATGTTCACTCTGAGCCAAGGTGATGCTACCAAATTCTTGCATAGGGACTTTTAAAGATGCAAGGAGATTAATAATAATAATAATAATAAATTATTATTATTATTATTATTATTCAATGGTCATTGAATTTCTCGGACAAACCAAAGGGGACAATCTTTTCAGGTTGCTGTATCACTAGGGGATATACATGGAACAATGCAATAATAAACCAAAAAACAGATAGGCCAAGACTCAAAATGTCTGCTGCAGCTTCCATTAAGTGTTTCTTGTTGAGAGCTCCCGTCCTGTGCAAAAGTCAACATGCTCTCACCATGTGACCTTCTCTCCTGGTGAAGCCAACTAGACTAGTGTAGGCTTATAACCCTGTGGCCTACAATGCGGGTGAGTATGAAGCTATGCGTAACAGGGATGTAGGATGGTGACTAGTTGAAACAATTGTATAAGTTTTTTTTTGAGATTTTTAATTCAAATAGGGAGAAAGCACACACATGTATGCTGAGCTATTGGTAGAGAGAACAAAGCCAAATGATGTGCATACAGAAGTAGAAACAGTGATGGTAGATCATTAGAATAGAGAATTCCGTAAATTCCTGGAACAATGTTATAACCAAGTTATATATATGTATTACTTGTCAGCATCTTGGGAATTCTGAGAGTCTGTTTTGTTCATAGCACGAACCTCTAATTAAGAGGAAACCAGCATTTTTCTAGAGGTAGATTGTTGTAAAGGGACCCCTAATGACTCCACCTTTCAGTATGCATGCTTTTGTGTTATCTGCTTCTTCATTAACTCCGAGCTTATCCTTGTGAACCGTGGAACATTAGCAAATGTGATGCATGTTGAGGCTTGTCTTTTTGGAATGCTATTCCTTGAAAGCCAGGTGCCATACAATAGAGAAGCTCAAACAAATCTACTGAACAATGAGAGGCCACATAGAGAGAAGCCCTTGAGAATGAGGGGCCATGTTGGGCATTCTAGCTCCGAATGAGCTCCCAGCAAATGTGCTGCACACGAGACCTTGGCTACACCACATGGAGCTAAAGAACCACCTGAGTCCGTCAACCCACAGAATCATGAGAAGTAGTAAAGTGTGATTGTTTTAAGCCACTGAGTTTTTTGCAGGTGGTTGTTACATAGCAATAATTGAATAAAGGAATCATTTCTAATAACTTGGAAAACCTCTCATAAGTAGCCACTCTGCTCCTGAGACAGAGGCGACATAATGGATTAGTAATTAGAGGAGCTTGAATTTTAGTTCTACTATACTACTATACTTACTCCTCTAAATAAGATCTTCTGCCCTCACTTTTTTTTTCTATGAAATGGGAATCAGTATCTTTGCCCTGCCTGCCCTGATCGACTGTCCTCACACACAGTGAGTGTTCAATAAAGACTTAGGTATCAACTATATGAATGGATGTACTAGTTTGCTAGAGCTTCCATAATGAAATACCACAGACTCATGGCCTAAGCAACAGAAATTAATTTTCTCACAGTGCAGAAGGCTGAAAGTCCAAGATCAATGTGTCAGCCGATTTGGTTTCTGTTGAGGCCTCTCTCCATGGCTTGCAGATGACTGCCTGCATTTTATGGTGTCCTTATGTAGCCTTTCTCTCTGTATATACATTCCTGGTGTTTCTCCTTCATTTTACGATAACATCAGTCCTATTGGATGAAGGTCCTATTCTAACAACCTCAGTTTAACTTAATCACCTCTTTGAATGCCCTATTTCCAAATATGGTCACATTGATTAGGGCGCACCTATATAACCTAATTTTACCTCTTTAAAGGACCTATTTCCGAACATGGTTACATTCTGTGGTATTGGAGGTTGAGATGTCACATATATATTTTGACAGGGACACAATTTAGCTCACAACAATAGCTAAATATAAATGATCTTCGAAATTATGAATAATTATACAAATAATTGATGTTGCTATTAAATTCCCATAAGCAAGAAAGCTCATAATAAATAACATGGGAAATGATACATGAGGTCTCAGTCCTGGAGCACATGTGATATATGAGAAGTTGTACTATAAGTTTATTAGTGTCAGGCAGCAATTATCATTTCATTTTGTTCAGGGCTCCTGAAAAGAAAACTGTTATCCTGCATCAAAGAATGCTGACTAGAAAACAGTTCTTAGAAGTTAAAGATAGAGATCTCTGGAGAGATTTACTGGTTGATTTCTACTGGAGTCATTTGTTTACATTCCAAAAAGTAGATCTGGGTTCCTTTCTCTAGAGAGGGTTTTAAATTCCACAGCATAAAAGTGTTCTTCTTCTCTCTCCTCTCTCTCTTCTCTCTCTCTCTCTCTCTCTCAAAACAGTAGCAGTTGTGCAAGCAGTCCATATTTAAGTTCCCAAATTCATAATTTTAGATCTCCTTGCCTGAGGTACAGGCTCGCTTTATGTGCAAGTGGCATCTGCCGTCACTATGTTGCTCCATGAGGAGGTTGAGACCTGGGTGGCTGTCACTAAATGTTCTGTAAGTAAGTAATTGGTATGTTCTCTGATCCAGAAACCTCGTGTTTCCTGTCATGGATAGAATAAATACATAGAGGTTAAAAAAACTTAACAGTTAGAGGCTATAATCTGTAGAGTCAAGATCCTAGAACTCCTAAGAGCAAAAAAATCTAAAGAAAAATAAGTAAAAGATCCTAAACAAAGAAGATGCCTTTAGTAGAAGTAAATCAAATACTGAAATCTAGCAATTTAACCTCCTTCCAGAATTCAATTCTGAGCATTGCAAGTGGTACTTTTTAAAAATTTTTAGTTTCTAAAATCTTGGTGAGCTTTTTATCAGTCCAACTTTTGACCATATCTTTTAAAATAATTACCAAAAATTATAACGTCAAGATCATTTTGGTTTTGTTGCTGATGTGATGGTGATATGATGATATGAACTAGTTGTTGTTTGTTTGTAGAACATTATATCAGTGTAACATGATGTTGCCAAAACTCATCTTGTTGTCATTAAATTGGTACATAATACTATACAAATGCTAAGTAAGATATGTCCCACACACTGTACTAATCAAGATTTAGAAACAGCCAACAATATGCTCAGAAAATTTCTTAAGAAATATTCTTCATAATTAGAAAGAAATGCTATAAACAAAGAAATAGCTATTATAATTTTAAAACAAAAACAAAATGCATGGTCTCCAAAGGCAAAGTTTTCCTCAAAGTAGTGCTACTTTTAGCTGCCCTTACACCCCTTTGTGCAACTTCATTGTTTCTTCAAGTCTCATAAAAAACATGATTGACTTTTTTGCTTTAACAGTCTCAACTCTTTTAGCAAGTGTCTAATGAAAACATTAAAATGAAATTAAAGAGCCTATGAAATAGAGCTACTTAGAAACAAAGTATATCCTTCGAGCTGCTGACAGACTTACTGCTTTGTGGATGTGCACCAAGGAGAACTTCTCAGGGATTATATTCAAGCGCAATTCATTGTTCACCTATTAACTATGTGTGTTTCTAGAGCTTCTCATTGAATTTGAGTTTGAGAGGAAATTGGGTCCTCTAAACTAGCCATCTATCAAAAATTTATAATATTCATGCAGATGGATATGCATCCTAAACAAATAAAAGAGTTTGTTGTTTTACAAATCCACTTATCATGGGACTCTCAAAGTACTAGAAAATTCTTTTTCATATTGAACCAAAATTCACCTTCTCATAAATTACACCTATTGATTGTGAGTCTGGCCTATGTGTCATAAAAATTAAGTCTTTTTTCACTCAGTAGTTCTTCAGATAAATGAAGCTCATTGTCATGTCTGTTTTAATCTTCAGTTAGTTAATGATTCTAACACTAAAATAAATTCCTTCACACTTTTTTCATCAAAGCTTTCTATATCTTTGTAGATGCCTCAGCACCTATACCATGATCAAACCCTATACCGGCATCAAACTGTTTTATCTTTCAGATATTATAGACACATTGTCTTACACCTATAAGCTTTACAGAGTTGAATATATGTAAAATGAGTTATTGGCTCTAAGGTATTAAACAAAATCTAAAAAAATCAAAATTAATAAAAGTTTTATTAGATACCTATAAGATAGCATCATGCCAGATTTATTATTAAATGTAATATTCATTAAAAATTATTACACATAAGAACAATCTTTGTTATTTTTAACTTCTCAGAAATTTTTATGTATGCAAAATGATTGCAGAGAAATTAGAGGTAATGATAAATTAAATGGATTACTGAAGCTAAATCAATTCAAAAGCAAAAATCAAAACTCTTTACAAAATATAAACAATATAATATACATATATTTACAATATTAATGACATTTGCATTTTAACTAAAAGTCAAGGATCTCAACAGAAGTATGAGAGTCTATAAAGGTCTTAAAAATGGACTTTAAAATTATAAACCACGAACTCCATAAGAATAGCCTAAGGGTTATATGACAGATGCAGGGGTTGGGACCCACCTCAGCCCTACTAAATTAATATTCTAAAGTTTCAGTGCTATTGATTTTAACCACTAACTTCTAGGTCCTATTCAGAACTTTTCTTTATTACTTAGTTACCCTTACCTCTGACTTCTGACCTGCAGCCTACTACTTGTCAGGTACAATAACATTTGTATAGCTCCATTGGCTCTAAGCAGTCAGTCCTCATATTATTACCAGTGTCCCAACTATGGAAAAATATCAACATAAAAATATTAATTTGAATTTTATTCACAATAATACTAACAGAAAAATGGCAAGATGAATGATCAAGATGAAATAATTCACAGCATCCCCAGTGCATAAAGTACTACTTTTATTATTTTCTTCTTGTTTCTTGCTTTCAGCTTGAATTTCCTCTGGGAGGCGATTCCAGTGTAGAAGAAAGGTCTTCAAGTGCAGAAAGAAGTGAATCCCTGTAAGGCAGAGGAGGAAACTGTCCCTAACCTGGGTGGAGTGACCATAGCTCAAGATGCATCTCTAGAGTCAGACTGTTACAGTTGACCTTGAGGTGAAGAGAGTCTCATTTCTTAAGCAACCTAAATAAGTAGAAAATACAAAGATCTTTTTAAACACTCATACCAAGCCAGGGAGCATTGCCAGTTTTTTTCTAGTGGTAGATTTTTGTTAGTCTTTTTTCTAAAAATGATTCTAGCACTTACTGTGCCTTAAAAGGAACTTGAAATAGTGATAAAATCTTCTTAAATACTACTGAGGTATTACTTAGAGCCCAGGAATTATAGAATTAAAATAAATATTAATAAATTTTAATGTTAATATCAAAAGTTTCCTATAGGATTTCAGGTTATCTGCTTTTTATATCAGGTCAGTCAACTCTGACCTAACAGCAATATCTGAAGAGAGGAAACATTTAGCATTGTGAGACTATAAAAAAATAGCAACATCTTCTTTCTTAAATTAAAATTAACTTCTTTGAAATCAAATATGTCAGGGCTGGATACAAAAGAAAAAAAAAAGAAACCCTTGGGGAGGATTTTTAATACTACACTTGTCAATGTATCTGTCTTTGCTAAAAATAAACTAAGCAGAGTGCTAACAGAATTTAACATAATTACCAAATCCTCAGCATGGATGTTTGTAAAAATATACATTGGACATGTGCCTAGGCCCATATAGAAACTGGGCCTGGTTCAGTATAAAGTTGGCACATTTAACACATCAAACCAATTTTGCTGTAGATTAGCAAACCCCAGAAGAGCTATATATCATAAACTTTTTTTTTCCCTTTTTTTTACAAACATAAGCTCACAGGATAAAGAGAAAAATAGAGGCAATAATAACAACAGAATTTTGGAAACTGAAAAGCAAGTGGACAAATGGCAGCTCAATTGGCAGAACTGAAAGAGCCAAATCCTAAAATGGCAATGGGGAAAGCTAACAAGTAGTCTGATTTATACAGATGTTCAAAAAGCTATGAAATCAATCCCTTCTTGGGTAGGGCTCTAGGGAGATGTCGTGATGAGAAAGATTGGTTTAGAGGCATATGAGAAGCATTAAATGCCTGTATTTCATACTTACTTCATGCCGCTGGGTTACTGCCCCTCTCTCAATTCAACAGAATGCTAGAGATTTGTTCTCTGAAGAGAGCAGAGCACAGAGTCTCTGGACTGAGGGGAACACACAAACAGAGGAAAGTGGAGATACTTCACTGCAAACAGAAGAGTTTAGCAAACTTTGTTATGATGAATGCTGAGCTCTTCCATATTGATTCCTGTCACATAGGAATAATAGCAGCCCCATCACTACTCTTCAGGCAAGAAGTTGCAAGAATCCTACTTTCTTATCTGGGGTTTCCTCAACAGCCAGACACCCTAAAGCAAAGGACAGCAAAGAAAATCCCATCCAATGCTCTGAGCTTTCAATCACCTTTGTTCACCCAAACTCTTTCATGAGCAGACAACCAAACGTCACTAGACTTCTCAGGAAAGCCCCGGATAGATTCCAGGAGACACAAACAGAAGAAAGCAACTTAGCAGAAACAGAGACTATCTGGGGAAAAGGAAATTTCAAATTTCAGAAACATTATCACAGAGATAAGACATGTATTACATCCGTGAAAGGAAAATATGATAATCTAATAAGAAACGTAAAATGGCATTTCTCAACCTTTTTGGTCTAAAGATCTCTTGCCTTAACACTCTTAAATTACCTCATATTAGAAATTGAAACATAAAATTTTAAAGTATTGATTCATTTCAAAATAAAATATAAATAATCAACATAAAATGTAAGTAATTTATTTTTATTCAAAATAATTATATTTTCTAAAACAAAAAGTAAATCAGTGACAGTAGTGACTTTGCTTTACATTTTTAAATTCTGTTTAATGTCTGATTTAATAAAAGACAGCTGGATTCTCATATCTGATTTTGTATTCTATCTGTTGCATATCATTCAAGAAGTTTCAAAAAGAAAAAAAAGAGAAAGAATACCATTGAAAAAATGATTCAAGAGATTTTTTTAGAACTGAAGACCTGAGTTCCAGATTGAAAAGTCATATCAAATACCCAAACAAATGAATAAAATTAGACTCACACAAGTCTACGTCACTGTAGACATTTCAGAATCAGAGCTAAAGGGCAAGTATACGAGCCTCAAGACAGAAAAAATAATAGGTCATTTCTAAATGATCATGAAAGAATAACAACAAAAAACCCTCAGATTTCTCTATAGCAATTCTAGATTCTAAAAGAAAATAGAATGATGCCTCCAAAATCGTGAAAGGTAATTATTTACAATCAAACTCTCATCAAGTGTATGAGTAGAACAGAGATATTTATAGAAACACAAGATCCCAGAAATTTTTTATTCATACATTCAGTCCCAGGAAAGTATTAGAAAATGTGGTCCAATAAAACAAATCCTTAAACCTTGTGTTAAAAAATAAAATATAGAAATACATGAAATAGAAGGTTTGACACTAGAGAGAGGAAAAGAGAATCCTA
This sequence comes from Eonycteris spelaea, assembly GCA_003508835.1. Lineage (NCBI taxonomy): Eukaryota > Metazoa > Chordata > Mammalia > Chiroptera > Pteropodidae > Eonycteris > Eonycteris spelaea. Next base: position 112,432 of record PUFA01000154.1, read on the forward strand.
GAAATATTCAGGATGATGTTGGAAGATTCCCAGGATAACACATCTGTGCCCCAGATGTTGAGAATAAGCAATCCAGAAGACAAATCAAAAGGTGCCAAAGAGACTTCTATAAAAAGATGGACTTGATGAAAATACATGTACTGAGAATTGATATAAATAAATGTTAGAAAGTTTGGGATTAAATTAATGTTACATAAGTAGAAAACAAAGCAAACAAGTAATTATTAACTCCAGGAGAAACAAAAGCTGTGCATGAAAGGAAAAATGATCATAGCTTACTAATTGCCTCAGGTCTAAGTAGCATTTATATAATCTTAATATAAGATCTAACAAATTATATTCTATCTACATTGAGACAGGAGTGGGTGAAGGTAAGTATGCCTGTCAAATGGGAATTTTAAAAAACTAGCAAATTTCTCTTCTACCAAAGTAGGAATTCAATAGAAAATATAAAAAATTCACTTTAAAAAAGTAGTAATACAAGCGTATTATTTATAGAAATGAAGGTAAATTCTAAAACCTTAAGAGAAAATGTTTAAAGAGGGCACCTCTGTGGAAGGAAAAATAAGATTACTTTTTATCTTTGCAAATCTTTTATAATTAGTTGACTCTTTAAATGTGTAAAATAATGTTGCACAAGTTCCAGAAAGCAAAATAAAGTTATGCAAAAAATCAAGCATTTGGTTCAAAACAAAGTCAACACTACTTTCCCATTTGGGTTTGTTCTTCACAAACACTTGAGTATTTGAGAAGATTAAACACATTTCCCACAAACCAAAGCTTGTGTTCTTAAACAGTATGTCTTTGTTATATTCTAGAACTTCAGAATAAACAAAGACAATGCCATTGGCCCATGTGAATTAGGATAATTCAGATTTGTCTATGATATAATCTTGGCCATCTAAATTGTAGAATAAATCAATTTGGAATAAATTGTAGAATTGTAGAATTATCATAGAATAAATCAATTGTAGTCAATTTTAGAATAAATCTTGTCATCATTACTCTATATAGGCTTGTTCATTTTGGTATTATTACTTCAAAAATCAATTATATATTAAAGTTAAAAGTTAGTATCACATGTAATCTCACAAGGGAAAAACCAGAGAGAGATTTTCATTACATCTGGTAGAGATTATGGTGTGAAATCACCTGCAGGTATTTGGGGTTCCTTTTCATTACCTGGCACATACAAACTTCTCAGTAATGCTAATGTTAATAATAATGATACACTTGAAAGCAATTCTACTAAAATCACATGTCAGTCCAGCTGATTCTGTGTTCTATTCTTTTAGTATTCTGGGTGTCTAATGGCAAACAGTGCCAATTTTGTCACAGTTAAGTATCTGAGCTGAATCTAGCAAATATTTATAAAGCATTTTCTTTGTTGTAGGTTCTGTGTTAGGCTAAATAGAAAATGAGATGTTTATACAAGCCTAAATAGATGCTTGGACTACTTCTCTATATTATTCATAACTTTATAAGAAACTTTTGTTCTTCCCATTAAGTTCCAGTATGCCTCACCTATGTTAACATTCAAGTTACCCTGGAACAGAACTAAAGTTGTCATTGTCGGGAAGAAATAGCCATCACATTTCCTGGGGACAGCAGTGGGGTGGACTTCTCTGAACTTTCCTGAAAGGTATTTCTTTATCTCATACAATCATAGTTTCAGCTACTTTGAGGGAAGCTCTTTTCTAAGCTGTATTAAAATGGAAATGGAAAAATAAAGTATAAGGGGCCAAAAACAAGGACAGTCACTAGCATACTATGTCATGGGAAATAAGATATGATGGGTTTGTTCTCAGACACACAAAACCAGCAGAGTGATAATAAACAACAGGAAAAGGCACACTCATAATGTTGGGATGGGGCCTAGGGAGTGGTCTGATGAAAGGTGGAGAAGCAGTAAGAAAAAAGCAGAAAAGATACGGGTTTGAAATCAAAGACCTATGTTTATTTATCAAGGCCACCCCTTTCCCACTGTAGTTTTTGAGCAAATAATTTATTCTTCTTCAGCTTTTGTCCATTTGTAAAATAAAAATATTAATACCTATTTTGGGGGTCGTTTGAAATTTTAAATAATTCATATAAAGCTTTAAAGCACTGGGCTATGTTGTTTTTCTTGTTTTCAAAGGAATACAACCCCAGTGCAGGTGAATCTCAGTTAAGATGCTGAAAGTGACCTTCTCAGAGACAGTGAATCAGGTGGGGGCATTCAATATTCTGGTGTCAAGCAGGAGAGTCTGGTCACTAGAAATCAAGTCCTATTGAGGCAACACGCTGGCCCGGACATTATGGCCTAGGGCACGTAGGCACCACATTCCTTCCCAACTCCCCTGATTGTCATGAAGATAGATTATAAGAGGTATTGTGGAACTGTAGCCAAGGTTTTATCAATGCAGGCATTGTAAAAACTTAACATGATTTGAGAGGGAGAACTATTGATAGATACTTTGTTCCTGTTAGGGTTTGTCGAGGAACTAGGTCAGGTCTGAGAATGCAGATGGAGGTCATCAGTGATTTAGCTTCAGGACATTGAAGAAAGCAAAACCACAGCTGGGGTTCTAGGTGCATAGAAAGCCTAGAGAGCCAACCCAACCTGCCAGCCTACGATATGTCCATGTTCTGTCTCCAGAACTGGAACTCTCTTCAAAACCAGACAAAGTACTGCAGAAACATGAGTTGGCATCTTCAGTCTTCCAAAAAAAGGAAGGCCATTGCCTTCAGATTTCTCAATCATTTTCACAAGCTAGAGCTCTGACAATTCCGTCATTAGAATCCATTTGAGGCCACAAGATTAACTATTGAAGGCAAACATAAATGCATGAAGCAGTTCTTTTGGTGTCTAATTTAGTGCTGATTTGATAGAGCAAAAATGTGGATTCCCATTTCACTCACTTCCAGATGACTTGAAGATATTTGTCATCCGCCCAAAAGGCATGAAGCAAACAAAAATGTCACATCTTTTTTATTAATTTTCAGTCATAAGAAGAATATATTGGCAAAGCCATTAAGAAACATATTGATTGCAATTACCAATCACTTCACAAAATCAGGAAGGCACTTTCTGGCCACAAACTGATCCCTGGAGAGGCTGCCTTTAACCGTCTGTCATTACCACAGTTAGGAGCAGCCCATGGGGAGCCTCAACCCTTACAGCCAGAGTTTACAGCCCAAATGAAATTGCGTTACCCAAGAAAGTGAAAAGCAACTAAATTTAAGCAAATCATTACTGCCTTCCTTCTCTTCTTTTGCTTATTTTTAGCTTTTAGAAGCTTCCCAAGGCTAATTCATTCCAGGAAATTGTCCAAGAGGGTTGAAGAAAGTTCCTCTTTGAAGAGAAATTGGGGACAAGTGGTTATCTGTATTAAATGCAGACAATATAAAGAAAGCACATGGATAAAGGTGGAGAATTAACTCTAGTTTGGAAACAGAAGAAACGAGAGGTAAAAAACTCTTTTTCTGTTTCTCTGTTTATTAAAACTCTATTTCTCCATCTATAAACAGTATAAGTTTTGAAGAAGTATTTGAAAATTAGGCACTATGGCATCTGAGCAGAGTATTGTATGTGTATAGACTGACTTGGCATACACTAGAAGAACTCACATTATAGAAGGAGTCTGATTATAATAAGGACCAAGTTTAGTTTATGTCAAGTTAAATGACTTAGTAATTTTAATTGGAATGATGCAGTCTCAAGAAAGCTATATGGTCAAGGAAACTTTTTACTGCTTCACAAAGGTCAATGGAAAATGAGACTCTAGAAGGGATTCTTTCAATCCAGGGTCAAAGAAAAGTATGAGAAACAAGATATTTTAGTACCTACAAAATGTACAATTTCCTTAAGTTCTTATATACCTTAGTACAACCCTGCCTTCAAGGAGCCCATAATCAATGAAAAGAGACATGCAATGAAAGTGTAAAACACAAGGAAGAAAATCTGTGTTAGTTATTCTTGCCTAAGGCATACTACTCAAGTGTCTTCCTAGTCTGTTAACTGCTAGTGACTGGCCTGTTAGGAGACTAACACCAAAATTGAGAATACATTTTTAGAAATTTTATAGAAGTTTGACATTACTATGACATCTAAGCATGTAATCTTTTCCAATAATTTATTTATATTACATATTATAAAATGTCAGACCGTGACAGATAGGAAATATTTTTTTTTAATTGGTCTTTCATTATAAATCTTTTGAGAGCACTACTTAAGGTTGTAGAGATTTCATCTTAAAACTAAAGGAAGTTAAACTATTCAGGCAAACGGAAACACTTTAGAGTTGTTTTCTACCCACCCCATTCCAACCCCACATTAACTGTAAGGGATTAGAGTCTTAAAACAGGCTCATTGAAAAATCTGTAAATCTGTCTAAAGATTTTATTTTAATGCATATCCTGAGAGCATGCTGGCAATCTAGAACTCTAAGACAAGTTTTATTTGTCCTGCACAGTATTTTTAAATTTGATTTTATGTTCTACATTTAAAATTTAGGAAATTTCTTAAAAGTCTAGATATTTGCCTTTAAAAAAATAATCAGAGAATGTGGGAACATAGGCCTATAGTCAAAGAAATGTAGCTCCCCATCCTGGTACCCAGTTCCCTCCCTTGAGTTTGTTTACCTATCCTGTGTAGATGTTTAAGTTTACTGCCTTTGCTTTTCTTCATTTCATTTATCTGGTTTGAGATGTTAGTACATCCCTGACATTCCCCCCATATTCGTCTTGTCTTTAACTCTTTGTGGCCCAAATAAGAAACTGGGATCTACTGTGATAAATAAAATGTGGACAGGTTGTAATTTTGAAAATCATCATCTAATTTTGGTTCAAGAAATTCTGAAATGATCAGAAAATGAGCAGTTCTTTAAAATCACAAACCATATAGGCAACTCCTAAACAGATGGATGATAAAAACTCTATACTCTTACAGTATACTGAAGAAGAGATTTTGTGTATCAAATGAACTCTGAAAAGAGGAACTTGAGAAACTATCTTTTCCTCATAGCATTTCTTAATTTCATGAAGATTTATTTACTCAACAAATATTTATCAAGTACTTGTTACGTAGCAAGCAATCCTCTACATGACAGATTCAATGTTGAACAAAATTAAGTTCCTACCCTTATAGAACTTACATTCCAGTGAAGAGAGATAGATAATAAACAACCCTCTCCCCCCAAAAGCATAGATATTAAATATTGTAATTTCAGATAATAAGTATAATGAAAAGAAAAATAGAAGAACAGGATGGAAGGTAACTGGGTATTTGTGTTTGGGAGAAGTGGTACTTTAACTATGATGGCAGGGAAAGGACTTGAAGAGATGACAGTTGAGCTGAGATTAAAATGAGGATGAGATGGCAACCACATGAAGACATGGGAATGTGACATGGACATCAGTCCTCAGCCAGACTGATGGAAGAAAAGCAAAGGTGGTAAACTCAAATACCTACAGACAGGTAGACAGATAGACACTCAAAGAGCTCAAAGGGAACTGAGAAGAATATTCCGGGCAGAGGGGAGAACAAGTATGCCATTCCAGAGATAAAAGCAAGCTTGAAATGTCATAGGACTTAAATAGGTCTCACAGATGTTTATGAATCTTCTTTGTCTCTACTTCTAAATTTCCCCCAGAACCCTCAGCAAGCCACTGTGATAGAATAAAAATGTTCATCTGACTAAACTACAGCTTATGCCTTATAATCTCTGCCATGTGTTAGCCTTCACTTCCTCTCTGTGCTATTCCCCAGTACTTCATAACATCACCATTAGCACCACCATCATCGTGACCAAAGTCTAGGACAGACATTTGAACTGATTGCCAAGTGATATACCTAGTAATGACAGTTAATCGAGTATGATATGTCCAGTAATAAAATGGAAGGACTGTTATTTTAAGATTTTCCCTAATCCTCTTGTACACGTTTTAATAACACGTATCTTAAAGATCCTAGATGAAGTTCAATGATACAGAATTTTTTTTTTTACTTTGTTTAATGCTAAACAAAAGTTAACTAACAATTGGACTTCAATATTAACTATAAGGACCAGAATAGATTCAGAATTTGGAGGACTACTTTAAAAGCCAAGTATTATCACAAATTCCAAAAACAACTACACTGCATACTGTGTGACAACTAGAGAATGAAACCTATCTAATATTTAACAATTAATCACCCTTTACTGTGATTATGTCTACCATTTGCTAACACTGATTCAAATCTAGTGACATTAATCCTCCAAACTAATTACTTTAACTAGCAAAATGATTTGAAAGTTAATTCAATAAGCTAACAAAATAATTTGAAAGTGAAACTAAAAGTAGATCATTCTAAAAATATAAAATTATATAATCCATATTTTGAAAATTAAAAATAATGAATATTTAATAACTTACTTCAGTGAAAGCATTGTTTATGTTGGTACAATGACTATAATTAAATAGAAGAGAATGAATAAGAATGTGAAAGCTAAATACTAGTGTGAAAATTCCCAGATGGTGGGAAATACACAGATTATATCATTGTTATTGTTCAATATTTATTAAACATCCCATTTTCCTAATTTTGCCAATTATGAAATTCCAAGTGTATGTACCTTAGTGAAGGATCTGGATGGTTTGTAGACTCAGAAAAAATGGTATAACTATCAAAGTTTGTCTTTGAATGATCTTCTCACCTCTCTTTCAACACTCCTTTCAATAAAATTCAACTACCAGTTAATGGAAAGCTACTAGAGATAACGCACTGAGTTATCGGCAAAGATGTAACTCAAACTCTGGCCTCAGTCCACCTTCCATACAAGTCCATCAATATTCTTAGTCTCTTTCTGATAAAAAGAACAATTGGAGTCAAGCAATTAACACTTATTGGGAATGACCAATAGGTTTATTCTATTGATAGTAAGTGTTGTCCTTGCCCATATCCCTGAAACCTTATAAGCATCTCTGTATCTGGGGTTGTTTTCAGAACTGTGGAAGTCTGAACTGTGCATGAATAAGGTGAGAAGGGCTGAGTGTTTAACACCAGCCTGGAACAAACTTCAACCAATAATTCTAGGGAACTGGTGATATAAATATCTCAGCTTCCTCCCCTTCAAGTTAGAGAATTCTGAAAGTTTGCTTTATTTTATGTATTTCTGTAGTTCCCCTGATGGATTAACTCCCACGATGGTTGCTGGCATCATGATGCAACCCGTACCGACTGATTTACCTCCTCTGTCTCGCTTCTGCACTCCTATAGCAGTAGTCCTTGCATCTCCCAGATAAACTATTTGCACCCCAATTTTTGTCAGGGCCTGCTTTTAAGGGATGCATACTAAGACACCATCCATTAAGATATTTGCATATTAGAAGATAAGTTTGTTTACACAAATGAAATTCCTCAATACCAATAGGTTAGGGGAAATTGTGATTGAGGAGGCTGCCCTGTGTCTGCCAGGTGAGTTCCTTGTGTCAGGATCTGCCTTGTCACTCTTTCTTCAAAGTCATAGTTTCCTCAAGGGGCCAGGTGAGAAGCCTTAGGTTAAGGCTTTCAAATGCCCTCGCTCCTTCGTGCATCTGAGATCTAAAATCTGACCTGCCCCAGCTGCTCCTGAATTCTTATACAGCATTATCTGTGGCTCATCAATGCAGGTGATTGTATTGCTGCAGATTCAGGGTACCGAGGTAAGGGATAAGAGGTTCATGAAGTTGGAAGAAAATGCAGGGAGCCATAGAGGGCACAGACAACCTCGCAGGGTGACGGCGACTTTATATACACAGGTTAAACAATAGTGGCACCCTGCCAGAAGCCCACACATGCATACCAGGCACGTGATTACATAAGGGGAGAAGTGCTGAGTCATTTCCGCTCAGAAGTTGCTAAGGGTGTCTGGAGGGAGACTGACTAAGCCACCTTTCTTTCTCCTCACAGTGATTTATTTGCAATTTATTGATGTCATTCTTTCACTTACTCCCTTTAAAAACAGCACTCCTTTTTAAACCTTTATTTCTCAAAAGACTAATCTTATGCACACATTTGAATCTAAACTCTTCTTTGCCATCTGTCTTTCAGGAAAAACCTTGCCAAATGCTCAACTAGACTCTTCTTCAGTTGGTTCACAGAGATGCTTAGTTTCATAGGCTACAGTTGGACGTTAATTTCCTGATGTTTCATTTCCTTAATTTCATTCTGCTTCTGAGTAATGAGGTCATCATCACTGTCAGCACTTTCAACAAAAATCATTTCCATAGACTGAAAAGTTAACGCTGAGTTATTCCTATGTGTGTCTTTTAGAAAGTGTCTCTTAGCTTCTTTGTGATATTCTTATTCTACTTTGGTTTAAAGCCATCTATAATATCTACCCTAACCATAATAAACTTCTCTATAGCAGAAATAAGGCACCATCCTACAATGATACATTTTCATCATGCAATATTCTAGTCTCAGGAGATCGCAGCACTCATACCACACATTGTCTACTTTTTATCGATGTACATAAAATGGCATACAATTTGCAACAATTTGCAACAGTAAATTCTTGAAGGCTTGCTTTCTAGCCACATAGATCTAAAAGACAGCTGTGTTTTCAATGAATTCTATACTGCAAAGTACACACATGTCACAGAAATTGGTATCCTATTTTCATGCTGCTGTTCCTCCAGAATTTTGTCAATCTGTTTCTGAAGCTCTTCTGATAAAACATTATACAACAAAATGTAGCTGTCTTTTCATTTCCAGAGAACATTGGAGGTTGATTCTCACTGTACTACAGGACTCTGTCATAGACCTCTTTGCTTAGAGGGTTCTTGTAACTCTATTTCCAAGTTCTATGCACAATCCCAAGATCTTGGTTTAACGATTTTCTCTTTCAGTTTTCTTGCCATGCCCCTAAATGTTTTTGGCTTGGTTCACCTTTTCCCTTCAAATTTCAGTTCTCTTTTAATTTCCCTTCAGTGGTACTCCCTCACTCTGCACTGGCAAAATATGTCAAAGAATATTCAGGGGGAAAAAAATGAGGACTCACCAAAGATTATAATTGAGATCAGATCCAATAGTGAACCACTTTTCATAACCTTTGAAAATGTTGTAGGACTTGGAAAAACAGTGTTGTTGCACAGAAATTACAGATGTAGAGGGATGGTATAGCAGAGTAGTCTCAAGCGAGTACACCTTATTGTAGGTTCCTGCTTCATCGTTTCTTTGATAAGTTGCTGTTTGTGACCTTGCTTAAGTATCTTAACTTTTCTATTTCTGTTTCCTCATCTGTAAAATGCACAACGATCGTACTTATCTAATAGGCTGGTGGTAAGGATCAAATGGAAAAATACATGCCAATAATTGCCTACGTATCATAAACGTTACCTATTTTTATTGTTCAATCTAATGGAAAGGGTATTATGAAGGAAGTGTTTACTTTCAGGAGTTGCCTACATATCAGTTTGGTCATAGGACTCAGAGGGTGGCCTTTTTCCTTTCCACCTTCTCACCAGCTCTATGTTAAAGTCTCCCAACTCGAATAGTCTTTCTGCACATACTAACTTGTTTAGTTTGTTAAATCCCTTCTGAATCCAACATCATGGTTAACATGCTTTCTGGGTACATGACTTTGCATTGAATTGAACAATTCTATTGAGGCACAAAGGGACTTGATAAATATTACCTCTTTTCCTTACAGAGGTTCTGAACTAATTGAGAAAGAAAACCATACAGTAAGGCAAATAGAAAAAATATAAATATATGGATAACAATATTTTTATTCTGATGAAGATAATTTTGAAGAAGATTGCTTGTATTTGCAAGGAAGTAGTTTCCTTAAACTAAATCTCAAAAAAAAAAAAAAAATACAGCTTTCCCTTCCAGGTTGTAACCGTAGATCTTTTCCCACCTTTACTGCGAAGCTGACCACACGGATAAGGGCGGATGCATTTTGTGAGCAGATTTGCTCCCAAGAGAAAGAGGAAATGAAGGAATTTAAGTGTATATGCCTGCTTTCTTCTTTCCAAATCCCCACTGAGACCCGTCATTTCTCCTCTGGAGAGATTGCATGAAGGAATAGAGGCAGGCTAAGACTTAACATGTTAGTGATGCTGCATCTACAGGAAAGAAAGCATCAGAAATGGGAAAAAGCATCCCTCCTCAAATAGGTTGGAAGCTATTCCAGCACAAAACTGGCCAATAGTCACATTAGAGGAGATGCCAAAATTCAAGTTCACAATCCTATCCTAAGAGTCTTGACTTTCTGGTTCCTGCTGTGAATTTCCGAAAGGAAAAAAAAAAAAAGAAAAAAAGAAAAAGAAAAAAAAATTACCTAACAAGCCCACATTTTAAATAATTCAATTTTCAATTTGATATATCTATTATATTCTCTGACATTCCAGGAAGCCCATCAAAATTGAAAACTACAGCCAGTGCTACAGGTGTTTTTTGATGCCACAGATGTGCACCACATGACGAGGATAGGGATTAACATCAGCTAGAGCTACTTTTCCTATTTCAGCCCCCCTTACCGAAATATGAGATCGCACCTGACACTGACCATAGACAATGTGACACAGTATTTTTTGATATGCCCTTAAGCACATTGACCCTAGAATTTGTTAAGGAAAAAAAAAAAAAAACACCAAAAAAAAAAAAAATACTGCGCTGGGAGAAAAATGCTCTCTTAATTATGGCTTTGTGTGTGTGTGTGTGTGTGTGTGTGTGTGTGTGTGTGTGTGTGTGTGTGTTTTCCAGTTTGTTTCTAAGAAAAGTCCACAGTATTTGCTAGTTAAACCTCTCATTCTCTCTGTGTTTTGCTTATTTCCTTTCAACAACTCCTCTGCCTCGTCCAGGGTTGTGGCCAAGGGTCGCAGAGGTTCTCCCTTTCTACGTCACACGCAAGCGAGCACGTCCACCTTTTAACCAAGCTGGTCTCCATTTTTCTCCTTCGACCACTTTTTTCTCTCCATGTGGTGGTGTTGTGCTAGATTTCAGAAGTAAGCCCAAGTAGAAAATAAGAACTAAATTATTCCCTTGAACTTACACAGGGGTACCACCTGAAGAAAAGTTCACTGGCTGACCCTAGGCCTAAAGACCTAGGTAAGACAAGGAGATAAGAACATTAGAGACCCACCTGCCTAACAAGGACACCACTGGGAGAAGAGAGACATTTTGGAAAAGCATTTTGAACTCTGAGGTAGAAACACTGAAACAAAGACGAACTTTTTCTTTAATATTATTTTCTATGATAACTCAATATAATATTAAGAGTATATAAATAACATGATCTTTACACTGCCTACCTCTTCTCTGGCACTCTCAAATTAAAGTATTCCTGCAAAGAATTGCTAACAGAATACAAAATGCTCTTAGCATGCTCAGTTATCTCCGGGGCTCTGGCTTTCTTTTTTAAAGAAATTCTAGTCCCTTTTCAGGCAAATAAAGTGAAATTTCATGACTGTTTCCAGAGGGTTTGAGGATTCTGAACAGCATGGTTCTACAAAATCATCATATTAAACACATTGACAATGCAAAATAATACCACGAATTATGTAAAAATGAGTCTCCTTTCATTTATACTAAAACATTTAATAATTGCAGGGTTTAAACCATCTATTTCCTCAGGGCATATTACAATTTGCCAAAAATCAAAATACACCTCAAAGTCTGTCTGACTTTAGCCAAAAAATGAAATAACCTATATTTTAAAATCCTACATTTAAAAAAAATTTTGAATGTGGGTGGGGACAAGAGAGAAACGTGTTTCAGAATGAAAAGAATAGAACTATACTAGGTCGCCCGAGACAGGATGGCTTCACCACCCTGAAGAGACACACTGCCCAGGGCGATTAGCAGCACACACATTAGTGTTGTCAGGTAAAATATGGGAGGCCTAGTTACATTTGAATTTCAAATAAGCCACAGATAGTTCTTTTACTATAAGCCTGTTCCAAATAGTGCAAAGAAGCACTTACAAACAGAAAGTTATTCATTATTTGTTTAAAATTCAGATTTAACCAGACATCCTGTATTTGCTAAAAATAGTAACTCTACACCTTGCCCTTTCATCACTTTTTGGGCTATTATCCCCTAGTTACTGGAAATTAAGCTCCTTCATGAGCAAGATAAAGGCAGAAATGGCAGGAAAAAACTGACCAAGTCTTGGTTTTGTTTTATTTTTTATCTCTAGTTCAGAGGAAAATGTGAAAGAATGTAAACCTACCACTATACTTTCTTAAAAACAAGAATATATCTCAAGCAATCTAGTTTGCTTTATTATCATCTAATAGCTATAAGATCTTACTACATACCAGACAATGTTCCAAACTGCCCTACATATGTCTCTATGAAATTGATACCATTATTACCACTAACTAAGCAGGAAGCGCAAGCAAAGAAAAATTAAAGCGCTTTACCCAAAGCAAGTGATAGTGGAGCCAGGCATAGAACCTTGGTATTTTGACACCAGAGCTGGCATTTTAAACAGCTAAGCCACATGCTTCCTTAATTATTTTGGGTCCTTATCTATGAATTTAAGTAAACTTATTTTGAACTCAATGATATGTCTTCAAACACTTAGGAATGTATTTTGAATAGGCTTATTTCTCCTTGAAAATTTTATAAATAATTTTTTAATACTTGACTAAATCTTTCTTAAATTCACTTTTCTCTTGACCTGCTCTTAAATAATGACTTCCATAAATTAATTACCTGCTATATGTCTTAAAAACTACTTATTTCAAGCTGTATGAAGCGATCTTAGTTCTGGTTTCCCAGATTTAATAAAGAGATTCATATTCCATCTAATAATAGATTTGTGTGCGATTTCATAAAATTTAATCACAGTATAGCTTCCTAATTTCATTTTTATTAAAATGAAAATTAATTCCATAGTTTTTAGTGGTGTTTCCCAAACCTTTCCCACACCTCTTTTGTATTTATCGAGAGCAAAACAGGAGCTGAGATCTGAGAGTGTCCACACCCTGGTTCTTTACAATGACAGCTAAGGCTTTGTTGCTAATGACCTTTCTTTTCAGGCAAGATTCCTTGGATTTGGTGCTATCTGTCATGATTTAGTTCTGTCATCAATTCATCAAATATTTGATGACAGCTTATACTGTACTATGCACAGCATAAGAACTGAGAATTTTTTAAAAAAGGACACAGTCTGTAATCTCATGTAGTTTGTAACCTAGAACTGCTTATATTGACTTTTCACTCCCCTTTATCTGGGTCTGTTTTACCTGCTTAAACCATGCTGTTTTATCCACGCTAGATCTCAGATGGGAGGATAGGATAGATCCTTTAAGATCTCCTCACGCCTTTGAACACCAGTTCTGCATATTGCTCTACCACACAAGCCAAATGTGGAATGTAGATAAAGATGATCGATGGCTCCTGTCCTGCCTGGCTCACTGGCCATTACTCTACTGCCTTCTGCCAAGTGAGAGTTGGCCTAAGTGTGACCAGCACTGTTAACCCACCTTTCAGGCAACTCTTAACTGGACAAAAACCATGACAACAGTATTCATGTTTATTTTAAATAACTTTAGTCTTACACAACACTAGAACTGTAGTGTGGTCATTCCTGATGGTACCTGCCTTTACCCTTATCTGTCATCTCAACCACTGCTTAATGAGTTGCCTTAGGCTTCCTTTTAGTTTCTTTCCCAATGTCTTGTTCTCACGTAGGCCAGAGTAGCCTAATTATTTAAATTTTAAAAATCCTATTTAAAACCATTAACTTTGTTTTTTTTCAAGTTTTGTTGTCTTACATGAGATTCATTCAAACTCTTTTCTATATAGATCATAAAATCTAGTGTTAGCATGTTCACTACTACTGTATTTTTCTGGTGCCCCTTACTCGATTTCCTCTCCTTTTACTCTCTCTAGATTCTCCCTCACTCACCCACTAGGTTATCAAGTGTCTCCTAGCATCAGAGTAACTTGTGGTGCTATCATCACCTACGAAGTTACATGGTCTCCTCTACTGAAAAATGTTGCTTCTACTGACCACAGCTGCCTCATAAAGCACTGAGCTCTCTATAAGTGTTCGCAGAATATTTTGCCAAAGCTCTTGGAACCCTGGAACCTTTAATAGGCATCAAAACTATGCAATGTTCTCAGAATTAGAGAAAATGCTCCTTTTTACCATTTATATTACAATTTATTAGAGGAACTCATAACTAAGAAGGCTACAGTAAGAATAGGGTTTTAGTATGTGCCTATAGTCATCCCTTAGGCCTAGAAATGAGTCCCAAGGTTGCTAGGTTCATCCGTTCTCAAAGCTAAGGCTCATTATTGGGCCAAGCTTATTGACCTGAACTTCCATTCTTAGGTCATGTTATTTTCCAAACAGTAAACTTTATACCTCATGGTAGGACCTCTTGACAGTCTCCCAGATGGTTATGAATTCCACTGTTAGACAGAGATTGGGCTCAAGTTGTGACTCTGATAACTTTCTGAGGTTATTTTTTCCTGTCCAGGGAGTATACTAGCCAGTTATGAAGCCATTTATTCTTGAGAGAGTACAAAGTAATGTAGAATGCTGTGAAAATCACAGAAATTTCTAAACTACTGCCACTATAAATTAAACTACATAAAAATTTAAAACTTCTTTACAGAAGAAATAAGTAAAAAGACAAATGACAAGCAGGGGAAAAGTATGTAAAAACACGTGGTGGACTATTTATTTCCTTAATATGCAGATAGCACTTACAAATAAATTAAAAAGGTGAATAGCACAACAGAAGAATGAGTAAACAATGTGAATAGAGAGTTCACAAGAAGAGAAATAGAATAATCAAGAAATCTATAAAGAGATGCTTATCTCACTCATCTAAGAAATGTGTATTAAAACAGTAAGATGATCCACCTAGAAGTTCGGGAAATATTTTTTAAAATAATAATATTTAGTATAAGTAAAGTAGAAAGGAATGAGCACTCTAATACACTGTTATAAGAAGAACAAATTATTTACAATGATTTGGAGAACACCTTGATGATATCGATAAAAATAATTTCCAATTTGCCTATCATTTGACCCAGGAAAATGCTAGGAATTTATTCAACAGACATACCATAACTGCAAGCATGTATTTAGGGCATCCATTTAATAGAATATTTGCCTTTAGGAAAATAAGATTCATCTGTGTATATTTATATGTAAAATATTTCTGTTAATAAAGCAATTTGCTAAAAGTTATATATGGAATAATACAGTTAGTATAAAATAAAATGAGGTAGGTAGATAGGTGGATGGATGGAAGGATGGATGGATGGATGGAGGAACAATGTTTGGGTCTGAAGAACAGGATTAAGGGCGAGGTTGGAGTAGGAATGACAGCAATAGCAGAAAAAATCAACTTTGATTTATCCCCTTTGCACTATCTAAATTATTTTTACAATGAATATGTTACTTTTGTAATTTAAATTATTATTATTAAAAAAAAAAAAAGGAAAGATAGGCCCAGCTTAAACAGCTGCTCAAAGGGGCAGGGCACTTCATAGAGGTTCCCTTGCTAAAGACTAGGCCCTGAATCATTTCACTCTTCCCACAGTTGGACCTGTGTCTTATTTCTCTGACTTTCCTGCTCCAGCCCACTGCTCTCTCTAGCATATGGTCTCAATCTCTTTGATAATGACACATAATCTGCTTTCTCCTGGTCACAAGCACAGTGATATCATACATTACATTTCTGTTTCTCATCTCAGCAACACAGTCACAGGTGACCTTGGCTATTGCCTGTTTAACTGGGTGCTACTCCAGGATTCACCCACCAGACGCATTCCTGCCAATTCATTAGATATGCTAATGAATTATTGAGTAGCTAGCATATTCTTCAGATCACCAAATAAAATAAAAACTTCTCAATGTGTAGACACACATAGTTCAATAACACAACCTTCATATATATAAAATAGCACATCATTTGTTTCTTTGTGTAACAGAGAGGAATACAGAGGCAAGGATATCCTAAAAAGCCACTCTTGAAATCCTCTTTTCTTTTTGATCTCAAACATTACACATACCATTGTAAAAATAAATAGACAATAGAATTAGCTAAGAGAGAGAAAACAAATTAAAATAGTCCAATTGTTTTTTTCACATTTTGATATATACAAATAAAATGTGTTGGGTTTGCAAAAATTAGTTAATATCTACATATGTACACTTCTCTCTCATATTACAATCATTTTTCTTTGTGAATAAATATGTAGTCACAATATCATTTTAACCACTACTTAATATTATGTTTCATAATTTTATGCATTTATTCCTTCACCAAATAGTCAAGAGCCTGTTCTGGCTCTGGGTGTACAATCGTGAATGAAAATATTCTTGCTCTCATGAGTTTATAGTCTACCAGGAGAACAACAGAAAAATAAACAAATAAGTATATATTATAAATGCAGGTAAGGACAAGAACAATGAAGAAAAAGAAAACAGGGTGGAGTGATATTGCACTGCAGGGCTGGGTGGGGGAGGGGTCAAGTTTTTAGACAAGTCTTGCAGGGTAGGTCATCTTGCAACAGAGAATTGAGTGAAGAGGGAATGAGCTTCCTGGAGATAGAAAGGCAGAGTTCCAGGCAAAGAAAAGTAAAAAGCCTTCAAAACTGGAACAACCTTCTCTTATTCAATACTTAATTCATTTCAAACTCCTTTATTGATTATATAAAGATTCTCCTAGATCTTCTTCCAGTAACAGGAGAAGAGGGTCTAATTTTCACATTTAAACCTTTGATTCAAACTAATGCATTTTTTGTGAGATAGGAATCTTAACACTCCCATGAATGAGTAAATGTATCAATGCATATGCCCCATTATTTCCTTAGAAATACTTCCCAGAAGCAGAAAGAATAGATTAAAAGCATTCATTTTAAAAAGGCCTTTGATGCATATTTCCAAACTTGCCCACCAGGAAGATTTTAACAATGTGAAGTGTTGGGAAAGAGACATTTCATTACACCATCAAATACATGTGAAATTAACAATCTTTTATCTTCTGTCATTTGGTAAGACAAAAAGAGCATTTATTTTTCCATTGCACAACTTTTTGAAAATTGTTTTATGTATGAATGCATCTATTTGTTTATGTTGTGCTTTTTATTTTCTCTTTTCATGATTCCTTATTCATTCCTAATCATTTTTTGGTCTTTATTTTAGTGCTGCGATGTTTTGTACATGAAGGTGGATGAAAATTTTACTTTTTTTTTTGGTAACCCCCATCATTATCACAAATGATTCTACCTTTGATCAATTTAATGTTTCACATTTTAAACTCCACATTTCCTGAAAATATTACAGCCAAACACTTTTTACATTTTCGCTTGTATGGAATATTTTGTTCTTTGACATGTAGCTTTTCTGTGTCACATGTGTGTCTCTTGTTAATAATATAAAGTTCCATTTTGTTTGGTACCCAATTTGATGGTTATTTAATTTAATAAAATAGTGTTAGTTGTAATTATTATGTTAGGTTTGGTAGGCCTTATTTCTGATACTTTGTTTTATATTTTTAAATGTTTTTTTTTTTTTTTTTTTTTTTTTTTGCTTCTCAACTTGATTATTATTTTTGCTTCTCTATTTGATTATTGCTACTTTGTAGTATAATTTGATGTTAGGAAGTGTGATACCTCTGTTCTTGTCCTTTTCTTGTCAGGATTGCTTTAGCTAATCAGAGTCTTCCATACGAATCTGATAATTTGATGGGGATTTCATTAATTGTGTATATTGCTTTGGGTAAAAATGTCATTTTAGGTCATTTTAACTATGTTGATTCTTCCAAACCATGAACATGGAATATTTTTCTTTTAATAATGTTTTGTAGTTTTCGATGTGTAGGTCCTTCACATCCTTATTAAGTTTATTCCTATATATATTTTTTGTTGCAATTGCCAAAGGAATTATTTTTTCATATATTTTTCTAAAATTCCATTGTTAATATATAGGAACACCACAGATTTTTGTACATCAATTTTGTATCCTGCAACTTTACTGTATTTATTTACTGTTTTCAGTTTTTTTGGTGGAGTCTTTAGGGATCTTTATATAAAGAATCATGTCATTGCAAAAAGTGATGTTTTTTGTTTTCATTCTCAATTTTGATGCCCTTTATTTATTTCTCTTGCCTGGTTGCTTTGGCCAGAACTTCCAGTATTTGATGAATAACAATGTCAAGTGAGCATTTTTGTCTTGTTCCTAATCCTAAAGAAAAACCTTATAGTTTTGATCCATTGAGTATGATATTAGCTGAGGGTTCGAACCATATGGCCTTTATGTTGAGGTACTCTCCTTCCATATCCATTTATTGAGTATTTTAATCATAAATAGATCTATCTTATCAAATGCTTTTTCTGCATCTATGTTCTGCTTTTTCTGATATGTTCATATTTTTGTCCTTTATTTTGTTTATATGATGTATCTCATTGATTGATTTGCATATATTCAACGATCCTTGTGCCCCTGGAATAAACCCACTTGATTGTGATGTATTATTTTATTAATGTATTTTTGTATTTGGTTTGCTAGTATTTTGTTTAAAATTTTTACATCTGTATTCATCAGAGATATTGGTCTGTAGTTTATTATTATTATTATTATTATTATTATTATTATTATTATTATTATTATTTGTATTATCTTTGCCAGTTGTTGGTATCAGGGTAATGTTGGTCTCATAAAATCAGTTTGGAAGTATTAACTCTTCTTTGTTTTTTTTGGAAGAGTTTGAGAAAGATAGTATTAAGTCTTCTTTTAATGTTTGGTAAAATTCACTAGTGAAGCCATCTGGTCCTGGACTTTTACTTATGGGAGATGTTTGATGACTCTTTCAATTTCCATACTGTCGATTGGTCTATTTAGATTTTCCAGTTCTTTGTGATTCAGTCTAGGAACATTATATATTTCAAAGAACTTGTCCATTTCTTCTAGGTTATTGAATTTGGTTGTATACAGTCTTTCGTAGTGCTCTCACATGGTCCTTTGTATTTCTGTGATGTTTAAAATTACTTTTCCTTTTTCATTTTTTATTTTGTTTGAGTCTTTTCTTTTTTCTTGAGAGAGTCTAACTGGGGGTTTGTCAATTTTATTAATCTTTTCAAGAAACCAGCTTTTTGCTACATTAATTTTTTTCTACTTTCTTTTTGTTCTCAAATTTATGTAATTCTGTTCTCTTGTTGTCTTCTCGTTTCTGCTGACTTTGGGCTTAATTTGTTCTTTTTCTAGTTATTTAAGATGGAACACATGGTTGTTTATTTGGGCTTTTCCTTGTTTCTTAAGATAGGCCTGTAATAATCTAAACTTTTCTCTTATTAGTACTTTTGCGGTATCCCAAAGTTTTCGTTATGTTGTATTTTCATTTTCATTTGTTTCTATGTATTTTTTTTTATCTCTCCTTTTATTTCTTCTTTGACTTCAGTTTGTTCCTTTAATTGCACGCTGTTTAATCTGCACATATTTGTAGTTTTTCTAACTTTGTGCTATTGATCTCCAATTTCAAAGCATTGTGGTCAGAAAATATGCTTGGTATGATTTTAATATTGGTAAATTTAATTGAGGCTAGTTTTGTGTCCCAACATATGGTCTACCCTTGAGAATGTTCCATGTGCCACTAGAGAAGTAGTATGTATAACTCAGTGTTTTAGGATGAAATGCTATGCAACTGTTGATTATTTTCATTTGGCCTAATGTGTCATTAAAGGCTCATATTGATTTTGTTTAGATGATCTATCCATAGCTGTCAATGGGATATTTAGGTCTCCTACTACAGTTTGTGTTTTTTTTCAGTTTCTCCCTTTAATTCTGTTAGTAGTTTGCTTTTATTAAATTGGTGCTCCCCAGTGGGTGCATATTTATTGATAAGTATTAAATGTCTTCTTGATGTATTGTCCCCTTTATCATTATAAAATGTCCATCTGTGTTTCTTGTTTACCTTTTTTTTTCTTGAAATCTTTTTTGTGAGACATAAGTATGGCTACACCCACTTTTCTCCGGATGTCATTTGCTTGAAGTATAATGTTTCATCTTTTCACTTTGAGAATATACTTGTCCTTAACAGCTGAGATTTGTTTTGAAGGCAGCATATGGTTGGTTGGGTTTTGTTTCACCATCCAATCTGCTGTTCTGTGCCTTTTTATAAGTTCAGTCCACTTATATTTAGGGTGATTACAGATGTATAAGGATTCTCTATAGCCATTTTATCTTTTGTTTACTGGTATCTCTGCATCACCATTGTTTCTTTTCCCTTGTGTTTCTATCTGTTATTTTAGTTTGATGGTATTCTATGATTTCTTCCTGTTTCCTCTTTTTTTATGTTATGTGCCTCAATTCTAGGTGTTTTTGTGTGCATGGTTACCATTAGGTTTATGCAAAAAGAAGTTTCATATATACAGTAGTTCTGTTTGTTCTGATTGCATATTATCTCTATTCCCTTAAGAAAATTCAGACCTTTACTCTCTCCTCTTTTATGTTTTTGCTGTCACAAATTATCTATATTTATGCCTTGAATTTATTTCCAAATTGCAATACCTATTATCTTCTCTTTTTAAAAAATATATTGTTATCAACTTTAACCTTTATATTTAAGTGTATAATACTCTAATCTGAACTAGAATTGCAATTTCCTGCTTCTGTTTTACTCATAGTTTTGTGCATTTTGTCTTTTTGTTTCAGGTAGAATAACCCCATTTGGCATTTCCTATAATTCAGGTCTTGTGGTAATAAATTCTTTCAGCTTCTGTATGTCTGGAAAAGCCTTACTTCTCTTTAATATTTAAAGGATAACTCTGCTGGATATCTTATTCTTGGCTGGTAATTTCTCTCTTTCAGTAGTCTGAATATTTGATTTCACTCTCTCCTAGTTTATAGGAATTTTATTATAGGTGGTAACTCTCTTCTTTGGCTGCCTTGAAAATTCTTTTTTTGTCATTAATTTTAGACAGATTTAATATATTATGCCTTAAAGAAGGTCAGAAGTTCTTTTTGGATTGAGATAATTAGGTGTTCTATTTGCTTCTTGGATTCAAGGATCCAGCTATTTCCATAGGTTTGGAAAGTTCTCATCAACTATTTGTTTGAATAGGTTCTCTATTCTCTTTTCCTCTCTTCTCCTTCTGGTTATTATTCTTATATTGTTCTTTCTGATAGAGTCAAATAGTTCTCATAGAGTTAGAATATTTTATATATTTTATATTATTCTCATTTCTCTTATTCCCATTTGTGTAATTTCTAGATCTACCTTCGATATTACTAATTTTTTTTCATCTGCTCAGCTCTATTTTCTAAGCTCTCTGGTTCATCTTCATCTCTTTTATCAAATTCTTCAGCTCTAGAATTTCTTTTTTTTTTTTTAAGGTTTCATCTCTTTGGTAAAGTACTCTTTGTGTTCATGCATCTTATTTCTGAGCTCATTAAACTACCTGAGTTTTGTATTTTCACTGAATTTTTTTAAAACAGCAATCTTGAATTCTCTGTCATTTAAATCACCTATATTTATGTCTTTAAGTTTATTTTTTAGAGGTTTTTTACTTTTTTTTCTGAGCTGTCTTCTTACATTGGGTGTTCATAGCATTTAATGGATTATTTCTCTGCCTACGCATTTTTAGCAATAAACTCTTCTTTGTTTTTAAAGAGTGGCACCTCTTTCAGCAGGTCGATAAGAGGTTTTTCATTTTCCAGTAGGTGGCACTGAAGCGTAAGTTTTGTATATTTTTTCTTGCTCTCTCTGGCTTCTCGGATCTCAGGGCATTGCATAATGCCCTATATTTCTTCTGGAGGTGGGCGTCTCCTCTGTGACCAGGTCTCCTTGGGCTCAGGGAGCTACCTTCATGGGGAAATACGGTGGGATGGGGTTCCAAGCCCATGAAATCCCAGTGTTGCCCCTGCAACCACATGCTGCCTGCTGTGCTGCACTGCCTGAGGTGTCCCAGGTGCTCCTCTGGAATCAGCTGTGATGAGTGAGGGTGCGGTGAATTGGGACAGGCTGGCTGGTATGTTTGTGGCTTTGTTCTTCTCCCAGTAACAGTGACTGCCTCACCTCTGTATCTCCACCCCTATCATTGGGATTAGCCACCGTGCGCATCTACCACTCAGGAACTACCTCTCTAGTTCTCAGGACTGCAGACAGTGTGCTCTGTAACTCAGCACTCACTACTACAAACTTCTGGGGCCCACTGCAAGCTCTAGAAGGGTGGCAGGGGGTGGCCAGGCTCCATGGCTTTGTTTTCTGCCTGGCAACAGTGCTGCCAAAACACAGCTGCCACAGCTCTGTGTTCTGTCTCTGCCCCGGCCACTAGGTTCAACCACAGCATGTGCTGATCACTCAGGCAGTAATGCTCATTCTACTTCTTTGCTCCTCTGGACTGTAGAGAAAACATGTGACCTAATTCATTCTGTCTCTTGAGATCTGCAGTGAGTTCCAGGCTGCATTCGTGGCACCCATCTCTGCTCTTCTCTCTTCTCTTCTCTCTTCAATCTGGTTTGCCCACCGTCAGATAATTCAATGTACGAATCTCTCAGATATGTTTGTGTGTTGATCAGGGAATCTTTTGTTGAAATATACATGTTCAACTTGTAACTTTGAGAGGAAGACCAGGGAACATCTTACGCTGCCATGCTTCTGAAGTCACTCTGTTTCTCTACTAATTTGAAAGTTTGCTTTTGATTTTATTAGTGGCTGTTTTCTGGGATTTAGAAATCACATTTTTAACATTAGTGGAATTTTTTATTCTTTTTCTATATAAGGTAAGAAATACACACATCAACTTCCTCTTTTTCTCTCTCCCATACTTTCTTCTTTTTAAAATATGATTTGGAATTTTCATCTTATTTTATTATGATTGTTGTTTTTCTGATACATTCTATACTTTCTCTTTTAAAAATGTTAATTTTTACACATTCTCTTCTAATCATATTTTTTCTACTTATTTAGAATTAATTCTATTCTGAAATAAATTTCATATTCACTATTATTTCTCTGATATGATTCCTTGATTTGTTTTATTTTAAATTATTTCTCAGTTTATTAAAATAGATTTTTAATTTTTTTCCAGAAAGAATATGTGGAAGGATTACTATCTTAGTCTTTATATATCTGGAACTATATTTTCATTGTCTTTATAAATAAAGAGCTACCTGATTTGGCATGCAGTTGGAGAGGGTAGGTCACAAAATACCTCTCAAAAACTTTAGGTGTTGCTTTTTTCCAGTATCTAATATTTCAAGCCTGAGGCCAATTTGATATTTTTCCCTTTAATGGCATTTCTTTTCTCTCTGGTCTCTCAAAATTCCAAACCTTCAGATATATGGACTGATTGAATCTAGCCTTTTTTCTGGTGCTTCTGCCTACTGAGTTGGAGAGTCATATTTTCATCGTATCCACCAATTATTGAATTTCCAAGGGAGGCTCCCTACTGTTCACAGATTTTATGTTTACCATAACAGATATTGCTTTTCCAGTCTCTGTGCTGACACCCTGAAAGTCTATATCTGTGAAGCTTAAATGAAATGGTCCTTGGTTTTCCATGGTGCACCTCACCTATTTCCCTAGACCTTCAAAAATAGAAATGTTGTGGTATTCTTCCAAAACCTCTTTATATAATTCCTAAAATTCCATTCAGTTTTATTGAAAAAACAAAGTTATAACTTCTTCAATAGAGTACCAGGCAGAGTACCTAGCAGAGATTTCTCAAGGTCTCCAGCATGTGGTTGACACCATTCCTAGTTTTAGCTCTGATGCGAATTTTTCCTATTTATTTGTGTTTGTTGTTAGTTATCACAGGCAGTTTCTACCACAGGAGTTGTGTGCTTATTCTTATATTGATAATTTTTCCTGAAACTCACTAATTCTTTTGAGTATACATTATGCATCAGTCATAGTGCTAGGTAATCAAAGACAAATAAAGAATTCTCCTTGTTCTCAGGCAAATTACTTTTTGTATAACTAGAGTAAGATCTGAATCACTCTGTATAAACTTAGTCTGCCGAGACTTGGACATTCACTTGGTTGTCAGAAATCAATCAGAAAGGCATGTGACTAGAGCATTTTCCAGAATAAAAGGGAACAGAAGTAGACTAGCCTGTTCCTTTGAAAATAATTAAAAGAGAACACAGAGAGCAGAGTATCTTTGCTAGTGATGTCGCTATCTCTCAGAGGCAGGACTAAGAAATAGACTAATAAAGAGAATTCACAAGGAGATGGAAACGGTAGTAAGGAAAAAAAAGAATAACAACAAAACACTCTACAGTCATTTGAAGTTTGTAACCTCTGATCTAAACAGTGAAAATTTATAGATTAACATTACTGAAAGTCTGTAACTATGTTAGTGGGCCCAAATTTCAGGCTTTATTTCAATAGTTTCAAACTAAAACATGACAATTAAACATTCTTATGAAAAATAAGTCTAATGAAACAATAAGGGTGAAGGTACTGTTTCAAGGGAAAGTTACAAAGAGTTATTTCACTACAAATGGAGAACATTTGATTTTTTGTTTCTTAGGTTATTTTTGTCCTAACTCTTAAGGAAGATCCGAAGAATGAAATCAGATAAGAAACTCAAGAACTTTTATTTATCACTACCTAGTTGTTTAAATTTATTTATTTTAATATACAAGTATACAGTACATTGGTTAGGCAGCTATATAGTTCATAAAACGATCCCCCCAATTGCTCCCTCCCTCCCCTGACCCTGCACCTAGCCAACATATTAAACCTAACTGCATTCCCTGTGCTGTGCTCCCCAACCCCGTGACCATCCATCAGCTACTAATTTCTACTTTTTTAACCCTTCACCCTATTCTCCTATCTCTTCTCCCTCTTTCCCCCTCTGTCTGTCACCAAATTGTCCACTGTAATTGTGAGTCTGTTTTTGATTAGTTTGTTCTTTTTATTCCTTAGACTTTGCATACCAGTGAACAAGTAGGGTTTATCTTTCTCAGTCTGACTTAAATACATTCTAGGTCCATCAAGGCAATATCTTTTTCCACCCCCTTCTTTTTAGTCTCTGTGTGTTTTTTAATCAGAAGAGAGTCTCTTGTAGGCAGCATGTAGGGGTCTTGTTTTCTTATCCATTCAGGCACTCTATCGTTTAGTTGGAGCACTTAATTCTTTTCCACTTGAGGTACTTATTGATAGGAATGTAGTTGTTGCCATTCTTTGTTCCTGTTTTTGATACATGTTTTTTCTTTTTAAAAAGTCCCTACAAACGTTTCCTGTAATACTGGCTTGGTGGTGATAAATTCCTTTAGCTTATTTTTGTCTGGGAAGCTCTTTATCTGTCCTTCGACTCTGAATGATAGCTTTGCTGGATAAAGTACTTGGTTGTAGATCCTGGGTCTTCGTCCTGTCAAATATTTTTTGCTAAGCCCTTCTCTCCTGCATAATTTCTTTTGAGAAATCAGCTGCCAGTCTTACAGGTGTTCCCTTTTAGGTAACTATCTGCTCTTTCTTTGCTGCTTTTAAGATTCTTTCTTTGTATTTAAACTTGGCATTTAATTATGATGTGTCTTGGTGTGGGCCTTTTGGATCCCCGTTTTTTGGAATTCTCTGAGCTTCCTAGGGTTTTATGTCCATTTCCTTCACCAGGTTAGGGAAGTTTTCCATCATTATTTCTTCAAACAGCTGTTCAACATTTTTGTTTCCTTCAGGCATGCCATCAGATGGATATTTGAGCCCTTAATAGTGTCCCATATGCTCTTAAATTATTTTTATAGTCTTCGTATCTTTTCTCTTGCCATTTTGATTGAGTGTCCTTGGCTTTCCCATCCTCTAGATAGGGCATTTGATCTTCTTCTTTATTCACTTTGTTTATTCCTTTGTTTATTCCATTTAATATACTTCTCATCTCAGATAATGTGTTCTTCATTTCAGATTGGTTCCCTTTTATAATTTCCATTTCCATTTTTATGTTTTTTAGCTCTTTGTTGAAGTTCTCACTGAATTTATCAACTTCCCAAAAGTTCATTGAGCAGTGTTTTGAACTCTGCATCTGTTAGATCACTTGACTTCATTATTTCTGATCTCTGTTCTCTTCTCTCATATGGTTTCTACTTCTTTGTCTTCCCATTTTGACTGCCTTTCCATGTCTGTTTCTATGTACTAAGCAAAGCTCCTAAGTCTCCTGGTCTTATTAGCGTGGATTTGTGGAGTAGGTGTCCAGTGGCACAGTCCTGAGAGGGGTTCAGCTGCAGGTCAAACTTAGCCCAAGCCTCTACTCCTCTGGGGCCATCTATTAAGATTCAGCAAGCAATCCACACATGCTGTGCTTAGAGTTGCCTCAAAAGGCCACACCAGAAACCAAGGCAGCTACCTTCAGTGTGAGTCTTGGCACTGCTCAGCAAGGAACACCTGACTTACTGAGGATATACTTGGATGTGGCTTGGGTGGGGTCACGAGTTAGGGGAGGCAGGGTTTCAAGAAATCCTCTGAGTAGAGCGACCTCTGTTATCCGGTTTGATGACTTCATGGCTATGGCGGCACTGTGTCCACACACTGGGATGGGGGGGCTCAATAAGGAACAATGGATACCGCTGGCATTTCTCTACAGATCAAGTCTCGTCTCAGCCCTCACTCCCATAATGTCTATCTGTAAGTCTCTGGTGTCCCCTGAACTCAGCTGAATTGGCACTGGTGCTCAGAGCAAACAAGTCTGACACCATGAAAATCTGCTCACAGATGCAGCCCCTTTAAGAGGCTTCTGCCACTGCTGCTGCCACAGCCTCTGGCTCACTCAGCCACTGGAGACCCGGCTGCCCTGTGTCCTCGCCCCATCCTACCTTCTGCTATTGCAAGGTTATTTCCTTGGATTTCTCCCTAGTTGTATGGCTTATTCATATAGATCACAGGCAATGTTTCCTTGCTGCTGCTCCTTGTTTCTGTCACAACTTTGATTTGGTTGCCAGAGGGATGAACGGAGCCTCTATCACCTACACCATTTTTCCCCTCCCTTAAATTTTTTAAAAATGTGATTCCATAGAGATCAAATAGGTCTCTTTGTAAAAATAAAAGCATAAATTCTTTTACTGGGTTCTTAATCATTGCTGTTATTTGTTAAGTGTGGAAAAAGTACATAATAAGTAAATGTAAAGTCAATCATTACCATAAAAGTCCTACATTCTCAAACTTTTTCAATATTAAGTAGTTGATTGAGAAAGAAGAAAGCAAAAAAAAATTAATCTCAGTGGTATAATGTCCTTGAGCACACATATTTTTTTCTTGTTTGTTTCACTTCTCAATTGCTAATGAAATTTGTTTTTGTTTTAATTTTTCATTTTAGTTTTTGCATGTTTTATTATTTTTTATTAGATTCTAATCATTGTAAGTTTTACAGTTTAGGTGCTATATATTTTTATAATTTTATAAATATTCTTGAACTTTGTTCTGGGATGCAGTTAACTTACTTAGAAAAAGTTTAACCTCTTTGAATATATACATATACATATGTATTATATATTATAATATGTAATATATATACATTTTTTTTTTTACCTGATAGGTGAGATAAGAACAGTATTTAGTCCATGGCTAATTATTCTCCACTATGGATGCAAAACTCTTTTGATTACTCTGACCTATGTTCCATAAATTATGCATTTTTCCAGTCTGTCTGGTAGAAGCAGGTACAATTTCTGGCACTGTGTGAGCTCCAGAGACTGTCATTTTTCATTCTTTTTCATGGACTTTCTCCAGCCTAGAATAGTTTCTTTATATGTTTGCACTGATCAGCTCTCTGCTAAGCACTCAAGGAGGACCCTCTGCAGATCTCTATAATTCCCTCTCTGTGCAGTTCTTTCGCTGTTTGTCTCTGCAATCTAATTCAACTCATGGAGTCTTTCTAAATTCTTCTTCCTTGCACAATGGGATGGAAGCTTTCTTAAGGTGGTAATCATAGACTGCATTTTGCTTGTTTCTATCTTTTAGAGATCAAAGATCAAAGAACACATTCATTGGCTGATGTCCAATGTCTTCAAAACTGCTGCTTCATGTATTTTTAAATGAGTCTTTAGTTGTTTAAGGCTAGTTGGAAATCTTGTCCATTTTTCCAAAAATAGTTGCCTCTAAAGAAAACTTTAAAAATCTCAATGTGTGAGCCTCACAGTAATAAATATAGGTACTCTCTCTTCAGTGCTTTCTGATGGGTAGACAAAGGGCTACAGATTAGTTCCTATCAACTGCATAACAAGGAGCCCACCTAGTCAAAAGGAAACTATTGTTTTAGAGACTCCAAGGATAGTTGCTGACTTAATGTAAAGGACACTGGGTGGCATATAACCCAGCCCTCTGGTTTGTTTGTTTGTTTGTTTTTTATAACAACCCCAGTGTATGTCTCAATCCCTTGATGTTACAAAACAGAAGATACTCAACAATTGGGGACAGGCCAGAGGTAATGATTTTCTTTCTCTTGTTTTCTGTTTCTTCTCCTTCCTTCCTCTTTTTTTGATGACTTACCATAACCTTACATCTGCTAAGGAAAATTGACAGAAGGCCTTGTACTCATAATCAAATTAGAGGTGACAATGGGAGCCTGGTATATCCCTGAAGAACATCATTGAAACACCACTAAAAGAAGCATGTCTCTTACCCACCAAGAAGGTAAAATTCAAAAAGGAAAAAATCAGAGTTGCCTGGTCTAGCTGTTGTACTCTCTTCTCCAACCACCTGAAAGTCTTTCCTTGAAAAGCTAACATCTTGGTAGACTTGACTTTTAAAAGTTGGGAAAGTGTTTTCCTATATGTCCCTTACCCCAGCTAAACACAATCACTGCCTGTTCACCAAGAGATAGTATAGTCAATATGTGGGCAAGTTAGCACTGACCCTGGGATAATAGACCCCTCTGTGACATGACCTGCATTGAGTGGGGGATGGGTTGGGTGAATAAGCTGATAAAAAGCATAATGGAGGAAAATTCAGGGAAGCAGTAAAATACTATTTATTAAGGGCAGCCTATGTGATGGGCACTGTGTTTGTATTATTTCCAATTCTTACAACATTAAACACAGCTCTAATGCTCTCCATTTACAGATGAGGAAACAGATTCAGTTAAATGACTTGCTCCAAATAATACAGGGAATAAATAAATATAAATACATACTCAAATTGAGAGCCTTGATTCCAAAATTTATGCTTATCTTATGATAAAACAACACTCCCTATCTCCAAGACAGAGCTCTGCGCAGTGAATGGGATAAAAATTAACTTGGTCTCTAAAATATAATCGGGACAAAATCCTACATTCTTTCCTACTGCCAACATTACCAAGTAGATCACATTGCTATTGTCCATCTTCACTCAGTTCTTTATCTTCATAAGGCTGTATTTAATCATTATTTTAAAATAATCTAGATTCCTTGGCTCCAAATAAGGTGGCTGAAGGATGAGAGTTGGGCACATAGACTATAGGCAAGGTAAAAAGAGGTGCCCAAAGGCAACCTCCTCTTACCCCAGATTCTACCAAGGAGTCTCTTGGTAAAACTCACTGATTGGCTGCTTGTCTGTCATGTTGAAATGCTTTCTTGCTCCCTCATTTCATTATTTTTCTCTTTCTACTAAATGTTTAACAGCAATACTGTTATCCCTTAGATTGTAACTCTCTGGAATAGACATTTGGTTGATTTGCATAGGATGAACAGGAGAGAGATATGTAACTCCCTCCTCTGTCTGCTACAAATTAGTAAAAAGAACCAATGTATAGTCTTCTTTTTCTATGTATAAATCTCACAGAAGCTAAATCTAAAATATCTAAACTCTGAGTCACTTGTATATTAGCCTTCTGACTTGAAATCAGGAAAAATGGAATATCAAGTTATTTGGTAAAGATAAGACAGTGTAAATGCTCTGAAAATATGCATGTGTTGAACAAATGCAGTGTTGTTAAGAGCAAGGAATAAAAGGCAGATACTAGGAGGATAAGAGACAAAATATGATCCAGGAATGATATAAATAAATAACATAGATAAGAGCTGTGTTCAAACAAATAGCACTAAAATAAGCAAAAATCTATTATTTTTAATTGCAACTTAAAAGTTTTCAATTTATCTTTGCTTTTCCTGGTATCTATTGTTTTAACCACATGCCCTTTCATATTCCATGCCAACCTGAAGGCGTGAGCATGCACAGAGGCAAATAGATTCTTCTGTTTTGTTTCTTTTTTACCTTCTTCCAAAAAAAATTGTCTACCAAGACATCATTCTAGTACCTAGGCCATCCTTAGATCATTACAGCAACAGACCCATTCAGTACTATTCTGATCTGTGAGACATCTTAATTTCTCCTGAATATTAGAAATAAAGGTTCTGTTGCATGATAAGTAAGCTCTGTAACAGAAATAAGATCTGATGTGTTCAGAGGACAAGGATAAATCCTAGCATAACATTGACATTACCGGTCATGCATTATTTGAAGGCCACACAAGAAAAACCACCATGCATTCTATTTAATGCTCAATGCTATGAATCAGAACACAAAATAAAGCCCTCTTTCACATATGTCAGAACTGGGCTAATTTCACTGAACGTTAATGTTCTACTGATGTCAGTTGAATTGTTGTTTTCAACTTCCTTTTTCTTCAGTAACTAAAGAAATCCAGGCCAGTCACTGTTTATTCATGAGAAATGCTTTTCAGAGGAACCAAAAACTTGTCTTTGGCATGAAGAGATCAGTCTGGATGAACCAGTTTGCTGTATTCCATTACAGAGTTTAACTATGGCTTTTACTGGCAGATGTTGAAAACAGCTATTAAAAAAACCATATGGACAATGATTCTATGCATTTAAGAACAATAGCTTTATTAGCTTGTGGATTGCCATTTTTACCAAAGTTTTACAAAGGAAAAAGTAATTCATTTCCTGCATGTGTTCATTCAACAAATGTTTATTGTACATCTGCTGTATGCTCGGTGCTTTACTAGGAAAGTAATGAGTAAGTCAAACAAAGTCCCTGCCTCATGAAGTTCTGTGAGAGAGACAGGTAATAACAAATAAATATGTATTATAATGTCAAGTAGTGATGCTAACTATGAAGAAATAAAAGAGGTTAAAGACACTGAAAGTAAGAATGAGTCCTATAACATATGCAAAGATCTGAGACCTCCTCAAAGATATGACATTTGAGCAAAGATCTAAATAATGTGAAAAAGAATCAGAACAGTGCTCCCAGAAGAAAGAGTAAGTGGAAAAGACTCAGAAATGCAAATGAGCTTGACATGTTCTAGAACCGACAAGAAAACTAGTGTTGGCTGGAGCCCAATGGGGCACATGGTAAGAAAAAGGGATGGGAATAAAAAAACAGGCAGGGACCAGGTGATGTAGGCCCTGTGAGACATGGAAAAGCATAGACACAAAATATATTGTGTACTGGAGTATGCTTTTAAAAGATTACTCCTCTGGCTGTGTGGAGGAGCAAGACTAAAGCATGAACTAGTTGGGTTACCACAGCAGGGGTAAAAATTGGTGGGGATATGGACAAAAAGGTAAAAATTGGTAGTGATTTGAACAAGAGGGATAGAATAAAATTAATTGTTCTCTTTTCAGCATGTCTAATTTGAAGTGCTTATTAAGAATCTAAGTGGACAACAATTGGATCTACAAGTTTAGAGGTGAGGGCAAGGGTAGGACTAAAGACACAAGCTCAGAAGAGAACAGCATAAGGGGTTATTTAAGCCTATTTGGAACTGTTTAAGATCTAGGGAAAAAAACAAACAAACAAACAAAAAACTCCATTATTAGATGCCAAGAAGAGGCAGAACAGAGAAGGAAACCCAGGGAATAGAAATAAACCAGATAAATGTATGGTGTTCTAGAAGTTATGTGAGGAAAGTGGTTTTTTTAAAATGCAGTAGTTAAGACAAATGCAACTGAAATGATGAATGAAATGAGACAGAATTGACCATTGGATGTGATTGGACAATTTAAATTTAAAATAATTTTTCAGAAAGCTATTTTACCTAATGGTCAGCTTGCAAAAACGTCAATTTTTCTGCATTTATCAATTTATGTTGTAATTTTAATAGAATGTTTAAGAATGTAAGAAAAATGTTGTAACAGCTTTAATAAATGTTCAAATTTTATTACTCATAATGAAATATTTAAAAAAGTATATTTCACAGTGGTTCAAAATTTCTTTTTTTATATGTTTTTTTTTTTTAGCTATAATTTTTTGATACCAGATTATCTGACTATTTCTGAATTCCTTTTAGATACCAGTGAATATAAACTAAAATTTAACTTAAAACTTTAATTCACATATTGAGATATTTCTATGATATTGACTCAAATATTAAAAATATTTCTATAGAAATTTTATTCCGTTACATTTTTCTTAAAATCTAAACCTAAGTTTAAATTAAACTTAACTTTAAATTAATTTCAAATTCATGATTTTTGCAAATCACTAATATCCTCTTTCAAGAACTTGTAAAAGAATATTAAAATAGTTGAAGTTTGAACAAAGAATTGTGATTATTTTAAAGCATTTTTAAAAATATTCTAAAGGAAATTGAAATTAGCCAAAAACAGTCTGGACAAATGTGAAATGTTTATAGCAAGTAATTGTCACATGAATACTTGGTAGACATTTTGAAGAAATATAAAAAAGCAAAGGATATTAAGTTAAATAAGCAGTGAGGAGGACTGAGTACTCCAGGAAGGGTTACTATTCTGTATTAGTAAATTCAGACTAGTCAGAAAATAATACAGATGTGTCAAAACAAAACTTTCAAATATTACATTTTAGATACTAATTGTTAAAACGGAAAATGTGAAGTTCACAAACTATAAGTGAAACCCCACAAATTAACATTAAAAAGGTAAAAAATTTTGGGAAGAAAAAAGATATGAGAAATATTTTAATGAATTTACAATTTTTTAAAAGCAATCAGAAAAGCATTTTATATTTAAAAGGTGTGAATTAAATGCTATTTTTATCTCAATTTACAATTTTCATTCAAAGGCATCTAAAGCAATCGAATTAGCAAAAAACAGAACAAAAGCCCATATTTTAAGCATCACTGTAAATAGCAATAATTGCTATTTCATATTTCAAATTTCAAGAGAAAAACTTCAAAAAAGTTTTAAATTTATCACGCTACTACATACAATCTAATCTGACTATCAGTCATGAATAATTGGCTTTGAGTCAAGATCCTTCCCTGTATCTGTATTAAGAGAAGATAGAGTTTAGGGCAGTCTTGGAGCATAGTGGTTCAGAGATAAGACTCTGGAGCAGTCTAGTGTTCAAACCCTTGGACTTTCATTTGCAAGCTGTGCAAAACTTGGGCAGTTATGTAACCACTCTTGTCTCAGTTCCTTGGCCTTGAGAATAATAGTATATATCTACCTTCTAGAGTTATAATGAGGAGTAAGTGATATAATGGGTGAAAATGTGATTTTAGAATACACTTGGTAAACTAATCAGGTAATGTAAGTTTATTATTAAGGAATGAAAGCAAAACCAATTATGGAACTTTTGAAAGCCAATTAAGAATATGAGTTATCAGAAAGAAAAAACAAACATTGATGGGTTTTGAGAGCAAGAAATATGGAAAGCAGTAAAATTAATCTGATGTCTAGGCATAAAATTTGTTGCCACACTTACTTCAAACTATATCTCAACTGCCCATATTTAGTCTCAACTAGATTGCAAGGTTCCTGAACACAGGATTTAATATCTTGTTGCTAATGATACATTTGCTGATTATGCGAGTTTCTAGCACAGAGCTGTGGTTATAAAAGGTGTCAAATAGATGGGTTTGTATTAACTAAATGGGAGTTGATGACAACAAAAATGTAAAGAAGATTAAAAAAAAAAAAAAGATCCCAAGTAAATATTTTTTTATGTTTGAGAGTACATAGTAGAAGAATATGTCTACATTTTTTCAAAAAGAAAAAGCTGGAAGAAAAATGAGTTAAGTTTTAGACAAATTGAATTTGAGATGTGGGTGTATATTTAGGTGCAAAATGTCTAGCAGATAGTTAGAAATGTGAGACTGAGCTTGGAAGATAAACAGGGCTTATAAATACAATTTAGGATAGTCTGCCTCAATGTGTGAGTCAAAGCTAGAAGGAGTAGATGAAATGACAAAGCGAGAGAACTTAAGAAGAAAAGAAGAAAGGAAAAGAAGGAGGCCAGAGCAGAAATCGGGGAAAGCCAAATGGTTAGAGAGATTCATTAGAGTTCACAGTCTTAAGGAGACAAGACAGGTTTGCACTAAGTGTAGATGCAGAATGAGTGAAGTTTAGAAATCTACTGAGACAACACTTTCTTGATTAATGACCCATTGCATTACCTCCTTCTATAAAACAAACATTCTCTGCCACTAAAAACCAAAATCGCCTTTGAACATTTCTGCCTGTGTCTCCTTTCTATGAAAATTTTTCAATAGAAACTTTATCATAACAGCTTTTTAAATTTTCTTCAGTATATTTGGGAGCAATCAACATTAAAATTCTAAAATGATTTATCTCATACACTGACCAGTGTTGAAGTAGGAGTTGACATTCTTGCCAGGAAATAGCAAATTTTGATGTCTAATCAAGGCAGATTTTTTCTCCTCTCAGAAGGAATTTTCTCTTTAACTTCATGTTTCTAGTAACTTGACTAACTGAAACTTTTTTGAGGTGAATGACTTTTTAATAACTAGAATATTAATTGGCATGTTCAGACGGTACAGAAAACTATTTGAGGATAACGTAAATTGCAAGTACAAGAAAATGATGCTTACGAATCCAGAAGACAAGGAAACTGAATCTTCATTTTTTTTCTTCTGATTTTTCACACTGATAGTAAACTGCTATGTTTGAGGAGATGGGAGAAGGTGCAAATGGGGGAGGACTTAGGATGCGTAGTTTCTGATCTATGCAGATAGCCTCTTAGAAATGTTGTAATAAGCTTACTTAGGGATAGTAGCTATTTTACACAGGTCTTTTTTTTCTTTTCCTTTTCTTCTTATTCCTTTTTTTTTTTTTTTTTTTACATCAGGCTGCAGGGAGAATTTAGAGTAGAACATGGTCATGCCAGTCTTTGTTTTGTTTTTTTTGTGTTTTTTGAATAAAGGATAATCTTGTTCATTAAAACTACACATGCCATTAATCATTTTAATTGAGCTTTAATGGACATATAATGTTATATTAGCATCAGGTGTAAAACATAATGATTTGATATTTGTATACTAATAGTCTAGTTTTTTTCCAATTATGGTTGAAATTCAATGTTATTTTAGTTTCAGGTGTACAGCATACAGGTTAGACATTTATATAATTTATGAATTGATTCCCCTGATAAGTCTAGTACCTACCTGGCATCATAGATAGTTATTATAATATTATTGACTATATTTCCTATGTTGTACTTTACAACTCATGACTATTTTTTAACTACCAATTTGTACTTTTTAATCTCTTCACTTTTTCACCCAGCACTCCAACCACCTTTATGTCTGGCAATCATTACTTTGTTCTCAGTGTCTATGCGTCTATTTCTGATTCGTTTATTTATTTTGTTTTTGAGATTCCACATATAAGTGAAATAATATGGTATTTGTCTTTCTCTGTCTGGCTTATTTCACTTAGAATAATACCCTCTAGGTACATTCATGTTGTGGCAAATAGTAAATTTCATCCTTTTCATGGTTAAATAATATTCTATTGTATATATTTACCACTCATCTTTAGCCAATCATTTATTGATAGACACTTAGATTGCTTCCATATCTTGGCTACTGTAAATAATGGTACAGTGGACACAGAGATGCATGTATTTTTTTGAATCAGTGTTTTGGATTTCTTTAGATAAATACCCAGAAGACAGATTGCTGGGTCATATGAGTTCTATTTTGAATATTTTAAGGAACTTCCATATTGTTTTCCATAGTAGCTGCACAAATTTGCAATCCCACCAACAGTACACAAAAGTCTCTTTTCTCTACATCTTCTCCAACATTTATTGTTTGTTCGTTTATTGACAATAGCCATTCTGGTAGGTGTAAGGTGATATCTCATTGGGTTTTAATTTGCATTTCTCTGAGATTAGTGACATTGAGCATTTTTTCATATGTCATTTGGTACATGTGTATCCTCTTCAAAGAAATATCTATTCAAGGTCTCTGCAGTTTTTTAATAGAATTGTTGTTTGTTTGTTTCTTGAGTGTAAAGTTGTATGAATTCTTATAAATTTGGATATTAATCCCTTATCACTTGTACTATTGGGTGAAAACCTTCTCCCATTTAGTAGTTTTCCTTTGTTTTGATAGTTTTCCTCCTTTGCAAAACGTTTTAGTTTGATATAGTCCTATTTGTTTATTTTGTCTTGTTTCCTTGATGAAAATTATATATCAGAAAAAATATTACTAAGAGCAATGTCAGAGAGTTTACTATTTATGTTTCCTTCTAGAGTTTATGCTTGGGAGGTCTTACATTTAAGTGTTTAATCCATTTTGAGTTTATTTTTATATATGGTATGAGAAGGTGGTCGAGTTTGAGGTTTTTTGCATGTATATGACCAATTTTCTCAACATCATTTGTTGAATAGACTATCTTTACTCCATTGTATATTTTTGCCTCCTTTCATAGATTACTTGACCATATAGGTATGGGTTTATCTCTGGGCTCTCTGTTCTATTCCATTGATCTATGTATCTTTTTATGCCAGTACCATGCTGTTTTGATTAATATAGCCTTGTAATATACAGTTTGAACCATGTAGCATGATATATCCAATTGTGTTCTTCCTTCTCAAGATCGCTGTGGTTATTTGGGGTCTTTTGTGGTTCCATATAAATTTTAAAACTATTTGTTCTAGTTCTGTGAAAATGCCATTGGTATTTTGATAGAGATCACGTTGAATCTGTAGATAGATTTGGGTAGTACAGGCATTTTAACCATGTTAATTCTTTCTATATATGAGCAATGTATATGCTTCCATTTATTTGTATCTTTCTCCAACGTCTTATAGTTTTCCAAGTACAGGTCTTTTAACTACGTGGTTAAATTTATTTCTAGGTATTTTATATTTTTTGATGCAATTGTAAATGAGATTTAAAAAAAAATTTGTCTTTCTGATAGTTCCTTATTGATGGGTTAAATGCAACTAATTTCTGAATATTAATTTTATATCCAGCTACTTTACTGAATTCATTTATCAGTTTAATAGTTTTTTTGGTGTAATCTTTAGGATTGTCTATATATAGTATCACATCATCTGCAAATAATAGTTTTACATCTTTCTTTCCAATCTGAATGCAAATTATTTCCTTTTTTTGTCTGATTACTGTGGTTAGGACTTCTAATACAATGTTGAATAAAAGTGGTGAAAATAAATATCCTTGTCTTGTTCCTGATCTTAAGGAAAAAGTTTTTAGTTTTTCCCCATTGAGTGTGAAGTTAGCTATAGGTTTGTTATATATGGCTTTTATTGTGTTGAAATATGTTCCCTCTATTCCCACTTTGCTGAGAGTTTTATCATCAATGGATAATGAATTTTGTCAAATGCTTTTTCTGTATCTATTGATATGATCACATGATTTTCACCCTTTATGTTGTTTATGTTGTTTATCATGTTAATTTATTTGTGAATATTGAATCAACCTTGCATCATAGAATAAATACAACTTGATCATGGTGTATGATAGTTTTAAAGTATTGCTGAATTTGGTTTGCTAATAGTTTGTGGAGGATTTTTGCATCTATGTTCATCAGGGATATTGGCCTATAATTTTCTTTTCTTGTAACATTTTTGCTTGGGAATCTGGGTAATAGAGGTCTCATAAAATGAGCTCGAGGGTCTTCCCTCTTCTTGGAATATTTTGAGAAAGATAGGTGTTAATTCTTCTTTCAATGTTTGATAAAATTCATCTGTGAAGTCACCCAGTCCAGGACTTCTGTTTTGTTGAGAGTTTTTTGATTATTGATTTGATTTCATTAGTAGTAATCAGTCTGTTCAGTTTTTCTGTTGGTTCTTAATTTAGTCTTGGAAGGTTGTATGTTTCTAGGAATTTATTCATTTCTTCCAGCTTGTCCAATTTATCGGCATATAATGTAGTATTTTCTTATAATCCTTTGTATTTATGTGGTGTCAAGTGCCACTTCTCTTTCATTTCTCATTTTATTTGAATTCTCTCTCTCTCTTTCTCCTCATCTCTCTCCATCTCCCCTGCCCCACCCTTTTGATGAGTCTGGTTAAATCTTTATCCTTTTATCTTTAAAAAAAAAAAAGTTCTTGGTTTCAGTGATCTTTGTATTATTTTTTTAGACTTTATTTATTTCCACTCTGATCTTTATTTCTTTCTTCAATTCACATCGCATGCTATTTGTTGTTGTTGTTTTTTAATCTAGTTCCTTTAGGTGTAAGGTTAGAATGTTGAGTGTTTTCTTGTTTCTTATTTCTTAAGATTGTTTTTGCTATGTATCATAGATTTAGGATTGCTGTGTTTTCATTTTTATTTGTCTCAGGTATTTTTTTATTTCTTCCTCGATCTCACCGTTACTCCATTCATTATTTAGTGCCATTGCTATTTAGTCTCTATATGTTCATGTGTTTTTCATTTTTTTTTGTAGTGAACTTCTAGTTTCATACCATTGTGGTCAGAGAAGATGTTTGATATGATTTCAATCTTCTTAATTCATTTAGACTTTTTTGTGGCTTAACATGTGGTCTATCTTGGAAAATGTTCATTTGCACTTGAAAAGAATGTATATTATGCACTTGAAAAGAATGTATATTCTGCTCTAAAAATATTAATTAAAGCCATCTGTTATAATGTGACCTCTCCTATTTTCTGTCTGGAAGATCTATCCCATTGATGTTAATAATTTCACTTTTCTGTAATTTTCACATAGCCCGTTAAGATGGGTATGTTGTAATTTTCAGTTAACAGATGACAAAAGTGAGGCCCAGAAATGGTAGGAACTTGCTCAAGTTCACAAAACTAGTTTAAAAATTTAAATTATAAGATACCTACAAACTGACATCATTAGTGTAAAAAAGGTAATAGAGTTCAGATGCAATGTCATACTTAAACACTAGCTCACAAATAATGATAGCTTACTTATGGTGTTTAGCAATGAAAATAGGGATGAAAAAACAATGCATTCTTTATGCACCAAACAAGCTATGAGCATGTGTTTATAACTCAGATTAGTTTTTAATCTATGTGGCTAGCCACCAAAAGTAGAAAGAATTTGAAATAATATTTAAGAATAGTAGTTAATCTGAAATATCTTAGAATCATAAGTTGTCTAT
This sequence comes from Eonycteris spelaea, assembly GCA_003508835.1. Lineage (NCBI taxonomy): Eukaryota > Metazoa > Chordata > Mammalia > Chiroptera > Pteropodidae > Eonycteris > Eonycteris spelaea. The sequence goes on from PUFA01000154.1 coordinate 151,618, forward strand.
GAGGCTAACTACTGAGTTAGTTGTGCTGCCTTATTTATCCAAAAATCTTTACATCTGATTTCCTTAAGCACTTAAATGAATTATCAAGAGTTAAAAGCTTGAATGACCATTAATTATTTAAATATTGAAAATACAAGTAAATGAAGTCAATCAGTGGTAGGGTATAGGTGTTTATTTGCAAATTATGGCTACTAAATAAGTCTTGTGCAAAACAGATATTAGAATACGGAAGTAATAGATTCATAAACTGGGTTTAGGCAGATTTTGAGCACCAGTGATAATTCCTTAAGTGCCTCCTTTTATAAAACTAACACAAACAAGTCTTTCCCATTAAAATTGACTGATTGGTTATTTTGAGTAAATGATAGAGCCATGGACTAAACATCTCTAACAAATTAAATTGTTCTTTTAAAATTCTAAAAATTTCAAGGTTTCACAATTTGTTTTGCTATTTCTCCTGTGCATATCAAGTATACTCACTCATTAAAATCTGACCCTAAAACAAGCAAATAAATCAACAGGTAGACAAATCTACAAAATCCACCCATTCATGGACATCTTTGATCTTTTCTGGGATATTTCTATGAGGTCTTTTAAATGATCATTTAGTTCCCATCTATAAAGAAAGATTCTCTCTTTGACCAGACTTTAGCAGGTATCCTCTAAGCCCTCTGCTTCATGAGGTTTGACCTTGGGTTTCATTCACTGTTCTTATACAGTCCAATTTTAGCAAGAATCTTTCTACATCAGTTTAGCCAGAATCCCCAAACCCGAATCCCGATCCTCCACCATATCCCAGGCCTGATCACTTTGGCCTCGCTTCAGCAAGAATCCTGTTAGTTCAGTTTAGCAATTTTTCATCCACTGACCCCACCTTGATCCTTGGCTAAAAATCCCTGCTTGCCTATATTGTATTTGGAATTGAGCCCAGTTTTATACTGAGGACTCTTTTCTCCTACTGCAATAGTTAATGAATAAAATCTGCTTTTACTGCTTTAATTCTATCCAGTTCTTGTTTTCTTTGACAGAAGGATCAATTCCAACAGAAGAAATTGATGCTGATGATGTTTATGATTTAGGTACTCTGTCAACATCTTCAACTATCTTTAAATCTATGCCTTAGTTTTCATACCTCTAATATGGAGATAAAGGTAGAATATCCCTCACTTTGAGTATTAAATGAGTTAATACAAGAACAACACTTAGAAGAGTTCCTGGCACATACTAAACATTTAATACATGTTATTTATTATTGTTATTATCATCATCATTATTATTATCAAATTCTATATCCACAAGTTATTCTATATTTTAGTGATTTAGCCATATGATACATATGGATACTTCAGTATTATAAAGTCTTTTTATTAAATACTATATACTCACTCTTCAATTAAAAATTTTTAATGCTACATAAATATCTCGTAAGTAACTACAAGTTGAAAAATGAAGATCTGTAAATCACATATAAAAACTCCTTTTATTGAGTTTCAGTCACAAATTGATATATATACATATTAATAAATATATCAGTATAAAATGTAAATACATACTACATATTCACATATGAGTACATTTAGAATCTCTCATGGTTTTAAAGATAAGTGGCACCCAAAGAGGTATGAAAAGTGAGTAATCAACAAAATAAGGTATCAACAAATCAACATATCAGAGGCTGTAAAAGGAAGGAATTAGTATTCTATACATAGAACCATGCCTGACTCTCACTAGGCTCTGGATAAATATTTTTAGAGTTGAAATAATCTGAAGATACCATTCTATAAGCCTTTTTGGAACTCGATAAATGTTATCTATTGTTACTATCAATGAAAAGCACTGATTTACTTTCAACTCACACATTTGGTATTTGCAATATCTATCAAAATTTTTAACACAAAGACTCCAGGGAATAGATGACTAAATAAACAAATAAGTCAAATCAAGGCCATTGTGATTTGAGAATCTCCTGTCTTCTGCCTTTCCTCAGTCTAGGTCTTATTTTTTCCTTCTCCCTACTTGTTTATGCTTCTTCTTGGGAATTGCTTCCTCTCTTTCACTTCAGATTAGCTTTATTTACTTTTTTGTCAACTTTTCCCTTTTTCAATGTTTTTTTTTTTAACTGATTACATGAATAACTTGACAGGCTTCATGTTAAAAAATGGAAGATTAAATACACATTTTAACTTCATTTTTTTCTCAAAAACTCTAAAATGAAAAGATAGAATTTTTTTCAAAGACATAAATTCTCAGGACAAAGAAATAAGGAACAGATAACATTAACAGGATTTCAGAAGGTAGAAATCAGATGACTGAGCGGTAAATGAACTTAGGAAACATAGAATTTTGACATCAGCCTGATTAATGAAAAATTCCCAAATCGGTCAGTGCACACTACAAATCCCAGAGGTGTTCAGAATGAATGTTGCCTGGTATCTCTGAAAGGACAGTGAAGGTACATCTGTTTGAAAATTTGTTTAGAAAGAAAAATAGATACCTTCTCTGATCTCAAGAGAATATGCTTTCTGGATAAAGGTAAATTGGGATTCTACAGAGCACCAGGCAAAGTTAGGAACATGGATGCCAAGTGAAAATGTTGAGATTAAGTGAAAGTTTATTCATTGAATGGTGAATAAACCCCTTCCTCAACTCAGATCCCAGAAGAGAGTCAACTAGATTTGTACCTTCCTCTGGAAACTGAAAGTCTTCTTCAGGAAATATAATCAACCAAAGAGAAAAAAACTGAATGATATAGATAGGAGAGTGATTACTGCCACCAACAAAATTGTTCAGAACACTCTCCATTCTCACTACACACACACACACACACACACACACACACACACACACACACAGTGCTTAAAATCAGGATTTCAGTCTCTCATCCTTAAATAAAAGGATAGTGAGAGTGAGAACACAGACATTTGAGAAAAGCCTTTCACATAACATACAGAGATTAAATTCACTAGGAAAAATTAAATTGAAAGAAACATAGATATTGCAAGGAGAAATAAACAAGCCAAAAATTGTTCTTTCTCAGATAGATGAGAGACAATCTTACAATCATGAAAAAAAGAATAAGAACTACAAATAAGTAACATTCTTGGACATAAGAGAGCTCTTGGAAGTTAAAATGGATGCAGAAAAGGAGAAAAGTAAACCTCCCAAAGAAGGATTTAAAAATAAAGTTACAGAAATCTCTCAGAAAGGAGCTCAAAAAGACAGATTGGAAAACAATAAGGGTGAGAAAATTAGGGAATTAGCTCCAGGAAGCTCAATATTTAAATAACAGAATTTCAGAAACAGAAAACAAAATAAAATCAATAAAAATAAATCAGAGAAATGATTCAGAAAAATATTTCCAGAACTGAAGTATATATTTTCAGATTGAAAAACCTACTGAAGGCCCAACTCAAGACAAAAGAGAAAAACCAAAAAAAAAAAAAAAAGGCCTTTCCTAATTAAACCCCAGAATAAGGGAAAAAGACTCCACATATTTCAATCTTTAAAGTTAGATCCTAGTGAAAGAGGAATCAGAATGACATTGGACTACTCAGTGCAACTCTGAAAGCTAGCTGACAATGGAACAATGATTTAAATATTCTCAAGAAAAAAATTACTCCTAATCTTATTTTCCCTGAAAAGAAAAACTATTAATTGTGAGGGTTAAAAAAGAGAAAAGTTGTCAGAAAATGAAAACCTCTGCAACCTTTCTCAGGAAGTACTCTGTCATGACAGAAATACAAACAAAGAAAGAAAACAATGTGGGAAGCAGAAACCAGGGTTACCATGGAGAAGAGAGACAAAGATAATCTTGAGGATGATGGTGAGGGGAGATCCTAGGATGGAGAAGTTGCTATGCAACAGGCCTAGAGTGGCTCCATATCAGAGAGCTCCAAGCAGGAAGTCACCAAGAAGACTAAGTTTAGAGAATGTTTGATGGCATCAAACATTTCTAGTGGAGTATTGGAGTGAATTAGTAATGGATATCTAAAAATTAAATGAGTCAAATGTAATTATTAAAATCAAAGAAAATGTTAAAGAAAGGAAATGTAATAATAATATACTACATGACTTATTTTGAAAAAAATGTCACAATCAAATAATATAAAACTGAACATAGAACAAGCTAAAAATTCTACAAAGGGGGATAAAGAAGGAATGTAAGTGTGTGGAATGAAAGGTCACATAAAGAGGATAAAATCTTCATCTTTCACATGGGATGTGCAATAAGAAAAAAAGCATTTTTAAAATATCAATTATTTAGTAATATGGATATAAATACCCAACAGGGCAGCTAAAATAGTTGAAAGTAATTATCTTTGGTAAATAGAAATAGTAGAAGGGAACCAGAGAACTCTGTTTTTCACAACTGACCTTACATAACCATTTGACTTTTTAAAATTATGGATATATACTGCTTTAATAAAAAAAACTAAATTAACAAAGATATTAAATAATTTTAAATTATTTTATTTATAAAATATCTTGCTTATTAATTTTAAAACTGAGATGGTTTGAGATGGTTACATTTTCTTTTTTTACCTGTAGAATCACATTAAAATATTTTTTAATTTATTTCATTTTATTTTTTATTGAATTTATTGGAGTGACATTGGTTATAAAATTATATAGGTTTTAAATGTACAATTCGATAACACGTCACGTGTGCTCACCACTCAAAGTTAAATTTCCTTCCATCACCATATATTTGATCCTCTTTACCCTTATCTACCCCTTCACCACCACCCTAGCTTCTGGTAACCACTAACCTGTTGTCCATGTCCAAGAGTTTTTATTTGTCTTATTTGTTTGTTGCTTTCAGTTTTATGTCTCATATATAAGTGAAATCATATGGTTCTCAACTTTTTCTGTCTTTCTTATTTTGCTTAGCATGATAATCTTAAGATCCATCTGTGTTGTTGTAGATGGCAGTATTTCATCTTTTCTTATGGCTCAGTAATATTCCATAGTATATATGTGCCACAGCTTCTTTATCCAATCATCTATAAGAGGACACATTGGTTGTTTTCATGTCTTGGCCACCATGAATAAATCTGCAATGAACATTGGGGTACATATATCTTTACAAACAAATGTTTTCAAATTTAGGGGGTAGATACCCAGAAGAGGAATTGCTGAGTCACATGATAATTCTGTTCTTAATTTTTTGAGGAACTTCCATACTTATCATCTGCCTGACTTCAAATCATACTACAAAGTGACAATAATCAAAACAGCATTATATTGGCAGAAAAACAGACACACAGATCAGTGGAACAGACTTGAGAGTCTAGAAATAAACCACCATATATATAGGCAAATAATTTTCAAAAAAGTGTCAAAAACATACAATGGAGAAAGGAAATCCTCTTTAATAAATAGCGCTGAGAAAATTAGAAAGCCACATGCAAAAGAATGAAATTAGACTGCTTTCTATCACCATACACCAAAATAACTCACATTTTAAAAAATTTCAAGTATGGCCTTTAGTTTATATTTTCCCCTGTGAGTTACAGGGTTGGAATAAAAGTAGGGTGAGCTGTTCCTATTTCAGAGAGAAAATTCTCCATATATTTCCACCACCCCCCTCCCACTCACTTTGTCCTTTGTACCCCTTCAGTACTTTCCACTAGTCCTTTCACAGCAACTCTAATTCTATTTATAATTATTTCTTTCCATGTCTAATTCTTGCTAGTAGACTATGAATTATTTGAAGGTAGAGAATATATCTTATTTACTTCTGTATCTCCAATGCCTAGCCTTGGGGGCAAAAAAATAAATAAATAAAAGAAGGGTACTCAATAAAAGTCTGTTAAGAAAGGAGGGAGGGAGAAAGAGATTTATAAGAAGAAAAAGGGGGCTAGTTGTGAGCAGTTGTCTGGACATTGGATGTGATTCAGAAAAAAAGACATCTGAAGTATTATAAGATTTAGTAGTTTGGTATAGAAAAGGAAGCTATTAAAAGAGAATAAGAAAGAGCTGCCAAGGAGTTAGAAGGAAAACAGGAAATGTGAGTCACAAGACAGGTAGTTAGAAAGAATGCTTCAAGAATGAGTCCACAGTCTACAATGTCAGAGTTGCTGAGTTCTCAGATTAGATAAGGACAGAAGATTGCCCAAAGTCTTTGGCACGCGGATGCTGCCCTTAACAATAGCCACTTTCAGTTAGAGGTGGAAGGAAAAGTTAGTTTGTGGAAAAATGTTAAGCTAAATAGTGGAGACAGTAAGAAGAGCCAAACTTTAGAGGAGTTTGTTATGAAAGAGAGCAGTAGTAGGGAGACGTTGTGGAGTCAATAAGAATATTATGAATATTACTAAGGCATAACTGCATGCTGATACGAGCAATCCAGTATATAGGTAGAAATTGGTGATGGAAGAGGAGGAACATAATAATGTAAGAACAAATTCTTAGAGAAGATGTGATGGCCTATGGAGAGGCTGCCTTTAAGCAGCAAGAACAAATACTTCTACATTAAGGAGAGGGAAGGAACACTATAGAAACAGAGGAAGAAGAGTTGGTGAAATTGGTCCTGGGAGGATGAAGTGGTTCTTGCCTGATTGCATCTATTTTTCTATGAAATATGCAGCACTTATACAGAGTGAAAAGGAAGATTTTTCTTTTAAAAGGAGTAAAATTGAGTTGAACAGACAAGGATAGAATCCCAAATAGTTTTTTAGAAAAATATATATTTTGGGGAAATAAATATCTAAATAAACTGCCAAGCTCTGAAACACGCCTCTAGGAAACATTAAAAGGTGCTGTAAATCTCGATAGGAGGAAGTATATAATTTGAATTGAAAACAGACCCAAACAAGCACTGCAATGTCTTTGAGCTCAAGGCAATAGCCCTGAACATACAAATTCAAGATTCTTCAGAGAACATTAAATAAGACATTTTCAAAATGTTGAAATAGGTAAAACCATGTATATTAGGTGCTTACATATATTTTACATACTTTATTTTCATTTTTGCATACCTATTTTCTTTCATTCTCATGATAATCTTATAATGTAATTATCATTTCTCTTTTAAAAATGAGAAAACTAATACTCCGAAAGATTAACTCAGCCAAGACACACAGCTGCCAAAGAGACAAATTTGAAATCAAACCCATCTGTCTGATTCTTAAGTTCCAGTTCTTTGTATACTCAGAGACATCCATGACTTCATGAAATACCATAATTTTAAAAATACTTCCTTTAGCTAATACTTCAAATGTTAGAAGATTTGTCCTGTTTAAGTTCAATTTTCAGTTTATTTAGAATCATTTATGCATATCTCAGGTCAATGGTGAATCATTCCATTTTTATAGATATTAATAAACATAGCTTATGTACATCTCTCAAAAACAGAGAAATATTATGGGGGAGAGAGAACTAGAAACAAGAATCTAGTTGGAAATAGCTTTAAGAGCAATAGGCTTCATTTGGGGACTCAGATGCTCAAAATACATGTCTGCGTTAAAACAAAAATAAAAATTATTTTCTGTAAAATAGAACAAAAGTACATAAGTAAGATCTCCAGTATAATGCCTGGCACATATGTACTCAGTAAATGGTTTTTTTCTTCTTCTTTTTTAGCATACCAGAAATGAGAAAGATCAAAGATTTGATGTACTAAGTAATATGGGACATCACTTGTAAAATTCTTAATCTTTTAGCAGGAAATGATATGAGACATCTCTTGCAGAGTTCTTAATTTTTTTAGTAAGCTTAGTTAAATTTTCTTACCCCCTTTCTTTGGGAAAAAGGCTCTCTCTCCCAAATCCAGATAATTACCCTAAAACTGGTAACTCAGGCCCTCTGGCTTTTGATAAGGATCATCGGAGCATCATATGGGAATGGCGTAGGCCAGGTAGGATCTTTAGAGTCTGAGTGGGGTGGAGACTTTAGGCGAAAGGTTTTTCTTTATTCTTTAAGAAATATATTAACCAAGCCTGTTTTTTTTTTTACTTGCTCAGTAAGAAAATCAATAATAGAAATTAATAGCTATATGATTTAAATGACAAGTTTGTATATTCTTTTCCTTGTCTTAGGACTGAAGCAGCACTTCAGCAAGAAACCTAAGACCCTGCCCTGGCTGAGTAGGAAAGGGAAACAGCTCCATGAAATCCAATAGGCAGGGACTATGACCCTTCTAGCAGGAAGCAGATACAGAAGAAGAGACCTCCTGTCCCTCAACATCCATACTAATAATAAGGGGGTTCATGGCTCTTAGAAATGAGTTAGGCAGGAAAGTTAGTTACACAGTTTCAGGTATGTCCTAAAAAACACTGAGGTCATTCTATTCTAGAAAGGGTCTGCTCCAGTCCACCTACAATTAAGCAATTCAGAACGTATTTTTTGAGCTAAAGTAACTCATACCAGGAAACAAGTGCACAGAAAATTGAGTACCAGTTTAAGCCAGTCAATCACACCTACACAATGAAGACCCAACAACTTTCAACTCACCTGAGCCTCATTATACCATCACTACAATGATGCATATACCTGTAAGTTCATTAATATTATTATAACAGACTGAATTCTAGGAACAAACATGCGCAGAAAGCAAATGATGAATAACTGAGCCCTGTCAATCTTAATTGTCAATCAAGGAAGCCCACTCCTCTAAGAAAAGTGACCACCCACAGCAAATAGGGATAAAACCTGAAAGCTTTGTCACCAGGTCTTTTGAGCCATGCTTCTCTTGCTCGGGCTCGCTTCCACATTTGGAAGTGTACTTTCCCTTCTAATAAAACTTTTCTTGTCTGCTATATTTCGGTGTCTTGCTCAATTCTTTGTTCAAGATATCAAGAATATGGACAACACGCCAGAGTGGATCCCCACTCTCTCATAACACAAGTACTTAAAAATAACCCAGATCTAAGAAAGTAAGAAAACTGCTAATGATGTATTTCAGAAGTCCTATGGGTAAATGATTCATTAGTAGGATACCTCTCTGTGAAATATTGGGTCACTTTGAGCTCATAGTCTAAATTTCTCATAACTGTATAAAAATAACACAAAATAATATATTTTATTGGAAATGATTTTCAAAATACTTTATAAGAAAATTATTAACTATATATTAATGACATATTAACAATGTATTTCAAGGCTGTGTTGGAAGCACACACAACTAAAATGATCTGTCTCCTCAACTTATGCTTCCTGGGTATGGACTAATCCCAAGGCAATTCTAAGTTTGATGAGGCTAAGTACAAGTATAAGCAAAAAAAAAAAAAAAAAAAAAAGAAAAAAAAAGAAAGAAAGAAAAGAAAAAATTCTCTCTTTCTTATTTGAATGTCCTAGCTCACGCACATATAAAAGCTGAGTACGTAATATTCTAAGGAAGTGGGGAGAACACATCTCAAAATTGAACATCAGCAAGCCTGGTTAACAAGACCAGTAGTATCATTAGGTAGTGCTGTGGGATTCTCGAACAGAGAGACACAGGAACTGAGGCTATAAGCAGGAAGCAGCGTTTATTGATGTCGGCACCAGCTCATGGATTCTTATCCAAAGGCTGAGCCCCTCTTGTAACATGGCAGGCAGTTTTATACAATCTTGTACTTCCGCATTCCTACACAGCTACAGATATTCCATATAAGGAAGGAGAACATAAGGAGAACATTGATTGGCTGCCAACCTATAAGGAAACTGGCGTAATCATTTAAGCAAGTTTTCGGACTGCCGGGTCAGTTGGAGAGTCCTGGAAGCAGGGGTGCAGTCAGGAACCAACTGGTTCAAGCAGGAAATGGTCAGGCAGGATCAGGATGCCACACTAATACAAACATATAATCACTTAAGTGCTCAAGGGTGTGTTTCCTTAAGAGTAAGGGAAACTGAGGGCTAGATTGCTGAAAGTGGTATAGATAATTACTAAGGTTCTTTTCCAATTAAATGCCTATGTTCCTTACTATGTAAAATCATGTAGATGGATTTTAGAGATGGGTTAAAAACAAAATTATTTCCTCTTCTGTTGAATTATAAAGATAATATCACCCCATTCAATATTCCATGAAAAAAAATGTTTGTTGATCATCCATGATATGCCAGGAACTGTGAAAGAAAAGAGCATGTCCTTTTTGTGACAAATAATTAGTGCACACTGAGGCACAGAAACAAGTACTTACCTTACCACATGACCAACTTTCACATCCCCAAGCACCATATGGGTTCTCAAAGGTATTCTGAAACCACAAATCAGGTACAGATCAAAGAAAAACTAAATATAAGAAACTTTAGCTTTTACTTCAAGTCTAAATGTGGTAAATTTGAATAGAAGCACGGAGTTATTAGTAGAGATCTGAGCACTGGCGCCGAGTATGCTGTAACTGACCACAAGGTTATGGGCCACATCGCCTCCCTCTCCCAAGTTATACAAGCAGTTAAGCCTCCTTCATTGGTTTTTAACTCTAGCTACACATTGCAATCTCTTGGGGAGCTTTAAAACCAGATAGGGTCTGAGTCAACCCAGACCTATTAAAATCAGACTCTCCTGAGTAAAGGGGGTCAATTGTATTGTGATGGATGGACTTTTGATGGAGGTCACTTTGTCATGTATACAAATATCAAATTATAATGTACACCTGAAATGTATATAATGGTATAAACCAATTTTACCTCAATTTTTAAAAAATTCAGACTCTCAGGTTGTGAGGTCCAGGCAGTGATAACATTTAAAATGCCCCCAAAGAATTATGTGTAGAAAGGAACTCAGAATTTCCAGGTTTCTTTCTGACTATGACACCCTTACCTCCCTTTTCTTACCATTTTTTACAAAACTTCCAATAGTAAATTCTTTGTCTGCCTCTTTGAGATGTAAATCATCTCCCAGCCTCTTGCAGTTTTTACAAGCCAGGAATATCTTTCTTAAGGATGAGGGGGCCATCTTTCCTTCTGGGAACCCTATTTTTCAGTCTCTGTAGAAGGATAGTGGGAACCTAATTTCTAAAAGCCTGAATTAGTGAACCAGAAGACCTAATCATACTGATTAACCTCCACCTTCACATTCCTTAATGCATTTCAGAGGTGCTTAATTACAGTGTAAAACTATGAAGATTATGCAGGAATGCATGACTAGGAGAAGGAAACTGCATTGATATTATAAGCGGTATAAGTAGAGCAGAGAAGTTAAAAATGATGATAAACCAAAACATACTAACCTGTGTAAGAGAGAAGACAATACAGAAGTAAAGTGGTATACTCAACAAGGGTAGGCATGCTCTGAACAGGTAAAATAAAAAAAGTTGTATGCATTGAGCACCTACTGTCTTAGGCATTTTACTTATGTTCTCCAATTATGTTTATAACATCCCATGGAGATAGATTTTATGAGATAGTTCTTGCTGTCTTTATTTTACAATGAAGAAAATGGTTTAGTGGCATTATGTAATTTCCCCAAGGTTATTCAGGGCCCATGCTTGTACTAAAAATTCAGGTCTGTCTAAAACTCACACTCTATTTCATCCAGATTATTAATAAAATTATTAAGAATAGACTTGAAATTTATCAACTTGATAAGTACTTCTTGCCACAAGATAGACACTCACCCATATCAGGTGCTTGCACTCAGCTCATCATCTAGTTCTATGTCTGGATGTGGCCAGCAAAAAGTATATTAATTTGATGAATAAAAATATGCAGTTTCACATGTAAGTCAGCTATGCCTACTCAAAGAATCACTATTTTAAGAAGAGGTTTTATAATTCTTCTATAAATATACTATATTTGTAGCTTAGCTTACCTTGATCACCTCATAGATGTTAAATTTTTTCTTGTCATTTTAATGTTTGACCTATTAACCACACTTAGATGTATAGATGATGTGTTCTTATTGTTCTTTTGTTCTAAAACTGCCCATACATACAGGCTAATTTTAAAAATTATTTTCTAAATTTGACCATGAAATTATGATTCCTTCATTCAGCATCCTTAGATCTTTGTTATGTTGATTTAGTCACTTAGTGCCAGAAACTTCTAAATGGTTCCTTTTGTACTCTTCATCAATAGGTATTTTATAAGTTCTTATTCTTTTCTGCCTTATAGTCACATTTTTAAAATTAATTTAATATCTAAGCCCCTTTGGTCATCATCCACCTCTTCATTTCTAATGTGACTCTTCAGCAGCTCTTTTCCCTGGGAACTTTATAAATATGAATTTAATTCTTGATTTTCTCTCCCTCTTTAATGATTCACAATTTATTCTGGTCTTCTCTTTCTCTTATCTTCTTTCTACAAACTGTAAGCCTATAATCTGTGTCTTATTATGCCGTGCTTTTTCTGTCCAATTTGCTCTGTGCTCGTATTGGTTCATTTCTTGGCTCTGCACTACAAGAGATGGTGTTTTGGGGCCCTTTTCATTCTTCTTCAGAGAAATAGAAGCAATTTAACTTCCTTAGCTCTGATTCATAGGTGCTTTCATGTGCTTAGGGCTTTTGATGTTCTGTTGCTCATTTGATTCAACAAATAACTGAACATTCTCAAATTTACTTCTTGGCCATCTAATTTCTTTGTCAGGTAGTGTATTTCCACAATGCCTTTCAATATCTGACAGACATTCAATTGGAAGTGGGCACAGAGGAGGAGCAGAAATGGTGAACAGACCCTCCCTCCTCCAGCTCTGTCTTTTTTGATTAGTTGACATTCAGAAAAAGGCTCCTGGATGCTAGCTTTGAAAGTCCCTGAGCTAAGAACAAGAGAACAACTGGACAAAGAGATAACTTCTCTTCTTGAAAAGACTCCAGGCATCAAGCCAGAAAAAAATGCATGCCATCATAATAATTCAACCCAAGGGCAGTTAAAAGGGAAGGGATAAGAGAGGTGGGCAAGTTGCTAGAAACTGGCTAAAAGCCAGTCCGTCGCAGGATTCAGCCTTAGACTGGCCTAGCAAGAGGAAAAAAGTATGAGTAATAAGAAACCAATACTTTGAGCTATATTTCTCATTCAGCCCTTAGCATCCCATATATCCTGATTCTCCAAATAAAATTGTCAAGATATCTCCAACTCTGGAAACCCCATTCCCTAGATTTTAAACAATGGGAGACTAAGGTCTCAGGAAACATCAACCCTCCTTTAGAAGTACAAATAAAAAGAGAACTGACAACAATGAAGTCAAAAATAAGGAAAATTGATCAAAAGCATGAGAGCAAAGGCATTAAAGAGTCAAAAAGAAAGTGCCCTAACTGCCAAATTTTGCACTGATATAAGGTCAAATAGGAAAGTGCTTTGGGGTTTCTGAAGACAAGTTGCTCTGTAGATGCCAATAATAGCATTATTTTTGCCTTCACTGGAGATAAAGAATAAAAGCATATCAAGAGGGTGCACATGATCTCAAAAGCAATGCATCCATGCATATCCATTTCCAAACAAATTTACACAGCTCAATTTTTTAAAGGAAAGAAATAAAATACTCCTTAAGTTGTCCCATGCATGACATACATTAGTGGAGGCCAAAGTCTAAGCCCTGATCATCATCATCTGTTGCTACTAAAGCTTACTGTGTTAACCACCTTTAGAAATATTTATAGATTAGTCACTGAGAAAAGTAAGTTCACAGCAAGTTTGTTCTCAGGAGAAAGATTCTGCTATTTTCATACTATTATGTAAAATGTGAATTAACACAAATTACATGATAATTATTTTTTTCACCTTTTAAAAAATATTTAATTAGTTTTTAAATTTTATTTATGACAATTATTTTTGTTTTCAGCAAATGTTGACTCTAAAGTCTGTTAGATGTAGCTAAAAATAGCATTGCTCTTTGAACAGAGAATAACATATTGGCACACAGGAATGTTTCTGTTAATCATCAGATTAGAATGATCATTTTAGAAGCCTGCTTAAATTTTCATTAGCATCTAATAGAGAAAGAAATGTAAACTAAGGATATTTTACAGTGAGCCAAATGAAATTGTTTTTAAATGTTACTTCTATAAATGGAAATGCATGTTGGTTATCAAGATCTCCAAAAATCTTGATAAATCTGTATATATATCAAGTTGCATAAAAGTTCAGGTGACCTTCCAGAACTCAAGATTCCCAGTTAACAGCACAGGTGATAGTGGCAGGTCTCACATGTATCCCCAGATATTACCCCACCTATGATATGGGTAGTTATAGTTGTAGGCTGAAACTATGAGGAGATTGAGAATATTGTGCTATAAATGAGGTGTTTCTATTTTATTAAGAATGTCAATTTTTGAATGGGACTGAGTTCTTCAACTTACTTCTTCTGCAACCCAGCTACTTATGCCATCAATTAAATGTCAAAGGATTTAAATAAATGTTGTCATTCTTATGTTAACTGAGAACTGTAAAAGAAATGCTTAGTGTTTTCTTAATTTTCCAAATTGGCAAGATATTTTTTAATAGCTCTATGTGTCTTATATAATCCTCAGACATTTCCATGATTATATCACCAAACTGAGAAGATCTCTAGGGTGGAGAAATGGTTAGCATAGAGACATAAAATAAGTGCTTTGTAAATGCTGGTTGATGCTTTTTCTTTTTTTTTTTTATCAAGAGTTTGCAAAACTATAATTCTTATAAACTAAACATATAAGTGTAGATTCATTTGCAATTATAAGAAATAATACAAAGAATTCTGTGCGCCCTTTACCCACTTTCCATCAATGATAGCATACTGCAAAACTATAGTACAATAAAAACTAGGATGCTGAAATTGATATAACCACAAGTCTTACATATATTTTCTTAGTATTCAATTGGTATGTGCATGTTATTAAGTGCAATATAATTTTATAATGTGTAGTTTTGTGTATCCACGACTACAGACAAAAATATAGAACAGTTCCACCACAAGAATTCCTTCTGTCGCTCTTCTATAACACACACTTAACCCCTAACTCCTGCCTCCACTAATCTTTCCTCCATTTCTATATTTTATCATTTAAGAGTGTTATATAGATGGAATCATGTAGTATGTGACCTTTTGGGATTGCTTTTTGACTCAGCATAATTCCCTTGGGACTGATCCAAGTTGTTGCATGTTTCAGAAGTTCATAACTGTTTTTCTGCGGTAAATGCCCAAAGTGCGATTGCTGGGTCAGATGAGAATTGAATGTTTAGTTTTATAAGAAACTACCAAACTTTTGCTGCAGTGGCTTTACCACTTTCAATTCCTACCTCAATGAATGAGTGATCTAATTTTTTTACAATCTTTCCAAAATTTGTCGTAGCTATATATTTTTTATTTTCATCATTCTAATAGGCATGTTGTGGTATCTCATTGTGGTTGTAACTGGCATTTTTTAATGGTAATGATGTTGAGCAGTTTTTCATGTGCTTTTTAGTATACCCTCTTCACTGAAATATCTATTTGTGTGTTTCATCCATTTTTCTTTGTTTCTTTTTTTTTCTTAAACTAACGAGTTAATAAAATTAGGTTTCAAGTGTATAATTCAATAATACATCATATGTCACCATGTATTTGACTCGTTTACCCTTACCTACCACTTTCTAATTGAACTGTATTTTTGCTGTTGAGTTTTGAAAATTCTTTATATGTATTATTTTATCTTAGGTATGCTTTGAAGGTCACTGGAAAAGCTACAGTTGATTCCAACTTAGAATAGTTCTCATGGCTTTGAAAGAGTTAACAGATTATCTGGTTAAATTTCTCACAGGTAAGGTTGCCCATATTCGCTTGACTGATTAAGTAACTGGAACCCAGCAAAGTAGGTGATTTACATGAGTCAAGCATGGTTAGTGCGTGGAGCAGGGGTTGGACTCATTAGAAATGGAGAAATGGGGCAAAGTTGAGAATCATGCTTCGTGCTTGTCTCATACCCATGGGTGGTAGCGGAACACCAGGAGGGACAGAGAGGCTGCAGGGGGGCCACTGAAAAAGAGAGGGGTCCTAGCCTCAATCAGGGGCTCCCAGCCCAGAGTCCTAGCCCAGCAGAGAGGAGTTCCCAAAAACTCTGATTGTAAAAATCAGAGAGGACTCTGGCTGTCTGGGTGAGATGGAAGGAGACTAAAACCCTAGATGCCCCTTTAAAGTGCCCACACACAGGCTCTCTTACCTACAGGTGCTCACTTGGGGCACTGGTGGTGAGTTAGAGGCTTGCACAAGATTAATATGGGGAGAGACTGCATTAACTGGTGCCAGAACAAGGGCTAGACAGGCAGCCCCCAATTTGCCCTAGGAGGGCCCCCCTACGGGGTAATCTATAGACTATGCAAATCCTTCCCACATAACCAATACAGAAGTCCTGGCCTGAGGAGATGAGCCTGCCCCACCCAATCTACAAATTCCCAGGGACTTTTGTTTCTGGGTGGCTGACACACCCTGCACCCAGAGCCAAATACTTGCAGCTGGAAGCCAGTGCTGTGAGCACACATTATAGAGACAGTTTTAGGCAGATCACTACTGCCAACATGAACTTGGGTGGATCTCAAAGGTCTGTGGGCCAGTCCCAGACAGCAGCTGAGCTTGCTATGATCTGTGATTTTTGTGAGAACGCGTGAATGGTTTCCGAAGTTGCAGCAAGACTGAGGCTGTGTCAGCTTGATAGCCCTATGACTCCTTGAAACAAGGTCTCACCTAACCACATATTACCTGTGGTGGGCCTGCTCCCAGACAACCCAGTCCCATCCTGTGTTTTCCTTGGGTCACAAATTCAAAAGTAAACAACAGCACATTGTTCGTGTGGCCCATACAAAGCCCATTCATCTGGGAGAAGCATTTGATAGTGGGCCACAAACACATCCACGAGCTTCAATAATTATTAAGCAGAGCTTGTGTGTTTTCAGGCCTAAAGTGGGTAGCAACTGGCCTTTCCATGGTTGGACCCTTATACAGGGAGCCACAGAGACAGCACTGGCATGTAAACTGACACCACAGTGGCAAAGGGAAATTTATTCAATAAATCCAAAATACTCCTGGGGTCCCTGCACCACCCAACACATATATCACCAGAGGCTCATCTAGTTTCAGAGACTTACTGGCAACTGACAGGCAGTGTCAGGCCTTGAGGAGCACTGATCCTTCTGCTAAACTGCTCTAGGTCAGGGGTAGGGGATAACTGGACCACTGCCTACAGCACGGTCTCTTTCACTTATCTATAGATCCAGCATAGGCAACAACCATCTGCAGATTGCTTTGTAGCTCCTACCAGGTAGCCCTGAGCAATCAAAGGCAGCAGCTGACCTTTGTCTACTAGGGAGTCCCTCCCAAAGGGCCACAAAATCAACACACCTGGAGGATGGCACTAGACCACTACAGAGCAACTCCTGACTAGTCCCATAAGGTACACACAAGGGTCTCAACAAGTACACAAGCCTGCTAGGGTGAATCCCACTTAATGGGGTCAGCCTCCATACAGCAACTCTTACCCTGTGAGAAAACCAATTTCCATAATTAGCAAGCCTGATCATTAATCCCATTCACTAATGTACTAATAGCAATAAAGTCTTAGCTACAACAGAAGATCACACACAACACATGCAAAGATTATGACCAGAGCCCCTGGCACAGTTAATTAGGAAGAATGTGCAACTGTTCACACAGGACACCTTCTACATAAGGCTGCCTGGCCAAGGCTGAAAGACAAAACATTTATTATTAACACATAGAAATGAACACAAGAGTCTAATAAAATGAGAGAACAAAGAAACATACCACGAATGAAATAACAGGAGAAAACTCCAGAAAATAAGCTAAATGGAATGGAGGCAAGCAACCTACCAGAGACAGAGTTCAAAATAATGGTTATACAGATGCTCAATAAACTTAGGGGAGAAGGGATGAGCACAATGAAAACCTCAACAGAGAGATAGTAAGCATAAAAAAGGACATAGACACCATAAAAAAGAACCAGACAGAAATGAAGAATACAATAACTGAAATGAAGAATATACTAGAAGGATTCAACAGTAGACTGGATGAAGCAGAAGACTGAATCAGCAAACTGGAAGACAAAGTAGCAGACTATACCCAATCAGAACAAAACAAATAATTTTTAAAAATGAGGATAGTTTAAGAGACCTCTGGACAACATGAAGCATAACAATATCTGCCTCATAAGAGTGTCCAAAGGAGAAGAGAGAAAACAAGGGATTGAGAATCTATTTGAAGAAATAATAACAGAAAACTTTCCTAACCTGGCAAAGGAATTGGACATACAAGTTCAGGAAGCACAAGAGTCCCAAACAAGAGGAATTCAAACAGACCCACACCAAGACACATCATAATTAAAATGCCAAAGTTCAAAGACAGAGAGAAATCTTAAAAGCAGCAAGAGAAAAGCAACTAGTTACTTACAAGGGTACCCCATAAGAATGTCTGCTGATTTTTCAATGGAAACTTTACACTCCAGAGGGCATTCGCAAGAAATGTTCAAAGTTATGAAAAACAAGAATCTACAACCATGAATATTCTACCCACCAATTCTTTCAATTAAAGTAGAAGGTGAGATAAAGAGCTTCTCACAGGAAAAGCTTAAGGAATTCATCACCAACAGCCAGTATTACAAGAAATATTAAAAAGACATCTGTAAAAAGAGAAGAGGTAAAAAATAAAATGGAAATGATAAATTCAAATAATGAAATGGCAGTAACTATATACCTATCAGTAATCACTAAAAATGTAAATGGGTTAAATGCTCCAATCAAAAGATATAGGGTAGCTGAATGGATAACAAAACAAGACCCATGCATATGCTATCTACAAGAGGCCACTTCAGATCAAAGACACAGACTGAAAGTAAAAGAATGGAAAAAATATATTTCACACAAAAAGAAATGAAAAAAAAAAATGCCGGGGTAGCAATACTTATATCAACAAAATAGACTTTAAAACAAAGGCTGTGATAAGAGGCAAAGAAAGGCATTACATAATGATAAAGGATCAATAAATCAGGAGACATAACCATATACACACCCAACATAGGAGCACTTATATACATAAAGCGATTATCGACTGATAAAAGGAGAGATCAATAGTAATACACTCATAGGAGACTTTAACACCCCATTGACACTAATGGACAGATCTTCCAGGCAAAGCATCAACAAGGAAACAATGGGCCTAAAAGACACAATAGACCAGATGGTTTTAATAGACATTTTTCAGAGCATTTCACCCCAAGCCAGCAAAATATACATTCTTCTAAAGTACACATGGAAAATTTTCATGATAGACCACATGTTAGGATGCAAAACAAGTCTCAATAAGTTTAAGAAGATTGAAATCATATCAATCATCTTTTCTGATCACAATGGTATGAAATTAGAAATCAACTACAAGAAAAAAAATTGGAAAATACACAAACACATGGAGGCTAAATAACTTGCTGCTAAACAATGAATGTGGGTTATCAATGAGATCAAGGAAGAAATCAAAAGATACCTAGAGAAATGAAAATAAAAACACAATGACTTAAAAATCTATGGGAAACAGCGAAAGCAGTCTTAAGAGGGAAATTCTTAGCAATACAGGCCTACTCAAGAAACAAGAAAAAGCTCAAATAAACAATGTAACCTTACACTTAAAAGAACTATAAAAAGAAAGCAATCAAAGCCCAAAGTGAATAGAAGGAAGGCAATAATAAAGATCAGAGAAGAAATAAATGAAATAAGATTTAGAAAAACAATACAAATGATTAGTGAAACCAAGTGCTGGTTCTTTGAAAGGATAAATAAAATTGACAGACCCTTAACCAGACTCATAAAGGAAAAAAGAGAGAGGACTCAAATAAAATAAATAAAATGAAAGAAGAGAAATAACTATGGACTCCACAGAAATACAAAGAATCATAAGACAATACTACGAGCAATTATATACCAACAATTTGGACAATCTGGAAGAAACAGACACATTCCTAAAACATACAATTTCCCAAGACTGAGTCAAGAAGAAACAGAAAATCTGAACTAATTACCATCAATGAAATCAAATTAATTAAAAACCTCCCAAAAAACAAAAGTCCTGGACCAGATGGCTTCATGGGCAAATTTTACCAAATGTTCAAAAAGAACTAACACCTTTTCTTTTCAAACTATTCAGAAAAATTCAAGAAGAAGGAAGGCCCTTAACTCCTTTTATGAGGCCACCATCACCTTCATTCCAAAACCAGACAAAGACATTACAAAAAAAGAACACTATAGGCTGATATCTCTTATGAATGTTGATGCAAAAATCCTCAACAAATATTAGCAAAACAAATTCAGAAGTACATTAAAAATATCATAAACCATGATCAAGGTGGATTTATTCCTTGGTTGCAAGGTTGGTACAATATCCTCAAATCAATTAAGGTGATACACCACATTAATAAATTGAAAGTTAAAAACTATATGATCATATCAATTGGTGCAGAAAAAGTGTTTGACAAAATCCAGCATTCATTTATGATAAAAGCTCTCAGCAAAGTGGGAATAGAGGGAACATACCTCAACATATTAAAGGCCATATATGACAAATCGACAGCTAATATCATAGACAGCTAATATCATATTCAATGGGGAGAGGCTAAAACCTTTTTCCTTAAGATCAGAAACAAGACAAGAATGCCTACTTTCACCACTCTTCTTCAACATTCCATTGGAAGTTTTAGCCACAGCAATCAGGCAAGAAAGGGGAATAAAAGATATCCAAATAGGAAAGGAAGAAGTAAAACTCTCACTATTTCCCAATGATGATATTTTCATAGAGAACCCTAAAGTTTCCACCAAAATACTGTTAGAACTGATCAATAAATTTAGTAAAGTAGCAGGATACAAACCATATATTCAGAAGTCAGTGCATTTTTATGTGCCAGTAATTAACTTTTGGAAAAAAAAATTAAGACAACAATTCCATTTATAATTGCATCGAAAATAATAAAACCTGGGAATCAAATTAACCAAGGAGGTAAAATACCTGTTTTCATAAAATTATAAGTCATTAAAAAAAATTGAAGAAAGTACAAATAAATGGAAGCAAACACCATGCTCATGGGTAGGAAGAGTCAACATCATTAAAATGGTCATACTACCCAAAGCAGTCTATAGATTCAGTGCAATCCACATGAAAATAACAATGGAATTTTTCACAGAAGTAGAACAAATAATCCTAAAATTTATATGGAATCATAAAAGACCCTGAAGAATTGGTAATCTTGAAAAAGAAGAACAAAATTGAAAGTATCACACTACCTAATATCAAACTATACTACAAGGATACAGTAATCAAAACAGCATGGTACTGGCAAAAAAAAAAAAAAAAAAAAACAGATACATTGATCAATGGAATAGAGAGCCCAGAAATAAATCCACATATCTCATTAAATGTATGACAAAGGAGGTAAAATACACATGGGGCAAAAACAGTCTCTTCAATAAATGTGTTGGGAAAATTGGACAGATACATGCAAAAAATAGAAACTGGACCACCTTCTTATGCCGTATACAAGAATAGAATCAAAATGGATTAAAGACTCAAATGTGAGACCTGAAACTATAAAATTCTACAAGAAAACATAGGCAGTAAATTCTCTGATATTGCTAACAATAATTTCTTTTCCAATATATCTCCTCAGTGAGGGAAACAAAAGAAAAAATTAAAAAATGAGACTACATCAAACAAGTTTTTATAGCAAAGGAAACCATAACAAAATAAAATGACTGACTAAATGGGAGAAAATATTCACTTATGATATATCTGATAAGAGGTTA
Organism: Eonycteris spelaea; assembly: GCA_003508835.1. Classification (NCBI taxonomy): domain Eukaryota; kingdom Metazoa; phylum Chordata; class Mammalia; order Chiroptera; family Pteropodidae; genus Eonycteris; species Eonycteris spelaea. The sequence continues at coordinate 173,281 of PUFA01000154.1, forward strand.
ATATCCAAAATATATAAAGAACTCACGTAACTCAACAACAACAAAAACAAACATCCAATTTAAACATGTGCAAAGGACCTAAACAGATATTTTGCCAAAGAGGAAATACGGATGGCCAATAGACATATGAAAAGATGCTCAAGGTTACTAATCATCAGAAAAATACAAATTAAAACCACAATGGTATATCACCTCACACCTGATAGAATGTCTATCATCAATCAATCAAAGAACAAGTGTTAGCGAGGATGTGGAGAAAAGGGAACCTCGTAGACTGTTGGTGGGATTGCGAATTGGTACAGCTGCTATGGAAAACAGTCTGGAGCTTTCTCGAAAAATTAAAATAGATATACCTTTTGACCCAGCAATTGCACTTCTGGGTATTTATCCAAAGAAAACCAAAACAATAATTCATAAAGTCTGTACCCTAATATTAATGGCAGCACAATTTACAATAGCCAAATTATAGGAAGCAACCTAAATGCCCATCAACAGCTGATTGGATAAAGAACTTATGGTCCATATATGCAATGGAATATTACTCAGCTATTAAAAGAAAAGAAATCCTACCATTTGCAAGGACATAGATGAACCTAGAGGTTATTAGCTGAGTGAAATAGAGAAAGATAGATACCATATGATTTCACTTATATGCAGAATCTAAGAAACAAATAGAGCAAAATAATCAAAAACTGACTGACAAATATAGAGGACAGTTTGGTGATGAACAGAGGGAAAGGAAGTTGGGGCTGACAGAACTGGGTGAAGGGTTAAAGAAGTACAAATTAGTAGTTGATAGATGGTCACGCGGATAGGGAGCATGGCATAGGGAATATAGTTAGCATTAATATATTGGCTAGGTGGAAAACCAGAAGAGAGAAAGAGCAATCAGGGGATCATTTTATAAACTATAGAAATGTCTAACCAATGTACTGTATGTTTGAAACTAATAAAAAAAAAAAGAAAAAGAAAACAACAACAAAAAGAATAAAAATTGCAGCACTTCCATAAAAAAAAAAAAAGAAAGAAAAAGTTTAGTGTCCAACCAAAAGATAGAGTGGCTGAATGGATAAGAAAACAAGACCCTTATATATGCTGCTGCAAGAGACTTACTTCAGATTGACAGACGCACACAGACTATAAGGAAGAGGACGGAAAAAGATATTGCATTGATAGACCTAGAGGGTATTGCACTGAATGAACTGGGTCATATAGAGAAAGACAAATATCTCATGATTTCACATACATGTGGAATCTAAAGAACAAAATAAACAACAAAAGTGAAAATAAACTCATAGATACAGAGAATATTTTGAGGGCTACTAGATGGAAGAGGTTTGGGGGAATGCAAAAAAATGCAAAGGGATTAAGAGTAAGAAGAAATGGATAGTCGCAGAATAGACACAGAGAGGTAGAGTATATCATTGGGAATGGTTAATAATGTTGTAATAAATATGTAAGGGGAAAGAGGGTACTAGATTTGGTGGGGTGATCACTTTGCAAGTTACATAGATCTCTGATCACTGTGCTGTACAACTGATGTTGGTGTATTATTGTATGCTAACTATAATTTTTTTAAAAAAAACCTCATTGAATTATACAATGTAAATATGAGCAACTAATTGTCTATTATATTTCAATAAAGCAAGAAAAAAACCTCTCACATCCACATTCTTCTCATTCTCTCAATGGCTACTGTTCTACCCATGTCATCACTTTCATAGACTCTTAAAAGTTCTCTGCCTCCACTGTCTTCTATCCTCAAATCTTTTTGCCACAGCTGCCAAAATAATCTTTCTAAAACAAACAAATCATCATGTCATGCCCTTGCTTAAAAATGTTCAATGTTTCCCCAATAATTTCTCACATTACTGATACAATATTAGAAAAGAATATTATAAAAGAAAAACTTCCAAAGATTTATCGTGTTGTGGAGAAAGCTTATTCCCCATTCCTGATGTGTCTGTGTTGCAAACAGAACTCAAATACCATAACTCCATTTATGTATTCACCTTAGGGAGTGAAGACTCAATTTTATTGGTTAATTTCAGAAAAAAATACAATACATACTTGACTCAGCTCTATCTTACGTTCCCCTCCCATGGAGATCACAAGTTCTTGACAGGTCTTCAAGCTTTAAGATTCAGGGACTTGTGCAAAGGAGAGAGGTCTGACTGACTCTGCACTCCCTGGAACTGAGTTGATAAGTCAGTCTAATTTTAGAGGCCAACTTGGCTCTTATACATTTCTAACCTAGTTGTCTGTCTTTCTCTTTTTGTAATGAAGGTATATTTTGGCCTTCATATTTATTTTATGTTTTACTTCCTAAAAATTTTAAGTGTTTGAGGAAGAAGAATGTTGTACTACATAAATCATGCTATTATATCATTTACATATATAATACTCTCAGAAAAGTCCTTGGCATAAATTATTTAATAAGTGATATGATTATAATGATGATTTTTAGGAGTTTTATTTGGGTGCTATTATCATTCCTTATCACCTTCAGGCAAATGGCCAAGTTGGAAGGTTGGAAGTACTCTAAATTGAGTTTATATTCATAGTTCATGGATTCCAGAAAACCAGTATAGATTGACACATCCTGAAAGAAATTTACTCCTTTTTTTCTGCACTATTGAGAGCTTCCTATATTCTTGGACAAAAGGAAGTACTTTTTAAGATAATGATTCCACCTGGGACAATTGTTTTTGGAATCAGGGACAGGTTCTGGGACAAAATATATCTGCTTTCCAGCAGTCCAGGAAAATACTCAAAGGAGCATTGGTGAATATTATGATAAGCATTTCAGAAAGGCGAAATAAGGCTATTCTGAGAAACTGCTATTTCCCTTTCTTGAATGTGACAGTCTTCTCATTTTTGACCATCTCCTTAATGGTTAAGTACAATGGGCTAAAATAAATAAAGGAGTAAAGAACTAAGGTATGTTAATGTTCACTCCCTCCACCCCCCAGTTATTATTTTCTTCTTATAAACAGAACTTATTAGTATAACTCTGTCTGTCTTTACCCTTATATTTTTCTAATGTTGGGTAAGAGAGTGACCTGAATGATAAATTTGGGAAATGTAGTTGGGGCTGCTTGACCCAACCAAACCCTTTGTTGTTGTTGTTGTTGTTAGAAGAGATCTTATGTAGAATCACTCCTAATCATAATTTGAGCAGAGGCTAATTCTTGCCAAGGATAGGCCTGCCTTAGTCTACCTCTGCTTGTAACAAAATAGGTATATCTGGTTGATTCAATCTTGCGGTTCAGTTCAGGTCCATTAACTTGTATATTAAGTTACATTTACCAGTGTAACTCCACCTTTACCTGTTTTATTTCTTGCATGGTTCAGTACCCAGGCTGAGATGGGAGATCTATTTATCATGGCTCCAACATCTCATATTCTCTTTTTCTCATTCTATTTTCTAGTCAGTCTGAGCTATTAATTGCTCTTCATAATACTCCCCCAAAATATCTTGCTTTCATGTCTTTGCCCATTTTTGTTTCTGCCTAAATATTCCTTTTTAGTTACTGCATATTCAGAAACCTTTTTTATACTTCAAGACCAATGCAAATACCTCCTCCAAAATAAGTAATGTTATCTCAGAGACATTGTCTTTTTGTTTACAGCGCTATTCTTTGTGCCTAGCTTATAATAACTGGCACATATTAGATTGCTAAATGTATTGAGAATATTTGGAATAAATAAGATGGACATTAGGAAACAGAGATTACTTTCTGCTTAGAATATATTTAGGCATTAGTTCTAAGGTAATTTATGTTCTTTCCTTCAAGAAACTTGATTTAAGGGATAAACATATGTAAACAAATAGCAGAAATTCATCACTTTCTTCCTTAAAGTATGGTTATTTTATATATATACTTCATATCCTAAAATAAACCCTAAAGTTCTTGAATAAGAATTCAGAATTCTGCATAAGAATGCATTACATATTGTAGAAAATATGAAATTACCTGCCAAATGAATAATTGAATCTGTAAATTAAGAGGTTCTCTAAAACTTTGAGATTCCATTGAACTGCTACTTCAACTAATGTAACAGACATGAGTGACACTCTCTTTTCTACCTACTGACCCACATCAACAATTCCCAGTGAGGTCTAAGGGTGAAAAGATGAATCTAAGTCACTTTTGAACTTATCTGACATGCACATCAATAAGAGTTGTGGCCATTTATGGGGGGACACCAACATGTGCTATTGAATTCTGTAACTTCTAACGCCATATTCAGAAAGTTTACTTATACTGTTTAGTCCATACACTGTGATTTTCTGTTATTGCCGCTATATGCCATACATCTAAGTTTGAGATAACTTGCAGGGAGCTGTCTTCCACTAGGCAAAAACAGTGATCTACCATATTATTATGACAAAATTCATTTCTTATTGTTCCTTTTTTTGGGGAATGGTATTGTTGGATCATAGGAGAAAATATATTACTTTATAAGAAATGGTCAGATCTTTTTTCGAGCAGTTTTACCATTTTGTACACCACTAACAATGTGTAGAAATTTTGGTTGCTCTACTTTGTCACTATCACTTACAACATTGTCATTGTTGTGAATAGTTTCTTTTGTTTGTTTATTATGATATTATTGTGACAGAAGAGCTTAGAACAAATTAACCAAAAATCGAAAGTTACATTGTCTCAGTACAGATGCTCCTTATAAAGAAAAAGTAGTTTTACGAATTAAAACATACAGGTATTTGGAATTTATGAGGCAGCACATAAGACATTCAGGAGATTTATATGTTCTAGACATGTTCTTTGAAAGTGATGATTCTCAAGGTCTCATCTCTCTAGCTAAGCATTCCACCATATGGAACTGAATTTGACTAAATTTTATTTACAGTTTTGGTCATATTTTTTTACATCAAATTATAACTACTTTATCATATTTTATTGTTTTCTTTTTAAATTAGTTTCATTTTGAATAAGAAAGAGTTGGTCATTATAACCATTTCTGTTTTATACTACATTGGTTGTTCTGTCATTGCAGTGAGGCATCTCATTTCTCAGAATGATGGATAGCTCTAAATGTAGACATAAATAAATAAGTAAATAATAAGTGATAGTGTTTTTAGAAGAAAGTACAGCTAGATACTTTTATGATTTGGAGTAGACAAATAATTTTTTAAGCAGGATTTTTTAAAACATCGAAGAAAATATTAGCAGATTGGACTTCATTAAAATTAAGAACATTTGTCCATTAAAAGATACGATAAAGAGTGAAAATTCAAGACACAAGTTGAGAAAAGATGCAATACATATATCTCAAAAAGAATGCAAATCCAGAATGTTGTACAAGCATTAAGGAAAAGACAGAGAAACTGCCAGAAAAAAATCGGTAGGAGACATAAAGAAACACTTAAAAAAAAAAAAAACTCAATCAAACAATATTCAAATGATCAACATACATGAGAATTGTACTTCACATCATTATTCATCCAGCGAATGGGAATTATAATTATAATAATACATAATTGAACTCAGCAATATGGCTAAAATTAAACTAACGGATAATACCAAATGCTGACAAGGATGTGAAGTGATTAGAACTTGTATGTTGATGGTGAAAGTGTAAACTGGTCCAAGCACTTGGTTTGGCAGTATCTACTAAAGCAAAATATATACCTAACCTTTGGCCAGGAATACTACTCTTGGAAATAACCCCAACAGAACTCAACATATATGTCCACCAAAAGTCATACACTGAAATATTCAGAACAGCTTTGCTCATAATAGCCCCAACTGGATACAAATTCAACATCCAGCAATATTAGAATGAATGATAGAATTGTGATATATTTATACAATGGAATATTACGCAATGAGAAAACTTATGACTACTGCTACATGCAACAGCATGAATGAAGAAACAAGAGTGTATACTGTATGGTTTCATGTATATGAAGTTAAAACACAGGCAAAAGCTATCTTAGTGATATAGATCATACTAATAGTTACGTTTGTGTAATATTTATTGAGAGGAAGAACAGTGGGCCTAACAAATGCAGTTTACTGTCTAAAGTTTTGTGGGGTTTTTAAAGAAACTATATAAAGATAAAAGAAAAACAAATAGTCTAATTTTGTATAACTCGGCTGATCGTCTTGTACATTTACTTAGTTAAATCTCCCAAATCTAGTTTAGCCATAAAAGACTATGAGATAATATATGAAGATTTACTTGCTGGGTAGTCTCAATCACACTGTCCCATGTATTTCTTGTCCTTTAAGGAAAGGACACAGCTAGTGAAAGGAAGAATGGTGAGCAAGATGGCCTCAACTTGACTACGCTTAGACAGATTTCTTCCTGACTATAGGCCCCTGACCTCTCTTTTCTCAAAGCATTTACCTTACAAAAACTTGTACTTATAAATTCTTCCTCTGCTTCTTTGAGATATAAATCTTTATTAAGCCTCTTGCCAGTTATACAATCCAGGGATGTCTTTCTCAAGGACCCAGAAGTCATCACTTTGAAATGTAATCGTCAAGGAGCATAACACCCCTATCTCCCAGTCTTTGTGGAAGGGAAAGAGCCTAACTTCCATTAGCACCAATTAGCAAACACAGATGTTCTAATCACATTAACCTGACCTACCTCTCCCTAAAATCCTCCAAAATTTAACAACTAGCTGACCCCACCATTTAAAAACTCAGTCACCTTTTGTTTCAGCAGAACTCAGTTTAATCTCTACCCCCTGTTGCAATAGTCCGGAATATTTTCCTTGCCTGTTTAATTCTGCCCAGCACAATTCTTTTTTTGACACTTTGCTCCCTTGAAGAGTTAAGCTTAGAGTGGGGCCATAGTTGCCAGATCCTAAGGGCATTACTGATTCTGAGAGCCACTACTTTCTTGAACACGTTCATCAGGGATATTCTCAAAGTTATATCTCAGGGTGCTTGGGCATTGCCAGCGCTCTCTAATGTGAAAACATCCTTATAATCAAACTTACACCAGATGGATTTAAAAAAAAAGAAAAAAAAAAAAAAAGATCTACATGACTATTTCCGGATGGTCAACAAGTACCAATTTATAAGTTAGTACATAAAAATGCAATAAGTATGGCATGCAAGTAAATTCCAAAACACCTAATCAAGAGAATTTTTAGATTAAAGCCAAATCAACAACGATTATATATAAAAAATGGTTGGTTTGTGGACTTTTTAACTGGATAAAAGTTAACAGAGATATGTCAATTCATCAACACACACTTGGGGGATAGTAAACACCCTAGAATGCTACAAATAAAATAATTTTTAAACATTACTGGTCCAATTTCACTAAGAATAAAAGGATTAAAAATCAAAAAGCATTCTTGAGTGCCAAAGATGAGAAGAATTATGAACTCTTAAAGAGAAGAACAAGAAAAATGGAGGCTAATAATTAATAAAGCCAGATTGTTATTTTTATTTTTTTTATTAATTTTGGAATATAATAATTGAGGAAAAAACAGGTTCACCCTATGAGTGATAAAAATATTAAACAATTGAGTGAAAAAACTCAACCAACACCTGGTACCAGCAACAGATGTTTATGTTGTAAAATAGTCTGATGCTTTATGTCCTGTAGAAATGTCCTCATTAAACCTCTTGTTGACCCAAACAAACAAACCAAAAAAAGTCAAGGGAAGATTTTGATATGACAATCCAAAAACTTCTGTTGTTAAATTCATATCCTTCTTGAGTAAGAAGATCTTGTAGGACAAAGAGGGCTTTGAGTCCTCACATTGGTTAGGGGTAACCTGATTTACCTTTCTCTCAAGGATTTTGGGGCTTCTTACAGAATTAGATAAAATTCCTAGCCCAGTTAGTGTAAATTATATCTGGTGGACACTAAACAGATAGAGAAGAGAAAGTTTAGTCTGAAAATCCACAGCCCCCCAGCAGAGAGTTTTAGAACAAATGACTGGAACTGGAAAGTTTGAAAGTTACCATAGATTCAGGCAGTATCTGCCTTAGGCTCCAGCAAAAGGGTCGCTACAAATCAGGGGTTTCCTCAATTTGAGTGCCATATTTAAAACTTTCTAAAGTCCTCTGGTGTCTGTGGGCACAGTTATCCCATAGGGCTTAACCAAATCTGCTTCTTTCCCTCAAAGCATTCTCAAAATTTCTACACTTCATCCACTTCATATAAGAGGTTGACCAAAGCCCCCATGAGCTCTGGAACCTGTGCCTGTGGAAGTCATCTTGGGCCTCTGTGGCCAGCCATATTTGCAGAGGGCGTGTGTGGCTTGGCAGGCAGATGGCTCCTGCTAACTGGTGAGGTATTTCTTATGTAGGGTTGAGATCAGGTCCCCAGAATGGTGCTAACATACTTATTTGGGATAACTCAAATTGTTTATAAACTGTGCCCCATGCATCCTAAAAGTAACCCTGGCTTCAGAAGGTTGAGAAGATATTTTTTTCTTCTGACTTCTGATATTGCATATATAAGAAACTTTGTGCTAGAGCAATGAGTTGTATGGAATTATTACGAAAGGAGAGGGAGAAAAAAGCAGAAATGGAAGAAGAGATTGACTTCTGAATGGTGCAAAGTGACAATAATATGATATTATAATGCACATTTTACAAACAAAACTCAGGTTCAAAGCATAGGTTACTTGCCCTTCCGTGTTAACATAACCATTAAGCACTTCTACTATTACCAGGATATAACCACACCAGTCTTGGATTCAAGAAGTGAACATTTAATCAGAAGCAGAAAAAGACCAATGCAAAGAGATAGTCAAATGACCAAAAGACATATCCTATGTCCTGGAACATAACAGAGACACGATTTCACCATGAGCATCCAAAGATCTACAAAGACGTAGCTCAAACAGCAACCCTGCCTAAGTCACTTTAAGTGGTGTTTTTCTTTTTGTATCAACTGATCATATAGTAAGAATTTGTCTCTGGACCAGAGTGACTTGTTCACTGTTACACTATCATGTGGAGTTCCAGCTGAACTATTAGTCAGCTGAAAACTACAACTGAGAACTCCAATATGCCCCCCAAATATGTTTTTAACTAATTTTATCTGGATTATTGAAAAAACGCATACTTTATGTTGACTTTATGTGCCCAACCTCCTGTTTTTAATTGAAGAATCTACATTTATTGTACATATAAATTCAAAAAAAAATTTTAAGGAATAAGTAAGAAGAAAGTTGCTTTTGGGCAAAACCGCAGAGAAAAATTAGCTAAATAATTATACAACTGGCTTAAACAGTGCCTGAGATATAAGGGAGTCTGAGGCTGAAGGTAATTTTTAGGAGTCTAATAAAGATTATTCCTGCATAATTAAATCAGGTTAGAGAGCTAGGAACTTCAGACAGGTAATAGCTGCTAGAATATACCTTAATCTCCTAAGAAAAGTGTCTCTTAAACCATTTATCATCAAAGTTCAAAAGGTGGGAAAAGTGCCCTGTGGGTAGCAGTGAATTAGGTTAGGTGACTTCATGGCTCAACGTCTTCTTCCATTGTAGATTCCACAGTAGCTGGACACTCCATATAAAATAGAGAAGCCACAAAACACCTTTCAAACAGTTCTCACAGTTATTTTCAGCAGACTGACATCCTTATGCCTTTTCATTTTTAAGCTGTAGCCAAAAGATCAATTATTCATGAATACTTTACTGAGCAAGAGTCTCTTAAAGCTACTCTCCCGAGTAATTAGGCTTAATGTAGATGAAAGCAGAACTAAGACTGTGTTAATGTTGTTTAATTCTGGCATTTCTTTCATACATAGGCATAATATGTATGATCTCTACTAATTTTTCAGATCAGATGTGTCCAGCCTCCTGTTCAGGTCAAACATGGGAAAGGACATTTCTTGACCCATCTATAATTAAAGCAAATTATTTCAGGCAGCATGATTTTTATTAGAAAAATATTAAAATAATGGGACAGGAAAATTATTATATAATGCTAAATTTTACCTCTATAATTAACAACCTTATATAATTTAATGTTGGTGTTCATTCCAAAGCTAAGAAAAATTCAAAACTGTCTATGTCTTTCATTTAGAAGGAATAAAAAGAAACAATTGGAATCAAACATAGCTTTTAAAAAGAGATATATATTTTAGGATCAAAAAGAAACTTACTATCAATTTCATTTAGGGAGAAGGAATTCTAGCTACATTCTTAAAACTAGTATTTAAAAAACTACATTTTCTCTTTTAAGTCTCCAAAAAACTTGCCTGATATTTATGGCAGCCTCAATAGTATTTAAAGCTAACGTTCCCCTCATCACATTTTGATGAACATAAGAGTAACTGGAGTTTCGTCTCTCGTTGTTTTTTTTCTTTTTTAAAATTTATTTTTTTATTACGTTTATTGGAGTAACATTGGTTAATACAGTTATATAATTCTCAGGTCTACATTGTGTGTTTACCACCCAAAGTCTAGTCTCCCTCAGCTACCATATATTTGACCCCTTTAACCTGTCTACCTCCCCCTTTCCTCCTCCCCAACACCCTACCCTCTGGTAACACTAGTCAATTGTCCATGTCCATGAGTATCTTTCTTTCATCCTATTCATTGTTGCTTTTAGGTTATATTTCACATATAAGTGATATCATGTGATTTTTCAGCATTTTCTGTCTGGCTTATTTCAGCTTAACATGATTATCTCGAGTTCTCTCCATGTTTGTCACAAATGGCAGTATTTCATCTCTTCTTGTGGCTGAGAAATATTCTGTTGTATATATTGTACCACAGCTTCTTTAACAATCATCTATTGTAGACACTTTGGGTTGCTTCCATGTCCTAGCTACTTGAATAACACTGATATGAACACCGATATGTGAATATCTTTTCAGATATGGGTCTTCAAGTCTTTGGGGAAATACCAGTAGAATTGCTGCTATTTCATAAGGTAGATCAATTCTTAGTTTTTATGAGGATTCTCCATACTGTTTTCCATAGTGGCTTTACAATTTATAGTCCATCAGCAGTGCATGAGGTTCTTTATTCTCTGCATCCCTCCAACATTGTTATTACTTGTCTTGTTGATATAGATATTCCTAAAGATGTGAGATGGTATTACATTGTGGTTCTGATTTGCATTCCTAATAGCTAGCAATGTTGAACATCTTTTCATATTTGTTGGCAATTTGTATGTCCTCTAGGGAACAGTGTCTGTTTCAGTCCTCTGTCCCATTTTTTGATGATCATTTCTTTTTTGGTTGTTATTGAGTCATATGAGTTCTTTGTATATTTTGAATATTAGGCCCTTATTGAGGCATTGCTTGCAAATGTTATTTTCCATTCGGGATGGTTGTCTCCTTAACCTTCTTGATGGTTTTTTTTTTTGCTGAGCAGAAGCTTTTTTGTTTGATGTGTCCATTTACTTATTTTTTTTCTTTTACTCCCCTTGCCTTTGAAGTCAAATTCATAAAATCCTCTTTAAGTCCAAGGTCCTCGAGTTTAGTTCCGTGTTTCTTCTATGCTTTTTTATGTGTTTTAGGTCTCATATTCAGGTCATTAATCCATTTTAAGTTAATTTGAGTGTGCAGTGATAGAACAGTCCAGTTTCATTCCTTTTCAGTGGGGCTTTTCAGTTTTCCCAGCACCTTTTATTGAAGAGGCTTTTCATTTCTCCACTGTATGTTTTTGGTTTTTGTCAAAATTATTTGCTCATATACATATAGGTTTGCTTCAGGACTCTTGATTCTGTTCCACTGGTCTGTGTGTCTGTTTTTCTGCCAAACCATTATGCCGTTTTGATTACTGTCACTTAATAGTATAAATTGAAGTCAGGCAGTGATGCCTCAAGCCTCATTCTTTTTTCTCAGGATGGCTTTGTGATTCGGGGTCTTTTGTGCTTCCATGCAAATGCTGATGATTTTTTGTTCTATTTCTTTAAAAAATTGCCGATGGGGTTTTGATGGGGATTGGAATTAAATTTGTATAATATGCTTTAGAAAATATAGTCATTTTACTATGTTGATTCTCCCAGTCTAAGAGCATGGAATATCTTTCAATTTCTCTGTATCTTCTTCGATTTCTTTTAATAGGGTCATATAGTTTTGATTACATAGACCCTTCACTTGTTTTGTTAAATTTATTCCTAGGTTTTTATTCTTTTTGGTTGCAATTGCAAAGGAATTATTTTTCTACTTCTTTTTTCTGACACTTCATTATTAGATATAGAAACACTTTGAATTTTTTGAACATTGATTTCATGTCCAGAGACTTTACTGTATTTGCTTATTGTTTCTAGTAGTTTCTTGTGGAGTCTTTAGGGTTTTCAAAAAAAGAATCGTGTCATCAGCAAATAGTGGACAGTTTGACTTCTTTTTTCCTATTTGGATGTCTTTTATATCTTTCTGTTGCTGATTGCATTTGCTAGGACTTCCAATGTTATACTGAATAACAGTGATGATAGTGACATCTTGCCTTGCTTCCTGATCTTAGAGGAAAGGTTTTAGTTTTTCACTATTAAGATAATGTTTGCTGAAGGTTTGTCATATATGGCCTTTATTATGGTAAGGTACTTTCCTTCTATACAATTTTTTAAGTGTTTTGATCATAAATGGATGCTGTATCTTGTCAAGGGCTTTTTCTGCATTTATTGATGTATCATTGATTCTTATTTTTTAATTTGGTTTATGTGGTGTATCACATTAATTGATTTACATGTGTTGAACCATCCCTGGGTCCCTAGGATGAAGTCCACTTGATCGTGGTGTATAATCTTTTAATATGGTGCTGTATTTCAGTTCACTAGTATGTTATTTAGGATTTTTGCATCTCTTGTTTCATGAGAGATATTGGTCTATAGTTTTCCTTTTCTGTGTTATCCTTCCAGGTTTTGGTATCAGAGTAATATCAGTCTCATAAAATGAGTAGGGAGGTATTGCACCCATTTGATTTTTTGGAAGAGTTTGAGGACAAGAGGTATTAAATCTTCTTTGAATATGTGGCAGAATTCACAGTGCAGCCTTCTGGACCTGAACTTTTACTTTTTGGTAGTTTTTTGATAATTGTTTCAATTTCTATACTGCTGATGTGTCTATTTAGTTAGATTTAACCCCATCTTCTAGATTCAGTCGAGGAAGAGTGTACTTTTTCTAAGTACTGGTCCATTTCTTCTAGGTTCTTAAATTTGGTGTTTTATACTTTTTCATAGTATTCTTGTATGATCCTTTGTATTTTCTGCAGTGTCTCATAATTTCCTCTCTTTCATTCCTGATTTTGTTTATTTGTGCCCTTTATCTTTCTTTCTTTAGCAAGTTCTAGCCAGGGGCTTGTTATTTTATTAACCTTCTCAAAGAACCATCTCTTTGATGCATTTATTTTTTCTATTGTTTTTTGTTATTGCTGTTGTTGTTTGTTTTCAATTTCATTTATTTCTGCTCTAATTTTGATGATTTCTTTCCTTTCTGCTGACTTTAGGCCTCATTTGTTCTTCCTTTTTCTGTTTTCTTGGATAAAGCATTAGGTTGTTATTTGGGCTCATTCTTGTTTTTGGAGGTAGGCCTGTAATGATAAAATTTCCTCTTATGCTGCTTTTGCTGCCTGTCCCAAATTTTTGATATGTTGTACTATCATTATCATTCATTTCTATGTATCTCTTGATCTCTCTTTTTATTCTTCTCTGACCCAGTTATTCTTCAGTAGCATGTTGTTTAATCTCCATGTTTATGGTTCTTCTGCTTTCTTTTTTACAGTTGACTCTAGTTTGAAAGCATTATGATCAGAAAATATGGTTGGTATGATTTCAACCCTCTTACATTTGTTGAGGCTATCTCTGTGTCCCAGTATGTGGTCGATTCTTGAGAATTTCCATGTGCACTAGAGAATATTAAGCAGCTGTTTTGGGATGGGAGGCTCTGTATATTCAATTATGTCCAGTTGGTCTAATGTTGTGTCATTTACGGATGTTATTTTCTTATTGATTTCTGTTGGGATGATCTGTCCATATTCGACGTGTGGTATTAGGTCCCTACTTACAATAGTGTTTTTGTCTGTTTCTCCTTTAGTTCTGTTAGTTATTGCTTTATATATTTCAGAGCTCCCTGAGTGGGGCATAGATATTTAATAAATGTTATGTCTTCTTGGTGCATGATTCCCTTTATCATTATGGAGTGTACCTCAGTGTTCTTTCTTTAACCTTTTTAAAAGTCTATTGCATTCAATATTAGTACCGCTACTTCTGCTCTTCTTAAAATGTCATTTGCTTGAAATATAATTTTCCCACCCTTTCACTTTGAGTTTATATTTGTCTTTGGAGCTGAAATGAATCTCCTGTAGGCAGCATATGTTTGGGGTTTGTTTTTTGATCCATTCTGCAACTCTGTGCCTTTTTATTGGTGAGTTCAGTCTATTAACATTTAAGGTGATTATTGAAATATGAGGTTTTCATATAGCCATTTTTATCTTTTGCTTTCTGGTAGCTCAGTGTTTCCATTGCTTCTTTGTTCTTGTGTTTCTGTTTTTCTTTATTTTTGTTTGCCTTTTCTTTATTTTCTTTATTTTGTTTGTGGGCATTCCCTCTGATCCTTCTTGTTTATGTTACATACTTCGGTTCTGAAATCTTTGGTGTGTTGCTACCATTTATAAATGTGTAAATGGAATAGTTATATTATATATATATAGTTATAGTTATATATAGTTATATAGTTATATATATACACATCATCTATTTCTTCTGTGCATGCCTTATCTCTATTCCCTTGCGAATTGGGATCTTTGAATCCTTCTCCTTTTTCAGTCATCGTTATCTTAATTTGTCATTTATGTATGCTTAACGTTCATTACTATCTTTGTTATAACAATTCTATTTTTATTGTTGAGCTTATAATGCCCTGTTCTAAGTAAGGATTGCACTCTTCTGCTTTTATTTTTGTGATAGTAACTTATACTCTAATTATGTTGTGTTTTTTTTCTGTTTTAGGTGAGCTGACCTCTTTCAGTATTTCCTGTAGTGTATTGTAGATGCTTAATCACACTTGTTACCCTTAGTCTCAGTCTCTGTTCTCATTGTTAGTGACAATTTTTGGTTGCATTTGCTAGATTCTCCTGGGGCTCCACAGTGTTCGATTTTGAGGTATGGTTTGAGGGGCTCTCTGGGCTGGGGATTGGGGACTTTGGCTCAGCCTTGATTTTGCAACCATGCCTAGTAAAAATCAGCTGTTGTTTTCTGCCATTTCCACTTTTCTGTGTTCGTCCTGATGTCTGGGCCCTGCCATCACAGCATTTCAAGGCAGAGCTGTTCAGGGAACTCACCACACCTTTCCCCTCCCCTCTTCCTGTAGGGAACTCCTGCTCTGAGAGAGGCAGCTTCTTTATTTCTCTCAGTCCTCTGCCCAATACCCAGGGTTCTGACTGGGTAGCTCCTATGCATAGAACCCACACTAGAACATACTGGTGTGCAACTTGGGTGTTGTATGTTAAGTTTTAGATATTCAGCTTATTATTATTTCAAGAGGAGAGATTTGGGGAATTCTCTCACTCTGCTATGTTTCTCCAAATTCTCGAGTTTCTTCATATAATTTGTATATTGACCCTTTTTTAAATGTATCAAAAGCAAATATTTCTCCCATTCATGTGTTTGTATATTTTCCAGTTTTTTCTTATAGTTGATTTCTAGTTTCATACCATTGTGGTTTGAGAAGACACATGATATGATTCCAATTCTTCTTAAATTTATGAGAGCTGTTTTGGGGCTGAACATGTGTTTTTATCTAGAAAATGTTACATGTTCACTGAGAAGAATGTATTATCTTTTGCTGCTTTGGGGTGAACACTCTGAAAATGTCAATTAAATCAACTGGTCTATTGTATCATTTAAGGCTGTTGTTTCTCTATTTTCTGTCTGGAAATTCTGTCCATTGGTGTCAGTGGGGTTTAAAGTCTCCTATTATAAATGTGTTACATTCAATCACACCCTTTTATGGTAATCAATAATTGTTTTATATATGTAGGTGCTCTATGTTGGATGCGTCTATGTTTACTGGGGTTACGTCCTCTTGTTGTATTGATCCTTTTTATCATTATGTAATGCCCTTCTTTGTCTCTTATTATAGCCTTGTTTTAAAGTCTAATTTGTCTGATTAAGTATTGCTACCCCAGTTTTTTTCATTTGCATTGCATAAAATATATTTTTCGATCTCTTTCTTTTAGTCTGTGTGTTATTTGATCTGAAGTGGTCTCTTGTAAACAGCATGAGCTTGAGGGTTGATAAATGTCCACAAACATGTGGCCCAATGAGGGTGTTAGGTGGGGTTTGGCCATCTGGCAATGGGTTGCCACCAGTAATTTGTGGGTTGTGTGGGGCAAGGTCTCAGGGATAGCAGCATAGACAGGGCTAATGCAGCTTCAGAAAAATTGGCCATGTCAGGAGTGGGGTTTACTCAGGCAGATGGCTGCTATCTGCAGACTGCCTGGAAGAGGGACCAACAAAGAGAGTTGGTGGTGTCCCTCCAGCCCTCACTCCAAAGCCACACAATTCAGTCCCTCTCTGTATGTCTCTTACACCTCCCAATCTGCTGACCCTCCACTGAAGCCCAGGGTGCATGTCTGCAAGCAGTGAGTCTGTGATTTGGGCTTTTTGGGTTTTCAGGTTCCTTCTATTTCACTCAGATGACCAGACTTTTCACTGATTTTTATAGTCAGATTTTGTGTGAATCCCTCTTCCCAGGGGTGGGACTTTGGACTGGAGAGCTTCTGTTGCAACTAGGGCCCCTTGATCCTTCAGCAGGGCCTCTCTCCCTACCAGTGCTCAACTTACCACAGATGGGTGTTGTACCAGCCCGCTTCCCATCTCTGTTTCTCCTACCAATCTCGGTATTGGCTTTTTCTTTAATATCCTCACATATATGTGTTATGATCACCTAGACTTCAGGTGCTTCTACAAATTGTTTTTATAGCTGGTTGTAATTTTAATCAGTCATGGAAGGAGGCAAACCCTGCTTTTACCTAGCCCACCAACTTAACCAAAATCATATCCGTATCTTAATTTCTCTTCTTATAAGGACACCGGTTGTATGGATTAGGGCCCTCATTAATTAATTTATTTTAACTTAATTTGCCTCTTTAAAAGCCCTATCTCCAAATACAGTCACATTCTCAAGGGTTAGAACTTCAATATATGCATTTGGGGTGGAACAATTCAGCTCATAACAGATGACCATCTTCTTGAATTTTAATGGTGTTTGTCCTGAAGTTAAAGTCAGATTTTAAATTGTATATAAATTAACAAGAAGGAGGAAGAGGGCAAAAAATGTAGAAGATAGAGGCTCTGTTTGTCCTCTGGCGACCAAATCAAAGTTGTGATGGAAACAGGGAGCAAGCATAAAAAAAATTGCCTGGGATCTAGATGAACAAGCCACACAACTAGGGAGAAATCCAAGAAATTCACCTGCAATGACAGAAGGTAGGACAGGGTGAGAAACGTGGGGCTACAGGGTTTTTGAGTGGCTTAGTAAGATGGAGGCTGGCCAGCAGGCAGCAGCAGCAGCAGCAGCAGCAGCAGCAGCGCAGCAGAAGCCTCTTAAGGGTTGCGTCCACAAGCCAACTTTCAAATGACAGACCTGCTCACTCTGAGCACTAGTGCCTATTTGGCTGCATGCAGGCAGCATTGTCAGAGTGAGGGCAGAGGTGAGACATCGCTCAGTACAGAAGTGCCTGGTAGTATCCATTGTTCCCTGTGGAGCCCTATTACTCTCCCAGTGTGCAGACTCAGAACTGCCATAGTGCTGACGTAATCAAACTGGATAACAAGAAGTCACTCCACCCAGAGGATTCCCTGAAACCTCACCTCCTCCAACTTGTGGCCCCATCCAAGTCACATGCAGGGTGTATCCTCAGCGAGTCAGGTGCTCCTTGTTGAGCAGCGCCTAGCTCACATTAGAGGCAGCTGGCCTCGGTTTCTGGTGTGGCCTTTTGGGGCAACTATAAGCACAGCATCTGTGGGATTGCTTGCTGATTTTTGACGGGTGCCCCCAAAGGGGCACAGGCTTGGGCTAAATTTGGCCTACAGCTGAATCCCTCTCAGGACTGTGGCACTGGACAACCTACTTTCACAAATCTACACTAATAAGACTGAGACTTTAGGAGCTTTGCTTAGGTATATAGAACAACAGACACGGAAAGACAGCCAACATGGAAAGACCAAAGTAGCAGAAACCATTATAAGAGAAACATAACAGAGATACATAAAGGAATGGAGTCAAGTAATCTAACAGATGCAGAGTTCAAAACAAAACTGGTTATAAAGATGCTCAATGAACTTTTGGGGGAGTGTAGATAAAATTCA
This sequence comes from Eonycteris spelaea, assembly GCA_003508835.1. NCBI lineage: Eukaryota > Metazoa > Chordata > Mammalia > Chiroptera > Pteropodidae > Eonycteris > Eonycteris spelaea. The sequence goes on from PUFA01000154.1 coordinate 191,553, forward strand.
GTGAGAACTTCAACAAAGAGATAAAAAAACATAAAAAGGGAAATGGAAATTATAAAACCAGTCTGAAATAAAGAACACATTATCTGAGATGAAAAGTATGTTAAATGGAATAAAACGAAGGAATAAACAAGTGAATAAAGAAGAACATCAAATGTCCTAACTAAAGGATGGGAAAGCCAAGGACACTTATGGGCGCCAGACCTGACTGGCCCAAGGTCTGGCTGTGATCCAAGGTCTGGCTGTAATCCAGGCTTGTGGTTTGGAATAGGACCCCAGACTTAGAAAATATGGAAACATACTACACAGCTTGTTGTATATGCACATTCGGCTGAATTGCCACTTTTGTACTCTGCTATGTGAGGAGACCATGCAGTCTCCTGGAGAGCAGGCAGAAGGGGAGAGCATAAGGGAACATAAGAAAAGGAAGCAGGAGAAGTGCCTACAAGACTGTGTGCCCAGTGCAATAATAGATGCTCTCCCCAAGAGAACTGCACTTCCCAACAGAAGTGCACTCTGCACAATAAAGTTGATGCCTGCCATTTCATCCTCATGTCAACTCCTCATATTCATTCGTCCAACTGGGCCTCACATCATCAAACCTTCTGTGTCAGGTCAGCAATACCTCGGACCATGACAATAGATGTAATCAACATGCCCTCGGCTCTGACAACACTCAGTCAGAATGGCAAGAAAAAATAAGCCAAGACTATAAAAAATTTAAGGAGGATATGGGACACTCTTAAAGGTCAAAAATATCCATTTTAGCAGCATAACTGAAGGAAAACAAGATGTTGAACAGCTGTTTGAAAAGAAAATCATGGAAAAATTTCCTTAACCTGGTAAAGGAAATGGACATACAAACCCTGGAAGCCATCAGAGAACCCAAAAAATAAGGGATCCAAAGAGGCCCACATGAAGATACATTCATAAGTAAAATGCCAGAGTTTAAATACAATGAGAGAATCTTAAAAGCAGCAAGGAGAAGAGCAGATAGTTACCTAAAAGGGAACACCCATAAGACTGGCAGCTGATTTCTCAAAAGAAACTATGCAGGACAAAAGGGCTTGGCAGAAAATATTCAACAGGATGATGACCTAGAATCTACAATCAAGAATACTTTATCCAGAAAAGCTATCATTTAGAGCTGAAGGACAGATAAAGAGGTTCCCAGACAAAAATAAGCTAAAAGAACTTATCACCGCCAAGCCGTATTACAGGAATGTTGGAGGGACTTCCTAAGGAGAAAAAACATGTATCAAAAGAGACCAAAGATGGTAACAACTACATTCTTATCAATAAGTACCTCAAGTGGAAAAGAATTAAGTGTTCCAACTAAAAAGATAGAGTGCCTGATGGATAAGAAAACAAGACCCCTACATGCTGCCTACAAGAGACTCACTTCTGATTAAAAGACAAAACACCAGACTAAAAGGAAGGGGATGAAAAAAGGTATTGCCTTGATGGACCTAGGTATTTAAATCAGACAGAGAAAGATAAGACACTATGTGATTTTCACTTACATGCAGGAATCTAAGCAATAAAAATAACAAATAAAAAACAGACTCAAAAATATAGTGGACAGTTTTGTGACAGAAGGAAAGGAGGTTTAGGGGGCTGGGAGAATGGATGTAAAGGGTTAAAGAAGTAGAAATTAGTAGCTGAGGCTGGCCATGGGGATGGGGAATATGACATAGGAATGCAGTTAGCATTTAATATGTTGGCTAGGTGCAGGGTCAGGGGCAGGAGGGAGAAACTGGAGGAGAATCTTTTTACGAACTATATAGCTGTCTAACCAATGTACTGTATACTTGAAACTAATTAAAAGAAATATTTTAAAAAATTAATACGACAAAGAATGGGCTTCTAGCTAGGTTAACTGGTGTACACAAAATTTCAGAGAAAATAAAAAATCATATAAGAAATATACCTTCTCACTTTCACTCTTTATATGGGATATATATTAGTGGTGTGTGTGTGTGTGTGTGTGTATCTGTTCATTTTCTCTCAAATATATGTAAAAATACATGAAACATACATGTATATATACATATATGTACATATCTTTAGAAGACAGTAAGAAAAATCTTGAACAAAGTATTCAAATGAAAAAAAAGCTTAACTGAAAAAGAGATGAAAGACATGCTTGTTGTAGAGCTTTTAATACAAGTCTAAGAAATGTGGAATTGGTCAAAAAGAAGGTATCAAGTCTTTTTAAAATAAAGGATTACCAAGAACAAAACATTTATTTTTGAAGCTTAAATTTATAGCATTACGTAGGGTTAGCTAGTAAGAGAAAGAACTGAATTTAACAGAACAGGAGAACCAGGTCATAAGAGCTTAAATCAAACAGCAATTGTGGAAATGGTGGATGGGGATAGTGAAGAGAAAACTAAAGAGAAAATGAGGAGAAAAGATATTTAATAATGAATTAGAACTCAAAGACTAGTGCGAAAAAGGAATAAAAGATCATGCCAAATTTAAGCTCGAGTTATTTATCGCCTGATTGCAAACAGTTTTTCTATTTTTCCATTTTAAATACCTAATAAATTGTTACTTAAAAAATATGGAACAACAATTTCTCTATTGTTGGATGCATTTTTCATAACTGATTTGCTTTTGGAGAGTTTGTGAATATTATTTAGAGAAGATACCTATTTTCCCCTGTGAATGGTCTTCATTCAGCGAAATGTTAAATTACTTACAAAACTTACTAATTAAATTGGCTGTAACTGCCACTATTAAAATGTGATGGCCAACATAATTGCCCCAGAAGTGACTGTTAATGTCTCATTCAGGGAAGACATGCAAATTAACTTTATTGTTTCCAATTTCTAAACACAGAACCTTCATTACCCATCTGTCAGTTCCTTCCTGCATAGCCTCCCTCACTAGCTTCACTTACATCATTACTGCAACTCTCCCTGGTTCCTGAAATAATAGTGGTTATGGCAAGAAGTAAATCAACAGCCTTACCTTAACTAGTAGGAATTTAAAAGATAGTAATGACTGCCATAGATTTAGGTTTTCATGTGCCTAAGGTAAAAATCAAATCATGGGTTGCATTATTACTCATTTCTTCCTTCGGCTCTGCATATGGACATTTGTCAACCAAATGGTTGTTGGCATCAATTCAACACCAACAGGAATTCTCAATTTTGGGTGTGGTGAAGAAGGAAATTTCACTCAGTACCAGCAGCTCAATTGTGATACAGCAAGGCTGTGAGAAATAGCACAGCTGTGAAAGAACTCAATAGTGTTACTGCTCAATTATGAAACAGCATGGCTGTGAAGCGGCCCTAGAGCAAGACTCCTCTTTGGCCAGGCAACTCTGCTCTGCTCTGTCCAGTGAGAAAATTTCACTGGTTTTGTTTTTGGTATTTAAGCTCCAGATAGGAAATGCAAGCTTTAAGCTTCAGTATTCTGTGAAAGGAAAGGACAGTGCACTCCCTGAGTCAGAGGGAAGCTGACTTATAATAGAGAGTAATCTCAGCCCCTAGTGACTGATTGGTAGGTCCTTATGCATATGAGGATTCAAATCCTCACAGTTTGATTGGTCCAAAAGGCACTGTCCTTACTGGTCAGAATGAAACCCCTCTGATTGGATGGTGAAGATGCTGGTGGGGATACAGCTGCACAGTTTCAATTGGATAGGGAAAGCCTCAGTCTTATTGGTTTAATACAATTTCAGGGCTGACTCAAAGGCTTCTCCCTGAAGGACAGTTTGTATGAGAGGCCCCCATTGAGAAATGGCTGCTAGGCTCTGCTTTTAAATTTGAGATCATTTAGCCACAAGAGTTCTTCTTAGTAGATACTATCTTCTTTCTCAGGGTCCACATTACCCCCTTTTGATCAAAATGTCTCAACAGACAGGGTTGATGACCTACCAGGTCTCTTTGTCCCATGTTGGTGCCAGAGTAGCTGGACTACCTATTCCTCTTTCATCTAGGCCCTCGGTGGGACTCCAGTTGCAGCCATTTAGGCAATAGAGAAACTAAAGCCATTTGCTAATCAGAGATCTCTCAGGCACCTGCCAAACCAAAAGGAAACACATTGTCTTACAAAAACAGCCAAAACAACTCAGGAAAGGTTAAAAAACAGCCAAGACACTTAGTTCATAAGAGAAATCAGGGACAATGGAGTATTTGGCATCGAAAGTAAAGGTTTTAACTATCATAAATTACAAACATAAAGGGATGCATTGGCTTGAGGAATCATTTCTATCCTTCATATTACCATTACTTGAATTTTCATAGGAGATTTTTAACGTGGTTATATGACCATCAATAGCTTATAATGAACTATATTGAACAAATTAGAATAATAACAAGCATAACAATCTGCAACCCAAACCTTAAAAATAGCTCTGAGCTGAGTTGGGTGCCAACTGAAAATGTGAAAAAATATTAAATCCTAACCAGCTATAGACACAGAAGCAAAACTGGTTGTTTCTAATTCTACCTGGTAAAAGTATTTCTCTAGGTACAGCAAGAGGTATTGGCTATGGCACAAACTCATCCTTAGGTTGCAAGCTCATAATCAAGGATGACTCTGTTGTTGAGGACTACTTAAGGAGTCTAAAGATTTTTTGATGGGCTCAGATATTTCTGGTGGTTGAATGAGTGATTTGATTGATGGTTCTGGTTAAGTTTTACGTCATTAAGGCGTACTGAACAGTACGTCATTAAGGCTAACTGAACAGTGACTAATTCAACTGTAGGAGATGTTTGGGCCCCACCCATGAAAATGCAATTTGAGAAAGCAATTGCCCTCATCTCTGGAAAACCTGCTGGAAAGTCACATTCTACAGAAAGACTGTGAGTTATTTTCATAAACAGAGAGATCCTCATCAGGGTAGTAATATACTCTTGATAAGACCCTTTTTTTCCTCTGATAAATTGGAAGGTGGCTGTTATCATTTTGAGGATAGTAAAAAAAAAAAATGTCAAGTGACCCAAAAGGCATTGCCCAGTCAGCTTCTATCTACCTAGACAATAAAATGCACGAGGTTGATTTTCATGTGCAAGGACAAAAATATAACCTGTAGGGGCACATGTGCCTACAAGAGATTGCTAATTTATAAATTTATTAACAGGAAGAGAGGTGAGAACATTTCCTAACCAGGGCTCAGTCTGGTTTGAACATCCCTCTAGAAGTCCTCTCTGATGTGTTTGAATATCATGGGTGAACATTTAGATTCATGACAGTGTGAGCTATTTCTACTCATGATAGCCTTATAAGGGGGCATTCCACAGTGGTCATGGGTTAAAATGCCAAGATTTAAGACATTTATGATATAGGTAGCAATGTGATAAGGAGTGATTAGTGACTAATTCAACTGTAGGAGATGTTTGGGCCCCACCTAGAGAGAGTGTTACCAATGTACAGGGTGTTGCAAGGGAAAGATAGAACTCACTTTTGCAATTTGACCCAATAAATTTCAGAAGGGGGTGGTATGGTGAAATTAATAGTAAATTCAGGATGGTGAAGAAATTTAACAGAAATAACTATGGGGTCATCAGTTTTATCACAGGTAGAAAACAGCATTTTATGCAGATCTAGCATTCAAACAAGTTCCCTGAGTAGCCAATGTTTGAGAGTATTATACCACAGTATTTTTATGCCAATGTTTCCCATTTACTTAAACACTGGGAACACAATCAAACCATTGTTGGAAGATCAAGACTTTTAAAATATTCAGGAATATAACATACGGCAAGTATTTAAGAATGGTATACAACAAGAACCAACATTGCTAGCTCAGTTCCAAAATGTTTCAGGGTTCTGTCCGTTTTCGAATACCACCTGCTTCTCTTGCTGATTACTGGGCCTTTTGGTCACAATTTGGTCTCAGCTGAGTAGTCCACTCAGTGATTAGATCTGGGTATCTAATGAGAAATGTGAACCCATGAGTCAATGCCTTGATTCACATGGATTGGTTAAAAGCACCTGATAAGGCCCTTTCTACCTGGGCTAGAGAGAATCTTTAAGCTGATCTTTTTTTTTCAGTATATGAAGTCTCAGCTATGAGGCTGTAGAGATGTTCTTTGTCTCCTAGGAGCAGACTGTTGAAAAAAGATTAGTATTATGCTGGACAGTGGAGATGAGTTTCTTGCAGTAAAATAAGAGGTCTCCCTTAAGTGCCAGTCAGTGTAGTCCTTCATGTAGCCACATACAGCAACTTATAACAATCTTGAAAGGGCAAAATTTATATTTTCGAGTGGTTGTAGAATGAAGGTTGAGGAAGACTGGTGGAAGAGGCTTGGGTCATGGCACACTAAATCCCTTACAAATTTTTATTAGGTGGGTTTTTATAATTTTATTTGTCTGTTCCACCAATCCAGAGGACTAGGGATGATAAGACTAATGAAATATTGATAAATAAGCCAAATTTTACAGACATTTAAGATAACTGGTCCTGAAAATGAGTTCCCTGATCACTATGGAGTTCTCATGAATCTCTTCAAGTCAGGATAACCTTTTTTAGTAGGGCTTTAGCTGCTGCCATGGTTGTGGCTTGGCAGCTTGGAAAAACCTCAACTCGGTATAAAACCATATAAACCGTTACCAGTACATAGTTGTAATTTTGTCAAATGGGAAGTTGGACAAGTCAGATTGCGATACCTTGAAAGGGTCTGCTGGTATTGGGAAGTAGCCATAAGAGGCTACATTTCTTCAGGATTATGCTGTGGGCAAATTTTACACATTTGGTATATACAGTGGGCACTAGTAGGGGAGGGGTTTCAATAATATTGTTTTACCCAGAGGGCCATTTTTCAGTGCTCTCATGGGTCAAACTGTGAATGAAAGTCTAAATTTCTTTTCGGAGGCTATCAGAGAGACGAGGTGGCAATTGGGTCTTATCCATAGAAGCTGCAAAAGATTAAAAGAGCAACACAGCCTGATCCATTTCCCGCTTTCATCCCAGAGAGGCAGCGTGGGATTTTGCTAGCCTCTGACACAGATGGGAAACCAGAGGTAATGCAGAAATAGATAGTTTTTGTAGGTAGAATTGCTGTTACCACTCTGAGAAGCAACTGCAGTATCAGCCATTTTCTTTTGTGCTTCTGCACTTGGAGAAGAATGTCCTTGATCTTAAAGATGGCTAAAGGTCTGGATAGAATCAAGTTTTCGCTTTTAATTTCTTGTCCAGATAAAAGATAAATTTCTCTATTTCCAAAGCATGTCAAAATCGTGTGCCATCCCAAATGCATATGTACTGTCAGTATAGATGTTGACCATTTTATCCTTGGCTAGCAGGCAGGCTTGGTAAAAGCATGTAGTTTTGCTTTCTGAGAAAAAAGTTAGGAAGAGACACATATTCTATGATCTCATTAAGAGAAACAACTGCATACCCAGCTTCGTTACAACTATTAAGCCCCCTTAAGTATTAAACTATCAGTAAATCACATATCTATATTAGGAAGAGGGTGGTTCTTGGAGATCCAGTCATGGGTTTAAGTTGGGTCAGTCAGACTTAATAAATCAATGGGGAATGTTATTATCTGGAAGTGGTCACAGGGTAGCTAGATTGAGCAACTTTCACCAAGTGATAGTAAAGTGTGGTTGAAGACAAAAAAATTTTGCAGTTAGCCATACAGCTAGCAGAAAGGTGCTGGGTATGAAGAATTTAGGAGACCTTTAACAGAGTGATCAATATAGACAGTAAGAGAGAAACCCGATGACTATTTTTTCTATAGATTTATAAAGGTAGGGACTAAGGAAACTACTTTGAGACAAGGGGAAAGTCCCTGAGCAACCATGTCCAGTTGTTCGCTATAGCATCCGAATCTATTTTGTCCTCCATGGGGTTGAGTTAAGATTCCCAAAGCATTTTCCCCTCATTCATATGTGAATACATGAAAGGAGATCATAATTAGAATGTCCCAGTTGGAGACAAAAGTAAGCTGGGTTTTTACCTTTTCAAAAGATTGCTAGACATCAGGAAGCCATTGCAATAGATTGAGAGAAGAATTCTTGACCAGGTTATGTAGCTGTGAGTTCAAGAAAAAAATTAAGAAGCCAATTTCCACAATAGCCACAAGTCCTAAGAATCCTTGAAGCTACTTTTTTGTCTGAGGAGAAGGAAAGGTTAATTATTCCACATAGGCATGAAGGGTAGAGGTGTACTCCTGGAATTAAGAGGTCTCAGAAATTTAACAAACATCTGACAAAGTTAGAGTTTTTCTTTAGAAACCTTGTGCCCTCTGGAATCTAGATTGTGGAGTAAATGGAGGCTGTCAGCCAGGGAAGCTTCTTTGGAAGGATAACATTAAAGCAAATCATCTACATATTAGAGTAATGTCAAGCTATAATGATAGGAATGTTTGGCTAAATTAGCCTTAAGAATTTGGGAGAAATATTTTGATATTTCTGCCTATCCCTGAGGAAGAACAGTCCAGGTAAATTGGTGATCTTCCCTGGTGAAGGCAAAAAAGTTACTGGCTCTCTAGCTCTACAAGGATTCTGAAAAATGTGCTTCCAAGGTCAACAACTGAAAAATAATTGGCTATTAGAGGAAATATTGGAAAGCCAAGTATGGGGGTCAGGGACCACTGGGTGCCAGTAATAACCATATTATTGATAGCCCTTAGGTCTTGAAAAAGTGCCATTCTCTTCCATTTGGTTTACAGAAAGGTAGGATAGGTGCAAGGGACAAAAAGTTCCTTGCATACAGAGACATCTACTGTATCCCAGCTAGGACCTCAGGATTTAAGGCTATTGTTTAATGTTTAGGAGAGGTTTATTATAATTTACCAGTGTTTTGAATGAAAGTGCAGGATGGATATGGCCTGTATCCATGTGGGATATTGCCCAGAGGTTTTCGCACAGTTTTTTTAAGAATGAGGTGGGTGCTATTAACAAGGCCAATTGAAAAACAGGATTTGGATGAGGGCCATTTCAGCGACAAGATCTTCAGGTGAGGATAATTTAAGCATAATTTCCTTCTTCTAAGAAAAAGAAATATGTGCCCCATGCACCTTCAAGCAATCTCTTCTTAGAAAATGCACAGGAGCTAATGGCCCAAATAGGAAGCAGCGCTGCTACTTAAGAGTCCTAGCTTGTAAAGGAATAGGTAGGGACTTAGAGACTGTCATAAGTTTGTTGGCTACTCTGACTATTTAGGTGAATTCTGAACTCCAGAGAGTGAACACTGAAAGTGTGTCAGGGTTGAGGACAGAAAAGATAGCTCCAGTATTGAGTAGGACTCTGACTAATTCATCCCCAATTCTAACCCAATTCCCCTTGCTTGTTGATTTGAAGTAGGGCAATGTCCCCGCCGAATGTCCCGGAGCATCCCTAGTACTGTATGAAGGAGAGGGGCAGGGGAACCTTAACAGGGTTCAGCTGTTGCCATTTCTTAATCTGTTGGCAATCTTTTTTAAAATGTCCAAGTTTTTTTACAACAGAAAACAGGTCTTTGTTTGGGTTCTAGAAAGTAGGTTGCCTTGGGGACATCCCTTTTCAAACTGTTCACCTGAAGAGCCATTAGTTGTCAGTCTTTTCCAGGTGGTCTAAGATCTAAATAACCCTAAACTCATCCTTTTCTAAAGCTCTAGATAATTGATTTGTCAATGAAACTCTCTCATGAAGACATTTTGCTGCCCAATTAAGATCATCTGTTTAATGGGATTCCCAAGGGCTTCAGAAGACACAATACAAAAATAGAAGTTAAACATTTACAGTTTCATCAGTTAAATCTTTAATTCCAAAATTTTGTTGGAAAATCTGTTCAAATTATCAAAATAGTCAAGTATAAGTTTATCTTTTCCCTGCCACAATGGTGTATGACTTTCCAATTTATTTGGTGGGAAAAAATTTGCAGAATTTTTTCTTTAGCAGCCTGTCTGGGTATTTTCAAGTCCCTGGTGACTAGTTATTCTAAAGTCCTCAAGAGCTTTTTCCATTCTGTAGCCTACATCCATTCTCCAGCCAAAATATTTCCCACAAGCATATGAGTAAGTTGATAAAGATAAGAAAAAACAGGCTGATAGGTGCTAATAATCAGACCAAAATGCTGTTCAAAATTCAAGGGAATTAGTTTTAGGATTAGGGAAATCTTTTACTAGTGCCAAAATCCCAGATCGTGCCCAGGGTGTGTAAACAATGTGACATTGCCCATCCCCTGCCATTAGAATATTGAAAGGGGCTATTACAGGAAGGGAAGAAGAGTAAGGCACATGAAGAGAGGTAGGGAGGTCAAAGAGAAAAAAAGAGTTCAGAAAGAAAAGAAGTTGGGGACAGAAGCAAGGCAAGAAATGAGAGATAGAGGTGCAGAAAATAATCAAGGTGGTGAGCAAGAAGAGTTAGTAAAAAGGGGATCTGTTAAGGTTCTCTCACTTAGCTTAGTTTTGCATTTGCAGGTGCAAGGGCCAGAGGAAAACTCTCCAACTGTCCTCCTTTGGTTTTAGTATTGTGTGCACTGCTTTCCTTTTCCAATTTATCAAGGCATTTACCCACTTTAGAATTACTTTCTCTAAGAGAGGCAATAGTAAGCCCCTAGATTTCATTTTATGTTCTCAAGGTACCAGTTTGAAAAAAGCTTCCTACTGTTTCTGGGAGATGTGGTATTTTTGTTGTTGTTGTCTTACTGAGCATGAAAATAAACAAGATTTGGGGTTTCAAAGGAACCCCATTTTGGCCGACGAAGCTTGAGATCATCTCATGTGTTTTTGTCAGAGGCCTAGCTGATTGTAAATCTCTGGACCATAATTTTGGTACATGTAATCAGCCAGTCCCAGGCAGTGGCTAAGTAGCATGTGAAAATTTAGAAGAGCCTGGGTTACCCACTTTGTACTTACCTTTTTATCGAAGCTTCCTTTCATATGCCTGTTAGTGTAAGCATCCTCAAAAACCTTATTATGGACAAGGCCTAGTCCCAACACGGAGTATATCTTCCCACAGTACCACCAATATGATCTGGAGGATCCCTCCTAATTACCGGACACTTCGAAGGAAAACTCTCCCTGGAGAATACACCCGTAGTGCCAAACATGACTGAGGGATACTCCTCCTGGGTACCAATCTGAATTGTATGAAGGAGCATTCTCTGTCGAAATGTATGAACAAAGGTCACTGGATTAAGGTTCTCTACCTACACCAAATAAGTCTCTGAGACCTCAACTATAAGCATGGACCTGAAAGGGCTTATTCCGAGACCCTCAGACACTGCCAATAGACAATTCAAGCACATGGGGCCAGTAAGGGTGCCAGATGTGTTGGTTTCAGAATGATATCAGGAGACTGGGTTATTGCTTCAGAGCTCCACATAAATGTCTACCAATCGTAAATGGTGCCAATTCAACACCAACAGGAATCTTCAGTTTGGGGTGCTATGAAGAAGGAAACTTTGTTCAGTGCAAATATCTTAATTTTGATACAGCACAGCTGTGGATGGAGCTTAACCATGTTATAGCTCAATTATAAAACAATATGGCTGTGGAACAACATGGCTACAAAGCAGCCCTGGGGCCAGACCCCTCTCTGGCTAGATAGCTCTACTCTTCTCTGCCTACTCTGCTCCATACTGATCTGGTCTGGTGAGAATGTCTTCAGTGTTTTGTCACCAGAAATGTCTTTGTCGTTTTGTCTTCAGTGTTTTGTCTTCAATGTTTCAGCTCCAGCTGAGGAAATGCAGCCATTAGTCTTTGGTGAAGAGGAAAAGTGCCCTCCAGGAGCCAGAGGGGAGTTCATTTATATAGAGAAAAGTTATCACCCTGGTCTCCAATTGGTCTGTCCTCATGCAAATGAGACTCTAAATCCTCAGTCTGATTGTTCTAAAAGGCACTGTCCTAACTGATCATAATGGAGCTGCCTCTTATTGGTTGGTGAAGATGCTAATGCAGATATAGCTGTGCTCCTCAGATTGAACAGACAAAGCCTGTGTATACATAAACACTTTCCATATTGGCCCAATTACTGACTGAGCATCTGTCTCAGCTTCCTGCTCAGGACTTTTATTTTTATCTGATATCACAATTCTGCCCTCATCTCAGACACCTAATTAGGGCTCTTATGATTTGAGGTGCTTCCAACAATTCCCTTCTTCTAAAAGCTAGATACTGTACTTACTAATCTTAGATTAATTAAGATCTTGCAGTGAACTAACTAGACCATAACCACCTACCTGAACCTCAAGTATTTCTTGGCTACTATAGGGCCTGACTCAGGCTACCAGACTTACCAAATTAGACATTCTTAAATGTCGACATCAAGCTGATTTGATCATATTCCTCAGGTCATGCCCTTAGGAAGTAGTTCATGTCCCACATAGACCCAAGTTCCTTTCTCTTCCCCAAGAGTCATTGTATCTGAGGTCTTCATAGATCTCAGAGCTGAGCCCATGTGAATTATGATACTAATTCTTGCTAGGATTTAAACACAGTTGGCTTCACCAGAGGAGGGAAGTTCACACTCCACATAACCACAACTCTAACTTATTCCAAAAACAGCCACAAATATATTATTATGATAGTCAGATAATCAATATATGAAAACTAAGAAAATTATAACATAATAGTAACAAGCCTGAGGAACAGTTAGAAATTCTAAAATCCTTGTAGAATTCATAAATTCATTGTCTTCAAAATGTAATAAATAACATAGCAGACTTTAGCTAATGAAAGAAGAAACAACTCAATGTTGTCATTATGGAAACACAGTTTATTAATTTTATAATGGACTCATACAAATTACCAGTAACAACAATCCTCTAAAATTGTCTTAAAATAAAAAATCAATTTAAAGCCCCAGGGTGAAAAACTTTTTAAAAGTCTATTTTACTTAATCTTACAAACAATACATAACTAATCAAACTAATTTGGCTATATATATTTTTTTTTCGTAAAAAGAAGATTTAATAAAGTAGAAAGGCTAGAAAATTGGAACCAGAATACCTAAAATATTATCAGTGATTAGTTGAAAATGACAAAGTCCATTCCGTGAAGTTTAAGTAGGTAAAAATCTTGTGAAAGAATTTTGTAACTGACAAAACCTCTGTGTGTGCTGGAGAACTAATTTGCTTGCTGCACAGTCAGGCACACTGTAGTTGGTTATCACTCACCAAAACAACAGCTAGCAAGTTCCCATAGGTGTCTCTGCTGGGGAATGAACTCCAGAAGCTCTGCCACGGCCACCCTGTACACGGACTTCTCCGTCACTGCATTTTCTCCTCATTCACAGCCACAGTGGTTCCTGTCTGCCTCCAAGTCTTACACTGCCTTACTGATTTGGTAGAACCATCAAAATACTTCTTTTGGGTACAGAAGCTTATAGAACAGGAAGGACAACAGAAAGGAGACTGGAGTGGGGTACGAGGAACTCAATGGCAGAGGTTACAAGAAGATAATTCTGAGAAAGTTTGTCTTAGTCAACTTGAGCTGCTATAGCAAAAATACTATAGACTGGTGGGTGGTATAAACAACAGACATTTATTTCTCAAAGTTCTGTGGTTGGGAAATCAAAGATCAAGTATTAGTGGATTTGATTCCTGGTGAGAGGAATCAAATGCCTCTTCCTGACTTGCCACCACCCACCTTCTGGCTATATCCTCACATAGCCAACAGAGAGGGAGCTCTAGTGTTTTCTTCTCTTCTTATTAGGGCATTAATCCCATCAAAGGGGCTCTACCCGCATAACCTTATCTAAACCTAATTACATTCCAAAGGTACCAGCCCTAATTCCATTCTACTGGAATTCAACATATGAATTCTGAGAGTTCAAAAACATGCAGCCTATAATTGAGTTGATATGAGAAATACTGGAACAGCATAGCTGTTCAGGAAATCAGTAAGAAATAAGCAAGCCTCACACATCTCAGGAACCTTTGAGAAAACCATTTTATAGAACTGTACAATGACTATTAATAATTAGTACTCCTGAGGCATTGCAGCATAGTAGAAATAAAAAGACCCTCTGGAGTTAGACAGATATAAATTTAAACCCTAGCTCTACAATTTGCTATCTTTATGACCATGGGTAAATCAAATACGGTTTTCTCATCAATAAATTGTAAACATTTTAGAAAAGTTGCATGATAGTTATAAAACAAGAGATAATGTATATAAGATGTGATGCCTGGTATGTGGCAAATACTCAAAATATTACATTTTATGAGGAGAAAATAAAGTGGCTAAAGGGAGTTGAATCTATAGTGACGAAGGAGACTAGATTTTGGTGGCAAGCATACAATGCAATATACAGATAATGTATTTCAGAATTGTACAACTGGAACACATGTAATGCTATTAACCAATGTTACCCAATAAATTTAATAAATAAAGAATATTCCATTTTAGTTAATATTCATACCTGTGTTTCTGCTACCATGTTAAATTTATTACATGACTTATTAAAATTCTATGACTACCCTGTTACATGGTTTATTATTCTTGTCATACCCATTTACAGATGAGGATACTGAGGCTTAGAAAAGTTCAGTGACTTGCCCAAGATATCAGCTAATAAGTGACAGAATCAGATTTATACACAGGCAGCCATAAAAACTGTAATAGATTATCTTGACCTCACTCTCAATTGTAACCTGAAATATAAAAAAAATTAGCTTAATATTCTATAAATAGTAAAAATGAAAGTATATAAAGCATTTTCAAAAACTTACTGTCAATACTAGTTGCAATATAAATATTTCTAGACCAAAGGGTAGAACTTCACTTACTTGGAACATGAAAACCACTAATTCAAGATGCTTGATTAAGGAATTCATAAAGGAAGAAAGACAATTATAAGGCACAAGATGACTGAAGAACAGCCCAAAAAGAAGATACAGATATCTCAAAGCAGAGTAAACTTTAGTATAAGGGTTTTCTAAACCTAAAGATTTAGCAAAGGATACAAATAGTGGTCCCCAGGTTTATCACAGTTTAAGAACTAGAAATGCATAGGCTCAGAGAGGGGCTGTTTGGAGCAACAGAGAGCTAGAATAAACCATATGTAGAATCTCTTTCCAGCAAATTGCAGAGTTCCAATGATGCAATACATTACAAGGATTGGATGGCACTTTCATGTCAATTCTTTCTGCCTCAGAGGAAGTGAGATTGAGGATCATTGTAGGATAAGTGGGTGAATGAGCTCCAACAGCAAGTCTCAGACTCATTAGTGGTACAACACTGAACAAGTGGCCTGGGCAAGTGGTAGATCATCCAAGCAGAGGAAAGTGTGTGATAATCCAGGTAAGAATGATTAGCCTGAGGAATTGCATGTCTAACACAAGGGCTGCAAAGCACTGAAATTGAAGCTGTCCCTTTAAATCAGACAGGAGGAAACTTGGGTAAACTGTAAAAATTATGAAGAAGGCCACCTTCCCCTGGCTTATGCCTGGAATTAATTTGAAGACTGTTAGACTATAAATCAATTTTAAATAGGTTATGAATAGTCAGATTGGAGGAGAAAAATCAAATGTTCTTATATGAAATTTTATTTTAGATCAAAGGGCAGACACTAAGAATACAGAGGAGGGAAAGCCCTGGAGAAGCGAGGTTCATTTGCCAAAGATATGGTTTTAGGGAAGAAGAATTGATTGTACTTGTTCTCTCTCTTATTATCCTATTCTTCAGACAAAGTTATCTACTATACTTTGTAGTATTTTCTACCTCTGACATCAGTGCCTCAATTCGCAGGTTCCTAATCATGAGATGAAGCAAACACTGAATTTGTACTCAGCCAAGTTTGGTTCCATTCCCAGCTTTCCTACATTAGTTGAGTGATACAACATGAAGATGAGCTGCACAGTTCTTCAAGGAAAGCCTTGCTTCCCAGCTGCTGGGAGTACTGTCATCAGACAAATCAGCTGGCAACTTCGGAGAACCACCCCAGGCTACAATACCACTAAAACCTTATAATATATGCCATTTCACACTGAGATAAAGACAGAATTTCTTCCCATGCCTTAAAAATCCTAGCAAGATATGTTGCCTCCCTATCCTTTCAGCCTCATCTCTAATGATGCTGTCCCTAACCATCTTTATCCCATGCCCATCTATTGCTCCCTCTTGCCTCAGAACCTTTGCATTTCCTGTTCTTTCTTCCTGAAAACTCTTGTCACACTTTTTCCACTGGCTTACTATTACTTTTATTTTAGATCTCAGCTCAAGCATCACTTCCTTAAGGAATTTTTCTTGACCTCCCAGACTAGGTCAAATCTCTTTATTATAAGCAGATTGTTCCTTGTGTCCCTTCTTTGTAGCAACCATCGTAGTTGCAATTTTACATTTTAGTATTTGATAAATGTCTGATCTCTGCCTTCATCTTCATGTGGCATTATCCATGTCTCTCTGTGTGTGCTTGTCTCTGGATCTAAATTTATCTCTCTTTTTTTTCTTTTATAAGGATACACCTTGTATTGGATTATTGTCCATCTAATAACCTCATTTAAATTTGATTACCTATGTAAAGACGCTATTTCCAAATAAGGTCACACTCTGAGGTACTGAGGGATTAGGACTTCAACTTGTCTTTTTGGGAGGATATAATTTGACTCATAATAAACGTACTGCAAGGAAGAGATGAAATCAGGAAAGAATAAAGCATATTGCAAACAAAAGTGTTAGAGAAAACGGAGAGCTCACAAATGCAGCAACTTGTAAGTTTGGGAGAGACAACCATATCTTAAGCCTAATGAGTAAAGGTAAAAAACTGAGAAATGTCTTGAGTAACAAATGACAGTTAGAATACCACACTGCAGCAAGAATTAAACCAAGAGTTTAGTTGTCTCACCCATAGTTAAAATCTCTGAACAGATTTGGTGGCATCAATAAACTTTGTTAGATGGGGGGGGGGGGCATGGTTTAGCAAAAGTTGACTAAAGGAATGATTCTTCCATAAAAGCCTGGTAGCTTAATTATGGATATCCTGGGCCTAAGTAAGAAAGAGGTATGGAGGTAAGAAAACAGAGGTATATAAAAATCTAGGGAAAATACCTAGGAAATAACTATGACTGTGGCTATTAGCCCATTTTGGTGACTGGACCAAAATAAACAAAAAGCTAAGCTATTGAGAGAACTGAATTTTCAATACAAACCAAGAGCTAAAAAGAATAGAAAGGTCTCAGACATCTACCAGCATGAAGTACGCTGACAAGACTGTTCAGGCCACAATAAAATATATTGTCCATCCTTATTTTGTATGTGGACAAAGAAGATATTAGAAAAAAACAAGAATTCTCCAGAGAGTGAGGCCAAGGACTATGCAGAGCAATAGAATGGAGCTTGACCCAGCAAGTCTAATCAGTGACATTCTCTGTCCCCAGATCTACACTCAGATATGAAGGTCATCTTCCTCCCCCCCCCGCCCCTGGAGACCACTATTATAATCTGAAACTGGACTTTGAGCTTGATGCCATGACTAAATGGGACATTTGGGTTGTGATCCTCCGAGAGGAGTGAGATTACTTCATATGTGGTTAGGAGAGTAAACCAATATTTGATGAACATGGGCAAAATATGGTAGTTATCACTGTTGCTGACTGAAATCCAGTCTGTTCCTTTTGGGAACTTGGGAAACTGAATTTCCTGGCACTATTTTATGGTGAGGGGGTATGAGACTAGTAAGCATAAGTGATATGGGTCACTTCCAGGCTAGAGTATTAAATCGCTCACGGAAGACCCTCTAGAGTTTTTTCCCCATTTCTTCTGGTGTGATCATGGATGCCCATGTCAAGCTGAGAGGTGCTTTTGAGCCTGAGTCCCTGGGAGAGAAGAAAAGAACAGAGTTCTTAATCCAAATCAAGATGAATGTGTAATTCGAGAAAAAATAAAAGATTTTTCTTTAAAATGTTAAAATTTTACTTATCATATGATTCAATAATTATGCTCTTTGCCATTTACTTAAATGAGTTGGAAATATACATCCACACAAAAATCTGTGCATGAATCCTTAGAACATCTTTAGTCATAACTGCCAAAACTTGAAAGCAACCAAGTTGTTCTTCAATAGGTGAATGGATAAACTGAGGTACATCCAGATAATGGAATATTATTTAATGATAAAAAGAAATGAGCTATCAAGTCATGAAAAGACATGAAGGCACCTTACATTGCTAAATGAAAGAAGCCAAACTGAAAGGCTACACACTGTAGGATTTCAGTTACATGACATTTTGGAAAAGGCATAACCATGGAGAAAGTAGAAAAAGATCAGTGGTTGCCAGGGTTTGTGGAGAGGAGGAAAGAAAGAAGTAGAGCAAAGGGAATTTTTAGGGCAGTGAAAGTATTCTGTATGATACTCTAATGGTGAAAAAATGCCATTATGCATTTGTTAAAACCCATAAAATGTAAAACACAAAGACTGAACCATAATGTTAACTATGGGCTTTAGTTATAATAATATATCAATATTGGCTCTTCTAAAAAATAAAATTAGACACTGTTTGTTACTAAAGCATAACCTTCCCTATGCTGATACAGCATTACTAAGTCATGTAATTGATCGATTAACTAATCTCACAACAAAGACAAAAAAAAGATATTGTATGTGAATTTAGAATATTCAAAATTTACATATATAGCACCAGATTTTTTTCAAGAGCAATAACACTTGAATAAGATATAAAATAGTAATAAGTAAATAAAATAATGTAAAAGTAGTCAGTCTTCTAAAGGTGAAAAGTCTCTCAAAAGTAATATCATTCACATTTAAATAATAAATTCAAAATCACCTTAATACATCATAAAAGTTGGGCTTAATTAGCCCAATAAATTAGAATTTGTTTTCAGGTAAATTGTAGTGATTCATTTTAACCATCAAAATTTTAATGAATGCAGGCCAACATTTCTAAAAAGGTGGGTTAACTCTATCGGAATAATTTAAACACTTGTTAAAAATATAGGTGCCCAGACTTCTTCCAAGATTTTTTGACTTAGAATCTTTAAGGGACCCAGAAATCCAAAGTGCGTCATGCTGCACAGGTTTGATAATTACTGACCTAAGTTCTGTATAAAATTATGAGGTGCCATGTAATAAATAATTTTGTTTCTAATTATGCTAGTTTCTAAAGATATTTAATGAGTGTATGAGAGTTACTTTTACAGTTAATCTTATACAGTAGCAATACCCCGAATAACAACCATGAGCACTACTACTAGTGCTTCATATTCACTCTAGCCCTTGAGCCGTAGTGAATGATGTTACTACTTTGTAATAAATAGGCTCAAAGTGAGGCTTTCTAACAGAATGAAGTTCAAGCAAAAAGAGAGCTCATAAATGAATTTCCATTTTTCCTAATGCAAAATTGAGCTAATCCTGAGTCTGAATTTTCTTCCAGCTGCCCACATTTCCCATAGGGTGCAATTGGTATAACTTGAGGTAACGAGGCTTTGCAGTTAAGAAACTGATGGAAAACATAACAAATTGCAAGATCTTTAAGTAGTCCTTTAGGGAGAACCCAGAATCACGATGGAGGCAAACAGAAGCAAAGTAATATAAAACAGAATTCATCTGTTTTTTCTAAGAATGAAAACAGACTTTATCATTCTCAATATTTCTTCCGGTAATAATTTTACTTCATAATTGCACATGCCTCAGGCTTTAAAATGAATCAACCAACAAATATGATTAGGTACAGGTATGTTCTATATCTGGAGAGTATAAACAATCTCTGCATTCTTACAAAGCCAAGACTGGTGAGCTAAGATAATTGTTCTATGGTGTGAATATAGGGAAGTTCAATTAATACATTTTTATAAGGCCAACCAGAGGCAGGAGTAGGCTGATTCTCATTTAATGAGATTTATTTAACCTATAGTGACCTTTCTCTTCTTCTGATATTTAGATCTTCCCTGAACATCACTTAACAGTTCTCGAATAGTTACATATCTGTTAGTTTCTCTTCCCCCAAATTATTCATTGTAAGCTTTTTGAGAACAGTGACCATATCGAAATGAGGTTATAGCTGTGAAAACACTTGGTGACTATAAAAAGAAACATAAGCACTCACTTTTATTATAGTTTGTAACTTAGTCTAAACCAGAGAAGGAAATAGAATAATTTTGGCTATATTCAATGAATAAATACATTTCTCTCAAAAGTCTATCTGAAGATTGAAATTAATTTTGTTAAATTCAATCTACAAACTAAATCTTAGTTTCATCTGTAGTCAAGGCTTTACATTTTTATGTTTACCAAGAAAACCATGGGTTACAGAAATGTCCTGACTTACAATTTCCGGAGGGGGGTGGGGGTGGAATTAGGTATTATATGAGAACTCATCAACAGATTTCTAAGTTAGCTGTTTGATGTTATTGCAGTTTTTCCAGAGGAGAGTAGACTATTTCAAGATTTTTAAAAATATAAATATTTAATCTAAAATGATATCACAATAATAATCTTAGTGCCTGATAATGCACTTAATAAATAAATACTTTCTGGCTGAGAATAGGTGTGGGGACAATAACATGAGTACTTCTCTGATGTGGAAGGCATGCCCTACAAGTAATAGGAGAAAGCTCCTATTACTACACCCAAGGATTCTCCAAGGCCTGAGGGCCTTCCTGGGGATAAATGTGCTTATGTGTCAAATTATCAAATAAAACTGAAAATACAGAAAGGTTGCACAGATGTCTTAGAGATAGAAGTAGTGCAGAGGCATTGTAGTGAGGTGGCAGCTGTGATTTGGGATATGGAAGATGGAAAAAGGACGCATAGGATCTGCCATAGGTCAGGACATTAAAACGTTGGGCTAAATCTGCAGTAGAAAATATAATTGGTGAACATGCAGTTTGGTGATCAAAATAGGGAAGCGTATGTATGGGAAAGCACCTTGCACCGTGTCTGAAAGGAAATGGCGTGATGACCTGTAGGTGGTCAATCATGGATACTAACAAGGTACACTCCATGTAAAATGAATGAATTTGAAGTTCTCTGCAGAAGACCATTCCTGCTATCAGCACTCAGGAGGATGTGTTGTCACCCAGATACACAGAGCCTAGGTAGGACCAAAGTGGAATAATGCTGCTAAGAGCAGCTCATCACAGCTGTGCCCCTTTCTTCTTCCAACCAAACTTGCATCTCAGAGAACATAACAAGAAGGGTGTCCTGAGTTTTACAGAAGTGACAAAGATCAAAGATTTGTTCTGAGACAGACCCAAGAAGTTTGGCAGCCATATTTACAAAGTCGAAATCAGTGTACAGTCTGAGAAGGGTACAACATATTTGAAATTGACACTATGATAAAAAAAATCAGGAAATCAATCTAGAAATCAGATTAATTTCCTCATTTTACAGGAAACCAGGTTTAGGAACTGCTCCCATGTGCCTTAGCTAGCTGATAGTAGAACCTTGGATAAGAGCCACATTCCCATATTTGGTCTGCCATGCTGCTGCTCCTCAGGACAAGGGGTAGTGAACATTCCTGGCCAAGAATGCTCAGGCTTAGGCATACTCTGGTGGAGCCTCTCCCCTTCTCATCTCAAACTAATTACCCTTCCTCCATCTCTATCAAAGGGAAGAAGAAGTAACAGCTACAATGTTGATGAGCAAGGTCAATAAAATAATGCACACACGCGCACATGTGGTTGTGTGTGTGTGTGTGTGTGTGTGAATTGAAAATATGCCAGTGCAGATGCAAATTTGTTAATGTATCCATTATTTTGGGTCCAACTTCTACCATGCTCACCATTCTAGCAGCTTCTCAGGATAGCATGCATCTCGAGTTTCTCTTCTGGAAGATCAGCAATACGAAACTTCAAGCAGCTGCGCACATTTCATTTCTCTTTTCTCTTTCTATTATACATGGAGTTTAACCCCGTATAAAATAGCTTAAATAAAGTCCTGTGGTAAGTGAAAGCTTGTCGACAAATACAACTATAATATTCAGAGAACAAATTATTTTTTATCTTTCAACTGTTTCTAAAATGAGAAGATACAGAAATAATTTATCAGAAAACATATATATACATGTTAAGCCAAAGAGGAAAAATTGTTCATGATATTTCTTCAATTTATTTCTGTTAAAAATAAAAATAAGTATTTCATAAATTTGCGGAATGTGAAAAGTCCTACGTATAAAATGCCTACAAATTTTAACAAATGTGGAAATACCAACTACTTTGGCTAAGACCTGAATGACAGAAGGAGTCTGTGGTTGAAGATGCTAAGAGCAAAATTTTCAGACAGAAGTAAAAGTTATGGCATATGTCTGGAAGCAGAATGAGCTTCATGTGTTTTAGGGAAGGAAGTCAGAGAGTGTGGCTGTAGGGGCAGGACACTTAGGCCCTGGCAAGGAATCTAAATTTTATTCTAAGGGAAGTAGCAAGCCATTAAAGAATTTAAGTAGGAGAGTAACATGATCTGATTGACATGTCAAAATAATCACTCCAGTTGTTATGTGGAGAATAGTTTGTGGGTCCTTGAGATGGAGTGGGAGTGGGAGCTGGTGAACTATCATAGGCATAGGAGGTAGTAGAAGCTTAGGATAGGACCTGGTGGTAGCAGTGGAAGCTGAGTGGGAGGGCAAATTCAGGATCGATTTTGAAGATGCTGCTAAAAAGTACTTGTTGATGGAAAGTGAGGAGATAAGGGTAAGAGAGGAAACAAGAATAAAGGTTTTTAGCTTTGGTGGCAGAATAATGTGCTAATAGAATGTCTATGTCCAAACGGTGGGCCAAAATATACGTATAAGATAAATTTTCATAAAGATCAGTTTAAAAGTTTACCCTTAAATCATTTTTTTTTTAAAATCCACTGCACATCTGGTAACCATTTTTTTGGTCTCTATTTCTATGAATCTGTTGTTGTTTTGTTTTGTTTTTAGATTCCAAATATAAGTGAAAGCAACAGAAAGAAGAGGATAAGGGATGGGTGAAAAGGGAAAGGGGAATATAGCTAATAATATTGTGATAAGTCTTCACGGAGACAGATGATTATTAGAATTAGTGGAGTGATCACATATATGGTATAAAATGTCAAATCACTATGGTGTACACCTGAAACTAATATAACCAATATAAGATTGTATACTAACTATGCTTGTATACTTAAATTTTTAAAAAATGGAATAAAACCCACTGCACAAGTTTGAGAGGACTTGATTAAACCCATGTGTGTAAAAAGATTTTGGACTTTCCAATCAAGTTTATATTTAATATAACCCCAGATAGCAAATAACAGAAAACATGGTTGCTGCCATGTCCATGTGTACATTTTAAATATACATATGCATCACAAACAATGTTATAAGTCATCAATGGATTAGGTGTAGTCGTATGTTATTTCAAAGGCTTTATAACCATTTCATAAGATGAATGTTATATTAAATACATCAAAACTTAAATAGTCCTCCATGGAATATATAGGTTACTCCTAGTTGTCCTCTGATCTATGAATTATCACAGTAACTATCACCATGCATATAGTGTTTTCAATATTTGGGCTCATTTCCTGTGAAAAAAATTGTAGATATGGAATTTTGGAGTTAAAACAGATTAATATTCATCCAGTGAACACTAGTAGAGCCATACTGGTTTAAAACACTGACATATGTCCATATAAGTTAGTAAATAGCTCCTTACCCAGCATCTCCTGAGTGCCTCCTCTCCCCATAATCAGTCACTCCCTTGGAACCACCCCAACATCTCCAGGATTTGAAAACAAAAGGGATAATACCTGACTGTGTAAAGGGGCTTCAACATTGTGACCAAGGTCCTGATTGGTCACTGGCCACACATTACTTACTATGAAATATTTTGTTAGCACATAGGGTCAGAGGCATTTATAGAAGTTAAAAATTATATAAATTGGCTCAGTGGTAACAAATTAAATTTAACTTATATTAATGAATTGGTATTGGTGCTATGACATTCAAGGAGGAATGACTTTATTTCATCCAATTCATTATTTTGATCATTTAGCCTCTTCTGAAGCTAAAAATTACTCATGAAGCTGCCTGAGGTACTCCTCTGCCCCACTTATCTATCCTCCACACTCCAGGCAGATGCCTTCTTTCTGCCCTGAGATATTGCAAAATGGAGGATCTCTTTCTCCTTTGCCACTCCACTCCTCACCTCTACTTCAGTAAATCTTGGTCCTTATAGATTGCCTTTCTTTCTGTCTCCTTTGTGGAAAAAAGAAGCGTCTATAAACATATTTTTGATTTGTTGATGGTACACAGTCTATATTTTTTACTGTTGTCCTAAAGACATTAGGGCTTTGGAAGATCATAAAAATAGTCTTTCCAGGCTGGCAAGGGATCAGACAATTCTGAACTCAATAAATAAGTTATTTTTCTCTCTCTGAGACAAATAATTGCAGGTCTCTGATCTTGACAAAAGATGAAATAATAAGTGTTTTCAATTAGTGAGAAATGCATTAAACTTTTATGCTGAATGTAACTTTCTAAAAGTGTTGTTGAGCCAAAGTAGTCAATCAAACAGGGATTGTTGCATAGTATGATAGTCACTACTCATGTAGTTATTGCCATATGCACTCTAAATTTAATGTATATCCAAGTCAGTTTAAGAATTCTTTCCATGGCTCATCTCCTTTGTTTTGACTGTACCAGTTAGTTTTGAGAGCAACTTCTCTAACAATATAAGTATAATACTAATTCAATTAAATCAGTAAGTGAACAGGTAAACCTAGTTCTGAATGCCTGAGTATTTAATGCTCAGAGAAGATATGTGGAGAAAATTTGAGATGCTATGAGAAAGCTACCTTAGGAAGAATTGCCATATTGAAATTCACTGAAGGAAAGTGACAACTAGGAGTAACTTATATATTCCATAGAGGACTAAAGTTTTGATGTATTTAATATAACATTCATCTTATGAAATGGTTATAAAGGCTTTGAAATAACATATGACTACACCTAATCCATTGATGACTTATAACATTGTTTATGTGATGCATATATATATTTTTAAAAAGTGTCTTAATATTAAAGCATATGAGATAGATTTTTAAAATAAAACTGTCATCATGAAACAAATATACTTATCTCATTTGAAGTTCTTCAGTTATTGAAAAGGAAAAAATAGCCATTTATTCATTAGTGAATATACACTTATCACTTACCACATACAAGCTATGTTGGTAGGCAATCCTGTGATAAATAGAAAATGGAGCTCACAAGACTTTGCAGTCTAGTTGGTGAGTGGAGACAGAGTTAAAAAGTTGTGTTAAGTGCCAGATAGGAAAATGGCTTAGAAAAGTGAGTTTTCATGCTGTCATAAAATAAGGAGAGCATGTCCTGGACTTTAAAGTGTAAGGAACACCTGAAGAAGCAGAAAGTAGAGGAGTGTGCGACAGAGTTCTAGATAATGTCATGAATGAAGAAACTGAAATAGAACTCTTTCAGGAATAATGAGCAATTCCCCCTTGCTACTCTAAAGAAATGTGATTAGCCTAATAGAGGACTTTGAATGTTCAAGTTGGAAATTTCACACTTCCCTTGAAGGCAGTAGAAAGCCCACCAACACAAGAATGGCTGAAGGGAGTACTTTAGGAAAATTAAACTAGAGTTTGTGTGTAGCAGGTTTAGAAGAAAGTTAGATGCGTGATGCTGTGATAATCTAAATAAGTGATACCATGGTTGTAGCAATGCTTCTGAGCTCCCTATAGATCAAAAAAATCCAGATAATCTTTCTACACTTGTCATCAGGCATGTTGGAAAGATGGTAAGAGAATAGAAGAAAGGAGAATAGGTTTACTTGTTAGACTATCTCTAAGTTATTCTGCCTGCTTACTTACCTATATGGATGATGCTTTTGGTACCTAGGAATCTAGGAACAATCACATGAAGATTTACCTCTCTATTCAACATGAAGCCTTCTAAAATTTAGTCATATTTGTCAATTGTAAATAAACAATTACAGATTTAAATATATATATAATATATATATATATATATTATATATATATATATAGACATAAACATTAAGAGAGGCAATCTGTCATCAGCTCTGAGTGGCCCCCATATATCCTCGCTGGGTATGCTAAACAAGTCCTGGCTGTCCCCTGAGCAATTTAATTTCTATAGCTAGTCACACAGGCAATTAAGTAGGTTAAAGCAACAACAGTGTGACTACTGTGTGACTACCAGCTCCCCAGAGGAGGGAAACTGGCTTGTTTGCTGCTTGGTACTAAACATGCTTAGTCCGTGGCCCAGTGTTCTTGCATGTCTGGATCCATCATGATGCTCTGTTGGACTTAGTTTCTGTAAAATCAGTGCTATCATGTCAGTGTTCCTGATGTTTGGTGTGAGTAGTAAGCTGTCTTGGTCTAATCCATTGTGTCTAATTGTCTATTTTTGCATTTATGGCATTTATATCCTCTATGAGGCTGGCACTGTTCTCAAACAGCAGGTGGGTACCAAGATAACAAAATTCTGGAAAAGAAAAAGCAAGAACTTCATGAGCAAAGTTTAGAGATATAAGAAAACTCACAGGGACCAGTAGCAAATGCTCCCAAGTGATGGGCCAGGAGTGAGGGTAATAAATGATCCCCCAATGTCCTAACTGCTAATAAACAGGAGTTGGGTCAATGAGCAGAGGCTGAATAGTAGGATCAAAACAAGCTGCTCAATCAGTGCCATGATGTTCTTGCTATCTTGGAATAGTAGAATAGGAAAGCCTCTGTCATAAAGGAAAGCACAAGTACACCCTTTTTTAACACTTACAACTAGAACCATTCTTATAGGGAATCATGCCTCCATACAGAGTACCAAGTACAGATCCACAGCAAAAGAAAGAGGAGGGAAATCTGGGACCACTTTGGTCGACAGACTGAAGATCTGTTAAAGACTTGACAAGTATATTTATGTGATAAGGGAATAAGAGAAGGATGCTCTGAGAAGGCGAATAGCAGCATCTAGGCCAGCTCACACTGGATCCCATGCTTCCAGCCTGTGCAGACAATTCTGTTGAGAAAGAATTATGCTCCACAATAAGACTTCCTACTTTGGATTTCTGTTTCAATGACTATACCATGGCCTTCCCAGAGAGACTTTTCCAAGACCAATGGAACTAAAAGTGCCTCTGTAGATTACTCCATGGAGATCACTGTTCTGCTGGAGGAAGTAAGAATCTGGGTGGCATCCTTAGAATAAACTGTTCCTTCAGTACCTCTTTTGCCTGACCCTACATCCCTGTATTCTGATTTAACAGCTTAAAAGAGAAGGGGTCCATGGGTGTGTCCAAAGTCTCTCTGTCCCCAGAAGAACCATAAGTCTTATACCCCAGGGAGGGTACATAGTTGAAAATCCTTCTCTAATCTAGAGTATATAAACTCTACCAGCTGCTCCGTTTGCTCATGGTCTGTGATCTTCCACAGACTAAACCTTATAGTGGCCCACTTGGGAAGTGATGAGGATATTTTGGGTCATTACAAGTTCTACCATTATTTCCCTAGCCCCCTTGATGTCTGACCCATCATGCTGGGCAAAGGGAAAAAGTGGCTTCTAGATTAGGACACATTATGTGGTTGTGGAGGGAGAAAATCAACTCTGACACTTAAGGAAGGACAACCTTAGATCCTGAGAAATGTGGGAAAAGAGGAACACAATGTTTTCCTTGTGCCCTAGATTTAGCATCACAGTTTGGGAAATAATTGTGTGTTCTGCCTGAGTTGAGCAATAGCTAAATTGTCAATCTGATCCTCCCCTGTTCACATGCTTTGGGAACAGAAAAATTCATGTGGGCATGACCATCCATTAATTATTTTTCTATACTGGGCTATTGTCAGCATTTCCCAATTTTAACCTCCATAACCCCTATGTGGTGAACACATGAACTGTCACAACTTTGCTTCAATATGATTGATACAAATTTATATGTGTCCCCCAAAGCCCGGCAAAATTGGGTTATGCCACGTATGACAATCAAGTCTGTAACTTATTGGTAATACTATCTTCAAGTCTTAACCAAACTCAGGTAATGGTAATTCAAATCTAGTTTAACGACTAATCCTGAACAGAAGTGATTGTGTCCTTTGGGTTATCTGTTTATATGTGGAGCATAGTAGGCCATGGAATGTCTGCCATGAGGATAGAGGTCAATTTTTGGCTCAAAAGTTGCCTGTTGTGATTGCTGGTACTGACACTGGCTTGTTTTCTGTTTGCTAGAAAGGTGTTGAGCCCTTGGTTCTGTGTTCCTCTCCTAAGGAAAACCCACTGCACAATGGGTTCACTGTATTGCCTGTGACACTTGGGACAAGAAAAGTAATGTGACCACATTGATACTCTTGCTGTTGGCCTTGCTATGAATAACAAACTGTTTCATTCAGACCACCATTTACTTTTGTATGTATAGTTGTTGAAGATTTACTCCTTGTTGTCCATTATGAGCTAGGGGTTCTCCCCTGATAATAAGCAAATCACTGAACAGGACATATAATTATAATAAACCAATGAAGAATGCTAAAGAAAACATGAGCCTAATTACAGAAAATATGATCTACATACTTGACAAGTTTAAAGGAATGATAAAAAAACGAGTGAGGGAAAGTAAACATAATCCCAGTCACTAAAATAAGTAAGAATATACATACATACTTGAAGCAGAAAAAGAGAAACCCAAGTTGATGAATAAATTTTAGAAAAAGTAATAGAAGATCTTAATTTATTGATTGATAAATAAATCGTTAAAAATGATAGTCACAAAACTGGTGGTTAAAGAGAACATGGATCTTGGTGGATTTTTTAAAACAATTTTTTAAAATTATAGTTGGCATACAATATTATATACTTTCAGGTATCCAACATAGTTATTCAACATTTGTATAACCTATGAAATGATTACCCTGATAAATCTAGTACCCATCTGACACAATACATACTGATTGCAATATAATCGACTTATACTGTATAATATTCCTTATGCTTGCTGCAGTTGTTGGCACTATGCTATACTTTACATCTCCATAACTATTTTGTAACTACCAAATCATACTCTTAATCATACTTCCCAATTTTCAGCCACCTATCAATCCCTTTTCCATCTGACAACCATCAAAACCTTCTCTGTACCTATGAGTTTGTTTCTGTTATATTTGTTTATTTTGTTCTTTAGACTCCACATGTAAGTGAAATCATATGACATTTGTCTTTCTCTGACTCTACTCAGCACAATACCCTCTAGGTCCATCCATGTTGTTGCAGATGGCAAAATTTTAATTCTTATGGCTGAAAAATATTCCATTGTGTATATGTACCACTTCTTTTTTATCTATTCATCCATTGAAGAACAGCCAGGTTGCCTCCATATTTTGGCTATTGTAAATATTGTTGCAATGAACATACAAATTCTCGAGTCCCTTCAAAGTAGTGTTTTAGGTTTCTGTGTCCTTTGTCTCTTGTGATAGCCTTTTTCAAAAATCAACTTTGTCTGGTATAAGTATTGCTATCCCAGTTTTTTTTTTTTTTACTTTTATAAAACATCTTTTTCCATTTATTTACTTTCAGTCTGTGCATGTCTTTCGATCTGAAGTGAGTCTTGTAAGCAGCATATGTAAGGGTTTTGTTTCTTATCTATTTGGCCATCCTGTTTTTTGATAGGAGTGTTTAATCCATTTACATTTTAAGTAATCATTGCTAGATATGTAGTTATTGTCATTTTATTATTCATATTTTTTCTTCTTTTTCTTCTCCTTCTTCCTCTCTTTAAAATTTCTTTAATACTGGCTTGATGTTGATGAATCCTTTAGTTTATTCTTGTCTGGGAAGCTCTTTATCTGTCCTATAATTCTAAATGATAGCTTTCTGGTAGACCAGTCTTGGCTGTAGATCTTTGCTTTTCATCACTTTAAATATTTCCTGCCAATCCTTCTGACCTGCAATATTTCTGTTGAGAAGCCAACTGACAGTCTTATGGGTGCTCCCTTGTATGTAACTAATTGTTTTTCTTTTGCTGCTTTTAAGATTCTCTCTTTTCTTTAACCTTTAACATTTGATTATGATGTGTCTTGGTGTGGGCCTATTTGGGTTTATCTTATTTGGGACGCTCTGAGTCTCTTAGGCTAGTATGTCTATATATTCACCAGGTTAGGGCAGTTTTCCTCATTCTTTTTTCAAATAGATTTTCAATTTCTTGCTGTCTCTCTTCTCCTTCTGGTATTCCTATAATGCAAATGTTGGTATTCTTGGTGCTGTCCCAGAAGTCCCTTAATCTATCATCATGTTTTTGGATTCTTTTTCTTGTTGATATTGTTGATTGGGTGTTCTCTGCTACTTTATCTTTTAAATCGCTGCTTTGACCTTCTGCTTCATTTTATCTACTGTTAATGCCTCCTAAAGTAGCCCTTATTCAGTTATTGTATTCTTTATTTTTGACTGGTTCTTTTTATGTTTTCTATATCTACTTTTATGTTTTCTATTTCTTTGTTAAAAGTCTCAGACCTTTGTTAAGGGTCTTCTACTCTTCCACTAAGGTCATTGAGCATCCTTATAACAAATGTTTTGAACTCTGCATCTGTAGATTGCTTATGTTCATTTTGTTTAGTTCTTTTTTTCCAGAGCTTTGTTCTGTTCTTTTATTTGGGACATATTTCTTTGTCTTCCCATTTTGGCTGCCTACTTGTGTTTGCTTCTATGTATTAGGTAGGGCTGCTATGTCTCCCAGTCTTAGTAGAATGGCCTTATGTAGTAGGTGTGCTGTGGGTTCCAGAGGCACAATCTTCCCTGACCACCTGAGCCGGGTTGTCCAGATATGTCTCTCTAATGGGTTGTGTGTGCCCTCCTATTGTAGTTGTGTCCTGGTTGCTGTTTACTTGTCAATTGGAGAAATTGACTCGGGCTGATTGACTGTGATGACTGGCCATGACTAGTAGAGAAGCTGTTGTGCAGGGGCTGACCCTATAGAGCAGGATTCCCTCTAGCAGGGCTCTGGTGCCTGCCTGGCTGTTCTTTGGGTGATTCGTTCTCAGATGTGACCCTGGTGGTGCTCCGGCTCAGACCAAAGCTGGTCACTGGCTGTGCAGGCTGAGGCTTCCTAGGAGGAGCCCTGCTACAGGTCAAGTTCAGCTCTAGCCTGTGCCCTGCCTGGGGCCACGTGGTATGAGCCACTAAGCAAGTCACAGATGACCACCACCTACACTGGGCTTCAAAGTGCTTCAAAATGCCAAACCAACAATTGAGGCCAGTTGTTACTAGTGCCAGGCTTGGGCCTGCTCACAAGAGGTATGGGGCATGCAGTGGCCAGATGTTGCTTATTTAGGTTTTGTGAAACTTTGAGAGATTTTTGGAAGTTGCAGCATGAGCTAAGTCAGGTCCTTTGTATGGAAAATCCTTGGAAGCAGCTTGGAGAGGCCTGCAAGCTGAGTAGGGCAGTGTCTCAAGGAATAACCTGGGTTGGTTGACCAGTGTTTGCTGCATTGCCTGGGACTCAGATATGGAGGCTGCCTGGGTCTGCAAGCCAAGCAGTAGAGGGTTTAACAAAGAAACAATTGAGTTCCTTTAAACAAAAATAGTACTTATTATAAATTACTAATAAATTCAACAGCTCTCTATATCCATTGGAGTCCTTTTAGAAGACAAAAACTATACTAGTAATTTGAATAAGAAAACTATTAATACAATAAATTGTTAATTAGGTAAAATGTAGCTTAAAAAGTTAATTGCTAAAAGATATAACAGAAAACTTTAAGGTATAATGGGGCATCAACTCCAGAAAGCAGTTGGCACCTTAGGGCTGATAGAAAAGTAAACAGGGCACTTGGAAACTTAGAGGATTCTTCCTTCTGCAAGAGGGAGATTCTGATGTTTGAGGAGAAACTGGCTTGTTGTAGCAACATGCTGCTTGCTAACCGAGGTGAAGAAGAAACAGGCTCCAGGTTACTTGCCAGAACCATAGGAGCAGGTTACTACTGAGGTAACAGCTGACAGGACACATTGATTCCCCATCCAAACAGGGACAACGAAGAAAAAGAAACAAATAAAAAAAAGCCCCTTCTTCCTTCTCTCATCTTGCTATCTCCTCCAGCACCACCTATTGGCAGAGCTTAACATTAAGCCAGCTGGTAAAGGAGAAATGTAGTCTGCAAGGTCCAGATCCATTACTACACAGAAGGACAAAAAAGGGTGGATTTAGTGATGAGAAGTAACAGATAGCCAGCACACTTCTCAACTGGGATAAGTGCTAGAAAAAGAAACAGAATACCTCCTGCGATTTCATGTGCTAAGAGCAGAGGCTCAAACACAGTCAGCATCTTGCCTCTCCGGTTCCCATCTTGCTTTTCTGTAAGCATCATCGTTATCCCACCATTAACCATGGATTGGCTCTTCATGAGTCAGAGACCATGGACACTGTCCCCATAAAACTTCATTTTTCAAATCAAAACAAAGTACAAGATGAGGTTTGGAAGGAAGTCTTCTTGTTTAGCTTCATTATAATGAACTGTTTTGAGGCATGAGCCCCCACTTCTTTAACGAGTCACTGTGATCAAGAAGGTGCATAACTCTGGTGCCTTGTGTAACACATGTTTATCTCTGTAAGGAGGAAATTGGGTGCTTAATTATAGACATCACCAGAAGCATGTGGGTGAAATGGATAAAAAGGCAGGTATCCCCCAAAAGAAGGAGCAAAAAAAGACAAAACAAATATCCATTATAAATACTTCAAAATACAATTTTCATGCCTCACTTTTTTCTCCTTCATAGGCCATTACCTAAGACCCTGTGAACAAAGCACAGATCTGCAAATCTAGTCCTTAAGAAGACAGTTCTGCTTTTACACAACCAATTTGTCCACTGTGCTTGATCTCCTTTGCTTCCATTTCAGCAATGAGTGAAATAGGAATCATGGTGGACACAATGTAGTGAGTCATAATGCTGATATAGCTTCATTGCTGCGGCTTCTCAAATGCAGGGAGAGAGAACTGAAAGTTGTTTAACTTTTACATATGAGAGAGATTGGTTTTAAATTAAAAACCTCCTTTACTGAGAACCAATAATGATTATGACCAAGGAATTTTAGGAGAGGAACATACACTCTGTATGATGATATTTTGTTTAGTGCTGGATTTATTAAACTCATATCTGATAACTTGAAAAACAATTTAATTAAACACTCAGACATAGATTAGAAAATGATTAATTAAATTTCCTTAAATAATCAAAATTATAATTACAAATTTAGTATGGTTGATTCCTTAAACATAGTAAGCATCTAAAACAGCAGACAAATCATATACAAGTACAATGATTATAAAACTTAAAAATGATGATAAAACTTTTACGTTAAAGCTAGGTATCGAATGCTCAAACCAGATATTTAACTTTGTTTCTTAATATTCCCTTTACTTTGATGCATTGCACGGACTCCTATTTTTAGACACTCTTAGAGTTTTGTTTCTCTTACCAGACACAAACAAAAGAGATGATATAGTCACACAAATTGAAGTTGCAGATTCTGAGTTGTTGGCTAGGTGACTTAGGGCAGGGACGTTGGGTGTGGCCGAATGGCCACAGTGACTGAAACAAGTGACACTAAGCATCATGACCTGAGTCCTTTTATGTAAGAAATATTTTAAGTTTCCATTTTTTGAAACTTGGTTCCTTTTTTGAAAACGATGTTTTCTTAAACTTTTGGTTGTCCTGGTCTCTAATCTATTGTCCTGTCACTATGATATATGAACCTAGTCTACATTATTAAAAAGTACCTTATTAAAATGTATATATTTTTAATCAGACTTTTAATTTTCATTACTAGAACCATCTGGGGTTTAATCTCTGTGAATAGCTTCATCATGAGATATTAGGGACAGATATTAGAATTAGGCTAATTTATTTTACTGCAAACAAAATTTTTCAAATTTCTATCTTCTTGATAAACAGGTCTGATTGACTTTTGTGCCTAATTTGCTAGGTTACTTCATATGACCATCAATGCTTACCACTACTTTCTGTTCTTGGTAGAGTTCCTACTTCATACAGGATTTATTTCCTTCTTACACAGATAGAAACAGGTGTGTGTGCATGTTATCTATATTTATGTATATATGTATATGTAAGTATGTATATGTGTGTATATATGTTCATATATGTGTATGTATATATTTGTGTGTATAAGCAAAATACCACACACAGTAACACTCTTTACTGCAAAAATCCTTTAAAATACCCACATACATATAAGCATTTTTATATAATAACTATTCTTTGCATGCTTAATTAACCTTTTTACTTTGAGTGTTATTATGAATTTATGGCTTTTTACAGATGCAAATTTCTAAGTATTAGGAAGTCCCTTTAGGCAGGTCTATTCATTCTTTCACTACCCTTTAATCTTTTTTTTTAAGTTTAGTTTTTATTATTAGTGTACATTTATATTGTACAGAAAACAATCCCCCTGATTGCCTTTCTCTCCTCTGGCTCTCCACCTAGCTATTAACATTAATGCCGACTGGATT
Organism: Eonycteris spelaea; assembly: GCA_003508835.1. NCBI lineage: Eukaryota > Metazoa > Chordata > Mammalia > Chiroptera > Pteropodidae > Eonycteris > Eonycteris spelaea. Next base: position 225,900 of record PUFA01000154.1, read on the forward strand.
CCCTATGTCGTGCTCCTCATCCATCTATCAATTATTAATTTGTACTTCTTTAACCTTTCACTCCTTTCTTCCAGCCCCCTAAATCCTTCCCCTCTGGCTGTCACCAGATTGTCCTCCATATTTGTGAGTCTGTTTTTGATTAGTTCGTTCTTTTTCTTCTTTAGATTCTGCATATAAGTGAAATCATATAATATTCATCTCTCTCTGTCTGACTTATTTCACCTTTGAAAGCAATCTTGCTTTCTGACAACAGGATATTCCAGACATATCCTAATTCTTCTCTTGCCTTAATGCAGTAAATCAAATAAATCCAATGAGAATTGGTCTCTTTTATGTAGAGAACAAAATTGGAGACCAAACAAAATATAGACATGAATGGTACATTATAGAAATGATGTGGGCAAAAGACTTTTCTTTCTCAAGGGGGAGGCTCTGAGTTAGAAAATATATGTGTATTTAAAAGTATGACTTCAAGCTAATTTTTCTAATTTACTATATTATGTTTTTGTTCCCTTTTTTGTTTATACCATGCTATTTCATCAACCACTAGGATTTTTCCCTCCAATGACAACTAAGACCTCAAAATTTCAACAAGGAAACCTTAAAAATAAAGTAAAAGTTTAAGATTGTTTGTATGGCCAAAGAATATTTACACATAGCAAACTAAAAGTAGAGTTAGAAGACTTTTTTTAAAGCACAAATATAGTCCATAAATGAAGAGAATTAGGAAATAGCATATGATTCATGGTCTTGAAAAGATGGTAGCCTTTAAAAACTGTACATTTAGATTGATGTTAGCAGCATGATGAGGTGAGAGGACCTCCAGATCCCCCCCCCTTAAGATATAAGTTAGACAGTTATAATTCAACCAAAGATTGCCTGAGGAGTCCAAACATTGAGACATCTGCAGATGGGCTAGCAGGGCAAACATGGGAGACAGGATGTGGGAAAGGACAGAAATGGGAGCCACAGATGCAATTTGGCACTTGCTGTGGCCCCAGGAGATGCAAAGTGGTGAAGGGTCAGAATGCAACCAACCACCCTTAGGAAAACAGGAGGAGCAGAGACAGCAATCAGGCCTGGGTAAGACTGGCACACATTGAGGCTGATCCTAGGGTTAAGGGCAGAGAAACAGTGCAAAGAGTGGCAGCATTCTACACCATATTATCACAGGACAAAGAATTCTACAGATGCAGGAACTTCCCTAACCCACCTTCCTGTGGCCACCCAAGAGTAAAATCCTCACTTAGCATATCACAAAAGGACAAACAAAACATTTCTAGCCTTAGTGGTCTAGAAATGGCAGCTAAATTCACTAGAAAGAACAGAATTGCAGACACACAAACCCATTTCTTCCCCCACACACCTCTCCCCGACCACTCCACAGTGGAGCCTGGCAGAGACAGCTGGGTCAATCAGACAAAATAGCTTTGCTAGCAGCTTCTGGTTAAAATATGTTGGCACCAAGAACACACAGATCAGGAGACACATAGCCACCCACATCCAAGGTAACCAGGTCAAAAATGTAGCATACTCGCCTTGGGGAAACAAGGTGTTTTCCAAGGCTAAGTCAATTGCCACTCACCCACAGAGGTCCCAGAAACCCCAGTAGTGCAGGTAAGAGAAAATAAGAACTTATGCTTCAATGCCACCTACTAGAAAACAAAAGACCTCTACTTATCAACCTACTAAGTAGTAATGAGTGAAATACAAGAAAGAAAGAAAGAAAGAAAGAAAGAAAGAAAGAAAGAAAGAAAGAAAGAAAGAAAGAAAGAAAGAAGAAAGAAAGAAAGAAAGAAAGAAAGGAGGGAGGGAGGGAGGGAGGGAGGGAGGGAGGGAGGGAGGGAGGAAGGAAGGAAGGAAGGAAGGAAGAAGGAAGGAAGGAAGGAAGGAAGCAAGGAAGCAAGGAAGGAAGAAAGATTTCACTCCCACAAATTCCCAGGCAGAGAAATAATCCATCAAGCACAATGATAACCGAGGTAACAAGAGATTTAAGAAAGAAAATGAAAACTCCCCAGAAAGTAAAATTAGAGATATAGAAGACTTTGATTTAAAAGACAGAGAATTTAAGATTGCAGTTCTAAAAATGTTAACAAGATACAATACTCAGAAAATTAATTCAACGAACTCAGAAGTAAAATCAACAAAAAGGAATATTTCGCCAAAGAGACTGAAACTATAAAAATTCAACCAAACAGAAATTTTGGAGATGAAGAACTCAATAAATGAGATAAATAATGAACTAGTGAGCTTAGGAAATAGAGTAGACCAGATGAAGGTACGAATTAGTAATATTAAAGACAGAAATCTAGAAGAGATTCAGGTGTAAGAGAGAGAATCAAAAGTTAAAAAAAAGAAAGAAAGAATAAAAAAGAAAGAACTCTATGAGAACTGTCTGACTCTCTTAAAAAGAGCAATATAAATATAATGGGATACTAGAAGGAAGATAGAGAAAGAAGGTAACAGAAAGCCTATTAAAATAGTCGACAAAAACTTCCCAACCCTACGGAAAGAACTTGATCCTTGAATCCAAGAAGTTAACAGAACACCTTATTATCTCAATCCAAAAAGGGCATCTCCAAGGCACATTATATTTAAGCTGTAAAAATTAATAACAAAGAAAGAATTCTCAGGGTAGCCAAGAAAAAGAAGACAGTAACCTATATAGAAACCCCATTAGATTATCATCAGATTTTTAAGTAGAAACACTATAAGCTAGAAGAGAGTGAAATCAAATATTCAAACTATTGAAAGAGAGAAATCACCAAATTATAATAATATATTCACCAAAGTTATCCTTTAGATATGAAGGAGAAATAAAGGCTTTTCCAGACATATAAAAGCTGAGAAAATTTACTACCATGAATCCTGCATTACAAAAAAACTGCTGAAAGGTGCTCTTCTACCTGAAACAAAAACACACAAGGATACAAAACTGTAAGATAAATAATGGACAGACAGAAACAGAAAAATGGAAATCTTATTGAAAATATGGTATTCAACACTTAAATATATCAGAAAGATTAAAGAAGGTTAAAACATTTTTTAAAAGGAAGAAAACAATAGCTACTGCAATTTGGAAATGAACACACAGCATAAAAAGATAATTTGTATAAACAAAAACATAAAAGAAAGGTAGGAGGACAGAACTTACATAGGTAAATGGAGATGAGATACAATCAGAAGAAAAAGGTCTACTGTACATATTAAACTTTTTTTGCATAAATCTAATGGTAACCACAAAACGAAAATCTAGAACTGAGACACATAACATAAAATGAGGAAATGGAGGGGAAAAAATCATAGAATACCACCAAACTAAAATTATATATATAAACAGAAGGGAAAAAAATGGAGACACAGAGCTACAAAAAAAAATAAAAGATAAAATGGCTGTAGGAAATTCTCATATATCAATAATCACCTTCGATGTAAATGGATTGAACTCGTCAATTAAAAAACACAGAGTAGTGAGGTATATTGAAAAACAAAACCTAAGTACATGTTGTGTTCAAGACACATCTCAGCTACAAAGGTAAACATAGACTCAAAATTAAGGGGTGGAAAATGATACTCCAAGAAAATGACATCAAGAGAAAATTTAGGAAAAAAGCTGAACTTATATTAGACAAAATAGATTTTAAGGTTTAAAAAAAAAAAATAAGAGACAAAGATGGACATTTTATAATGATAAAGGGAAAATACATCAAGAAGAGATAACACTTATTAATTTATATACACCCAACCTAAGAGCACCAAAATATATGAAGCAACTACTAACAAAACTAAAGGGAGAAATTGACAAAATTAAGCATCCATTTATGACAAAAATTTTCAGCAAGGACTAGAGAGAACATACCTCAACATAATAAAAGCCATATATGGCAAACCTGCAGCTAACATCACACAGTGAAAAGCTAAAAGTATTTTCTTTGAAATCAAGAGCAAGACAAGGAAGTCTACTTTCATTACTTTTATTAAACATAGTATTAAACAAATTGGAAGTCCTAGCCACAGCAATTAGACAAGAAAGGGAAATAAAAGGCATCTAAATTGGAAAGAGAAGAGTAAAACTGTCATTATTTGCAGGTGACATGATACTATATAGAGAGAACCTAAAGATTCCACAAAAAACTATTAGAAATCATAAATGAATTCAGTAAAGCAGCAGGATACAAAATTAATATTTGGAAATTGGCTGCATTTTTAAACACCAATAAGGAACTATCAGAAAGATAAGTTAAGAAAATAACCCATTTATATTACATTAAAAACAAAACAAAATACCTAGGAAAAAAAATTAACCAGGAGGTAAAAGACATGTACTTGAAAAACTGTAAGATATTGGAGAAAGAAATTAAGATACAAATAAATGGAAGCATAACATGGTGCTCATGGACAGGAAGAATTAACATTGTTAAAATGTTCCATACTACTCAAAGCAACCTACAGATTAAGAGCATCCCTATCAAAATACCAATGGTGTTTTTCATAAAACTAGAACAAATAATTTTAAAATTTATACAAAACTGAAAGAGGCCCCACATAGCTAAAGAAGTCTTGAAAAAGAACAAAGTTGGAAGTATCATGCTACTGATATCAGACTATACTACAAAGCTATAGTAATTAAAACATCATGGTACTGGCATAAAAACAGACACATAGATCAATAGAACAGAAGAGAAAACCCAGAAATAAATCCATTTATATATGGTCAATTAATCTATGACAAAGGAGGAAAAGAATATACAATGAGGTAAAGTCAGTCTTTTCAATAAATGGTCTTGGGAAAACTGGAAAGACACATCCAAAAGAATGAAAATGGACTGCTTTTTTACACCATATACAAGAAAAAACTCAAAATGGAATAAGAATTAAATGTAAGACTCAAAACCATAAAGCTTTTAGAAGAAAATATAAGCAATAAATTATCTAACATTGCTATTAGTAATAATATTTTTGGATATGTCTCCTTGGGCAAAGGAAAGGAAAGTAAAAAAAATAAAATAAATCAATAAATGAAACTACATTAACCAAAAAAGTTTTTTTGCAGCAAGGAAACCATCTACAAAATAATTGGGAGAGGATGATTTATCTGATAAAGGGTTAATACACAAAAATTTAATAAGAACTCACAAATTAACACCAAAAAGATAATTTGATTTAAAATGGACAGAAGACCTGAATAGACATTTCTTTATAGTAGATGTACAGATGGCTAATAGACATATGAAAACAGTATAGAGTTTCCTAAAAAATAATAAAAATAAAACTACCTTATAACCCAGCAATCCTACTTTTGGGTATTTATCCAAAAAAAATTCAAAACACTAATTCAGAAAGATATATGCACTCCCATGTTCATTGCAGATTATTTACAATAGCCAAGATACGGAAGCACTCTAAGTGTCCATTGATAGCCAAATGGGTGAAGAATAATTGGTACATATATACAATGTAAGATCAGCCATAAAAAAGAATGAAATCTTGCCATTTATAATAGCATCAATGGAGTATGATACTAAGTGAAATAAGTCAGAGAAAGACAAATACCATATAGTTTCACTTAAAAGTAGAACCTTAAAAACAAAATAAACAAAACTGAAACAGACTCATAGATGCAGAAAATATTTTGATGGATACCAGATGGATAAGGAGTTGTAGGGATGGGTGTAAAAGGGAAAGAGATTAAGGTGTGTAAACCGCCAGTTATAAAAACAGTCATGGGGATGTAAAATATAGCATAGGGAATATAGTCAATAATATTTTAATAACTATGTATGGTGTCAGATGTGTACTAGGCTCACCGAGGTGATCACTTCCTAAGTTATATAAATGTCTAACCACTATGTTGTACACCTGAAACTAATATGTATGTCAACTGTAATTGAAAGTTAAAAAAAATAAAACAGTGCCTATACCACATGGTCTTTTACTAGTAGTAAATGAGGTAAGAACATTCAAAAAAATTTTTTTTACTCTCCTGTCTCTCTCTTCTTCTTTGCATGAATTATATTAGTGAAGGAATGTAAAACATTCATGAAAGACAGAATAACACAAAGAGGAGTAGGTAGAGTCCACAGCAGAAATTTCTTTTATTCTACAATTTAATCTCTCTCATATATTCATGAGAATTTTTGGCACAGAAAATAAAAAATCAGTAGTCTTAGCTCTGTTTCTCACCAGCTCTTCAGTTGTTTAATTATTGGTTTAATGTCTCTTTTCTTTTACAAGGTAATAAATTATTCAAAGGCAAAGATTTTGTCTTGTCACTGATAAATGACAAATGTTTAGCACAATGTTAGGCACATAATAAAAAATAATTACATTTCTATAGAATAAATTTTGAATAAATAAAAAAATGAATAATCAGCACAATTGCAGAAAACTCAACCCAGAAGTCACTCCTGACTCAGTCTGGGAATCCTCAAACTTTTCTCATGTAGATGTCACGTAGTAGCAATTTTACTCCTTATAATATCTATATTATAATGATCTGAGCACCTCCCTCAAGCAGTCTTTACTCTTCATAAAGCTCCAGGGGCCCCATGTTTTGGCCAAAGAAAGATAGGCAACTCTCTTGACCACAGAGATAGTTCTTATCACCACTGTGGATGTTTTCATTTGGCCATGTGAAAGGTTCTGTATGACACCAAATATATGGGATTTCCCTCACATCAAACAATTCTTACTCTCCTGTACCAACTGGGTGTCCAACATTCCAATACAATTTTGGCAGAAACTCCTGGAATTAGTTCAGACTCCACAGGTTAAGGTCTTAATGCCACAAGACTGCCCTCACTTCACACACTAACTGCAAATGGAGTACCGAGGCTACTCACAATTCTTCCCAGCTGATTAAAAATTTAGGAGTTCCTAAGGTTTGAAAATTCATTGTAACAACTCATAGTACTCAGGAAAGCTTAATTTTACTATTTACCGGTTTGTTTGATATAGGCACCAATATTTTCTCCATTTTCCAGATAAGGAAACAGAAAGAAGTTAAGATAAGAAGGCTCAAAGAAGTTAAGTAACTTGTCCAAATAACACAGGCAGTAAACAAGGGAACCAAGATTTAAATCCTAGGAGCTTGTGTCCAGAATCCAAGCTCTTAATTACTATGGTAGTAAAATAAATTTCATGTAAATTAAACCCACAAATTTTAGAGTGGTTGTAAAGGTTAAATGATATGCTCTAATATGAAAATATTAACCTATTCTTTTTATAAGAAAAGTGGTTTCTTAATTTCCTCTCTCCTAATCTTCTTTCCTTCCTCCATTTCTTCTTTCTTTTCTTCCTTTTCTCCTCATTATCAGCTCCTCCAAAAAAGAAAGTATGGCAAAGTCCATAGCTCTGCAATGAGAGTTGCTAAAAGCAGAGTTAAAGGAGAGGTTTATTGTTCATATCAATGAGAATCTCAGAATACAGCCTCTTAGTAGCTTCTATTAATTTGAAATATATAGGCAGCTGGAAGTCACAGAACCTCTAGGAATGCCTGCTTTGCACAATAGTGACCAGATTTCAGTCTTGAATATAAAGTTGAAAATTGCAGCAGTCCTCCTGACATATCTCCTCTTGACATTAACATAATATATATCAGGCGGCCAGGGAATGCTGGGAGGAGAAACACTTGGGTTCCCTTCGTTCCAGACTCGTCCACAAGTTTTCTGGCTGGCCCACCTGTCAAGCAAATCCCAATTATTAGAAGCCTCACAACTTCCCTCCCCTGCTCAAAGTGCAGTGGTGCCGCACCCCAGACTTCCAGCCAGATTTGCATCATGAGAACCTGATGTGTATTTTGTTTAAAAGGTGCTTATGGAGGGACTTCTGATGTATCCCAGCAACATATGTAAAAAAAAAACAGTGTAGGGATTGGCAGAACATGGAGGAGTGAGAGATATCCCCAGGTCTCTCCCCTTGAAACAACAACAAGCTAAATATCTAAAACTCAGCAACAACAAAAAAACATTCAAACTACACACCAGCACGTCTGAGCACGGGATCTGAGCATCAGAGCTACCACAGGTAAGAATTCTGGGTGTTGGGTGGTAGACTGGGAGAAACAAAGAAACTGCTTCTCGAAGCTGCCAGAGCTCCCTGAAGGAGAGAGGAGGGGTGAAGGTGTGGGACTGCTATGAGCTCCCCACACTGGGTGGAAAGGCCCAGTCATCAGGGCAGAAGGCAGAGAAGCTGGACCACAGAAAAACAACAGTTGATTTTTACGGGCCCTGGTTGCAAAACCGAAGCTGAGCCGCAGCCACGAACTCCCAACCCAGAGGGCCCCTCCCCCGATATCCTCCCAGTCTGATCACCATGGAGCCCCGCGTGAATCTGAGACTGAAACAGAGGGTAGCAAGCATGATTAAATATCTACAAGAAAATTTTCTTAAAAGGCATTTTAAGGCTTTATATAAAGCAGGGATCCAAGAGGCTTAGACCCCCTACTGGAAACCAAAAGAAAAGCGCCTTCTTTGCAGCTGCTAAAGTGAGACCTTCGTATATATATAAAATCTTCTTTCTGGAAAAACAGCAGAATACACTTTCATTAATGCCCAGGCAGAGAAATGGTCCATTAAACACCATGAACAACCAAGGTGGCAAGGCATCTCAGAAAGAAAGAAGAAAATCTCCAGAAAATAAGATTATAGACATAGAAATATGCAACTTAAATGACAGAGACCTCAGGATAGTACTTCTGAAAAACTCAATGAGTTCTGAAATGAGTCATATCAACAATTTCAGGAATTTAAAAAAAAATAACTAGATGAGCAGAACAAGGAGATTTAAACTCTCAAAAAGGAAGAGAATAGATCTTCTGGAGTAAAACACACACACACACACAACACACACACACAAACACACACTGCAAAGGTGAAAAATGAAATAGCAAGCTTGGGAAATAAAGTCGACCAAATGGAGAAAAGGATCAATGATATTGAAGACAAAAATCTAGAAATAAATCAGAAGGAAGAAGAGAGAAATCAAAGAATGAAAAGTAATGAAAGAGAAATTCAAAAACTAGCTGATACTATCAGGAGAGGAAACATAAAAACAATGGACATTATCGAAGGCGAAGAAAAATAGCAGGAACTAGAAAGCATTTTCAGACAAATAGTTGATGAGAATTTCCCAAATCTAAGCAATGAGCTAGAGCTTAGAATTCAACAAGTAGACAGAACACCCAATTATCTCAACCTTAAAAGGCCTTCACCAAGACACATTGTATTAAAATTATCAAAAATCAACAACAAAGACAGAATTCTGAGGGCAGCCAGGGAGAAGAACACAGTGACTTATAAATGAAAACCCATTAGTTAACCTTGGACTTCTCAGCACAAACCTTACTAGCCAGAAAAAAAAAAATGGAATCAAATATTTAACCTACTAAGTAAAAGAACTACCACCTAGAATAACGTGTCCAGCAAAGCTCTCCTTTAAATATGAAGGAGAAATTAAGACTTTTCCAGACATACGAAAACTGAGGGAATTCTCCACTATGAGGCCTGCACTACAGGAAATACTGAAAGGGGTCAGTTCACCTAAAACAAACGACAAAAAAAGAAATACAAAATTTGGAGTAAAGTGACTGTAACACATATAGAAGTAGAGGAATGCAACCCTTACTAAGAACAGTGCATTATAAACTTAAATAATAGGAAGATAATTGTTATAACAAGATAGTAATGAACAGTCAGCATACATAGGGACAAATTGAGATAACGATGACTGAAAAGGGGAGGATTCAAAGATCCAAACTGACAAAGAGGAATGGAGATAAGACTGCTCAGAAGAAAATGGACGACTGTATATATATATATAAAACTATCTTTTCATATCCATAATGGTAACCACACACCAAAGATTCAGAACCATTGTATATAACGTAAAACAAGAAGAACCAGAGGGAACAACCACAAAGCCAACTAAAAAAACAAAAACAAAAACAAAAACAAACAAACAAAGAAAACCAGAAACACAAGAACAAAGAAGCAATGGACACACCAAGCTACCAGAAAGCAAAAGATAAAATGGCTATAAGAAGATCTCATGTTTCAATAATTACCCTAAATGTAAATGGACTGAAACCAATAAAAAGGCATAGAATTGCAGATTTGATCAAAAGACAAAACCCAACCATATGCTGTCACCAGGAGACACATCTCAGCTCCAAAGACAAAGATAGACTCAGGGAGGGTGGAAAATGATATTTCAAGCAAATAGCATTCTGAGAAAAGCGGGAGTAGTGGTACTAATATCGGACGATATAGACTTGAAAATAAAAAGGTAAAGAAAGATACTGAGGGACACTTCATAATGATAAAGGGAATTATGCACCAAGAAGACACAACATTATTAATATCTATGCTTGCACTCAGGGAGCTTTGAAATATGTAAAGCAATTACTAACAGAACTAAAGGGAAAAACAGACCAAAACACTATCATAGTAAGGGATCTGCTCTTGGATATGAAAAGATCATCCAAACAGAAAATCAATAAGGAAATAATATCTGCAAATGACACATTAGACTAACTGGACATTATTGACTTTTACAGAGCCTTCCATCCTAAAACAGATGCTTATATTCTTCTCTAGTGCATATGGAACACAGAGATAGACTCAACAAATATAAGAGGGTTGAAATCATACCATAATATTCTCTGATCATAATGCTTTGAAACTAGAGGCCAACTAAAAAAGAAATCAAGAAGAAACACATATACTGGAGATTAAACAACATGTTACTGAAGAATAACTAGATTCTATGCATCAAGAGATACATAGAAGTGAATGATAATGATAGTACGACATATCAAAACTTTTGGGACACAGCAAAAGCAGAAAAGGAAGAATAAATGAAGGAAAGAAATCATCAAAATTAGAGCAGAAATAAATGAATTTGAAAACAAACCAAAAAAAATGGAAAAAAAATGCAACAAAGAGCTGGTTCTTTGACAAACCCCTGGCTAGACTCACTAAAGAAAAAAGAGAAAGAACACAAACAAATCAAGGATGAAAGAGAGGAAATTATGACTGACATTGCAGAAATACAAAGATCACACAAAAATACTATGAAAAGGTATATATAACTAATTTATTAACCTAGAAGAAATAGACCAGTATTTCAAAAATACAATCTTTTTGACTGAAATAAGAAGAATTGAAAAATCTAAATAGATGGATCAGCAGTATGGAAATTGAAACAATCATCAAAAACTTACCAAAATATAAAAGTTCAGGACCAGATGGCTTCACCAGTGAATTCTACCAAACGTTCAAAGAAGATTTAATACCTATTCTCTGCAAACTCTTTCAAAAAATCAAGGAGGAGGCAATACTTCCTAACTAATTTTATGAGGCCACTATTACCCTAATTAAAAAAAAAAAAACCTGGCAAAGGTAACACACAAAAATAAAATTACAAACCAATATTCTCATGAACACAGATGCAAAAAATCCTAAATAACATACTAGCGAACTGAATACAACAATGTGTTAAAAAGATTTTACACACGATCAAGTGGGCTTCATCCAGAGGCACAGAGATGGTTAAATATACGCAAATTGATTAATGTGATACACCACATAAACCAATTAAACAATAAGCATCATATGATCAGATCACTAGATGCAGAAAAAGCCTTTGACAAGATACAGCATCCATTTACGATAAAAACACTTAACAAAATCGGTAGAAAGGAAAGTACCTAACATAATAAAGGCCATATATGACAAACATTATAAAAGCCAACATTATACTTAATGGTGTAAAACTAAAACCTCCTCTCTAAGATCAAGAACAAGGCAAAGCTGTCCACTGTTGCCACTGCTATTCAATATAACATCGGAAGGCCTAGTGAGTACAATCATGCAAAAGAAAGATATAAAAGGCATCCAAATAGGAAACGAAGAAGTCAAACTGTCACTATTTATGGATGACATAATTCTCTCTATATAAAACCCTAAGGACTCCACAAGAACACTACTAGAAACTATAAGCAAATACAGTACAGTCTCTGGATACAAAATCAATGTTCAAAAATCCATAGTTTTCTATACTCTTAATGAAGTGTCAAAAAAGAATTAGAAAAAAAATAATTCCTTTTGCAATTGCACCAAAAGAATAAAATACCTAGGAAAAAATACCTAGGAACAAAACAAGTGAAGGACCTATATAATGAAAACTATAAGACCCTGTTAAAAATAACAATCTGTTAAAAGAAATCAAAGAAGATACAAAGAAATGGAAAAATATTCCGTGTTCTTGAATTGGCTAAATCGACATAGTTAAAATGACCATATTACCTAAAGCATTATACAGATTTAATGCAATCCTCATCAAAATCTTATTGGCATTTTTTAAAAGAAATAGAATAAAATATCATCAGATTTGTATGGAAGCACAAAAGACCCCGATTTGCCAAAGCCATCCCGAGGGGGGGAAAAAAAATGAAGCTGGAGGCATCACTCTGTCCGTCTTCAAATTATACTACAAAGCGACAGTAATCAAAACGCATGGTATTGGCCAGCAAAACAGACACATGGACCAGTGGAACAGAATCGAGGGTCCAGAAAGTAAACCATATTTATATAGGCAAATAATTTTTTGACAAAAAAGCTGAAAACATGCAGTGGAGTAAGAAAAGACTCTTCTCTAAACGGTACTGGGAAAACTGAAAAGCCACCTGCAAAAGAATGAAATTAGACTGTTGTCTATTGCCACTCACCAAAATTAACTCAAAATGGATTAAGGACCTGAACATAAGACCTGAAACAATAAAATGCATAGAAGAAAACATAGGAACTAAACTCAAGGACCTTGAACTCGAAGAGGATTTTATGAATTTAACTTCAAAGGCAAGGGAAGTAAAAGCTAAAATAAAGAATGGAATACATCAAGCTAAAAAAGCTTCTGCTCAGCAAAAAAAACCATCAACAAGGTAAAAGGACAACCATCCTAATGAGAAAATCTTAGCTCTGTCAAAAAAAAAACAAACAAAAAACCCATTGATTTTTATGGAGGAGAGTTTGCAGTGCATACTGGGCATAAGAAATGTCATCAGAGTGTTGTAGAAAACTGAGACAGCTCTGCTTCAAGGTAAAACACAATATGTATTGGGGTAGATAGTCTTGTCAATGCCTCAGAGAAACTCCCCACCACAGCCCAGCCACCACATTCCCTCACAAACATAAGGTGTTGCCAATCTCTGAGCCTGAGAGAGAAGGAGCTGGAGCCCCATGATTTTGTAGGTAAAAAATGAATCAGAATACACTTCTATTCCTACTCTTCTGATCACCTTTTTCCTGGTGATCTCTTGTTGAGAAGACGAAAGAAAGGTAGCTTTTATGTGGACTTTTATCCACTGCCTGAACAGAAATAAAAAAAATCTAGTAAATAATGACTTTCTTCCATATTTTGGCATTATTGTCAGTCTATCTATTCAAATTTGAGGGAAAATGTTATAAATATTCTAGGGTTTTTTGTTCTAGTCAGCAGAAGAGTTTCCTTATTTTCATGAGAATGTGCCATTGTGGGCTTCCAAGAGAAAAGTGAGTTGCTAAGTAGACACAGCCTGCTTCAGTAGTCCCACAGACTGTTACTTTACATATATTTCAGAAGTATAAGAAAATCTGGGCACATGCTGGCAGCCAGCACAACAATATAGTTTCCTTTTAGAGGTGGACAGAAATAACAATCTGAGAAAAGAAGCTCATGAATAAAATGTAAGCCAACATATTTATCTATGAATTTTCTTCCTGAGTGTATCCTCTCACCTCCAATTCCATGCACAAATGGAAATCCTAACTAACAACCAAAACATTTTTTCTTGATTAATATTGTTATCAACAATAATTTGGCACTCCTTTAAGTATGTAATTTTGTTAACTGTATGATGTAACATGAGTACTGTTAAGACTCTTTCAGGTTCAACTTGTAGAAACTCCAATCAAACTATCTTAAGAAAACTATCTTAGCAAACAACTGAAAATTTTAAGGGAGACACACTTCAAGTACAGATAGAACTAGAGACTTGTCATTCACAGCTTCTTTGTCTTCCACCTCTGGGTTCTGGTTGTCTCTGCTTCACTTTGTGTGCTTCATTCTTTCCTACATGAAGCTTACAAGTTGTTCTCCAAAAGCAAGAGATATTCTGTCTCCTATAATCTATATTTTAAAATCTCTAAAATTTAAAATATCTAAAACTACTTCAGTTTCCTTAGATCCCATGTCTACTCCTAGACCAAGCACAACGCGTGAGTGGAGATAGGGTCCATGCTTCACCCTAGAGGTTAGCAGCAGTAAAACAGGGTCCATCAGAACTCCTGGGCCTTAAGAGAGAGCAGTTCCCCTAATAAAAAGAGGATGATAGGAAGACAAAAGCAACACCATGCCAATCTCACATGATTCAATCTGTGTTGTTTTTAAACTTGAAAGTACATGTGAAAGAGATGGTTAAAAAACACTTAAAAATAACTGACTTTAAAAAGCAAATATTCTATCCTATGCAACTTAACTTAGGTTTATAATTTTATTTTATTCATAACTATTTCAATCCCCTATCTTATTCTACTAATGCAAAAGTTACTCTTAATGCGCTACAGTTATCTCTTAATACTTCCAGCTCCCTTGCCATGGAATCTTTCCTATCAGCATATGAACATACTGCAACATTTTCCCATCAGAACAGTTTCCCCTCTAACCCCACATTTTCCTCCAGCTACCACAGGATTTCTCTGCTACTCTTTATAGCAAATGCAAGGACTGTCTCTATTTACTATATTTTTTCTTTTTTTTTTTTTTTTTTTTTAACCTCTCATTCTGTTCTCAATCTATCCCAATTTGACTTTCATCTTACTCAGATCTCAAAAACTCCTCATTTCAAGGTCATGAAATAATATCTATTTTGTAATTCTTAAATCAAGTATCAGTATCTTTGTTCATTGCTCAGAAACATTTGACACACTCTAGTCATCTTGTGACACTGTCTTCTCTAAATTTCATAATGATTTTACTTCCTTAGTTTCCTCCTACCTCAGTGGCTGCTCTGCCTTAGTTTCCTTTGCCAGGTAGCCCTCCTACTCTTCCTGTTACATCCTGGAGCACCTCAGAGCCCAGCCCTCAGTCATCTTCTTCTTTCTCATATCTATTTACCCCTTAGGCAAATTCTTTCCAATTCCCATGACTTCAAGGACCAATGTAAACACTGAGGGCTCTCATTTATACTCCAGTCTTAATCTCAATTCCAGGTTCATATATGAAATTGCTTGCTTAATATCTGTATTTGAGTGTCTAAGGAGCACCTCAAATTTAACATTTTCCCACCATCCCAAAATATGTTTCTTTTTCTAATCTCTCGTATCTCCATTCTAATTGCTCAGGTCAAAAACTTCAGAGTGGTCCTTTGACTCCTTTTCTTTCTCTCACACACCACATTCCAGCCATTAGCAGGTCTTGTTGGGTCTACTTCATAAAATATACCTAATCCAATGATGTCTATCACTTTCACCATTATAGCTAATCCAAGCCTAAATTATTCCAACAACCTTCACCTGGACTTCCTTCTACTACTGCTTTCTGCAGTCAGATCTTCTACCCAACTGCCAGAGCACTCTTCTTCTAAAGTTCCCCAGCTTCTTATTATGCCACAGCCCTACATATATGATAGTTGCCTATTTATCTAGCCTTATTACCCAGTCAATCTGCCCTTACCATCTTCACTTTACCTAACACTATTATTTTCTGGCGTTCCTCAAATATCTCCAAATTAATTGCAACTTCAAGGGTCCTCACATTTACTTTTCCCTTGCCCTGGAAAGCTTTTGTCCCAGTCCTCATCAGAGCTGAAGTCTTCTTATTAGTCAAATCTTAAGCTCTGTCAAAACAAACAAACAAAACAAACAAAACAAAACAAACAAAATCCAAAAACCAAAAACCAAAACCAAAAACAATTAAAAAGCCTATTTAAATTGGAGCTGCCAACCCAGAGGAACTGCCTTTCACATCTTATGCCTCAAAATTTTGGAATGTTAAAACATTCCTTTGGGATGAGGCCTAAAGCAACCTTGTACCCCAAAGAAACTTCTGCAAAGATAACAAAACTCAGATATTATGAGTACTGGACTGAAAATTAAAAACATTATTAGAATAACATCACTGTGCTATGTATCTGCACCAGTAGAAATGCCTCCCTTCTACCAATGTAATTGTTTCCACTCCCTTTCTCATAAATTTCTTTACTGTTGTCTCCTAATTGGAACACAATTTGGGCTTCTGCTTTAAATCAGTGCATCCCAAATAGCTAGTATTTGATCAAATAAATGGCTTGTTGCCTCTTACTTTGAAAGGCCTTTTAATTTTTAACGTTATCCACTTTACATAATCTCCTCAGAAAGGTCTTTTCTAACAACCCTACCTAAAATATTCCTCATCCTAGCCCTCTTATCCTCTTATACTGAGCCATTGTTCTTTTAGGCACTTACCATTACCCTGGCCAAATATTATATATTATTTTGTATATTGTGATTTATCTTCCCATATAGAATAGAAGCTCTATAGAGAAGAAAACATAATTTGCACTCTATTCACATCTGTATACCCAGCATCTAGAGCACTGTTGGAATAGTTAATAAATGAGGAAAATGACAGAGGCTATTTAAAAAAAAACTGGAGAGTTGGGGGAATGAGGAACTGTCAGGGGAACTGGAAAGAGGTTACAGCAAACATCTCTCTGCTCAATTAGAGAGTTTTTATTAGTGACAGAACATCTCTAACCTAATTACATTTGCAGAAAATCTAACTGATTTTTAAATACTGTTAAAAAGGTACAGTAACATTGTAGAGAATGTTGAACTTCTGACAGGGAAATGACAGTTGATATTTGTCAGGAATATATAATGAACATCTTTTGACTTGGTAGGCTATGATTAATAGATTGCATCTTAGAACTAATATCTTTAAGTAATGTATATAAAATTAATAGTTTCCAGTTACCTTTGTAAATTCACATTATGCTGTATTTCTTCCTCGTTTTTATATTAAAGATTACAAATATCCATGATTTATTTATAATTTAATTTTATCTGTTATAAATAAAGTATTCAGTCTATTTTCTCATATCCCTTCATGTTTATATTTGTTCATTTATATGCAGTTTTCAGGCAACCCAAGTATTCTAAACTAAATAACTGGTATCTCTTCTCACAAATGGAACACAATTAAAAGAACAAGATAATAGTTCCTAAAAATCTTAAGAGTCTATGTAGTACCATCCCCCAGAATATCAGCCTATTCAAACTCCTTTTTCAAAGGCTCTGCTTCCACCATCCCAACTGAGTAGTTATAAGCCATGATGCTTCTGCTCTCTCTATAGATAAGTAGAACAGAAGTGGACAACTGACCCCAAAGGGTTCTTTGCTATAATTCTGAGGTGATCTTCAAGAATTCCAGCAAGAGAACTTCTATATCTAGAAATAGAAAGGAGATATACTTTTCCTATTCCTTCCACTAAGCACAACTAAATACCTTAGATGTTATATATAAAATAAACATAAGATGATTCTGAAAGTTGGGAAGAATGAGTCAGTCCAGAGAGGGTCCTTGGGGCCCAAGGAACATACCATTGGTGAGTTTCCTTGGGTTTTCTTTTGGTCTCAGATATCCCAGACTGGGTGCTAGAGAAGGCAGCAACTTGGAGAACCAAAAGATTAGACAGAAAAGCCCTCGATAAAACCTTACCCAGCCAAAGGGTCAGGAAAGGGGAGCCTAGGAAAGACAGATGATTTTTAAACAATAACCACTCTACTCCAACCAAAATGCTGCAAAATAAACTATGGTCCATTTCAGCAAAGGATGAGTGAAAGCCTAGACTTCTACCCTTGCCAGGTACAAAGGCCCCACACCCAAAGACCCACGCCAAGGTGGTACTAAAGGAAACTGAGTAGATTGCCAGGATAATTATCTTTTGCTGGGTGATAATAAACCACACTACTCAGTGTCAGTAGAAACCCATGTGAGGAGCATGGACTCCTAGTCCCACCAGGCAGAAACAAAGTGCCCTTTTCCTCCCCTGACAGGTAGTATTATAGGAGACCTAGTGGAGGGTCATGATGCATAAAGAGGCCCATTCCCTCCTGAATGGTATCTGTGGAGGCCATGTAAGAGTAGTAATGAAGCACTTCTATTCCTTCCAGTCAAGGAGCATTAATGAAGGTGTAAAGGAGAGTCAGAAGTCCCTGCACCCACCCAGCAGTAATGAGGAGCCATTCCCCTCAGATTCAATGGTGGCTGAATGTGGAACATAAACTTCTATACCCAAGGCAGTAACAAAATAAGCACTCCCCCTTAGCTGCAAGAGCAGTGCCAGAGGAAGAAAACTAAAACAGGGGGTTTAATAAGAATGCAGAAGCTCATAACAAAATACTCACTGTCAGATTAAATTTAAAAATCATATGAAGAAACAGGAAAATCTCAAAACTGAATGAAAAGAGACAATCGATAGATTACTGACACTCCAGATAAAAGATGTGTCAGGACTTTCTATCAATAATTTAATGCAGCCATATTTTTTTTTAAAAAAAGTCTCCAAGAAGCAAATACAAACACACTTGAAACAAACAGAAACTAGAAAGTGTCAACAAAGAAGCAGAAGATGTAAAAATAAATAAATAAAAATTTTAGAGCTGAAAACCACAGTAATCAAAATTTAAACTCATTGAGTGGGTATACTAGCAGAATGGAGGGGCCAGGGGGGAAATCAGTGAACTAGAAGATAGAGCAAAAGAAATTGTTCAATCTGAACAGAGAGAAAAATATACTGAAAAAATATTAATGAGGCTTCAGGGACATAAAACTATAACAAAAGATCTGATATTCATGTCATTTAGTGTATGGGGAGAAGAGAAGAAAGAGTAAGGCTGAAAGGCATTTTAAAAAATGGCTAAAGAAGTTTGCAGGACTTCAGTCAAGATGAAGTAGGTAAATGCTGTACTTGCCTCCTCCCATGACCACATTAAAATTACAACTAAATTATGAAACAATCCACCTGAAGAACCATCTAAAAACTAGCTAAACAAAAGTCTTATAACTAAAATATATATACTTTTAAAAGCCACATTGAAACTGGTAGGAGGAGGGAGAGGCTGAACAGGCTGGTCCCACACCCACATATGGTGGTTGAGAGTCAGGAGGGATATCTTGGTTGCAGAGCCCCCCTATGAACAGCACAGGGCCCTAGCCCCACACGTGGCTCCCCAACCGGAGTGCCAATGCCAGGAAGAAGAGTCCCCACAGCCTCTGGCTATCTAAAACAGTGGGGATTCTATCTTTCTGATTGAGAAAAATGTTACTAGAAAACCAGGTGTCCTCTTAAAGACTCTCTTGCTCCTAAGCACTTGCCCTAGGCAGCTCTGGAAGTGCCAGAGACAAACAGGGAGAGACTGGGTTATGTGGTTTTAGGGCAAAGGCTGGGAGGCCAATCATAATTGTTCCTGTCTTGAGCCCTTCTCCCATATAGTCTATGGGCAAGTGACATATGTTCTGTACTGAGCCCTCTCCCTACATGGCCAAATCTGAATCTTCATTAACCTGGTGAAAACCACTTGCTATACCCTGATGACTCCCTGAGGCCCTGCCTCACCAACATGATACCACTCAATGCTTTTTCAGCAGCTGAGCCTACCACACCTGGAAGGTGCAGCAGGCCACAGGGTGCCCTGGCCCTATTGTTGAGCTGTTTCCAGGCCCAGTACTGGTGGCAGTGGTCTCAGTTCCAAGTGTGGCCTCCCTCATATACCTCCAGGTCAAACACAGGGAGTGACCAACCCTGGATCACTTTGTGGCTCCTACCAGGTGGCCCTAGGCTGGACACAGGTAGTAACTGATCTTGTCATACACCAGAGCTCTTCCCAAGAGGCACCCAAATCAACACACTTGTGGCGTAGGTTCAGACCACAACAGAGCACCACCCAATTAGCCCCACAAGTGGTACAACTAAAGGTTTCAGCAGGCACCCGAGTCTACTGAGGCAAATCCCACTTCAAGGGTCAGCCTCTGCAAAGCAGTTTGTAAACTGTGATTGTGACCAATCCCCACAATCAGTTGGCCTTAGGAGCAATCCACCCAATGACATGCCAACAGCAGTCAAGGCTCAACCACAAGAGGGAATACACAGTACACACAAGGGACATACCTGGAGTACCCAGCTAAGGTTACCAGCAAACAACACCACTGGACATCACAGGACAACTACTACATAAGGCCACTCTGCCAAGACCAGGAGACATTGCAGATCAACCTAATACACAAACAACACAGAGAGGCAGCAAAAAATAAGAAAGGGAAAAGAAAGAAAGAAAGAAAGAAAGAAAAAAGAAAGAAGAAAGAAAGAAGAAAAAGAAGAAAGAAAGAAGAAAGAAAGAAGAAAGACCGACCAGGGAAAAAAAAACAGGAAAAAAAATCCAGAAAAGAACTAAATGAAATGGAGGCAAGCCACCTACTAGATAAATCGTTTAAAACACTGGTTATAAGGATACTAAGAAACTTATTGAGAACTTCAACTAAGACGGTAAGCATTAAAAACAAGAAGGGATATAGAAACCATAAAAAAAGAACCAGTCAGAAATGAAGACTACAATAAGTGAAATGAATACACTAGAATGAATCAACAGCAGATTAGATGAAGAAAGAATCAAACCAGTGACTGAAAAACAATGTAGCAAAAAACACCTGTTTAAAGCAGCATAAAGGAAAAAAATTTTTAAATGAAAATAGTTTAAGGGACCTCTGGGACAACATCAAGCATGGCAACATTTGCATCATTAGTGTACCAGAAGGAGAAGAGTGAAACCAAGAGATTAAAACTTATTTGAAGAAATAATAATTAAAACTTACCTAACTTGGCAAAGGAAAAAACATACAATTCCAGGAGGTGCAGAGTCCCAAATAAGATGAACCCAAAAAGACCCAGAGTAAGACACATCATAAAAATGCCAAAGGTTAAAAAATAAAGGCAAGGAGAAAATCCTAAAGGCAGCAAGAGAAAAGCATCTAGATACTTGCAAGGGAGCTCTCATAAAACTGTCAACTAATTTTTCAACAGAAACTGTGACGGCCAAAGGGATTAGCAAGAAATATTCAGAGTAATGAAAAAGCAAAGACCTACAACCAAGATTACTCTACCCAGTAAGTCTGTCATTTAGAATCTAGTTACCTTGAGACAAATCAAAACACAATGACCTAAAATCTATAGGACACAGCAAAACAGTGCTAAGAAGGAAATTCATAGCAATACAGGCCTACTCAAGAAAAAGAAAAAATCTCAAATAAACAATCTGATATTACGCTTAAAGGAATTATGAAAAAATAAGCAAGACCAGTGAGTAGAATGAAAGAAATAATAAAGATCAGAACAGAAATAAATAAAATAAAGTCCAAAAAATATATAAGATCAGTAAGACCAAGAGCTTGTGCTTAGAAAAGATATATAAAATTGATAAATCTTTAATGAGACTCAGCAAGAAAAAAGAGAGGACCTAAAAAGAAAAAGAGAAATAAAAGAAAAGTGAAAAATGACATCATAGATACAAAGGATTATCAGAAAATACTATGAACGATTAAATGCTAACAAATTGAGCAATCTGAAAGAAATGAATACATTTCCAGAACATACAATCTTCCAAGAATAAATCAAGAAGAAACAAAGTCTGAACAGACTGATTACTACTAATGAAATAGAGTTAGTAATCAAAAACCTCTCAAGAAACAAAAGTTCTGGAGCAAATGGCTTTAAATGCAAATTTTGTGAAATATTCAAAGAATTAACACCTATTCTTCTCAAACTACTTCAAAAAATTCAAGAGGAGAGAAGGCTTCCAAGCTCATTTTATGAGGTCACCATTACCCTGACTTCAAAGCCAGGCACAGACAATAGAAAAAAAAATTATAGGCCAATCTTCCTGATGAACAGAGATGTAAAATTTTTCAACAAAATATTAGCAAACCAAGAGATTATACAACAGAGTCAAGTGGATTCATTACCAGGATGCAACGTTTGGTTCAATATCTGAAAATCAATTAATGTGATGTCACATAAACACAATGAAGGATAAAAATCATATGACCATATCAATAGGTGCAAGAAAAAGGATTTGACAAAATCTAGCACCAGTGATGATTTAAAAAAATTCTCAGCAAAGTGGGAATAGAGATCATATCCCAACATAACAAAGACCATATATGACAACCCACAGCTAATATTATACTCAATGGTAAAAAATTAAAAGCATTTTCTCCAAGAGCAGGAAGAAGACAGGGATTTCACTTTCACCACTTTTATTCAACATAGTATTGGAATTTCTAGGCAGAGCAATCAGACAAGAAAAGGAAATAAAAGGTATCCAAATTGAAAAGGAAGAAACAAAGCTGCCATTATTTGCAGATGACATGATACTATAGAGAGAGAACCTGAAAGATTCACCACACACAAAAAAACTGTTAAAAAAGTTCAGTAAATGGCAGAATACTAAATTAATATTCAGAAATTAGTTCATTTTTATCCGCCAATAGCAAACTATTACAAAGAAAATTAGAAAAACAATCCCATTTACAATTGCATCAAAAAAATAAAATATCTAAAAATAAATTTAATAAAAGAAGTAAAACCTGTATTCAGAAAATTATAAGACACTGAAGAAAGAAATAAAAGAATATACAATAAATGAAAGCATATGCCATGCTCATGGATAGGAAGAATTAAAGTGTTAAAATGTCCATGCTACCAAAGCCATCTATAAATTCAATGCAATCTCCATCAAAATACCAATGAATTTTTTCAGAGAACTAGAAGAAATAATTCAGAAATTCATATTGAACCATTAAAGATCCAAATAGCCATGGCAATCTTGAGAAAGAAAACAAAGTTGGAGGTATCAGACTATCTGATATCAAACTATACTATAAGCCTATAGTGATCAAAAGAGTAATAAAAGGTATTGGCATGAAAACAGACACATTGATCAATGGAACAGAATAGAGAGCCAGAAATAAATCCACACCTACATGGTCATTTAATCTATGACCAAGAAGGCAAGAACATACAAAGGGGTAAAGACAGTCTCTTCAACAAATGATGTTGGGAAAACGGACAGATATATGCAAAAAAATAATAAAACAGGACCACCTTCTTACACTATGCTCAAGAATAAACTCAAAATGAATCAACACTTAAATGTAAGACCTGAAAACCATAAATTTTTAGAGAAAAAATAGGCAGTAAACTTTCTGATATTGCTTTTAGTAATTTTTTTCTGATATATCTCCTGGGACAAGGGAAACAAGAAAGAAAACAAATGGGACTACAAAAACTAAAAAGGTTTTGCATAACAAAAAAAAAAACCATCAACAAAATGAAAAGACAACCTACTGGATAGGAGAAGATATTTGCCTTTGATATATCTGCCAAGGAGTTAACATCCAAAATTTATTTTAAAACTCATACAACTTAGCGAAAGAAACAACAATCCAATTAAACAATGGCGCAGAGGACCTGAATAGATGTTTTTCCCAAAAAACATACATATGGCCAATAGACAAATGAAAATATGCTCAATGTCATAATTATAAAGGAAATGCAAATTAAAACCACAATGAATATTACCTCACATCTTTCAGAATGGCTATCATCAATAAATCAACAATCAGCAAGTCTTGGTGAGGATGTGAAGAAAAAGAAACTGTATGCACTATTAGTGGGGCTGTAAATTGGTACAGTTACTATGGAAAACAGTTTGAAAAAATTAAAAATTAGACCCAGCAATTCCACTTCTGGTATATATTTAAAGAAACCCAAAACAATAATTCAAAAAGATATATGCACCTCTATGTTCACTGCAGTACTATTTTCAATAACCATGAGGTGAAGCAACCTAAGTGCCCACCAATAGACAATTAGGTAAAGAAGAGGTGGTCATAAAAAAGAATGAAATTTTACCACTTGACGCAAGATAGATGGACCTAGAGGGTATTACACTAAGTATTAGTGTAATTAATTAGTGTAATTAATAGTGACAGAGAAAGACATATATCATATGATCTCACTTATATGTGAAATCTAAAGAACAAAATAATAACAAACAAAACAGAAACAAACTCATAGATACAGAGAATAATCTGATGGTTGCCAGATGGGAATGGGTATGGGGGTCTGGGTAAAAATGGGAAAGGGATTAAGAAGTACAATTGGTGGTTACAAAATAGTTGGGGAATTAAAATACAGCACAGAAGAAATAAAGTCATCAATATTATAATAACTATGGATAGTGTCAGGGGAACTAG
Organism: Eonycteris spelaea; assembly: GCA_003508835.1. Classification (NCBI taxonomy): domain Eukaryota; kingdom Metazoa; phylum Chordata; class Mammalia; order Chiroptera; family Pteropodidae; genus Eonycteris; species Eonycteris spelaea. The sequence continues at coordinate 250,230 of PUFA01000154.1, forward strand.
CTTAATCAGGAGCATCACTTTGTAGATTATATAAGTGTCTAACCACCCTCTGTACATCTGGAACCAATATAAAATAATATTCGGTGTCAACTGTCATTGAAGAAGATTATTAAATGACTGAAAATTTCCCAAATTGGGTCAATAACATAAATCTACAGATTCAAGAAGCTGAGTGAATAACGAACAAGATGAATCCAAAAATGTCCACACAAGATGTATGATAGTTAAAATTCTAAAAAGCAGGCAGAGAGAAAGGACATCTTATCTATGGGAAAAGCCAATTCAAATGATGATTTCTCATCAGAAATTATGAATTCAATAAGGAAATGTCTCATTTTTCAAGTGCTAAAAGAAAAGAACCATCAACCCAGAATTTCCTGTGTAGTAAAACTATCCTTCAATGTAAAAAGGAAACAACGCAGTCTCAGGTAATGGAAAGCTAAGGGAATTTGTTGCCAGAACACACAAGTGAAAACAACTGCTAAGGAAATTCTCTAAAATGGGAATGATAAAGGAAGGAATGTTGGAGCATCAGGAAGGAAGGAAGAGCACAGCAAGAAAAGAATATGGGTAATTAACAATAACTTTCTTCTCTTGAGCTTTCTAAATTATGTTTGATTGCAGAAGCAAAAATCATAACACTGCATGACATGGTTCTAAATATATGTAGAAGAATATTTTAAATACTTATTTATAAATTGAGAGAATAGAGACATAAAGAGAAGTAATGTTTCCATACTTTACTAGAGCCACTAAAGCAGTGGCACCAGTAGACTACCATAAGATATGTACATATAAACTGTAATTCCTACAGAAATTACTAAAAGAGCTATTTAAAGAGAGACACTCAAAAACACCACAACAAAATGAAATTATAAAAAATGTTCAAAGAACTCACACACACACACACACACACACACACACACACACACAAAAACAGGAAAGAAAAAATACAGAAAACAAAATAAAATGGCAACTTATAAAAAAGCTACACAAATATAATTATCTGAATATACCAATTAAAAATACAAATATTTACAGAGTGAGTTTGAAAACATAGCCAGCTATATACTATCTATAAGAAATGCACTTCAAATATAATAATATAAGCATGTTAAAAGTAGAAAGATGCAAAGAGATATGTCATGGAAGCATAAATCAAAGGAAAGCAATTGGTGGCTATATTTTTATCACTAAAATGACTTCAGGGCAAAGAAAATTTCCAGAGAGAGCAAGAAACATTACTAATGGTAAAAGGTTGACCAACCAAAAAACATAGCAATCTTATATGTTTGCACCAAACAACAGAGATGCAAAATACATAAAATAAAGATAGAACTTAAAGGAGAAATAAACAACCCACCAACTGTAGGTAGAGACTTCAACACTCCTTTCTCAACAATTGATAGAAAATTAGAGGAAATCAATAATACTAGAAGAATTTAATGCCATCAACCAAGATGATTTGATTGACATTTAAGAATGCAAAACCAAATTATACACTTCTTTTTTCAATTGCTGGTAGAATATTATACCAAGATAAAGCATATTCTGGCCCATAAAACAAATCTCAACAAATTTTTTAAAAATCATAAAGAATATGTTCTCTGACACTGTGGAATTAAACTAGAAATAATTATAAAGATAACAAGGATATCCAAAACTCTTGCAAACAAAACTCCATACTTCTAAATAATCCATGAGTCAAAGAAGTCTATGGATATAAAAATATTCACTGAACTGAATTAAATGAAAATACAATACCTTAAAACTTGAGGATGCAGTGAAAGCAGTGCTAAGAGAGAAACTTACAGCATTAAAGTGTGTGTTAGAAATGAGAAAATATTTTCGAGTCAATAATTAAAGCTCCCATGTCAAGAACCTAGAAAATGACAAAATAACCAAAAAGAATGAAGAAAAAATTGAAATAATAAAAGACAAAGGAAAATGAACAGAAAAAATGATAGAATAATCATGAAACAAATAGCTGGCTCTTTAAAAAGATCAAAAAATTAGCAACTGATTAATAGATTTTAAAAAGAGAGAAAAGGTAAAATTACCAACATTAGGAATAAAACCCACTTATCACTAAAACCGTGTAGACATCAAATGAATTATGATTACATGAATTCTACAAACATAAATTTGACAATTTAAATAAAATGGACTAATTTCTTAAAAACACAAACTATCATAACTCATTCCAATATGAATATAGATTATTTTTAGCCCTGTAACTGTTAAGCTGAATTTTTCATTTTTAAAACTTAAAAAAATCTTTAGCCCAAAATTGGTTTCAAAATAGAACTTCTATCAAACATTTAAAGAATTAAAATTAATATTATACAATCTCTTCAGAAAATACAAGAGGGGTAAACACTTCCGAATTCTTTTATAAAACTATATTGAACATGAAAACCTTTTTGATCTTCACCTACAGTTGAATCCATGATGCAGACATCTAGGATCTGTGATGTGAAGGGCCAGCTTTATTGAAAAAACCTGCGTTTTAAGTGGACCCCAAAGCAGTTCAAACTGTGTTGTTCAAGGGTCGGCTCTGTGCCATTCAGAACACTGCCCAGCGCTTACACCCAGGTATTTGGGACTAATGTAACAGAATTTGACTACAAAGGAAGATTTATTCAGATCCTATGTAACAGCAAACATTACTTAGGCATATTTTTAAGTAAAATAAAGAGAAATTGGAGTGAGAGGAAATATGGCAAAGTGAGAGATATCCCCAGATTTCTCCCTTTGAAACAACAATAAGCTGAACATCTAAAACTCAACAAAAACACCCAAACTGCACACCAGCAACGTCTGCAGTATGGGATCTGCACGTAAGAGCTACCACAGGTCAGAACCCCAGGCGTTAGGCAGTGACTGAGAGAAATAAAAAGAAGCTGCCTATTGCAGCCATCTGAGCCTCCTGCAGGAGGGGAAGGAGAGAAGGAGAGAAATTTTCTGCGGCAAGTTCCCTGAACAGCCCTGCCTGAGAAAGTTGTGAGTTCCCTATGGGCCGGCTGGCTGCCGGGCCTAGTCATCAGGGAAGAAAGCAGAGAAACAGGACAGGACTACAGAAGAACAGCAGTTGATTTTGGCCAGCTGCAGTTGCCAAAACCGACGCTGAGCTGCAGCCACCAACCCTCAACCCAGGCCCATCCTCTGATCTGGTCACTTGTGAGAAGACCCAGGGGAATCTGAGCAAACACTTGCTTAGACTGTCACTGACACTGACAGGGATTTGAAACTGAGGGTAATATATCAAGCTGTGATTAAATATCTATAAGAAATTTAAAGTGTTATTAAGACTTTATATAAAGCAAGGATCCAAGAGACTTTAGACATCACCTACTGGAAACCAAAAGAAAAGAACCTTCTTTGCAACAAGTAAGAAGAGACCTTTATATAATAAATCTTCTTTCTGGAAATACAGCAGATATACTTCCATTATACCCAGACAGAGAAATAGTCCATTAAACACCATGAAACAACCAAGTGACAAGGCACCTCAGAAGAAAGAGAAAAATATCTAGTAAATAAGCTTACAGACATAGAAATTATGTGACTTAAATAATAGAAAATTCAGTATGGTACTTATGAAAAAACTCATACAATAATTTCAGGAATTGAAAAACAACTAATGAGAAGAGCAAGGAGATTGAAATCCTACAAAAGAACCAAATAGAACTTCTAGAGATGAAGAACACACTGCAAGAGTTGAAAAATGAATAGCAAGCTTGGGAATAGAGTCGACAAATGGAGGAAAGGATCAATAACACCAGAGACAGAAATCTAGAAATAATCAGGAAGAAAAAGCGAGAAACTGAAGATGACAAATAATTGAAAGAGAAATAGAAACTAGCTTGATACCAACAAGAGAGGAAATGTAAGAATAATGGGCATTATCTAAGGCGAGGAAAAAGAACAGGGATTAGAAAGCATTTTCAGACAAATAGTTGATGAGAACTTCTCAAATCTAAGGAATTGAGCTGGGAGCTTGGATTTCAAGAAGTCAACAGAAAACCCATTTTTCTCAACCTACAAAAAGGCCCTCACCAAGACATATTTGTATTAAATTATCAAAAATCAACAACAAAGACAGAATTTCTCAAGGTAACTAGGGAGAAAAACTATAACTTATAAAGTTAAACCCATTAGATTATCTCGGAATTCTCAGCGCAAACCTTACAAGCCAGAAAAAAATGGAAATCAATATTTAAACTTAAGTGAAAGGAACTACTGGCCTAGGATAATGTATCCAGGTAAGCTCTCCTTTAGATATGAAGGATGTACAAAATTGAAGGAATCCTCCATTATTGAGGCCTTGCACTATAGAAAATACAAAGGGGTCAGTTCACCTAAAAACAAAATGATTAAAAAAACAAAAAATGTAATTTTGGAGTAAGTGACTATCAAACAAAACAGAATCAAAAGAGTGCAACCCTTACTAAGAACAGAACATTATAAGCTAAAATAATAAGTGAATTGTTATAATGGGGCAGTAATGAACAGTCAGCATACATAGGAACAAATTAAGATAACAATGACTGAAAAGGGGAGGATTCGAAGATCCAAAATCACAAAGGGGAATGGATATAAGGCACACTCAGAAGAAAATGGATGACTGGTGTGTGTATGTGTATATTTACATATATATATATAACTATCCTTTTACATTTTTCATAAGGCAACCACACGCCAATGATTCAGAATCATTGTATATAACATAAAGCAACAAGGACCAGAGGGAAAACCCACAAAATCAAACCAAATAATGAAACAGAAGCACAAAGGAAGCAATGGAAACACTGAGTTACAGAAAGCAAAAGATAAATGGCTATAGGAAGACCTCATATTTCAATAATCATCCTAAATGTAAATAGACTGAACTCACCAATAAAAAGGCACAGAGTTGCAGAATGGATCAAAAAAAAGCCAACCATATCCTGCCACCAGGAGACACTTCTCAGCTCCAAAGACAAATATAGACTCAAAGTGAGAGGATGGAAATTATATTTCAAGCAAATGGCATTCAGAGAAAAGTGGAGTAGTGCTACTATATCAGACGAAACAGGCTTCAAAATAAAAAAAAAAAGGTAAAGAAAGATACTGAGGGACACTTCATAATAATAAGGGAACCATGCACCAAGAAGACAACACTTAAATATCTATGTTCCCGGTCAGGGAGCCGAAAAATATGTAAAGCAATTACTAACAGAACTAAAGGGAGAAACAGACCAAAACACTATCATAGTAGGGGACCTAAATACCCCACTGTCTGATATGGACAGATCATCCAAATAGAAAATCAATAAGGAAATAAACATCTTAAATGACACATTAGACCAACTGGACATAATTGACATTTACAGAGCCTTCATCCCAAAACAGCTACTTATACATTCTTCTCTAGTGCACATGGAACATTCTCAAGATTGACCACATACTGGGACACAGAGATAGCCTCAACAAATATAAGAGGGTTGAAATCATACCAACCATATTCTCTGATCATAATGCTTTGAAACTAGAGATCAACTGAAAAAGAAATCAAGAAGAACCACAAATACATGGAGATTAAACAACATGCACTGAAGAATAACTGGGTCAGAGAAGAATAAAAAGAGAGATCAAGAGATACATAGAAATGAATGATAATGATAGTACAATATATCAAAACTTTTGGGACATGGCAAAAGCAGTCATAAGAAGAAAGTTCATATCATTACAGGCCTCTTTCCAAAAACAAGAATGAGCCCAAATAAACAACTAATGCTTCATCTTAAAAAACTAGAAAAGGAAGAACAAATGAAGCCTAAAGTCAGCAGAAGGAAAGAAATCATCAAAATTAGAGCAGAAATAAATGAAATTGAAAACAACAACAACAAAAAAACAATGAAAAAATAAATGCAACAAGAGCTGGTTCTTGAGAAAGTTAATAAAATTGACAAACCCCTGGCTAGACTCACTAAAGAAAAAAGAAAAGGACACAAATAAACAAAATCAGGGATGAAAGAGGGGAAATTATGAGACACTGCAGAAATACAAAGGATCATACAAGAATACTATGAAAAAGTATATAACACCAAATTTATAACTGAGAAGAAATGGCCCAGTACTTAGAAAAATACAACCTTACTAGACTGAATCAAAGAACTGGAAAATCTAAATGGACTGGATCAGCAGTATGGAAATTGAAACAATCATCAAAAATGTACCAAAATGTAAAAGTCCAGAACCAGATGGCTTCACAGGAATTCTATCCAAAAATTCAAAGATTTGATATCTATCTTGTCAAACTCTTGCAAGAAATTGAAGAGGAGGCAATATTCCCAACTCATTTTATGAGGCCAATAACTCTGATATCAAAACCTGGTAAAGATAACACACACAACACACAAAAAACTACAGACCAATATCTGTCATGAACACAGATGCATAAATCTAAATAAGATATTAGCGAACTGAATACCACAACATATTAAAAAGATTATACACCACAATCAAGTGGGCTTCATCCAGAGGCACAGGAATGGTTCAACATACACAAATCAATTAATGTGACACACCACATAAACAAATTAAAACAATAAGAATCATATGATCAATCACTAGATGCAGAAAAAGCCTTTGACAAGATACAGCATCCATTTATGATCAAAACACTTAACAAAATCGGGTAGAGAAGGAAAGTACCTTAATATAATAAAGGCCATATATGACAAACCCTAAGCCAACATATATACTTAATGGTGAAAAACTAAAACCTCCCTTCTAAGATCAGGAACAAGGCAAGGCTGTCCACTATTGCCACTGTTATTCAATATAACATTGGAGGCCTTGCAATTGCAATCACGCAAGAGAAAAATATAAAAGGCCATCGAAATAAGAAACAAAGAAGTCAAACTGTCACTATTTGTGGATGACATGATTCCTATATAGAAAACCCTAAGGGCTCCACAAGAACACTACTAGAAACTATAAGCAAATACATACAGTCTCTGGATACAAAATCAACATTCAAAAATCCATAGTTTCTATACTCTAATAATGAATTGTCAGAAAAAGAATTAGAAAAAATAATTCCTTTTGCAATTGCAACAAAAAGAATAAAATACCTAGGAATAAATTTAACAAAACAAGTGAAGGACTATATAATGAAAACTATAAGACCCTATTAAAAGAAATCGAAGAAGATACAAAGAAATGGAAAGATATTCATGTTCTTGGATTGGAAGAATGACATAGTTAAATGACCATATTACCTAAAGCATTATACAGATTTAATGCAATCCCCATCAAAATCCTCTGGCATTTTTTAAAGAAAAAGAACAAAAATCTCAGATTTGTATGGAAGCACAAAAGACCTCGAATTGCCAAAAGCCATCCTGAGAAAAAGAAAAGCTGGAGGCATCACTGTCTGACTTCAAATTATACTACAAAGTAACAGTAATCAAAATGACATGGTATTGGCAGAAAAAATTTTAAAAAGACATGCAAACAGTGGAACAGAATCGGAGTCCAGAAGTAAATCCATATTTATATAGGGCAAATAATTTTTGACAAAAAAGCCAAAAACAACAGTGGAGAAACAAAAGCTGCTTCAATAAATGGTGTTGGGAAACTGGAAAGCCACCTGCAAAAGAATGAAACTGAACTGTTGTCTATCACCACACACTCAAAATGGATTAAGGACCTAAATATAAGACCTAAAACAATAAATGCATAGAAGACAACATAGGACCATGATTTCAAGAGGATTTTAATGAATTTGACCTCAAAATCAAGGGAAGTGAAAGTTAAAATAAATGAATGGTACTACAGCAAACTAAAAAGCTTATGTTCAGCAAAAGAAATTGTCAGCAAGGTAAAGAGACAAATATCCAAATGGGATAATATATGTGTAAGCAACACCTCCAATAAGGCCCTAATATCCAAATATACAAAGAACTCATACAACTCAATAACAACAAAAAAAAACGATCCAATCAAAAATGGGCAGAGGACTTGAACAGACACTTCTCCCTAGAGGACATACAAATTTGTGACAACATAGATGGACCTCGAGATAATCATGCTAAGCGAAATAAGCTAGACAGAAAATGTTGAAAATCACATGATATCACTTATATGTTGGATTAAACCTAAAAGCAACAAATTAACAGAACAAACAACTAGAGACTCATGGACGTGGACAATAGGCTAATGGTTACCAGAAGGGAGGAGGAAGGTGGAGCGGGGAGGTAGATGGGGTAAAGGGGGTCAAATATGTGGTGACAGAAAGAATCTAACTATGGAAGGTGAAAACAATGCGTGATATATATATCTATATATATATACAGATATATATATCGTATATACATATATATATGATAGATAGATAGATAGATAGATAGATAGATAGATAGATAGATAGAAGATCTTATTTTAAAATGTACAGTTGTAACTTACTGGATTTTGTTAACCAAAGTCACCATTAAAATTAATTAATTTAAAAAATATGAAATAAATTTTTTATCTTGAAAAAGATCCTAGAGAGGATGAAAATACAGTCTATGAAGTAGGAGAAAATACAGTTGACCCTCGAACAACACTGTAGTTAGAGGCACCAACTGTCTCTATGGTCAAAAGTCTGCATAAACTTTAGTGGTTCCCCACATACGTGGATTCCCAACACCCATTGACTCTTGAGCAACTTGGGTTTGAACTGTGCAAGGCAGATTGGAAAAACAAAAACGCCTTATAAGTGGACGTGCATAGTTAAAACCCCCATGCTCAGTGTCAACTGTATTTGCAAGCCACATGTCTAGCAAAGTATCTGGGATACATAAAGAACCCACAAAACTCAACAGTAAAACAAACAAACAAACAAACAATTCAGTGGGCAGAAGATATAAACAGACATTTCACTGAAGAGGTTATACTGATGACAAATAAGCACTGGAAAAGATGTCCAATGCCATGAACAGTTAGGGAAGCTAAATATTAAAACCACAATGAGGTGTCACCATATACCTGTCAGAACAACTAAATGAAAAATAGTGACAGTACCAAATGCTGGAAGGATACGGAAAAACCAAAACCACTCACACCTTTCTAATGTGAGTGTAAAATGTTATAACTACTGCGGTTAATAGTTGGCAGTTTCTTAAGCTGAATATGCAACCACCTTACAACCCAGCAAATGTATTACTGGACCTTTATCCCAGAAAAATAAAAACTTATGTTTATGCAAAACCTATACATAAATGATTATATAACAGATTTGTAATAACCAAAAAAGTGGAAAAAAACCCAGATGTTCTTCAACAGGTAAACTGTAGTACACCTATACCACAGAACTCTACTCCTCAATAAAAAAGAACAAACTGTTGATAGATGCAAATTTCTGGACGTGTCTCTAGAGAATTATGCTGTAAAAAAAAAATCCAATTCAGAAGTTATTTTCTGCATAATTCTATTGTTGCCTTTTTTTTTCCAGGTTCCTAATTTATTTGGGCGACATTGGTTAATAAAATTATATAGGTTTCAAGTGTACCATTCAGTAATACATTCATCAGTATACTTCATTGTATGTCAGCACCCCAAATCAATCTCTTTCTGTCACCATATATTGGACCCCCTTTACCCTTACCTATGAGTTTTTGTTTGTCTTGTTCACTTGTTGCTTTCAATTTTATATCCCACATATGAGTGAAATCATATGGTTCTCAACTTTTTCTGCTTGCTTTATTTTGCTTAACAGGATAACCACAAGATCTATCCTGTTGTTGAGAATGGCATCATTTAATCTTTCTCTTATGGCTGAGTAATATTACATTGTATATATGTACACGTCTTTCTTATTCAATCAGCTATCAAAGGCACTTCAGTTGTTTCCAAGTCTTGACAACTATGAATAATGCTACAATGAACATCAGGGTGCATAGATCTTTAACAGATAAATGTTTCAAATGGGGAGGGGGATAAATACACAGAAGAGGGGATTGCTGGTGATATGGTAATTTTATTCTGAGATTTTTGAGAAACCTCCATACTGTTTTCCATAGCAGCTGAAAATTTACATTCCCACCAGCAGTGTATGAGAGTTCATTTTCCCCACAACCTCTCCAACACTTGTTATTATTTGTCTTGTTGATAATAGCCATTCTAACAGGTGTGAGGTGGTACCTCATTGTGATTTTTATTTGCATTTCTCTTATAGCAAGGGAAGTTGAGTGTTTTTTCATATGTCCGTTTATATGTCTTCTTGGGAGAAGTGTTCAGGTCCTCTGTCTGTGTTTTTAATTGGATTGTTTGGGTTTTTTTGTTGTTGAGTTGTATGAGTTTCTTTGTATATTTTTGAATATTAAGCCTTTTTTGGAGTTGTTTGCAAATATCTTCTCCCATTTGTTTGGTTGCCTCTTTGTTTTGTTAATGGTTTCTGTGCAGAAGTTTTTAAGTTTGATATAGTCCATTCATCTATTTTTGGTTGTACCTCCCTTGCCTTTGAAGTCAAATCCATAAAATCCTCTCTAAGACCAAGCCCCATGAGATTAAGACCTATTTTTCTTCTGTGCAATTTATTATTCCAGGTCTTTGATCTAATTTGAATTAATTTTTGGTGTGACAGATAGCAGTCTAGTTTTCTTTTCTTTTTCATGTGCCGCATGCACATCATTTTTTGAAAATGATAAAATTATAATGGAGAACAAATTACTGGTTGCCAGTAGATAAGGAAGATGGAAGCAAGAGGAAGTAAGTATGGCTATAAGAGGGCAACACAAAATTCTTGTGGTGATGGAATATATCTGTATCTTGACTGTGTCAAAGTCAATGTCCTGATTATAATATGTAGTACTGTTTTGCAAAATGTTACTAGTGGGAGAAACTAAATAAAGGGTACATAGTTTCTCTGTATTTCTTCCAACTGTATGTGAATCTACAGTTATTTCAAAATAAAAAGTTTATTTAAAAAAAAAAAACAGCAAGTCTTTGTTGGGAGCTTGAGCCGAGATGATTTAAAATTGAGGCTGGGAGACAATATTGGACCAAGTAAAGCAGAGAAAACCTTTTGCAGTGAGTGATTAGGAAATGAAGCAACTGTGTCAGGTAGGAATGAGGAACTAAGGGAAAGGAGTGATCTGAAGAGAAAAGCTGCTTTGATTCTTTCTGATGGTTGAGTTCCTGGTTCCGCACCATTGGAAAGCATAGAGATAATCCCACCTTTGAGATCTGGGAGACATGTGCACTTGTGTCCTTCCAGTTAAATTTTCATTGGACTTAAGCTAGTAATAGATGGGTTTATTTCTTGCCATCAACAATTCGTAAACAAGAGAGCAATTTTTCACAATTACATCTACTCTAAAAACATCATGGAATGTAAGCAAATGTGTAGGATATGTCACGGTAGATTCCTTTTGTTTTGGTTCCACCAGGGCACTAATGTTTTAAAGCTAGTGTGAGTTAGTAAGTTTATGGAAATATTCATAATATTACCAGTATTGATTACAATTATAAGTATGCACCTGCCCAGATATATATAACCATATAATGGCATTGAGATGTCCCATTGCAATGGAAAATCCCTTGGTTCTTCCAGTAGTTGAACCACGCTATTTTTGATCCTATCTCACTTTTTCTCCTTAAATTAGCTTGTGTTCATTAATTAGAAAACAAAAGGAGAATGTTTAAGAGAAACATAATTAGAGGGACATCACTTTTTCACACTGAACAGCGGGAGTGGCAATTCATTTTTTTTATTTTGGGTTGTGTGGACCATGAGTGAAATCTAAATCTTATGCTTTTATGCTTGTGCTCATTCTTATGCTCCTAATGGGTCAACAACTATTGCAAAATGGTGATTCTGATCCCTTCTTATAAAAAAGAGGAAGAATTCAATTTAAAAAATCCTCTCAAAAGCATTTGTCTCAGATTTGTTAAAAGAACAATTACCCCTTCCATTTTATAAAATTCAGATTTACAAAAATTAGCCACAATTGTTTTAGAAAACATTTTTATATATAGTGAGGAACACTCAGCTACTTATTTATCCATTTATTCATCTATTAGACACATTTGTCCTCACACTATGTTACAAATTGAGTAAATATATTCTGGTATATACAAAGGAAGTCAGCAGATATTAGTCCATTCAAAACTAGTGAAATTGTATCTATGATTTTGTGTATAAATCTAATCACATTATGAAAATCGAACATGGAGCCACAGAGGACATATCTCAGCTTCTTGTGTGACAACTAAAGGTAAGCTAGCTAGGTATTTAGGAAAGTATCAGGAACTAGTTATATGGAGAATGAAAAATTCAAACCAAAAAGCAACATAACATTTTATAAATTAGTGACCTTAAACTATGACACTAAAAAGTGTGTGTGTGTGTGTTTTTTTTAGGGACATAGTAAAATGAATTATGTTCATACGAGCAATGAATATAAGGATGGAACTTTGTTAAATCACTGACAATAAGAGATTTTCTAGACCCCAGAAAATTTACCTTTAGGAAGCTTGACATATTCTTAATTCAGCAAATTACAAACACATTATTCATGACATTTTTTTGCTTCTGCTTATGTAGAAATTGTATTAAAATGAAATAGACATTTTAATAAGGTGAGCAATGCTGCCTGATAGTATCATATGAAGCACCTTTCTTCCTTACCTCATTAAAGTGCTTTGTTATGAAGCATATTATTAACAACTATCATAATTATAATCCTAATTATTCCATTTATTGAGGTGTCTATCACATGCCAGGCACTTTATTTGGTACTCTCATTCAGTCTTCACAATAATCCTACAAACTATTCCAACCTCATTTATAGAAAAACAATTTGAGGCTCAGAATGATTTGACTAGCCTAAGGTCCCAAATCAGACTACCGTAATGCCTCTAACAAAAGTCAAACATTTTGTGCATGCTCAAAAAATGGAAGAGAAGATAGTCGTTGCTTCTGAGAACTGAGCCTGAAAGACAGTGGATGAACAAGCACAACTTTCATATTTGTTTTATATATGCTTGATTTTTTAAGAGAATGGATTACTTTTACAATAAAACTTTGAATTCCTTGCTCTGCTAAAACACCTGCAATATGAAAATATCAAACTCCTTGAGTGCAAAAAACACAGCAAGCACTAAAGAAACACTCAATAGCACTGAACTGAGTTAACACTTCTTTTAAAAAATGAAAGCTAAAAACAAATAATTAGCAAAAGTAAGTGTAAATAATGTTTTTATCACATGTACAAAGTCTTATTAGATTATATGTTAATATACATATAACCAATATAAAATGTATCTAAAGAATATTTAACATTGTTATATCATAAAACAAACAGTGAGTCTCAATTTCTGCTGCAAAGTATACTTCATGGAGTTTTTGGTTTAATAAAAAAAAACTCAACCACTCTTGATGGCATGATTCTAAATCTCTAAGGTAGAATTCAGATATATCCATTTGAAAAACCTCCACAGATATTTGTTGAGTAGACTAGTGACTTTGAACCTACTAAAACTGTTCTTTAAAAAACAAACAAAAACCCGCAGCAATTCTCCTATGTATACAACCAACATAAAAGAATACTCATATTTTCCAGAAAATATGTACTAGACTATAACAGCACAATTTATAATAGCCCCAAACAAGAAACCAGCCAAAATACCAGTGACAGTAGAATAAGTAAAAGGTTTTGTTCTCTTTTATACAATGGAAGGTTTTTAAAGCAATCAACAGCTATAATCAACAATAAGATGATGAATCTCACAAATAAAATGTTGAACAAAATAGCTAGACATAGAATTATTGTGCAATTCTATTAACATAAAATTCAAGAACTGATAAAACTCATTTTTGCTGTTAAAAGTGCAGATATTGGTTATACTTGGAGTGAGAAGAGAGTGACAAAGGGACAATAGAGAATTTCTTATATGCTCATATTTTTCTGTTTCTTAATCTGAGCATTGGTTACATGGGTACATCAGTTTAGGAAAATTAAACAAGCTGTACACTTATGTGTGCATTTTGCACTCTATATTCTACAGCAACATAATAAAGGTAAAATAAATCTAAAATGTCCATAACAAAACAAATAGCAGTTATTAGGCAGTTTAAAATTTAAGAAGCAAGACATAATAAAACTTAAAATATATAGTCAAAGACAATGTGATGTAATAGAAAGAGAAACAATAACAAGACAGGGACTGAGATCCAACACAAGCACTGGTTTATGAGATTAAATTGGGCACATTTTTTTTTAACTTCTGAGTGGCATCTGTGTCACAGATTCTTATTTCACCTCTCTTGCAGAGTTGTTGCCAGGATTATATGATATATGTAAGAAAGCATAATTCTTGGTACATGGCTCAATAGCATTAATTCCTATCCTTTCCCTTCACTGGTTTCAGAACAAGATATAAATATGTTTCACTCAAAAGCAACTGCTATTATTCTTAAATGTAGAAAGGTATATAATAAGTAGTATAATTCAGTTCAACACAGGCAAGCATACTACAAAGGAATGTTTAGGCAGCTCAGAATTAGATAATTCTGGGAATTTTTAGATATTTTCAAACTTTGCATGCTTTTCTGGAGTGAAAAAGCAAATGTGTGGGTGGTAACTTACCCGATGAACAGACATCTTCTTCAGCAATTGTATCCATGGGGAACGTAATATGACATCTGAAAGAACACTGCTATGACATACTGTTTTCAACAATCAGGATCTGTGATCCTGACTCAGTGGGGTGTCACTAAAATAAGTATCATTGAAGGAAGAAGTAATGATCAAACTCCAGCAGCCAAAATCAAATGTAGAAAAAAAAAAAAAAGGATCTACATGGAAGGATTTCGAGCTGAATGGTAGTCAGCACCAGCAGGTTTTCATTTAGAAGACAGATCATTATCAGATGTGCAGAGAGCTGGCATATTGTTAACTGTAGCACACTGACTAAACACCTACCATGTCCTCTGGATTCACTGCCCTTATTCTCATCTTGGCTCCACAATAGATTGAGATTTAGAAAAGACCAAGAGGAGCAAAGGCAGAAAACTAAGACAAACAAAACTTAACAGCATTATTTACAGAAACAAGAAGAAAAATAGAGATAATTCAACAACATATTTAATCATGTTTGAAGCAAAAATTAATGATTTAGGAGGAAAAGATGTACATTTGCAGTAGATTCAACCCCAGTAATCAACCTTACCACACGTTCTTGGTCACACTCATATTGGTTTCATTACTGCTTTCTTAGGCAAAAACGATGCCTCCTTCAACTGGCTTTATTTTGTTTTTAGAACAGTCAGGGTAAAATCACCATAACTCCTGATTACAAAAAAAAATGTGCCTGGAAATGGAAGAAAAAAAAAGTAGAATGGAAGACAGAGAAGTGGATAGGTGAATAAAGTTGTTTTATATTCTACAATCTTCCATTATGTTCCTTGGCCAGTAAGGTCAATTGAAAATGGCTCTTAAGTCATAAAATCATGACTACCCCCAAAATAGATACTAACAAAATTTGGAGGCAGTTATACAACCATGAAAGATCAATATGTTACATGAAAGACTTCTGAATACCAAAAAAGATGACTAAAGATAACAGTAAAATATCATAACTCTGCTCTTTATCTTTAAATCATTCAAAATTTAATTTCTAGCATCTCCCAAAAAGTGAATTGTTGGCTTACGAAGATGGGATCAGGTCTACGGCTAAGAAATAATTTGAAAAATCCGTTTACATGCCAAATGTTCACATACTATCAACTGTGGTGACAGAGATGGAAAATGTAAGTTTCTGATTAATTCTTAGATTTACTATAATAAAAAAAAATAGAGAATTGACGATGATAGAGAATTAGCTCTTCTAAATCAGGGGTCAGAAGATTTTTTTTTTGTACTGTAAAGAGCAAGATAAATACTTTAGAATATGTTGGCCAAATGATTTTTTGGCACTACTCAACTCTGTCATTATAGCATGAAAGAACCCATAAATGAATAAGCATGGTTGTGTTCTAATTAAAACTTTATTGAAAAACAGGCAGTAAACAGTATTTAGCTTAAGGACCAAGTTTTGATGACCCCTGCTCTAGAGAATTCACTAAGATCATCTTTCTATGTTTTTATTAAAATTTATTGAGGTAACTTGGTTAATAAATTTATATAGGTTTCAAGTGTACAATTCAATAATATGACATCTGTATGTTACATTGTGTGTTCACCACCCATAGTTAGATTTCCTTCCATTACCACCATATATTTAAACCCCCTTTACTCTTACTACCTCTGCCCTTCCTCCTTTTCCTTCTGGTAAGCACAAAAACTATTGCCTGTGTCTATGAGTTTTTATTGTATTGTTCGTTTGTTTCTTTCAGTTTTATATCCCACTATAAGTGAAATCATATGATTCTCAAATTTTTCTGTCTGACTTATTTTGCTTAGCATGATAACCTCAAGATTTTTCCATGTTGTCACAAATGGCAGTACTTCAACTTTTTAATGGCTAAGTAATATTTCATTATGTACATGTACCACATCTTCTTTATCCAATCAGCTATCAAAGAACACTTTGGTTGTTGTCACATCTTGGCCATCTGAATAAGTACTGCAATGAACATAGGGGTTCATATATCTTTGTGGATAAATTTTTTCAAAATTGAAGAATAGATACCCGGAAGAGAGATTGCTGGGTCATATGGTAATTCTACTCTGAGTCTTGTGGAGAAACTTTCATACCATTTTCCAAGTGGCTGTACTAATTTACATTCCGCCACCAGCAGTGTATGAGGGTTCCTTTTTCCCACATCTCTCCAACGCTGCTATTACCGTAGATAATAGTTCTTCTTAACAGGTGTGAGGTGGTATCTCATTGTGAGTTTAATTTGCATTTCCCTAATAGCTAGTGAGCCACCATTCTATTGAGTGGAATACATCAAACAAACTTTTTGCTCAATCAGGCCATGAAAAAAACATCAATTCTCAATGCCTTGCCAAAAGCTTGAGCACTCATATCTCAAAAGAGACTGAGTTCTTCTTCAAGTCTACTTACACTTAGCAAAGCCAGAAGACCTTCTCTTCTTGATGTTTAAGCAAATTATCACCTTTTCATAAGCTGGGAAAGCATACTATAAAAATCTTGAAATAAATGAAAGGTAAAGCTTCAAAACACAAAATAGAATTGGTAGGAGAAGAAAATGCCATCTGTGTGACTGACTCATATAATTTACCCCAATGCAAAAAAGGATGTCTAATTCTAAAACCTGTGGTTAAGACAATTTTGCCCCTTCATCCTTTTGATGACACGATTAAAAAATGAAAGAATTAGAAACAAACACAGGCTCCATCTTCAAAAAAACTAATAGCTTGTTCCAGTCTTGAACTACTATATATGAGAAGGGGCTGCCATAATCAGGGAGTCAAGGAATAGTGTGGGAAAATTCCATGAGAGGATGCATGTGGCTACAGATCTTGGACAAAGCTAGCAGCATTCATTTTTCTAAGAGATCAAAAATTATGAGAAGGAAGACCAATAATCCCTTTGTTATAACAATAAGAATGGAGTAGGCACATTGATGTCAGGAGCTGTCCTAATCTCATTTCACATAGACAAAGCAGGGCTAAGTGAGAAATCAGAAAGCAGCCTATTAGTGAGGTAAGGTGACTACAGGAGAATGTTTGCATTTAATCGTTGTCATCAGTATACCTCTGCTGGTAGGGAGATCAAAGTCAAAGTCTCTCTCTCTCTCTCCTCTTCTCTCTCTCTCTCTCTTCTCTCTCACACACACACACACACACACACACACAACACACACACACCAACAATGTGTGACCAGGAAACTGGATACAAATCACAGTAGACCTATGGAGAAATTCTTCAAGAAAAAGTGGAAAATAGAAAAGACAAAAAGACAATTAACAGATCAAAAATATTTCCCCCTCCCAAAATTTCCCATGGAGAAGATTAAGATTTTGACCAAACAAATAACATGACAGCAAAAGTTCTTAATAAAGCAAGCTCCTATATAAGCAAGAGCTTGAAGCAGTGATTCTAAATCTCAAGTAATATTAGGGGATAAATCAGAAGGAGATTTAGCAGATACAGCAAGAACTAGTTCATGGGGGGTGGGGGGAAAGTAGTCACGGAAATGTAGACCATATTGGGAAAAGAATAAAAACCATTAAACACAATAGACAGATTGTCCTTTTTGTTTCTTAGATTCCACTTAAAAATGAAATCATATGGTATTTATCTTTCTCTATCTGACTTATTTCACTCAGCATAATAATCTCTAGGTCCATCCATGTCTTTGCAAGTGATAGGATTTCATTTTTTATAACTGAGTAATATTCTACTGTATAAATGAATCATGGGAGAAAGTGGTGAAGGGTTAAAAAAGTACAAATTAGTAGTTGATAGAGGATCACAGGGATAGGGAGCATGGCATAGAGAATGCAGTCAGCAATAATGTAATGGCTAGGTATAGAGCCAGAAAGAAGACAAAGTAATTAGGTGGATCATTTCATGAACTATATAAATTTCTAACTAGTGTACTGTGGAACAAAATAAAATAAAATAATGTAAAATAAAATAAACCACAATAGATAGGACAAGACAGGCAGGATTGAGAAAAGTGAATAAAATGAAACACGAATAAAGAAGCATTAGAAAGAAAATGATAGCCATGAAGACAAATTTAGGCAATCTGACACACTCAAGTCACCAATTATGAATAAGACAATCAAAATAATACAGAGGAAAATATTTTTTTAATTCTTCCAAGAGCCTCTGAAGAAAACATGGCCCTACTGACACCTTGGTTTTGGACATCTGTCCTCCAAAACTGTCAGAGAATAAATTTCTGTTGTCTTAAGTCACACACACAAAATTTAAAGATATAACTCAAGAAAATTTAGAGACATCAAGAAGAATTTAATCTACATATTAAAATAACACACTGTGTTCCAGGGATACATGCAATACATGTCCTGGTAAACTTACTAGATATCAAAAGCTTGAAACAAATCTACAAAAGAAAAAAGTCTTTTGAGCATACAGATGGAAAAGTTAAGATGCTTAAAAAGAGACTGTGGGAAATTTTACTGAATTTATATATCTACACAGCCATATTCAGACTCAGAAAATGATAAGGCAACATATACAGTGTCTTGTTATTCACAATAGCCAAGACATAAAACAACCTAAATATCTATAGGTGAATAAATGGATAAAGAAAATATGATGTATACATACAATGGAATATTATTCATCCTTATAAAAAGAAAGAAATCCTGCCATTTGTGATACTATGAATAGACCTAGAGGATATTATGTTAAATGAAGTAAGCCAGATACAGGAAAACTAATACTAGATGATAAAAATTTATATGAGGAATCTAAAATAGTCAAACATGGAAGTAGAGAGTAGAATGGTGGTTGCCAGGAACTGAGCAAGGGGAACAGGAGGTATTAGTAGAAGTGTACAAAGTTTCACTTATGTAAAATGAGTATGTCCTAGAGATCAACTGTATAGCATAGTGCCTATAGTTAAAAATACTGTATTGTATACTTTAAAATTTGTAAAGAGTGTTATCTTTTGTTTACTGATTTATTTTTTTGCTATCTAAGCTTTAATTACAGACTCTTTTACTGATGTTGTAATCCTCTTCATTCTCCTCCATTTGACTGAAATTGGATATATGTGGTCATGCTCTACTGCAAATGCAGACTAGAATGGAGAGGAAAAAGAAGGAGCCTTTGCACAAGAGGTACAGTCCAGAGTAAGGGGGCCCATCCAAATGGTCAATGTAAGCAGCAGCAGAAAGGATGAGGTATTGAAAAGAAACTCCCAGCTGGTGTGCTTAGCTTCTACTTTACAATGATTTTGTCATCTAAGTTTAGTTTTCTAAAGAAACAAATGTGGATGTCTGACTTTGGCTCCTTAGAAAGGATTATTCAGGGGATGCCAGAGTAATTTAAAGTATCTGTACTTGTTTTATATACAGCTGACATGTGAACAATGTGGGATTAGGGATGCCAACTCCCTGCACATTTGAAAATCCACATATAATTTTGGCTCCCTGAAAACTTAATTCCAATAGCCAACTATTGACTGAAGCCTTACCAATAACAAAACCAGTTGATAATATGTGTTTTGTATGTTATTTGTATTACATACTACAATTTTAACTGTTCTTATTACAAAAAAAAGAAATGATAAAGAGGGCAGGAGGCAACTTTTGAAGGTGATAAATGTGTCTATAACATAGGCTGTAGTGATGGTTTCACAGATGCACATTTATCTCCAGACTCATCATATTGTATACGTTAAATATATACAGTTTTTTGTGTGTCAATTATACATAAAGTGGTTAAAATATATTTTCTTAAGAAAATAAAATGTGACACAATATTCTTAAACTAAATGTTAAGTATAAAGATAGAAAAATGATTTTGAATTTGTAAGCATGTGGAAATGTAGTTCCATGAGTCATTTTGATGAAACCACTAGAGAATAATCTTTAATCAACCAAGAGATAACTAGACAACTATGGCAAAAATAGATGTTGGCAAACATTTATCTCAATAAAGTGTAGGGATTAAGCCTAGAACAGACATAGGGATTATGATCACAAAACAGAGATTTAATGTTATTAGCTCCAGAAATGTTTAGAAATGATATAATTAACTAAATTAGAAATAAAAAAAGAAGTAATGTTAGTATGCTGATTTTCTCTTCTTTTAGCGATATTATTTAAAGCTGAGAAATCAAGTAGTAAATGTATAGATATACATAAGTCAGAAGACTGTTAAGACCTTGGTCATAGGCACAGCTCTGCACAAGTTGTATGTGTGAAATTTTCACAGTGCAGTATTAGGTGAAGCATTTTCTCCAAATGCATTATATCCTTTGACTTTTCTTTTAGCAAATGATCTAGAGAAAGACACCCAATCTTTGTAAAAAAAAAATTATCTGGAACCAAGTTACTAAAACACAGTTAAAATGAATACTGGTGGAAATAGGAAAAGCAAAGATTTACGAACTAAGGGGTAAAGATATTCTAATGGAAGTCAGAGTTTTCAGTAGCTACTAAGATTAGGGCTTCCAAATATTGCTACATTTTTAGGCTTTGAAAGTTTATACAAAAATGAAAATAACATTTTAATAAGTATTATAAATATTTCATAAATATTTATATTTATAAATATTTCATTAGGAAAAATGACAATTTTATTTGTTTTAGAATGAGTTTTTTTTTTTTCAAGTAATCAACTGGTGGTTCATAAGATGTAAAAGTGTTAGAGCTGCCAATTCAAAGAACCCAGTGTTAGATGTGGGAAAAATATTTTAAAATTGTCGGTGGGACTATAAAGTAACATAGTATTTTGCATAGATATTTGGTGATATCTTTGAAATTTAACACTTTTAATCATAATACTGTTTATCCTGTTTATCAAGAAGAGACTAGTTACATGAATTATGGGTCTCCATCAGTAGAATTCTATTGCCTTTATTTTAAATTATTTAGATAATTATAATTTTAAATATATACATTATATACAAAATGTTTTCCACATGATGTATCACATGAGTGCATACAAACATATATGAAACACACTTGTATATGTAAAGAAAATATCCAGGATGATATTAAATATAGGGAGTATGATTGGAAGGGAGATCCTTTTCTACATAGTTTGATATTCTTACAATACACTTTTATTTTATGGCTAAAAGCAAAATAGAAACCATTAAGACAGAGTATCAACATTTTATTTTATTTTATATTCACAGAAGCAAGCAATATCATTTGGATGGGGCCCAAAAGGATATCAAAATTAACTCATTCTATGAATGTGTCCCCTCTAAAAATTTCTGAAATGTAGATGTCCATCTTTCCTTTGGCCCTTGTATTCTGAGAATTCACAACTTCCCAGAGCCTAAGTGTTTGTGGTTCTAGTAGGAAGATCCCTAGAACCAAGTCACCTAACACAATCAAAGGAGTGACTTCAAAGGCAAAGGACACCACATGAGTATGAATGAAGTATGAATGAAAACTGTACCAACTACTGCAGAACACTAAGGAACAAGGGTACTTCCCTGACAGATGAGAAACTTCTTGAGAAGGGTGGGAAGAGCTTTAACACAGTCACTGTGTGGCACCAAGAAGCAACCATAGTAGTGGATTAATTGGTTTAAACTCTTTTTCCACATGAGGTTAGAAATAGCACTAATCTCTTTGGTCTAAGACTCCAGAGTCCTTTGTAAATTTGAAAGGATGTGGGAATAGTAATGGGCTTCAAAGGGGAAGATAGTAGACTTCATTGTTTGAAGGCATATGGGAGCTCAAATAGTTTTACAAATAAAACGTTGTCATCTTTTATATTCCAAAATTGTGGAGGCCTTAATTGGTATATTGGTATACAATATATCACTTTATCCTGGACAACATAGTTGAGCATAATTTAAGATGGAAATTAGAATAAGAAGAGTAATTTTATCTCAATGTATAGTGTGGCCTCAGGTGAAAATAAATTAGCATTCTTATTCATTTCAGTAGTTTTTGGGCCCCACCTGAGATATTTATAAAAGTCTTGAGGGGCTTTTAACTGCCTGAATCAGCAATATTAAGTGGACAGAAGAAACAATAATTTGGATTTAAAAAGTGGCCCCATGAAGGTGAAAACTAGACTTTTATGAAATCCTGTTATACTCCTAAAGAAGTCAACATTCCATATTCATTATTGACTAAGCTATGGCCATTGAATCCATTGAAATACAAGGAAATCAAGTACATGGTCTATCGTTTCTATCCAGTCAAAATTCAAGACTTGCTTTCTCTCTCTCAGCCACTCCACAGAGGGAGTGCTCCAGTATGGGCCAAGACCAAGGAAACAATTAGGCTATAGTGCTAAAAGATACAGACTTCATCAAAAGTATCAAATAAGTTAAAAAAACCTATCCTCTGAGCAGAGAGCTCTCATTTTTTGCATTTTAGAAGTGTGCATTTCCTCCCATACGCTGCATTTCTCATAGTATTAGTTTGGAAAATTGGCCCAAAGGGTTTTTTTCTCTCTTGAAAAGTACCTCAATCTTCATTTTACCCAGCCTCCAGTGCCCCCACACTGTTAAATGGGACCCAGAGTGGGGCACAGAGGAGAGGTCCAATAGGCTATTAGACATGGCTCTGATGAGAAATGGCTCTCATCAGTCAAATAACACTCACAACCCACATAGTCCAGTCTGGTTCACTACATGTCCTAGTTAGGAATAAGAAGTAAATGTTCCTGAAATAGTCCTTCAGCACATACCACAGACACCTAACAGAATGGCTGTGCCCACAGTTCAGTGCTAGAACAAAATTTGGGATCCTGTCCAAATATCTTTGCAACGCAACCAACAGACATCTGCAAAATTTTATCAGGGTAATTCTGTGAAACTAGCAAAAATATTTTGCCTAAAATAGTTCTGTGCATTTCTTATAAGAGAAGGATTACCATCTTTCTTTATAATGAGAATCTAAGTAATAATATATTAATTTATCCCAAACCTAGGTGATGCCTGATAGTAAATTAGATATTTCAGGAAACACTAACACTTTTAGGTCACTGACTGACTGGAGTTCTATTTACTTTCTCAGTAAGAAATGTACCAAGTGGCCTCCTCATGATCTAAAATAAATGCCACATCTCTTGAAACACCTAAGTATGACTCAGACGCCAGAGCCAATATGACTGAATAAAAACACACAAAAAATAGATAAGCTAAGTACTACCTTTCACTAAGAGAATAGATAGTCATCATTTTACTAGTCTGGGCCCAAATCTTTGTTTGGGAAAAGGATTCATTTCATATAATCCCAATGAAACAAACACATTGTCCTGATTCTCCTCACAGGGATGAGTAGGTGACAGGACCCAGACTGGCCAATTCAAGTACATTCCCCTAGCCAGCAAGATTGGCTTAGAGATGGGCAGGTGACCACATAGGTCCAATCAGGGTCTTCCCTGCATGTGATAAAGGAATATCACAAGGTTAAATCCTGTTTCATGAGGATTTATTAAATTATGAAGAACTGAAATTCCAATAGCCATCTTTCCCAGACATATGAAGAAACTATGTGAAGTAGAAGAGAATCAGGCCAATCAAAAAGGAAAATTCCAAAAAGAGAAATATAGTGTGCATTTCGTTGCCCTAGATCCAGCCATGCCAGAGGTACCAGATCCATTCCTGGACTTGTCAATTACATGAGAATTTCCTTTGATTCTTTGACTTGGATTTCTGCCATTTGCCAATAATAATTCTAAATAATACAACTGCTATGCCTACAGAAATGGTTTTTGTTTTTGTTTTTGTTTTTGTTTTTACTTTTAAGCCAGTATGTCCTAGTCATGGACAAAACATAAGATCATCCGGGCTCTCTTCTTACTACCTTCAACTATTTTAAATATTTTTTTAAAATAATAACATTTAACGTTTATACACATAACACATACATGCTTCAGAAAATTTATGAAATCCAAAACAAACATAAGAAAATAATCACCATAGCGCCTTGGCCCAGATATTTGTTGTGAATATTTTAATGCATTTCTTTTTTAAAAAAATAATTTTTTATTTATCAAATACAGTTGGCAAAAAATATATTAGTTTCAGGTGTACAACATGGTGATTAGACACTTATATACCTCGCAATTAATCACTCCAATGAATCTAGTATCCATCTGACACAATACATAGTTATTACAATATGATTGACTATATTCCTTATGCTATAATTTGCATCCCCTGACTTTTTTTGTAACTACGATTTGTACTTTAATCACTTCCCCTTTTTCAAGCAACCTCCAACCACCCTCCCATTTGGCAAACCTCAAAATGTTCTCTGTATCTATGTTTGTTTATGTTTCATTTGTTTATTTCATTCTTTACATTCCAAACGTTAGTGAAATAATATGGCATTTGTCTTTCCTCTGTCTCACTTACTCTACTCAGCAGGATCCCCTCTAGGTTCATCCATGTTGTTGCAGGTAGCAAGAGTCCATTCTTTTTTATGGCTGAGTAATATCCATTACATATATGTACTACCTCTTCCTTATCCATTCTTCCATTCATGAACACCCAGGTTGCCTTCATATCTTGGCTATTGTAAATAATGCTGCAATGAACATGTGGATTCACATGTCCCTTTGAAGTAATGTTTAGGTTTCTTTGGATAAATAGCCAGAACTGGGGTATCTGGGTCCTTCTTTGGCTCTTGTTATAGTCTTTGTTTTAAAGTCTATTTTGTCTAGTATTAGTATTGCTACCACAGCTTTTTGTTTGTTTCCATTTTTATGAAACATCCTATTCTATCCCTTTACTTACAGTCTATGTGTGTCTTCTGATCTGAAGTGAGTCTCTTATAGGCAGCATATGTAAGGGTTTCATTTTTTTATCCATTCAGCCATCCTCTTTTGATTGGAGCACTGAATCCATTTACATTTAAAGTAATTGTTGCTAGGTATGTAATTATTGCCATTTTATTATTCATATTTTCATCTTTTTTTTTCTTTTTCCTTCTCCTTAAGGAGGTCCTTTTAACATTTCCTGTAATACTGGCTTGGTGATGATAAACTCCTTTAGCTTCTTCTTATCTGGGTAGCTCTTTGTCTGTCCTTCAATTCTAAATGATAGATTTACTGGGTTGAGTCATCTTGGTTGTAGGTCCTTGCTTTTCATCATTTTGAATATTTCCTATCAATCCTTTCTGGTCTGCAATGTTTCTGTTGATAAATCAGCTGAGTCTTATGGGAGCTCCCTTGGAGGTCCTAGATGGTTTGCTCTTGCTGCTTTTAAGATTCTCTCTTTGCCTTTAACTGCTGGCATTTTCTTTATGGTGTGTCTTGGTATGAGCCTTCTTGAGTTCACTTTGTTTGGGACTCTCTGTGCTTCCTAGGCTTCTGTATCTATTCCTTTCACCTACTTAGGAAAGTTTTATGTCTTATCTCTTCAAAAAGCTTTTCAATTTCTTGCTCTCTTTTCTTTTTGGTATCCCTAGGATGTGAATATTGTGACACTTGATGTTATCTCAGAAGCCCCTTAAACTATCCTCTTTTTTTAAATTCCTTTATTCTTGTTGCTGTTCTGATTATTCTCTGCTACCTTATTTTCTAACTCTCTTATTTGATCCTCTGCTTCATCTAATCCACTGCAGACTCCCTCTGATGTATTCTTCATTTCAGTTATTGTATTCTTCATTTTTAACTGGCTATCTTTATGTTTTTTTTATCTTTTTTTTATGTTTGCTGAAGTTCTCACTGAGATCCCTTATAACCAGTGTTTTGACTCTGCATCTAGTAGATTGCTTATCTCCGTTTTTTTTTTAGATTTTTTTCTGGAGTTTTGTTCTGTTCTTTTATTGGGGTATTTTTTTGTCTCCCCATTTTTACTGTCTCCCTGTGCTTGTTTTTGCTTATTAGGTAGGGCTGTTATGACTCCCAGTCTTAATAGGGTGGCCTCATGTAGTAGATGTCATTTGGTAACCAGTGGCACAGTCTTCCCTGGTTACTTGAGCCAAATGTTCCAGGTGTGTCCCTTGTATGGGTTGTGCGTGCCCTCCTATTGTAGTTGAGGCTTGGTTGCTGTTTGCACATCAGTGGGAGGGACTGACACTCATACTCTTTGGTTGTAATAACTGGCCAGTGAGGAGTTGGCCCTATGGAACAGGATTAGCTTGAGCAGGGCTCTGGTGCATGCCCAATCTGTCCTTTGGGCATGTCATTTTTAGATGCAGCCCCGAGTGGTACTCCAGTTCAAACTAAAGTTGGTCACTTGATATGCCAACCCTGGGGTCTCCTGGAGAGGGATCACTGCAGGTCAAGTTAAGCAACAGACTGTGTCCTTCCCAGGACCACCTGGCAAGAGTCACCAAGCAATTCCCAAATGGCCACCGCCCACACTGGGCTTATAGATGCCTTAAAATGTCAAGCTGTGAACTGAGGCAGGCTGCTGCTAATGCCAGGCTTGAGGCTGCTCAGCAAGAGGTATGGAGCATGCTGAGGCCAGATGTGGCTTATTTTAGGGTTTGTGAACATTTGAGATATTTTATGGAAGTTTACAGCATGAACAAAGACAGGTAGTTTGCATGGAAAAGCCACTGAAAGTAGTTTGATTGGGCCCACAGGTTGAGTCAGGTCTCAGAGAGTCACCAGGGGCAAACAGTGCTAGCCAGGTTGTTGGAGACTCATATATGGTGCCTGTCTGAGTGTACATGCCAGGAGGGGAAAGGCTCAACAAAGGAACAATGGCTTATACCAGCCCTCATGTCTGCAAGAAAGCTCCCCCTCCAGCCCACATCCAAAAGCCAGATAATTCAGTTCCTTCCCAAATATCCTTGGCCTTTCAATCTGCTGCCCCAGTGCATAAGCTCAGAGCAAGTGAGTCCATCAGTGAGTAAGTCTTCACATGGGCCTCTTTAAAGGAATATCTGAGACTCCAGCCACTTTTTGTCTTAACCATAATCTCTGTTGTGGGAATGTCTCCACCTGGCACTAAACCCTGGGCTGGGGAGCGTGGTGTGGGACCAGCATCCTTTGCTGCTCTAGGAGGACCTCCATAGCCAAGACATTCCTCTCAATTTTTAACTGCACACATAGGTTTCAAACCAGCCCATTCCACATCTCTGCCCCTCCTATCAGTCTTGAGTCGGCCTCTTCTGTATGTCCCCAGTTGAAGGGTTTCTGTTCAGCTAGACTTTAAGTGATTCCCAGTAATCGCTGTTCTGTAGTTTAGTTGTCTCAGTTAGCTTCTTTCTTGAAACACTGTTCAGTATTGGATTATACAACATCAGACTCTTCTAGTTTTCTTTACACTTCTCAAAGGGACTTTTTACTGAATGCTTCACCTCTTTCAAACCTTTTAAATTTAGAATATAAATGTTGGCATGTTTTCTATTAAAACTCTGCTTTTTAAAGTACTAAGTGTTGGTAGAATAATGTCTCCCAAAGATGGCCACGTCTTAATCATCCAAGCCTATAAATAAATTACCTTAAATGATAAGTACAACTTTGCAGATGTGATTAAGGTTAAGGCCTTAAATGGAGATTAGCCTGGATTTTCTATGAGTTCCAATCTAATCACAAGTTCTTAAAAGTGAAGAATCTTTCCCCCAGAGAGATGTCAGCATGAGAAGAACTCACCTTGTAGTTTCTGGCTTTGAAGATGAAGGAGGGGCCACAAGCCAAGGAATATAGAATCCCTCTAGAAGCTGGGAAAGAAAGTTAGGTCTAAGTTCCCCTAGACCCTCCAACAAGAGCATAGCCCTTCCAACACTCTGATCTTAGCCCAACATCAGACTTCTAACATACAAATCTGTAAGATAATTTTTTGTGTTGTTGTAAACCACTAAGTGTGTTATGGTAACTTGGTATGGCAGAAATAGAAAACTAACACCTACAAATTTAAATACCACCCATACAGGCTTATGTCTCCAAAATATATACTTATTGCACTTGGAATTATACCCAGACTACTTATCATGATCAAGAAGGCCTTACCTGACCCCTGACCACCTCTTAGGCCTCAATATCCATCTCAGCCCTACCAAAGCCTACCCCCAAGTAGTCCTCAGAAATTAGCCCTCCACCTTCCCTCAAGCTTGGTTTAGCTAAGGGCCTCTATGCCTGTTACTTCTACTAAATGAACTCCCCTCTAATCTTACCCTTCTAATCTCAGCTCAAATGTTCCTTTCCACAAAAGACCCTCCCAGACAACCCTATAAAAAGCTGTCTCCTAGCCTCAATCCTCTCTATTACAACACAACTTCTTTCATAGAACTTAAGTGATATATAAAAATGTTTATTTTCTCTCCAAATTAACTTCCAAACCTCATGAAGGACTCTGAACATCATCTGATATCAACACATTTATCAGCTGCCTAAATCTGAACCCATATATATTCTGTCTTCCCTCTTGATATGATGAAGGAACACCCCTATATGTATCCCTAATCAGTGCCTTCTAATCAAATCAAGGGCATCACTCCAGCAATTATCTCCTGCTTTTATTGCATTTTCAATTTCCCCCTTTATACTGATTCATTCCCATCAGCACAAAAACATGCTATAGTTTATCTTATATTGAAAAAAAAAACTATTTGCTTTCTTATCCTTGAATTATCATTTCTCTACTGTGTTATCACTCCTCTCCAAAAAATTCTCAAAGTAGTTGTCTATACATCCATACTCATTATAATGTCTTTCTCTCTTTCCATTTTTTCTTGTACCCCATTCGTTGTGCTTTTATTCCATCTACTCCACTGGAATGGTTCTAATCAAGATCATCAAAGACTTCTCCTTTGACAAATTTGATGGTTATTTCTTAGTTCTCATTATACTCAGCCAGTCAGGAGCATCTGACCCAGTTGAGCACTTTTTCTCCCCATTTTATAGTCTTTCTTCACCCGATTTCTAGAATACCACTGTCTACATCCCCCCTTAGTCACTGGGTGCTCCTTCTCAATCTGCTTGATGTTTCATCCACACCTTCCTGACTTCAAGATATTGGAGTAATGCAGGGCTCATTCCTCAGAATTCTTCTCTTCTCTATCTCTAAATACCATCAATATGCCATTGACTACTAAGTTTACACCTGTTTTCTAAATCTTATACTCATGCTTGCTACCACCAAATATTTCCTTAGTAAATTAAGCCAGGAACATTGTCTTATTTCATGGTTATACTCAAAAACTAAAATAATACTTGATATAGCATTCAATACTTACCTTTTAAGTTTATTAATATTGTTAAACTAAATATCACTGTGAGAAAATTGAAAAGATAGATGACAGTCATTAGCTAATTTCAAGTAGTTGCTTCTTTTGATACAAGCCAATGACATAACAGAAGGCAATTCAAGACTTTGTTTTCCAAACTTGCAGTGGTCAAGTGGTCTGGATTATTTCATACCTGAGAATTGGAACATCCGAAGAAAGTAATGGATGACATTTCATTCAGAAAATCTTTGAAAATATGTTCTCATTCTCAAACCATTAGTAATATTTGGACAACAGAAATGTCAGGGACATACTCTTAAGAAAGAACATGGAGTAAAAGAATTCTATGCTGCCAATTCAGAGCGAAACTAGATACAATTAATTAAGTGGAGATTAAGGTTGCGCTGTCTTAAAAAGTTAAAAGCCTAAAAAGGACAAACAAAACAAGGATCTAGTCTATGTTTCTTTGAACAAAAAAAATAAATAAATGATTGATTCCCCAAGAGTCCAGGCCATACCATTGAGCAAAAGCAGCAAGAAGCAGCAAGACACAAAATGAGTATATACTACATGTTTCCACTTAAGTCAAGTCAAAATGGGACATGAGGGAACTTTCAGAAGTGATGGAAATTATGGTTATTTTGATTTGAGTGA
Organism: Eonycteris spelaea; assembly: GCA_003508835.1. NCBI lineage: Eukaryota > Metazoa > Chordata > Mammalia > Chiroptera > Pteropodidae > Eonycteris > Eonycteris spelaea. Next base: position 280,631 of record PUFA01000154.1, read on the forward strand.
TGGTTGGATGTGTGTATATTTTTCAAAACTCGAACTGTAGACTTAAGACCTTTACATTTTAAATTGAGTTATACTTTACATTCACATAACAAATAAAAATGTCCTGCAATGAGTGTTCTGCAGAAGGTGGAGAGTGGGAAAAATAAAAACAAATTTCTTTACTGCAGAATCTCTCACTGACTTTATGCTAACGTGCACTGTGGGTCTCTAAGAGGAGGCTATAGGATATTCCATATGTAATTGTTCAAGAAACTTTTTTTCTCACATATAATAAGGCATTAATGTTTCAAAACCAATAACTTTATCCTGGAAAAATTTCAAGCAAAGTCTATGAATACACTGCAGTCATTTAACAAAAAGTCTAATTTTAAGCAATAATTTTCTAGTGAACCCTCCAGAATAAACTAGTTGCAGAATATATTACTATAGAAGTCCATTAAGTACTGGATCCAAAATAATACATTTCATTTTGGAGTCACTGACTTTAAATTCAGTTGTCTGCTGAAGAACCACATGTTACAACAGAAAGCATTCGTCAACATATACAAGACCTATCTTTCTGTTCTCTATAAAATATCCAACTCTTCCAGAGATGGTATCAAGGTATTAAAACATAAAAAATGTATAGGCCTTAGATTGGCTCTCCCAGGAAGATTTATTAGGAGATTTATTAGAGATAGCTCCAGATCAGCACCTGCAGGGGAGTTAGGGAAGTAGGACTAAGCAGGGTAGGAGGTTAACTGTGAAGCAGTCACAACAAAGGCCTCAGCGGACCACATGAGAAGTTCTGGAAAGTTCTGGAACCTGGGTGGCCCGTCAGATTTTTCCAGCCTGAGACAAGGGGATAAGACTCTTATATCCTCACAACAGACTATGCTGGCTACATAACATGGAAAGGGCACAGGAAAGGGTCATGGTTATGGGAAAGGAGGCCTCTTTGGCTGAGGGTAATTTTCACAGGGAGAATCAGCTGAGAGCCATCAACCAACAATACTTGCAGCTGCAGGGGAGAATGTGTACCTCAGTTCTGAAGGGAGAGCTGGGCTGCACACCACAGTGTCCACTACAGCAGCTAATACAGAATCTTCTTCACCAAGTTCAAAAGGGGTTCCTGACCTCCAAGAAACCATTTCTACCAAATCTCATGCCATTAACCGACAAGCTCTAAGTATCAGTAGCCAAGGGCCTACATTTTGCCTTTGTTGCTTTGTCAATAACAATTCATAAAACTCAATAAAAACTGCAAATAATCTTAGATAGCTACTAAAAATTTATTTCACAATATAAACCATATACCAAGAAGCTCATTGACTGACTAGCTTTGCCATGACTGGAAATCTAGCTGTTCTTCATGAAGAATGATGGCCTGAGAACATCAGATGTCTCTAAGAAGAAGTACCACACAGCAATCCATTAAAAAAATTAATATCAAATAGGTTTAGAGTAACTTTTTAATACTGGAGTTTTAAAAATCACATTTCCCCTTGCTTTTTAAAATAAAATTCAATTAGTATCCCATTGGACAAATTAATAAAAAAGTTTGAGATTCTAGATTTCTCACTGATTCTGCTTTTGTAGTATATGTTAACAATCAGTGCATTTATTTCTTCAAAACACATCTACTGAGGACCTCTCATTAGGAGATACCATGCATAGTATTGAAGGTATAGAGATGAATAAGAAGTTCGCCATCTAGTAAAGACAGACACATACATAGGTAATTAATTATAAATCAGTCATACATTCATTCATTCAACAAACATGTCAAAGCACCCATTATGTGCCCAACCATGAATAAGATAAATATAGTCTTTGCCTTTATGGAGCTTATGTGCCATGCGAGGAGTGTTAAAATAGAAGATTGCAGAAGGTGCTACAGCGTTTGCCTATATGGGGAAGGAGAAATACAGAAAGCTTAGTAACAATAAGATTAATAACAATATAATAATAGCAACTAATCTTTCCTGAGTTTTTAAAATGTACCTGGCACATAAGCGAATTTATTTAATTCTCAAGTCAATCCTGAGGTAGGTATTATTATTTCGTATTTACAAATGAGGGAATTAAAGCAGAGTTTAAGTAGTTTAATGAAAGTCACACAAATAGTAAATGGCAGGAGTGGGATTCATAAAGGACATAACTTTGGAACTGAGCCTTGAAAATTGAGCCAGAGTTTGCCAGATGGACAGAAAAAGGGGTGTAGAAAGAGCATTCCAGACATTGGAGTTTTGAAAACTCCAGTATTAAAAAGTTACTCTAATGGAAACTGAAAGTACAAATCCTTAAAAATCATCAGAAACCTGCAAGTTCATCTGCACGTAGGCTGCTTGGGGACAGTAACAAGTGTCCAGGCCTGAGAAGTGGGATTAGTAGGAGACAGGAAAAGACAGGAGTCACGTGCCCCACAAGGCAGGGACTGAGGGAATGTAGGCACAAACTGTTGGAAGTAACAATTGGTTTTTAATAATATCCGTAAGAATATTTTAAGAGTAAAAATGGCAAACATTCAGAGCATCCTGTAAGCCAGACATAAGCTAAACATTTACATGCATTATGTCATTTTAGCTTCACTATAACCTTATGAGGGAGGTACTACTATTATTCCATTTAAAGGTAAGAATACTCAAGGCCTAAAGAAAGCAACCAGATTGTCCAGGGTTCTACTGCTTATGAGTTTACAGAGCTGGGATTCAAAACTAAGGAATTATGACCCCGAAGCCTGTGATCCCAGCTGCCTGCTCTAAGATGTGTAGTGCTCACTACCCTTCTCCAAGGAGAGGGGATGCAGAGGGACAGGAAGATGGCAGAAAGAGCAGTGAAGAAGAAACTCATGCCCCAGCCCAGGAGACACATGATGTAGCCCTTAACCAAAGAAGAGTGAGTCATGGCTGGAAAAGAAGAGAGTTGAAAAATATGTACACAGAAATGGCACTGGAGACTAAGATCTGGCGCTGAGAATGAAGAGACATATGTGACAGCCACCTATCTGAAGAGATGGCAATCCAATAAACCAAGAAACATGTTGGAGATAAGCACTGAGAAGTGGGCAGGGGAATGGACACATGAAAACTGATACTGAGGTCAAGGGCTCCTAGGCTATTGACGGACGGTCCAGTAGATAGACAGCTGGACATATAGGTCAGGAGCTAAGGAAAATAATCTGCTAAGAAGGTAAAAATTTGGCCACAAAAAATGTTGAAGGCATGAGAATAGTCGAATTTGTCTGGAGAGAATGTAAAGAGTTAAAAGAGAAAATGATGATGGACAGGAACTTAGAAAAATTCAACTTCTCTGAAAAAAAAAATCTATATTCTCATCTGTAAAAATAAGGAGCATGCATGTGTGTTTACACACATCCATGTATATATGTTTCTGTCTTATTTAGAAATCTGAGAAGGGGCTTTATTATAAGTAAAACAGGCTGTCTTTAGTGTTCTCTCTGAACAACCAATATTAGGTTTTGAATTACTTCTTAGTGGTATATATCTGCTGAAGAAAATAAGATAGTTGAATGGGGTATGTATTTAATAATAAAATAGTACTAATAGTTTCAGAGTTATTGGCCAAGATCCATTTGGCCACTCTGAGCTCTAGTCACCAATGTCAGTAATTCCACTTCAGGCATAAACAATGTAGGCTTTGGATGGAGGCGCCTTGGTTACAGGAAATACTTTCCCAGGATATACCATTCTCGAGCCTTTTTAAGTTCTCCCTTCACCCTAATAAATATCCCAGTGAAGCTTACCTGCCTTAGGAATCTGTATAAAAGGCAATTTCTCCAGCTCTTTTTTAAACAAAGGACAACTTCCCAATGTTAGCATGTAGCAAAAAGAGAAAAACAGCCTGTTCAATCCATCCTCCTGGCTGTTGCTACCTAGCAGCTTATGACACACAGATAGAGGGAGGTCTGACGATGTGAACGAGACAGCCTGAGAGCTAGTCCATTCCCGTGGAAACCACGTGTCCCTCGGTGCAGGCAGCTCTTCCTACTTTGCTGTGCGATTTCTTTTGTGTGACTTTGAGAGGGGCTTGTGAATGATTTCTAAATGTGTGCCTCGCTGAGGCTAGCCGCCCAGGGAGGGAGTGACCCAGCTGAGTGGGGGACAGAGGAAGCCAGTGCCGGCAATGGCTCAACATGCAGTTTTTGAAGTCAGCAAAGCAGAAATCAAATTACTATCATGTTATGCCGGTGGAAACTCAAGGAGAAGGGTCTCTACACCAGCTTAATTATTATGAGAGATACAAGCAAGTTTCAGAACAGCACTGAGTCTCATGTGTGGACCCTGAAGACAAATGTAAGTCTCATATTCTCATACTATATTTTATTGCTGTGTAATTTTCTTTCTGCCTTGAAATCATGCTTGGCCGAAATGTAATCATTTCACAGTGAGAATTTCTAGTGTGGAAAGTTGTTAATCTTTGCTTAAGACTTTTTTTTTTATTAACTAAGAAACATAATACAAGCTGAAATTCCCAACAGCAGCTGTAGCAATTCAGCCAAAGACTGACTGAGAACTATAACCCAAAGTACATCCAATTACTATGGGATTAACACTGGATGTATTTTTAATTGACTTTCTTAACGTAGAAGGCATACAGCCCCACTGTTTTGGATTGCATGCTATTTTAATACTGCTGTGGCTAACCTAGTGTGATCAGCATAACCAACAGACTGAGATAAAGCTAAACAAGATTCCTGGTAGTTACAAAACTTTTCCTTTTTGGCCAGGATCACATTTTTCTCCTTGAATGCTCAAAACTCTGCACCCTCTATGCTAAAAGTTCATTCTGCTTTTTGACCTTGCTTTGGGGAAAAAAAAAAAAAGAAACCTAAGAGAGGACGCTACTAAAATTGTGAAGAAGGAACTATAAAGAGCCACTGCAGTTCTTTAACTACTATTATAATAATGAGAGGAAAAAAACAACTGAAGGAGCCCAGCAGGTACCCCAGCTTCAGTGTGACAGAGTGCGGGGCCATAAAGATGGATGGTGACCAGAACCTATAACTTGTTAGTTTTTCGACACTTCATCTGCTACAAATTCTGGCTTAGAAATGGATGTTCTTTGTGAAGAAAACATTTCTTTGAGTTCAAGTACAAACTCCTTAATGCAAGTAAATGATGACACAAGGCTCTACAATAGCGACTTGAACTCCAGAGAAGCTAACACTTCGGATGCATTTAACTGGACAGTGGACTCAGAAAATCGAACCAACCTTTCCTGTGAGGGCTGTCTCTCACCACCATGCTTCTCCTTACTTCATCTCCAGGAAAAAAACTGGTCTGCTTTGTTGACAGCTGTAGTTATTATTCTAACCATTGCTGGAAACATACTCGTCATCATGGCAGTGTCCCTAGAGAAAAAGCTGCAGAACGCCACCAACTATTTCCTGATGTCACTTGCCATAGCCGATATGCTGCTGGGTTTCCTTGTCATGCCCGTGTCCATGCTAACCATCCTATATGGTGAGTGGTGTTAGTTTCCCAAATGTATCAACTGGTAATAAAGAGCATGTGCATGTCATTAGCAGCTGAGCCGGGGCTCAGGGGACAAAGTAAAGACAAAGCTTTGTTAATAGACAAGTGTCTACCATGTTACTCTAGTTACTTAAACTTTACTCTTAAGATGGGGTTTCACATAGAAAACAGGCAACCTATTATCTGTGATCATTGGAGAGTTTTGTGCTTTGAAACATGTACATTTTGTGTAGAAATGATTATAAATGCCCTCAATATGGTCATAAAGCAATAATAACTTATCTTGATTTTCACTCCATATTCCCAAATATTTCAGCCTTCAGGACAGAACAGTTTTCTCTTTGTCATACAGTTTTCAGCACTCCTAATAGAATGGTAAACCCTTCCCAATTACTTTAGAACATTTGCTTAGAAAACGTTAGCGGTGTGGTTCCTTAAATGTTAAAATAAGGAGCCTCCATTAGAATAAATGAATTACTTCAGTGTTAATTGTTCCCTGCCCAGAGAAGCTAATTTGGAAGTGTGCCTTTGACTTACACCCTCAACTCTTTAGAAATGCATATGCAGAAATTCCTCTAGTCTGATGTGGAGGAGGATGGAAAACAAATGGGAAGAGATTAATCTTGCTTTCTTCTCAGCAGAGTTTTGAAAGAGTCAAATCTCTCAGCAAGTCGGCAAACACTGGGGCGACTTCAGCTGGGAGCAGAATGTGATATTCTTTCCAAATTATGAGTAATACACTCAGATTTTTCCTTTTAAAGAAAGAGAATATTGAGACTGCTGACAGGCATTCAGCAGTCACCCAGAACTAGTAACAGGTTATGAGCGCTGTCTGTAAGAGGGGATTTTCTGGCCAAGTCTTAGGGGCAAATAGAGATAGATAGATGGATAGATAGATAGATAGATACCAACCGAACCCCGAGAATTGGTAAGGGGAAAGGTGAGAAACGCAGAGCAGGCGCCGATTTGCTGCACAAGGTCAGTAACGCTCATTGCAAAACGAGTCCTCCCTCCCGCTTCCTCCCTCAACTACTCAAACGTCACACCCAGATGATTTCATTAAATTGCCTGTCATTTCCCAGACGTTCTGGATAGGTCCTCGCTTCCTAAAACCCCACCTTGCTCAAAGGCAAACTCCAGGAGTCGGGGATGACGCTCACAGGGCCTGTCCGGGAACCAAAACCGCGGAGCGAGGGTGGGGATGACCCACGCGGCAGGTGCGGGGCAGGCATCAGCAGCTGGGTTAGGAAGCAGGGACACGCCCCCTGGCGGCAGCCGCTCTGCGCGCAGTCGGTCCCTGCTCCTCAGCTGAAGCCCTCCCCCGACAGGCGAGGAAATACCCCCTCCTTATCCCCGCTGCGGAAACCCAGACAATGGCCTGCGGCTGCCTCCTTACAGAGAAAACTCCTCTAAGAGCCAACATCAGTTCCGACCAGGCAGAGCAAGGCTCCCTTCCCCCTCCATCCCCCGGGGCACAGCTGAGGAAAGGCTCTAGTTTTAACTCAAGCTTTTTGCAAATAATCAGAGTGAAAGGCACAAAGTTAGGCTTCCATCCCGCAACCTTTACTTACCCGTGGTGGCATTTTAGTAGTTTGCTAACGGAGAGTTTGCTCAGTTTTGCGGGTCTGAATTATTGTGAAGAAAATGTGGTCTTTATAATTTTGCTTCTCAGATACACACAGATCTAACACCATTGCTCATACTGTTATCAAAACTAATTAAGGTTTATATAACCATTTAGTCCCCTTCAAAAACCAGACAAAAACCAAACCAAACATAAGCCCTTTGCTTATGTCCATAAGGCATACCTATTTTCCTAATATAACAGATGACTTCCTGCAGAGGTTCTCTGAGCGGAATCCGCTGGAGAGCTTTACATGTTTGGGACCTGACTCCGTCCATGCCCCTGGGACTTCGCCAAAGCTCCGCAGCTGATTCCAATGTGTGGCCAGGAGTGAGAACCACCGCCCTAAGCAGCGGTTGCCAAAGCGGGGTCCTGACCAGCAGCATTAGCACCGCCTGGGGAACTTGGAAATGCAAATTCCCCTGCCCCACGAAGACTGGCAGAGTCAGAACCTCCAGATGTGGGGTCCAGCAGACCCATTTTAAGAAGCCGCCAAGGAGATTATGATCCTCACTAACATTTGAGAACCACCAAGCTGAAACAATTCTCAGGACAAGAACATCATGCTTTTTCTTCGCCATTGTCTTCTCTTTCCACCTCCCCCAACACACACACCCCAAATTTGAGTTTAACCCCCAAAGCATTATTAGGTAATTATTTTTCGTTTTTACACGTAAAGACATATACGCAATCTGGATTTTTAATCATTTATTCATTCACACCAATAGCATGTATTGAGAGACTACTAAATGCCATCATAGGGTAAGACTGAGCAATTACAATGATGACTAAGGATTGGGCCTAAAATCAGGGAACCTAGAATGTGTAAAATATATGTGAATAAATAACAGTACACTATGAGATGCTTCAGTAGAGGAGCCCAAAACACATTGTAACTTATGATCTAAGTAATTTAAGAAAGATAGAAAAAGAAAGGGAGAGAGGGAAGGAGGGAGAGAAAAAAGAAAGGAAGGTAGGAAGGTAGGAAGGAAGGAAGGAAAGAGAAAGAAAAAGAAAGAAAAGAAAGAAAGAAAGAAAGAAAGAAAGAAAGAAAGAAAGAGAAAGAAGAAAAGAAAGAAAAGAAAGAAAGAAAGAGAAAGAAAAGAAAGAAAAGAAAAGAAGAAGAAAAGAAAGAGAGAGAGAAAGAAAGAAAGAAAGAGAGAGAGAGAGAAGAAAGAAAGAAAGAAAGAAAGAAAGAAAGAAAGAACGAAAGAAAAGAAAGAGTTCTTCAAAGAGAACCTGAGTTTACCCCAACACACTGGCATAATTCCAGCCAAAAGAAATTTTCAAACCTGTGTTCATCAGCCAATGAAATCTTACAGTAGTTAACTATAGTTGCTATCAGACTTTTTTGAAATATTGAAAATATCTTAAATTGCCCTTGGCTGCCATGTGTGCCTTTCCCCAGGATGGAAACTGTTGCAGCAGGGTATAATCCACACACCAAAAGCAGCAGAACGCTGCTTACTGACACCAAGCTTCTGCTTTGTAGGTTACCGGTGGCCTCTGCCTAGCAAGCTCTGCGCAGTCTGGATTTACCTGGATGTGCTCTTCTCCACGGCCTCCATCATGCACCTCTGTGCCATCTCGCTGGACCGCTATGTTGCTATCCAGAACCCCATTCATCACAGCCGTTTCAATTCCAGGACTAAAGCATTTCTGAAAATAATTGCTGTCTGGACCATATCCGTAGGTAAGTGGTCTCATTTGAAATGGCAGTTCATGCCTTCCAAGGAGACTTGTTCTGCTTTGTGGCACTGAAAACCGACATCCTGAACTATTGTTTTATTTGTGGCAAGGTACGTTACAACTTAGTAATTATCAGATTTGCTTTAGGAAAGAAACATCTATTCATATCACTGACTGATAACATAAACTTATATGGCTTTGCGCAAGTAAGAAAGTATACACCAATTGTCAAAATCAGGAATAACTGTCCTGTGGCCACCACCGGAAACTTTTCCCCAACTCACACTTTCAAATTCATTACTCGAAATCTTGAGTTTCCCAGAGACTCAATGGTTACAGTCACCGGCCTTGTAGTCAGTATAAGAATACAGAGCCCCATACTGGAGAATGCAAAATTTCTGATGGTAGAGAAGGTAGCAGGTACTGTGACTTAGAAGGAAAAGACGAGGACAAAGGAAGGTGACAGGACTTGCTGATAGCGTTTTAGCCTGCCCAGCATCTCTACACCCCTTCCTCCTTTTATGACACCACACACCAGAGGATTTCAACCCACTTCACTGAAATTGATTACACACATTCACCTGTAGCCAGTATTGATCTTCTGTCACACACCTAACAAAAAGTAAAGCTCAAATAATAGAAGCTAAAGGGGCAGTTCCCAGACAGCTAAGTCAATTGTACTTGCCACCTCAGAAGGCTTGGTTGGTAACCAAAGATTCTTTGCAATTTGTTTTAAAGTTGCAAAGCTTTGCAGGCAGAAATGCCATGACTGCTAACAGCTGTGTGGGTATCAGTACCTACTAACATGGGAGACAATGAGATTGATGGCAGATTTGACATCAAAGACTAGAGTGAGTCTACCCACAGCTTTGTAATAAAAATGCAAATTAAAAAAATTAAATAAAAATTTAAAAAATTAAAATGCAAATTATAAAAATAAAAATGTAAACACAATATGTTATCTTGTATTTCAGTTCCTATTGTTTGCCTTGCTGCTTAAGATGTAATCTGGACAGTAGGTAGCTGCATTCTATAATGAAGAAATTGGGGCTCAAAAAGGGAGATTACCTGTGCAAGGCCCACCTTAGCACAGCAAAGATTTTGTTCAGTTATGATGGAAACACTCACAAGTCACTTTTCTATGGTTTTCAAAATTTTGAAAAGCCTTATCTATTTTCCAGACTGAGAGAGACGTTATTTGATGGATTAGGGAAGCAGAGCAGAGAGGTTTTGTGTCTTGCTGGGTAACCTCCAACTGGCAACAAGGTTAGGACTTTACACTCCCAGCACAAGCTAGGGGAGCTAAATGTACAGCTAATATACCTCCTTCCTTAGGAAATAGTTTTTGCTCTCAAAATATTTTTTTGGTTTCTGGGCCTATGCAATCTTGAACTCATTCTACTAGGAGCAAGAGAATGAAGGATAGTGGTTCTCAGTCCCAGCTGCACATAAGAAGCACCGGGGAGCATACTAGGTCCATAGTAGGTCCAGGTGATTCTTAGATATAGCCAGTGTTCAGGACCACTGAGACAGACTGTCAAAAAGGGAGTTACAATTAGTTTTAGAATTTCCTCTTGATTCTTTTTATAGATCCCAGTTCCTTGAAATAATTCCCCATGTTTTCATCTGTTTTCTTAAATATTAGTTGCAGCTATCTGGATATCTGAATTACCTGGGGATTGCTATTTTCTGGGGTCTTTTTCCTCTTGGTTTTGTCAGTCAGTATGTTTAGTAATTTTTTTTTTAATTGAATACTGAACACTGTGTAAAAAAAAAAAAATGTGGATACTCTGCTGATGTTCTCTTTCTTCAGAGAGGAGTCCTGCAGCTTTTAGTCCGCTTTCTCCAGTCAGCGACTGAGTTTCTTTTAGGCTGTGTTTGTAAACACTGTTTTTTGTTTTTTAGTTTACCCTTACACCTAGGGTCTATTCCGAACTTCATGACCTAACATGAAAGCCTGAAGTGTTCTCCATTTTGGAGAGCTCTGAATTCCTATTGTTGTCTCTTCAGCACCTTAAGGCTGCTGCTAACTCTATAGCTACTCAGTCTCTCAGTCTGTCCCTCTAACGAATTGGTAAATTCCTTGACCTTTACTCTTCCTTTTACTCCAGAATCTTAAGTCCTAAAATCTGACTGCTTTTTTAGCCCTAATCCTCTGAGACAACGTTTTGGGCCTTCAATTCTGCTTTATTTGATATAATATTACCATATCTGCTCATGGTTGGGATCTCTCCAGTATGTATTTTCTAATCTCTTCATTTTTTTATGTTTCTGTTCCTTTGTTTTATGTACGTTTTCACAAATAACTTACAGGTGGATGTTTTTTAAAAACAAAATCTGACAGTCTCTGACTCTTGAGAATGAAATTTAGCATCTCTGCATTACTGTGACAAAGAACATAATCTGTTTCATTCCTTTTATTTTACATTTATCATAGATTTTTCTTTGTAATAGCTCATCTTTTTTCCCCTATCTCATGTTTCCCACTTGCACGTGTCTTCTTCATCCCTTTAGCCCCATCCCACTTAGTTTGCATTTCTACTTGGCTTTTCCATTCCTTTCGTGGTTACAGTCTCATCCCAAATAGTCATCATTTCACTGATTTCTAGTAATACATCTAAAATAAAATAATAATCCCACTAAATTGTTTTATTTCCTCATTCACCACTCATCCCAATTCATAGGTTTTAGATTTTTCCATAATTTTAAAATAATCTAGTGGTATAAGAGATCTTTTTAAGTCAAAAATGCAGAAATCATAAAGAAACATATAAACACAGTTGACTGCATGAGAAATTGTAAGTTTTATATAGCTAAAATCAATATGAGCAAAGTCAAAAGAAAAATATTTCAGTGTACATAACAGACCTCCTTAACCTACAAATAACACCTATATTTTGATTTAAAAAACCAAAAAGACAAACAATTTAATAGGAAAATAAACTATATGAATAGACCATTTATAGAAACATAACTTGAAACGGACAGTAAAGCTCATGAAAAGACATTTAGCCTCTTTAACAGTCATGGAAATGTAATCTAAAACAATAATGCAATGCCATTTTTTACTCATGTGATCAGCAAAATTAAAATGAGTGAAAACACCCAGTGTGCTTTGGGATATGGTGCCCTATGGCGTGTACTCTCAAAACCTGTTTGTATGAACATGAATTGTTTGTTCTTGGACAATCTAGCAAAAGTTATTCAAATTTGACCTACCAATCTCACTTGAGAGAATCTGTTCTACAGAAAAATAAAAGTACATGTAAGAATCTTTAATACAGCAATTTTGGGGAATATCATAAAATTGGAAAGGTTGGTTTATAGTTGGATATATTGTTTTTATATAAATTATGGAATATTTTGCAACTGTTGAAAATAATGAGTTTGGGTTATTTTATATTCAACTGAAAGAATATCCATGCTGTTAAGTACAAAAATCAAGTTTCAGGGTGGTATGTATGGTCTGAGCCCATTCTGGTAAAATAATAATACTAATAATATATGAAGATAAGTACATATTAACACTGAGAATCTGTGGAAAGACGTCATACTTGTCAGGAAGGTAAAATTAGAAAGATGGCATGATTGTTATATTTTCCCTTATATACTTCTGTATAGTTTTGTCACAAATATGATGATAATGATAGTGTTTTGGGTGATCAAGAGGGAAACAGTTATACCTGCATTGTGAGAGAGAAGGCTTCATGCAGGAGATGGCTGACCTTCAATATTTGCTAGGCTCTAACACACAGCAACTTTGGTAACCAACATCATAGATTACTTAAGTTTTCTTTCACTAGTTATTTCTGAGATTTGGCTGCTTCTTCCCCGCTGCTTACTGCCACTGGTTTGGTCACTTTACTTTTGCCAAGGCTTCCATCTGGTTCTGCAAATGAATATACTTGTAAATCAATTGCATTTTCTATTTGTGAGCTTCTTTGAGTAAAGCAGTGATGACAGAAAAGACTGAAGCATTAGATTAAGAATGATCTTCAGATTCATTTTCCCTTTGTAAATCCAATTCCCATGATCAGAGGTAATCATACTACAATATGTAAAATATGTAAAATGAGCAAACTCTTACTCATGGTGATTGCCTTGCTAATGTCATATAAGAAAATAGATGCTACCTATTCTTCAAACATCTTTAGCAAGTAAAAGTATAGATCAGATTTTTTTAAGTGAAAATTACTATTTTCACATTGTCATTTTTTAACAGGCAAGCAAAGGCATCAATTTAAATTTTCTTATGCTTATTTCATTTCAGAAATATATTTGCAGCTCATGGAGTAATTTTGAAGTATCATGGGTCTAAATAGAATGACTTTTTCCCATCAAGGCTAATCATGACCACATGTTTTCTGAACTGTTACTTTAAAATAGGAAAAAAGCAAGCTATGTCAAGTTTATTCAGGGCCTATGCCTTGCCAAATTGTGACAACTGCGCATAAATCCTAAACTGAATGCTTAGGTCATTAGGTCCAAGATCTGGCCTTCAAGCAAATTAAAAACTCACCTTCCTACCAAGACAGGGTAAATTTATAAAGAAGCTTTGAGGGACAATGAAACGATGTACCTCACTGTAGTTTTAGTTGTAGTTTTTTTTATTATTATTTTTATAAGGTCATTTTAATATTAAGTAAATATAGTGTTTGTGTCATAAGTGTTGTAAGTCTACAACTTATTTGAACTCTTTTCTGTAAGGTTCTTGGTCTTTCTCTAACGTAAATTAGGGGAAATTTTTGTCTTTGTTTTCAGACTCTATGTATTCGATGTTACTTGTCACTTAACATTGCTTATGGTGCCTTTTTCCCCACATGGATTTTTATTTTTATGTAATCTTTATTTATAAATGTTCTTTCTCCTTTATGACTTCTGAATTTTGAATCATTACTAAAATTACCTTTCCACTACAAAGTTACAAAGGAATTCTTCCTCATTTTCTTCCATTACTTTTATGGTTTTATTTTGTACATTTAAGTCTTTAAATCAGTTAGAATTTAATCTGTGATTTAGTTTTATTTTTTCTATAGCTACTTACCAATACCACTTATTTCCCTATTTGGTTTGATATGCCACCTTTATCATATACTGAATTCCCATATATATTTACATACTTTCAATTGAAGATATATAATTATGGCTTTTATTCTCTCTCAGATATAGTATTCCCTTATTGTTCTTTTTTAGATGCTTTCTGACCGTTTTCATTTACAGGAGTTTTAGAAAATCAACTTCTATCAGCTTCTATCTAGTTCTAGGGGAAAAATAATTACTTTTTTATTGGGATTGCATATAACTTTCTAAAGAACTTGTTAGATCTTTTTGCTGCCATATCTGTGTACTTTTTTTTTGGTTCTGTGTTTCTACTTTTTTGGTATATGTTTGTAAGCAGCCTCAAATTCTGTATGGAATGAAGTGAATATAAAATAAATGAAGTGAAATAAAACTACTGAAAATTTTAGCACTTAGGGTTTAAAAAAATCACATGCACATTTAGGTCCAAGAGGAATGATAATTAAATATGGATGTTTAATTTTTCTATCATACATATCTTCTAAAAAAATTGTTTAGAAAAACACAAAATAAATCAGCAAAATAAAATGGGCTCAGAACCAGATGGTGTTTTCTTGGCCTCTCTGCAGAGGCACAATCCCAGCTCCACTGCCTGAAACAAAGGATCCAAGGAGCTCAGTTGGACTCTCTTCTCTGGAAGCAGACAGGTTTATGCCCACCCCCCTTATTACCAGGAGTTAGCCTAGGAAATGAGTTTTTAAGACTCATCAAGCAACCAGGACAGAAAAGAACTGGGTGACCGTTCTCTGCCCCACTGCTTAGAGATCACATGGTAGGTAAGCACCTAGCAAGATGCAGAAGGAACCTTATGAAGTCTACCTTGCCTTTCCCTCAGTTTCTCTATCTTCACCTTTTCTCTCCTGGGTGAAATTCCCTCCCCTTTTTCCTCTTTTGTTTTGCCCCTGCCACACTGTGTTGTCATACCCAGAGATCCAGAAGGGAGCTCTGGCCGCCATCCCAGCTTGCAGGTGAGTAGGCCAGTGTCCAGGAACAGGGATGCTCACAGCTGCTGTCCTTCCCTAGAGTATTACAGCATCAGAGAGCTGCCAAGCGGTCAGCCATACTATCACTATACTGAAACAAAGCCTTTGCAGGGCCACTATTCACCCACTCCACCTCCTTCTCTTGTCCTTTGAGTGCAACAGTCTTTTCCCTCTCTGCCCACAGGTGCAGGAAAATTTAGAGACATCCCCCCGTCCTGCCTAACCAGCTCTTCTCATATTTAGGAACATTACATCATAAAACATGTCCTTGGTTGTCCTTCAGGATGCTCGCCCATGGGCAGGAAACTATTTAATGGCCCGGGCAGCTCAGAGCCTGCCAGTGTGACAGCTGACTTCTCTCTGCATGGCAGACTCTAGCCATAGCTATGGGATCACAACCTCAATAAAACAGCATTTAGTAGCATACACTCTCCATGGGCACTGGAAACTGGTGAGAAAAATTAATAAATGATCCAATGATAAGAAATGAATGATCTATCCTTTGTCAGTCTGTTGATCTAGACTGCCTTACAACTGAGTTTCTTGGATCTTTTGCTCATTATTCTTTAAAGCAGGAGGAAGTAAAGGAAGGAGGAAAAGACTGGGACATGTTTTGCTTCTGGCCATTTAAAACAGAGGACTAGCATGTATATATTTGCCTCTCCTGCCCTTGGGCTATGTCAGGAACCTGCAGGGTATGGAGGCTTCTGCCTTCTCCAAATCTATCCATTGCTTCAAGACCAGAAGGTAGGAAATTTCACCGTCAGGAGCTATGGCAGTTCATCTAATCAATTTGTTATCACCAGCACCCTTAAAGTCTCAGTATCTGCCCCATCACTGGTTTACCAAGACCCCCACCCCGAATCATCCTGATAACCAGCTTTGACCGTTGTTGCCCTCATGTAAACTAGAGCTGCTAGAAACAGTAGCATTCTGCGAATTGAATGGCACCAAATATCTGTTGTTTCTAACTTCACCTGGACTCTCATCATTGCTGTTAAGCCTTTGGTGTGTCTTCAGTGGATTTTTTTCAGATCTTTTTCCTATTTAAGTCTTCTTTTCAATCTCAGATTGCTGTTCTCTAATTAGATGTTCTTATCCCCTTCTTCTCTAAGAAAAGGGCATCAAGCACAACTCCCCTTCTTTGCCTACTTCTACTTTCCATTTCCACTTTCAATTTTCAGTTTCCAAATGTTCTTCTGTATGTACTTTGTCTCTACTTTGCATCCTTTCTCCAAAAAAAATCTTCCTTGATTCCTCCCTATTCATCTCTCTCCATTTTATATTAATTCCCCCTAAAAGTTCTAACCTCATTTCCTCTATTTTATCAAGTCTCATTCAGACCTCAAAGCGCCATCTGGCTCTGACCTCCCTCCATTTCACTGTGCTTCCTAAGGTCGCCAAACCCTTCCCAATTTCCAATCAGATCCAAAAGACAATTTATTTCCATTTTAATAATGTACTCAAGCAATACATGAGTACATTCTCAATTGGAAAGAGTCAAGCAGCTCAGACAATAGAGAATACAACTGAAGGTGTCTTTTATCCTTCCCTGCCTCTCCAGACCAGCACCCACAATCATTGCGCAAACCTTGAACCTCACTATTACTGGTCAATGCAGGGCATAAGCAGGAGAAGAGGAAGTATTCCCAAGGAAAGCTCCTTCAGATTTCATCCCTTTGAGAGTGCTCTTCAGTCTCCCTCTCCTCTATATTCTATGACTGTGTTTGCATTTCAAGCTGTCTCTCCAAATTCTACTGACCTTTGCTGCAGTTTTCTTTTATTTGTTTTGGCCCTTTCTTCAAGTTCTGTTTCTCTTTAAATGAAGTCTCTTCTATAATTCTTCCATCATTTGTAAAATATTAATGTTTTTCTTTTCATGGGCTGTTATAATTTATTCCGATCAATGTGTTTTATGTTTTTTAATCATTAAATGGAATTTTAGGAGTAAGGTGTACAGACACATTCTTGGATACTATCTTGATCCAACAAAAATACAGTATATGTATAGATGTGTGCATATATATTTTTTGTTGCTCCTTATTATCCTTCTATACATTTATTTAATTCTGCAGATTGAGCTCTCCTCTTCAAAACTGGCAGCTTCCTCAACCCCTGCTTTGCCTCTCTGATCTTTCTTGGTTGCCTTTGTAGCCTCCCTTTCCTCTTCTTCCTTAAATAGGAGTATTCTCTAGGGATCCATTCTCCACCTTCTCACCTTTTATTCTCCCTGCCTTTGCTGAGTTACTTCCTTTTTCATGGATTCAGCCATTAGAAAAACACTGGTGAACTGATCAATCTATATCCTAGCTCACACTGTTCCCCAGGGCTTTGGACTCCTGCATCCAACTGTATGATAGACACTTCTAGCCAGAAGTCCCACAAGAATCTCACTCTTATTAGATCAAAACCTGTGCTCATTGTCTGCCATTCCTCCTCCTGAAATCTCTTAGAATATGACATTAATATCTACTCAGTCACTAGACCCTCAGGATTGGTTCCTCATCTTCACAGCCAAGTAAGTGACTAGTCTTTTCGTTTTTACTTGCTAGCTATTTCATAAACCACTCTTATCTTTTCATCCAGCCTTTACCATCTCTCTTCTGTGTTACTGAAAACATCTTGCTGTCTGCAGGCTTTTTGCTGTCATTCTCTACCTTATCACTGAAGTCAACCATATGACATACAGGTTTAATTTCGCTGCCAGTAGATTACAAATCCTTATATGAGAGACAAGGCCCTTGTAAATATGGTCCCTGCCCACACTTCTATTTCATCTCCTACCATACTTTGCCTTGCATTTTATTCTCCAGCTACAATAAGTTGCCCATAATTCCCATGTCATTTCATTTTCTTTTACATCTTCTGTTTCAAATGTTCTCTCTCCTTATTGCCTGGCTAATTTTTACTTTTCTTTTGTCATCACCTCCTCCAGGAAGCCTTCTCCACTTCTCCCTTCTTTCTAAGGATTAGATACATGCCCTACTTTAATTCTTCTTATAACTCTTCCATATATTATCTTTTCACATATCATATTGTCTGTTTATTCTCCCATTAGATCATGAGTTCCAGAGAACAAGAAATGAAAAGCAAAACAAAAAAGTTGTGCTTCATCTTGAACCCAAATTATTTAATAGATAATGCATGCATACAATAATTAATTCTAGAGTTTGACACTGAAAGCACCATTAAAAAAATGTTTATTTCCTTATGCATTTCGTTTCAAGAAGCTATTTGTAGGTTGCTTCTATATCTTAACTACTGTAAGTAGCACTGATGTGAACATAGAGATGAATATATCTTTTTAAATTAGTGTTTTGGATTTCTTCAGATAAATACCCAGAAGTAGAATTGCTGGGTCACAAGGTAGTTTTATTTTTAATTTTTTGAGAAACTTCCACACCACTTTCCACAGTGGCTGCACCAATTTGCAATCTCACCAACAGTACACAAGGTTTCTCTTTTCTCCACATCCTCATCAGCATTTGTTGTTTTTCTACTTGTTGTTGATAGCCATTCTGACAGATGTGAGGTGACATCTCATTGTGGATAAAGCAGATGTAGTCATCTATACAATGGAATATTACTCTGGCATTAAAAAATGAAATCTTACCATTTGAGATAACATAGATGAACCTAGAGGGCATTATGCTAAGTGAAATAAGTCAGACGAAGAAAGACAAATATCATATGATCTTATTTACATATGGAATCTAAAGAACAAAATAAACAAACAGAAACAGACTCACAGATCAGAGAACAAACTGATGATTGCCAGATGGGAGGGTGATTGGGGGCCTGGGTGAAAAAGGTGAAGGAATTAAGAAGTACAAATTGGTAATTATAAAATAGTCGTGAAGATGTGAAGTACAGTGTAGGGAATATAGTCAATAATATTGTAATAACTACATTTAGTGCCAGGTGACTATTAGACTAATCAAGGGGACCACTTTGTAAATTATATAAATATCTAACCACTATGTTGTACACATGAAACTAATATAAAATAATATTGAATGCAAATCTAATTAAAAATAAAAATTTTTAGATAGGATTTCACATAAAGTGTGGGAAAAGCAAGCATTTATATAAAAATAAACTACTTTTATTTTTCTACTTTATACCAACAACAATGTTATAGTTATGATAAATGCCAAATCAATATGGTCTGTAAGAAGATGTTGACACATTCTCCCCCACCAGTTGATAAGCTTTGGTTTGAGATTTTAAGACTTATTTGGAATGTATGTGACAACCATCTTCCTCTAAGTCAGAGTCTATGTAGCATCGCAGGGTAGTTTCCCATTAAACTGGCTTTTTAAAAATAGTTATAAGAAGGAGTGTGACGTATTTCCTGGATGGCTCATGGGTCTCGCAGGTAGGATCTCACCATTGCAGTTAGTCATTAGTGGGTTCTCCATATTCTACAGTCCAGGCATCAACTTTGCGAGTTCAGATTTCTATTTTTTTCTTTTATCCAATGGTGATCCACTTTGGTAAGTTGACTTACACTAGCCAAACTTCGGTAAACTGACATAGGTAATATAAACCCATTTTCCTGGATCCAGTTACCTCCAAGGGACATTTCTTCTCAGAAGGCTACAGATATAGAGCAATCTGATCTTCTCAGAAGCCATAGAAAATAGCAACATGAAGCTAGCAAGGGGGCATAATAGGTCAAGGGCAGTACAAGCATGTGACAGGCACAGTAAGGACTGAATAAAGGTACTAGCACTTAACATGATTTGACACATGTTTTCAAATTTTTCGTACATGAATTAAAATATAACACAGCAAAAAAGCTTATGGTCTAATGGAGAAAGTCTAACTATAACAGAAAACAAAATTTACTATTATAATAAAAATGCAAAGAACTCGGCAGAGTTGTGAATGAGGGAAGCTATATATGGAGATGTTTGAGTTGAGCTTTGAAAGATGAGCAGAAGTTGGGAGGATTAGACAGAATTTTCCAAGAAGAAGAATAATGAGGGAGAAAGACATTATGATATAGCTTTATAAACAAAGGATTGAGATATTTCAAAGTCAATTTCAAAGTTTTTTAGAGGCTATTAAAAGATATTTTTATGACTTGTAGCACTGATGAATTGCCCTTTTACACTCTAGGGATGTTTGTTTCTAAATAAGCAAAACCAGTTGTCCAGAATCAAAACATCTTTCCCCCCTGAAATAATGCTGAAGATTTCTTAGTGACAGACTCTTTTTCAACATCTCATTTCAGTCATCAGAATTGTCTATTATATATAAAATTGCAGTTTTAAGATTAACACTTAATTACTTTAGTCATGTTATAGGTGCTAGCTGACTTTTAGAAAGGCACATTGGAATCCTGGATAAACAGATATATGTTTTTATCAGAAACATTTTCAAAACTTTCTTCTAAAAGTCACATCTAGAAATATTTCTGCAGATGAACAGTTTCATCTATTTTATTATAATTTTTCTTGGTTTTAACTCCAGAAGGTGGCATTTTCTGACCTTCTCCTGCATTCTGGGCCCTAGTTTGGTTGAGAGTGATGTCCTTTGTTTTAGCCACAAGGAGTCAAGAGACATGAAGTACACCAGCACTTTAAAATATCTTCTTAAATTTAGTTTCTGATCGGTCTCATAGTTCTCATTTTTTTTAAAATTAAGACTTGGTTTCTGGATTTAAGACTGGGTGTGAAGGTGGATAGACTTCTTGCTCAATTCCTATTAGAACGTGTCCATAAGAATCTTGATAACAGTTATTAATGCTTACCATTATCTAAGTTCTTAAAACATATTCAAAAATGTGAATTAATTTGTTTCCTACATTTCTCTACTTTCCAAGAAATGGATTCATTATGACTTCTTTTCATATTCCTGTTGCTTTTTAGCTCTTAAATGAAACAGTGTAAATATTTATATAAGTGACCACATTTACAAGCTATATTCAAATGATTGAAATATGATCAATTTGATTCCCACTGTTCGTTTTATTCAACAAAACCCCCTAGTTTATACATTTGATATAAGAACTTCGGAATCCACCCAGTTGATATAAAAACCAAAGGCCTGTCTACTCAGGGGTACTCTGTACTTCTCTAATACAGCAATTAACTCATTTATTTGGTAAGGGCTATTGCTAATCTAAAATGAAAGCTATTCCAGTTTGTATGAAAGAACGTTGATCCTCATTTACATGCTTGGCACAATGATTATTGTATCTCTTTCCATTTTAGGCACTGGTAATGTATACATGGTGTACTACAAACCACAAGCCTGTGGTTTCTCTACTTAAAGGGAAAAAATAGTTTCATTTTATGTTTCCCAGCTACCCTAACTTCCCAAAACCTTCCTATATACACCTATCAGCTTTCAACTGTGGTTCCAACCATTCTATTCAGGCATCATGTTTTAGCCATTCTGCGCTAAATGCTCATGATCCAAAGACACCAACCCTTCTGTCATTCTAGTTTTTTGTTTGTTTGCTTGTTTGTTTGTTTTTTAGGTGAGGCAACCCTTGATTGACCTCACAGATTGCAAGGATCTTGTCAGCTTACAATCCCTTAATTTTTTTTTTTGATTTTTATGCCTACAGCTATCTATTTTAACAGACATGCTCCCTAGATATTTTTGAAGAGAGTATCCCTGTTGATTAGTTTGTCTTATATATAGCCATCTATTAAAGAGTCTGACCCATATGAAAGAAAAAAGCACATATAGTTGTTTAACCATATATAGAAGCTCAATTATGTTAATTAATTGAATGAATAAAATAAATAAACAAGAAAAGAAAGAAGAGAGCAGAAAAGAAGAAAGGGATAAGGAAATAGAGAGGAGAAACGGTTTTCTGAGAGGCCTTGTAATTCCCTTCCCCTGTGGCAAGTCATCTTTAAAGTAATATGTCCACCTTTGCCCACTTTTTTTGTAATGGGACCAGGCAAAGTAGAGAAAATTAAAGTTTGGATAAACATCTCTGTAGTAGCTTTTCCAATATTTTCACAAATTATAATGTACATTTCTACAGATACAGTTTTGGCAAGGTTAACTATAGGCAGAAGCTAAGAATGAGAGGCATATACCATTAGAAATTCACATCTAACTTCACATCTAATTCACATCTAACTCCAGGCAAAAGCTAAAAGTCACACTTTTGTCTTTTTCTTATCTTGATGCTTTAAACTCAGCAGGAGAGAGCCTTATTAATTCAAGCAAGAAATATTTTCATTATATTAATGAGGTTTCATTTTTGAATGTTTACATTTAGCATAAAAGTGAAAGCAATTACAGGAACAGTGTTAATAGGAAATTTCCCTTAGTGAGATGGAGAACTTTTAGATTCTGGTCATGGCCTTCAGAACTCCACCACCAGCCCGCCCGTACCTCAGTGAACTGTCTCTGCCAGTATTTACTCAGCTGCCTGTTTGGAGATAGTCTCTTCATTTGGCTAAATTGTTTGTAAGAGTTTTAAGAAAAGTGAATGAAAGATTTAGAGAATGAAGCCAAACTGTGAAAGTGAAATATTTCTCTAATTATCCATAATATCTGTGCTCAGAGCAGTTTCTGAAACAATGCAAAATAGATGCAAAAAATGACCCATAACTAAAGATAATTTCATCATTGACGAGAGTCTACTTTGTTTCTGTAAAGGATGACTTTTCTATAAGGAAACAATATAAGTGCATTAGAATTACTAGAAAACATATACTCGTAGGGGCCATTCCCAGACAATCTGATTCAGAAGGAATTGGGGGAGCCCCGGAACAGGTATGCTCCAAGAAGCACTCCCTAGACTATCAGTTTAGAATTTGGATAGTTGTTTTAATATATATTCTCATGGATTGCACTACATAAGTACTTTTTAAAATTTCAGATATGTGCATTGCATGTACACTTATTAGCAAGAAACCATGTAAGCACTTCTACAGAGCCGTCAAACCATACAATAGAGTATACTAGGTTTTTAACCTCTCAGGGGCAAGGTGGGGCTGTGTCTATTTTGTCTTTGAATTTCTCACCACTTCACCACTAGCACAGTAGGCACTTGATAAATGCTTGCAAAACTGACCCTTAATGAATCAAACCCTATTTCCTCAAGCGGGTGCATTGGCCTTGATTCTTTATAATCTCTTCTTACATTATCTTGATGTAAAATCTAAATCTGAGTAGTTTTTATTCCAAATTGGTGAAGGTAATAAGGTGCCTTCTCACACCTCAAAGAGCACCATGATATTTTAAAGATATCGCTGCCCATCAATAACATATTGTGAGAATTTAAGAAGGAAAATAGAAGATACAATTAAAATAATTTCCTTGGACCTTTTTGAAATAGTTTAGAAAAATCATAAGTCTTATGTGAGATTTGTCTGGAATTAAGTTACATTTTGATAACCCTTTACAGCTCTATAATTCCATTTTCTACTGTTAGGTCTCAATACCCAAAGCTTTCAGCAAGCCTCTAAACAATGATGCTTTTTTCTGTTAGTAAGGGATTCTATTTCTATGTCTACATTTGACCTTCCAAATGACACTCAGAACAAGTTGGGTGTCAAAATACAAAGAAGGGCACTGAAATCTCTTACTGGCCTGACCAAAAACTGTGGTGTAATCTGCAGCTTCTGTCTATTTGCCAAATCTGGAGAGTTTACTATCACTTTGTAATAATTTGAAATAAGTTAGTTTGTGGTGAATAAACTAAATCATAGACTCTATAGAAAGAGCAATGTTAAGCAGTTTATTTTCAGGATTATTTGCTGGTCTTTTTTTCCATAATGGTTGAATGCAGAGCAGACAACTGATTCGTTAGCAACCTAATCCGTGACTCAGCAGCCTAAAATAGTACAGCAATAGAATTAGACCAAGAGGGGACCAATGGACCAGAAGTTCTGTTTAAACCAGTCCTGGCTTCAAGGAGATTTGAGTATGCAATCATAAGAAGGCAGGGTTTAAATTTTTTTTTTTAATAAGAAGGCAGGGTTCTATCTTTGATTATCTTTTTTTAGGTCAAAACTTACCTGTTTAGTTTATGGGCTCAACAGATTTTTCATTAGGATAGACTAAGAAATCCTCATCGGGTTGCATTTATAGTTCTTTTTTTAAGCTTTTTCCACATTAAGCTTCTAACATATACTAAAATCCAATACTAATAAATTGAAATAATTCTCACAATATAAAATATCCTATATTTGAGAAGGAGAAAGGGATGATAGGGTTAGTTCATTTAGTATAAATTAACCGTAATATGCTAACAATATTTTGAAGTTACGTCTTCCAGCACCAAGCTCCTCTATCTATAATATATTGTCATGCAGAACTCAGCACCAGATAAGAAGCTGCACTGCCAGGATGAGCAGAGTATTAAGACCCAGGCAACCTGGGATGTCTGGCTTTTGTCAGCATGTGAGCTGCATATATCACTTTCCTCACTTGTAAAATAAGAACTTTGGACTACAAAATGCTGAAGCTAATGGTCAACTTAACAGTCATTTAATTATATAACTTGAACCCTAAAGTTTTGGTATTAAGTGAAAATATTTAGTGAGATTCCAAGCAAAACTTAATTGGAATTTAATTTATCTTTACATCACTGGTTTATCTCTACTGTCATTAATGTTAGCCCAATTTAGACATGTTGTTAGATTTAAATTGAATATATTGATACGACTTCAGGATAAATGGAATCTAATTCAAAACACTGAAGTTGTTTTGCATGATAGGTAATTACTAATAGACATGCAAGGTATTAAGCCAACCAATACTTTAATTTTTTCTTTCTAAAAAAAAAATTGAAAAAGTCATAGCATTAGAAATATTGTAACCCTAGAATTGCTTTTGTTTTTATGTTTTGTTGACAAACATAATTTCAGCAAGGATTCATGCTATTCTATGTTCTGATGCTTTCATATAGCATTTCGTATAGCATTGTAGTAACGTGAGGAGCATGGACTACCAAAGTCCTAAGCTGTCGATTTCCATTTTTCCATATAGACTTTATAATTGTTATTTTAATCATTTCAATTTTGCCTTATGTTGATATAATACCATAATCCATTAGTCATTCTCCCAAATCTGTTTCTAGTTTTGACAATAAAGAGTATGTTCAAACAGTAATTTGGCATTTTTTAATTTTTACATTTTATTTTTTTTAATTATAGTTGACATACAATATTATATTAATTTCAGGTGTAGAACACAGTGATAACACATTTGTATAACTTATGAAGTGATCATCCCAATAAATCCAGTACCCATCCAACACAATACATAGTTATTACAATACTATGTTTCCCATGCTATATTGTATTTCATAACTATTATATGTACCCATCTTCCACAACCCCAATCTGACAATCATCAAACTGGGTACATGTTAGAAGCTTTTTTTTGTTATCTTGTTTTCTAGATTCCACATATGATATTTGTCTTCTTCTCTCTGACTTATTACACTCAGCACAATACCCTCTAGGACCATTCATGTTGTTGCAGATGGAAAGCTTTCATTCTTTTTTATGGCTGAGGAATACTCCACATGTATATGGACCACCTCTTCTTTATCCATTCATCTTTTGTTGGGCATCCAGGTGGTCTCCATATCTTGGCAATTGTAAATAATGCTTCAGTGAACACTTGGATTCACATGTGCCTTCTAAGTAGTGTTTGGGGTTTCTTCAAATAAAACACAGAAGTGGGATTGCTGGGTACTTCTTTGTATCTTGTTGTAGCTTTTCTTTTAAAGTCTATCTTGTCTGTTGTAAGTATTGCTACCCAGCTCATATTTGTTGTTTCCATTGTCATGAAACATCTTTTTTCATCTCTTTACTTTCAGTCTGTGTGTCTTTTGATCTGAAGTGATCTCTTGGAGGCAGCATATGTAAGGGTCTTGTTTTTTTTTTTTTCCGTTCAGCTACCCTATCTTTTGATTGGAGCATTTAATCCATTTACATTTAAAGTAATTATTTCTAGATACGTAATTATTGTCATTTTATTATTCATATTTTTATCTTTCTTTTTTCATCTTCTTAAAGAAGTTCTTCTAACATTTCCTGTACTACTGGGATGGTGATGAACTCCTTTAGCATTTTCTTGTCTGGGGAGTTCTTTATCTGTCCTTCAATTCTAAATGGTAGCTTTGCTGGATAGGCGAATCTTGGTTGTAGATGCTTGCTTTTTGTCTCTTTGAATCTTTCCTATGAATCTTCTGGCCTTCATGCTTTCTGTTTAGAAATCATCTGACAGTCTTATGGGAGTTCCTTTGTAGGTAATTAACTACTTTTCTCTTGTTGCTTTTAAGATTCTCTCTTCGTCTTTAGCCTCTGGCATTTTCATTAGGATGTGTCTTGATTTGAGCCTCTTTGATTTCACTTTTTGGGAGATTCTGTGCTTCCTGGGCTTGTAAATCTATTTCATACACCAACATAGAGAAGTTTTCAATCATTATTTCTTAAACAGGTTTCCAATTCCTTGCTCTCTCTTCTCCTTCTGGTATTCCTATGATGTGAATGTTGATACACTTTATGCTGTCTCAGAGGCCACATAAACTATCCTCATTTTTTTGGATTTTTTTTCTTGTTGCTGTTCTGATTGGATGTTTTCAGCTATCTTATCTTCTAAATCACTGATTCAGCCCTCTGCTTCATCTAACCTACTGTTAATTCCTCCTAAGGTATTCTTCATTTCTGATTTTTTTCATATTTTCTATGTTCACTTTTGTATTTCCTATCTCTTTCTTAAAGTTCTAACTGAGTGCCTCTACTCTTTTCCTAAATTCACTGAGCATCCTTATAACCAGTGTTTTGAACTCTGCATCTGGTAGATTGCTTGTCTCCATTTTGTTTAGTTCTTTTTCTGAGGCTTTGTCCTCTTCTTTCATTTGGGACATGTTTCTTTGTCTTCCTATTTTGGCTGCCTACTTATGTTTGTTTCTATGTATTAGGTGAGCTGCATGTCTCCTGGCCTTAGTAGAGTGGTTGTATATAGCGGATGTGCTGTGGGGCCCAGTGGCACAGTCTTCCCTGGTCACCTGTGCTGGGTGCTCCAGATATGTCTCTTGTGTGGATTATGTATGCCCTCCTATTGTAGTTGAGTCTTGGTTTCTGTTTGCTCCTCAATGAGAGAGGCTGGCCCTCAGTCTGATTGGTTGTGATGACTGGCCATGACCAGTGGAAGAGCTATTGTGCAAAGGCTGATCCTACAGAGGAGGATTTGCTTTAGCAGGGCTCTGGTACCTGCCATGTCTGCCCTTTGAGTGTGTCATCCTCAGATGTGACCTCAGGTAGTGTTCTGACTCAGACCGAAGCCTGCCACCAGATGTGTAGGCCAGCGCCTCCTGGGAGGGCCCCTGCCACATGCCAAGTTCAGCTGCAGCATGTGCCTTGCTCAGGACCACCTGGGATGAGTCACCAAGCAATCCACAGATAGGCACCACCCACACCAGGCTTGGAAATGCTCGAGGGGTCGAGTTGCAAACTGAGGCCACTGCTGCTACTTGGGGCTGGGCTTGAGGCTACTCAGTAAGAGGTACAGGTCACACCGAGACCAGATGCTGCTTATTTAGGTTTTGTAAACCTTTGAGAGATTTTAGGAAAGTCTTCGTCATGAGCCAAGACAGGCCATTTGTATGAAAAATCCACTGGAAGCATCTTGGGTGGCGGACCTACAAGTAGGGTGAGGTGGAGTCTCAGGGACTCACCCAGGCTGGGCAACCAGTGTTAGCTATGTTGCTGGAGACTCAGATATGATGGTAGCCTGAGTCTGCAAGCCAAGCAGGGGATGGCTTAACAAAGGAATGATGCCCTGTGTCAGCACTTCTGTCTGGGAGAAACCTACCGCTCTGGCCCTTGCCCTGAAGCTAGACAACTCAGTTCCTCCTTGTATGTCACTGGTGCCTTTAGAACTGCTGCCACAGCACTGAAGCTCAGAGTGGTGAGTCTGTCAGTAAGTAAGTTCATGCATGACTCTTTAAGAGGAGTATCTGGGACACCCCAGACCTCTATCTCACTCAGCCAAAATCTTCACTAGTTTTCACAGCCAGAAGTTGTGGGGACCTCTCTTCCCACACTGGAACCCTGGGTTGGGGCTGGGGTGTCCGGTGTGGGTCCAGGACCCCTGATCCTCAGGGAGAATTTCTGCATCCAAGATATTTTTCCCGATTTTCAACCACTACATTCAGGGGATGGGACCAGCCCATTTCTCATCTCTGCCCTCCTACAAGTCTCGAAGTTGCCTCTTCTGTGTGTCCCTAGTTGTAAGACTTCTGTTCAGATAGACTTTAGGTGACTACCAATGATGGCTATTCTGCAGTTTAGTTGTAATTTCAATGTGGTTGTGAGAGGAGGCAGGTAGAGTGTTTACCTCCTTCACCATCTGGACCAGGACGCCTCAGTAATTTGGCATTTGATATGATTTATTTTATTCTAACCCTACCATAGTCTATATTTGTCTTTTAACTATCTTTTGCCTAAAATTACTTCAAGTATGTTTACTTTGATTCCAATGATTTCTTCATTTTTCTGTTTAAAAATGCTTTTATATGACCAATTTAGAAGTTATACTTAGAAAAAAATTACTAATGAAAAGGTACATTTTAAATATATTTTGTTGTAGTAAAATAATAAAATTGCCATTTTAAACTATCTTTTGAAGATCAAATAAAATATTTTATTTTTCTTATTTTTTCAGAGGGTTTGCACTTTATTTTTAATAATTTGTTTTATTTTCAATTATAATTGCTTATATTATTAATCTAGTTTCCCTTTTTACTTCTTTGGATTCCTTAAATTTACTTTATCACCATGAGATATTATTGGAAAATCTTGTTATAAAAAGGTAAAGATTTGCAAACAGTTGTTTTCCTAAATTTCTTAGTTAAAAATATTTTTCTAAGTACTGAAATTTTTCTGTGTGGCAGTGTCAACATAGCCATGAATAATTTTTTCCCATCTTTATAAATGGCAAATTTTAATAGCTAGTGAATGTAGATGTAGTTCATAAAGCACTTTGGATGATTTAAGAATAAATAGCTACTCAAGGTTTCCTTGGGGAATAACTTGAATATAAATAATAAAAATGCTGTATAAAGGACAAGACAGAAACTCAGTCAAACATAGAGAATTTAAGATATACTCCCTATGAGTAAGTTCTCTCAAAGAACGAGGTATAATAATTATACATCTATGAGATGCTAATTCCCTCATTTAAGGGAAAAAGTTCCAGCACTGATATTTTAGGGAAATGTTAGATAGGTAGTCTGTAATTCCTTGGGGGTTTGCTTTTGGTCATATGGTTGATTCCTATGAATACATGAATAGTTTGTTCTTGGCAATGCCTTTACCCTGTAAGACCTTGTACAAATATTAAATTTTAATACGAAGCTGTCAGAGCTTTGCCTTCATCTCATCTTCAGATTTCATTTCCAGCCGTACAGCAGCTTTCTGTAATTTCATTCAGCTCGACTCTCTAACCAAGCTCTGGCAGCTTTGCACATCCAAGGATGCTGAGATTTTAGATTATTCAAATGTTATGTGCTTCCTGAAGTCTGACTTCTCTAAGGAAAAGATATCCCCATAGTTTGAGGGAGATAAAAATAAAAAGTGTTTGAAAATGGAAACAGAATTTTCATTGATAGTCTTTTAAATTCACAAATTTGTGGTATAGGTTTCCAATTGCCTAAGGAGACCAGTTACCTAAAGTTTGACCATCTCTGTAGCAATGCTGAGAAAATTGATAAATTATCCTTTTTATTTTCTACTTTGTAATCTGAAATTTTGTACTTCAATCAGGACAAAGAAAGTTGAAATTTAGATTTCAGAAAAATCTTCAATAACTTGTTTATGAAGTTTATTACCATTTAAAAATTTCTTTAGCTATTCTCCTATTCTAACAAAATTCTAATTAAGTTAAATACTAGATGGGTCTTAGCTTTTACTTTACTTACAAAGCTTACAATTTAGCCTGCCATAGTTTCATGCTGGATGCTGGCTGATGACATGAGAGTCTTAGATTAGAAATTCCCTGCACTGGTTGCTTGAGCCCTAATTACCCCAGGGTAATACCAGAGGGCCCTGTAACAATTACACACACACACAGCAGATTGTATTACAGAAAAGGAATCTGAGCTTAACAAACCTGAATCTCTGTTATGAACAGTAAGCAACCCATCCTCTACCCTGATAGAGACACACTCTCTCTCATCCAAGGCTGTTCAATATTCAAACATCCAAGGAAAAGTTATCTGGTGGGACAACAACTCAAAGCCATGGAGAATTGTCTCCGTAGAGTTTTATACTGCATTGCATACTCACATACGTACCAGGTTCTGTCATAATGTTGATATAAATTCACAAGTGGCAAGTTGTGGAACAAGACAAATTTGAATGAAAATGGTCCCTTCCCTGAGACTAATCATTTGTCAGGATGTTGGAGTTAGTCTTCACTTTCCAGAATGAAGGTCAGTTGGCAACAGCTTGTAGATATAAAGTAGATATAAAGTATTTTAGATATAAATACATGCTAGATAATTTATGCCTACTCTGTGCCTAGCATTTTAAAAGTAGCTGTTGTCATTATGCTCAGTTCCCGGCTAGGGGCCAACTAGCTTTTATGTTCATGTTTTTCCTTCTCTGTTTCTGGACTTAAACCTGCACTGCTTGGAAAGGTCTTTTGCAGATGGTACATGTCCTATTGCCTCATTTCCTCCAAACCTTTGTTCGAATGCTTATTTGTTAGTGAGACCTATCCTTCCCTCTCCCCAAAAGTTATAACATTTTCTCCCAACTACTACTCCCATCCATTTACTTAGCTTTTTCTTCCTAATGTATTTATTACCTTCCGTTATAGAATAGATTCACTGATCTTTTATCTTCAGCTTCCCCCACTGAAATGTAAGTTCCATGAGGGTATTGGTTTATAGTCTAGTTCACTGATGAATCTCCAGCCCCAAACACAATGGCTTGCCCATAGTCCATGCTCAATAAATGTGTTAAATAGGGTAACTAAGGCTCAAAGAGACTAAGTAGCTATCAAGATTTCATAACTAACAAGACAGGATTGGGACTCAAATGCAGATCTTCTGACTTCAAGTCCATTACTATTTCCAGTGTGCAACACTTACTTTCTTTCACTTCCCCTACCCTAAGGCTCAAGGCAGGTATAAGCTAGCTCTGCTCAGGAACTAAGAGACTTCAGGAAAAGGAGGTAAGCAGAGTAGGGAGAAACTGTGAGGCCAGATTGAGGCTGAAGAGCTGGTCAGCTTTGTAGGTAATCAGATCAGGAAACAGATCACCTAATTTAACTGTATCTGTTTGAGGCAGCTTCACATAGATGCATTTCTCTGAACCCTATAAATATGAACTGTCAGAAGTCTAATCTCTCCAAGTCAGGGCTGCCCATAGTAATAAACACTTTATATAAAATTTTAATCTACAAACCAATTTAGAAAACTCTCACAAATGAATCCTCTTAGGAGTCCCAGGATGTGGGCAAGATAAAGACAGCAGAACTTGAAAATAATGAAGTGTGTGAGACAGAAAAAAATGGCCTCATGAGATGGCTAGAGAGAGCCCAGAAAAGCTTACCTCATCTTGAACATCCAGATGTTCCCATCACCGATAACAACTTTCGGGAGCACTTCAACTCCAGTGTCTACATGTCTTCCAGTCAGTGATAATTGCTGATTAGCATCCCATGCATCATATTTATTTCCCCCCAATAGCACATGTATGTGCATGTGCACACATGCACACACACACATACACACACACATACACATCCATATGTACACTCTAAGTAAATGATCCAAAACTCCTTCTCCCTTCAATTAAATAGTCCTAACCATGCATAAAGTAGCCACTGGGCATGTATATTGTTATTTAAAGTTTAAATTGATTAAAATTGAAATTAAATGCAATTCCTCAGTCACACTGCCATATTTTCAGTGTTCCATAGACACAGGTGGCTGATGGCTGCCACATAGAACAGCACAATATAGGATACTTCCATCAACACAGAAAGCTCCATTGGACAGCACCATTGTAGGTGTGCCCCAAGTGATACAGAACTGGTTTCATTTTGTATCTCAACCGGGTGGAGCCAGCATTGTTTGTTATGTCAGTCTGTTGGCAGCCCTGGTGTTAAAATTTAAGCCTAATATCTCTTCTAAACTTCTTTTCTCTTAGTAAACTTTAAGCCATCACTTCATCTTGTCCCATCTTTTGAGGCCATGAGGTGTTTTATTTTCTGTCATGTCATACATTCACTGACCTTGAGTCCTCTCAATAGCTCAGCCTTTTCCCTACGACCTCCCCACTTGCAGTCTTTTTTTATCAGCTAGATAATAGTTCCCAGCCACATGAAGTTTAGCACAATCTGCTTTTCTGTTATCTCACTCTTTGAGATATCATAAAATTAATTTTTGTATCCAAATGAAAGTTACAAAGCATTATTAGCTAAAAATAGAAGAAAATTAGTGGTGGCAAAATATGTTCTAGCAGAGATCAGCCATATTTGGAGGTAGGAGAACTAGATTTTGACATTGACAGCTTACTCACAGGCAAGTCGCTTGATTCTCTAAAAGTCTCCTTTGTTGTATTTGTAAAAGTACAACAAAGTCTCCTGGAGATTTGGGGGAAATTTTAAGAGCATGAAGTATACCTATATGAGCAATTAAGATCTTGGGGGGAAATTTAGTTAAAAATAAATTCTCACAAACTAAAAAACCTCTCTACAAAGGTAGCAGAGAAAGAGTTAGTGATATCAGAAACATGGAGGAGTGAGAGATGACCCAGATCTCTCATTTGAGACAACAATAAGCTGAACATCTAAAACTCAACAAAAAACACCGAACCTGCACCCCAGCACATCTGAGCATGGGAACTGTGAATAAGAGCTACCACAGGAATTGAAAAAACAACTAGATCAGCAGAATGATTTTTTAGCAAGGAGATTGAAACCCTCAAAAAGAACCAAATAGAACTGCTGGAAATGAAGAACACAATGAACAAGATGAACTATGAAATAGTGAGTTCGAGAAATAAGAGATGAAGAAATGAAGGAAAAGATCAGTGATATCAAAGACATAAATCTAGAAGTAAATCAGAAGGAAGAAGAGAGAAAACCGAAGAATGAAATAATCAAAGTGAAATATAAGAACTAGCAGATACCATCCAGAGAGGAAACATAAGAATAATGGGCATTCTTGGAGGTGAGGAAAAGGAGCAGGGTCTAGAAAGCATTTTCAGACAATAGTTGATGACAATTTCCCAGAATTAAAGAATGAGCGAGAGCTTGGAATACAAGAAGTCAACAGAACACCCAATTATCTCAACCCAAAAAGGCCATCTCCAAGACACATTATATTAAAATGATCAAAAGTCAAAGCAAAGAAAGAGTTCTCAGGGCAGCCAGGGAAAAGAAGATGGTAACCTATAAAGGAAAACCCATTAGGTTATCATCAGACTTCTCAGCATAAACTTTACAAGCAAGAAAGGAGTGAAATCAAATATTCAAACTATTAGATGAAAAGAACTACCAGCCAAGAATAATGCATCCAGTTAAGGTCTCCTTTAGATATGAAGGAGAAAAAAGACCTTTGCAGACATACAAAATTTGAGGGCGTTCTCCACTACAAGGCCTGTACTACAGGAAATACTGAAGGGGGTCAACTCACCTAAAACAATATGACAAAAAAAATACATAACTACGAATAAGGCAAATAGCAGGCAGATAGAAGCAGAGGAGGGCAACCCTTATTAATAACAGGGCATTATAAACTTAAATAATAAGAAAAAATCCCTATTGCAAGATAATAATGAACATTCAGCATTCAAAGATCCAAATTCACAAATGGGAATGGAGATTAGGCACATGCAGAAGAAAATGGATATACATATTTGTAATAGTAACCACACACCAAAGATTAAGAACTGAAGTATATAAAACATAAAACAAGAAAGACCAGAGGAAAACCCACACAACACAATCAAAAGAAGAAAAAAAAAGAAACATAAGGACAAGGAAGCAATGGAAACATCGAGCTACCAGGAAGCAAAAGATAAAATGGCTGTTGGAAAACCTCATATTTCAATGATCACCCTAAATGTAAATGGACTGAACTCACCAATAAAAAGGCACAGATCAAAAAACAAAACCCAACCATATGCTGCCTCCAGGAGACATATCTCAGTTCCAAAGACAAATATAGACTCAAAGCGAAAGGGTGGAAAATGATATTTCAAGCAAAGGTATTCAGAGAAATGCGGGAGTAGCAGTACTAATATCAGACAAACTAGACTTCGAAATAAAAAAGATAAAGAAAGATACTAAGGGACACTTCATAATGATAAATGGAATCATGTACCAAGAAGACATAACATTTATTAATATTTATGCTCCCTATCAGGGAGCCCTGAAATATATAAAGCAATTACTAACAGAACTAAAGAGAGAAACAGGCCAAAACACTATCATAGTAGGGGACCTTAATACCCCCACTGTAAGATGTGGATAGATCATCCAAACAAAAAATGAATAAAGAAATAATATCCTTAAATAATACATTAGATCAACTGGATATAATAATTAACATTTACAGAGCCTTTCATCCCAAAACAGCTGTTCATACATTCTTCTTTAATGCACATGGAATATCCTCAAGGACTGACCACATACTGGTATGCAGAGATAGCCTCAACAAATTTAAGAGGGTCGAAATCATACAAAACATATTCATCTGATTATAATGCTTTGAAGCTGCGGGAGCAAGTGTAAAAAGAAAGCGGGAAGAACCACAAATAGTTGGAGATTAAACAACATGTTACTGAAGAATGACTAGGTCAGATAAAAAATAAAAAGAGAGATCAAGAGATACATAGAAACAAGCAATAATGATAGTACAACATATCAAAACTCTTGAGACACAAAAATAAGAACAAGCCCAAATAAAGAACCTAATGCTTCATCTTGAAAAACTAGAAAAGAAGAACAAATGAAGTCTGAAGTCAGTAGAAGGAAAGAAATAATTAAAATTAAAGCAGAAATAAATGAAATTGAAAACAAAAGAGAAAAAATTAATTCAACAAAGAGCTGGTTCTTGAGAAATTGATAAAATTGACAAACCACTGGCTAGATTCATTAAAGAAAAAAAGAGAAAGGACACAAACAAACTCAGGGATGAAAGAGGAGAAATTATGATAGACACCAGAGAAATACAAAAGAATCAGGAATACTATGAAAAATTTAATAACCTAGAATAAATGGACCAGTACTTAGAAAATATACAACCTTCCTACACTGAATCAAGAACTGGAAAAATCTAAATAGACCAATCAGTAGTATGGAAATTGAAACCAATCTCAAAAACCTACCAAAAAGTAAAGTCCAGGACCAGATGACTTCACCAGTGAATTCTACCAAACCATTCAAAGATTTAATACCTATTCTCCTCAAACTCTTCCAAAAAATCAAAGAGGAGGAATACTTCCCAACTCATTTTATTGAGGCCAATATTACTCTGATACCAAAACCTGGTAAAGGTAATACAAAAAAGAAAACTACAGAACAATATCTCTCATGAACATAGATGGAAAAAATCCTAAATAAGATACTAATGAACTGAATACAGCAACATATTAAAAGATTATATACTACAATCAAGTGGGCTTCATCTCAGAGGTACAGCAATGGTTCGACATATGCAAATCGATTAATGTGATACATCACATAAACAAATTTAAAAATAAGAATTATATGATCATATCACTAGATGCAGAAAAAAACCTTTAACAAGATACAGCATCTATTTATGATCAAAATTCTTATAAAATCGATAGATAGATAATACCTTAACATGATAAGGCCATATATGACAAGCCCTCAGCTAACATTATACTAAATGGTGAAAAACTAAAAAGCCTTTCCTCTAAGATCAGGAACAAGGCAAGGCTGTCCACTATTGCCACTGCTATTCAATATATTATTGGAAGGCCTAGCAAGTGCAATCGCGCAAGAGAAAAATATAAAAGGCATCCAAATAAAAAACAAAGATGTCAAACTGTCACTATTTGCGGTTGACATGATTCCCTATATAGAAAACCCTAAAGACTCCACAAGAACACAAGTAGAAAGAATAAGCATATACAGTAACATTTCTGGATACAAAATCAATGTTCAAAAATCAATAGCACTCCTATACTATAATAACGAAGTGTGAGAAAAAAGTAGAAACAAATAATTCCTTTTGAAATTGCCTCAAAAAAAAATAAAATACCTTGGAATAAATCTAATGAAACATGTGAAGGACCTATGTAATGAAAACTATAAGACCCTATTAAAATAAATTGAAGAAGCTACAAAGAAATGGAAAGATATTTTGTGTTCTTGGATTGGAAGAACCAACATTGTTTAAAATGACCTTATTACCTAAAGCAATCCCTATCAAAATCCCATTGGTATATTTTAAAGAAATAGAACAAAAAATAATCAGGATTGTATGGAAATATAAAAGTCCTTGAATTGTCAAAGCCATCCTGAAGAAAAAGAACAAGACTGGAGTCATCACTATGCCTTACTTCAAATTATACTACAAAGTGACAATAATCAAAATGACATGGTATGGCAGAAAAAAAAAAAAAAGACACGCAGACTAGTGGAACAGAATCAGAGTCCAGAAGTAAATCCATATTTATATGGGCAAATAATTTTGACAAAAAAAAGCCAAAAACACGACAGTGGAGAGAGGAAAGCCTCTTCAATAAATAATGCTGAGAAAACTAGAAAGCCACCTGTAAAAGAATGAAACTAGATTGTTGTCTATCACCACACACC
This sequence comes from Eonycteris spelaea, assembly GCA_003508835.1. Classification (NCBI taxonomy): domain Eukaryota; kingdom Metazoa; phylum Chordata; class Mammalia; order Chiroptera; family Pteropodidae; genus Eonycteris; species Eonycteris spelaea. The sequence continues at coordinate 317,281 of PUFA01000154.1, forward strand.
AAAATTAACTCAAAATGGATTAACAACCTGAATGTAATACCTGAAACAACAAACTGCATAGAAGAGAACATAAGAAACCAAAACTCAAGGATTTGAACTTAAAGAGGATTTTAGGAATTTACCTCAAAGGCAAGGGAAGTACAAGAAAAAAAATGAATGGGACTACATCAAACTAAAAAGCTTTTGTACAGCGAAAGAAACTGTTCAACAAGGTAAAGGGACAATCATCAGAATGGGAAAATATATTTGCAAAGAATGCCTCTGATAAAGTCTTAATATCCAAAATATACAAATAATTCCTACAACTCAATAACAACAATGACAAAAAAGAAAAAAAGAAAAGAAAACCAATCCAATTAAAAAATGGGCAGAGGACCTGAACAGATACTTCTCCCAAAAGACATACAAATGGCCAACAAATACACGAAAAGAAGCTCAACATCACTAGCTATTAGGGAAATGCAAATCAAAAACCATAATGAGATACCATCTCATACCTGTTAGGATAGCTATTACCAACAGGTTAGTAATAACAAGTGTTGGAGAGGATGTGGAGAAAAAGGAACCCTCATACATTGCTGGTGGGACTGCAAATTGGTACAGCCCTTATGGAAAACAGTATGGAGGTTCCTCAAAAAACTGAGAATTGACCTATCATATGATCCAGCAATCCCTCTACTGGGTATTTACCCCCAAAGACTAAAAAACTGATATCCAACAAAGATATTTGCACACGATGTTCATAGCAGCATATTACCCACAGTGACCAGGACATGGAAGCAACCAAAGTGTCCTACGACAAAAGATGATTAGATAAAGAAGCTGTGGTATAAATATACAATGTAAGTTTACTCAGCCATAAGAAGAGGTGAAATACTGCCATTTGCAACAACATGGATGGACCCTGATATAATCATGCTAAGTGAAATAAGCCAGGCAGAAAAAGTTGAAGAACACATAGTATCACTTATATGTGGGATATAAACTAAAAGCAACAAACAAACAAACAAATAAGGAGATACTCATGGACATAGACAATAGAGTAGTGCTACTAGAGGGTGGGAGGAGGGAGCGAGGGAAAGGGAAGAGTGTAGAAGGGTCAAATATGTGTGACAGAAAGAAATCTAACTATGGGCGGTGAACACAGAATGCAATGTATATATATATATAATGCCTTACAGTTGAATTGTACACCTGAAAGTAACTGGATTTTGTTAACCAATGTCACCACAATAAATTTTTTAAAAGAAAAAAAAAGAACAGTAGTAGAAAAAGAAAGTTTTATTATTAAATCAGAATGTGATCTGCATTACAGACAATCTGCTAAGAGACTGCAAAGACAGAAAGAAAATCTCATCATTTATACAACTAGCAGGTACAATTGTTGCTTATCTATATAGTCTAGATAAGCAGTAACTAGTCTTCATGTCACAGGGCTTGACAGCACCATTTGTCACATAAAGTTCATCCTAGATTCACCTGACAATTGGGGGTGACCATCTGTGTTAGCTAACCGAATTTATACAAAGAAAAAATAAACTTCTCATTTCTTGTGATAGGAGGTAATATAAGTAACTTGGAGGCAACCCTAAATTTAGGCTTCTACCCTGCCTCAGAACTTGGGGAAATTGAGGTGCACTCTCCCTTGATGATTACATTTCAAAGGGATATCTGGACCCCTGGTCCTGAGAAAAACATTCCTAGTTGTAAGACTAACAAGAAGCTCTTAAAACTCAAAAGGGGCAGATAAAGAGTTTATAATTACAACTTTACAAAGCAATGCTTTAAGTAAAGGGAGAAGGCTATGTCCTTTTCCTCTTATTTTTAAATTTTATATTATATTAGTTTCAGGTATACAGCCTAGTGTTTAGACACATATAATTTATGAAATGACCCCCCCCCATTAGTCTAGTATCTTCCCTTATTTTTAATATGGAGAATTAAGTCTATTTCTTTTTCATTGGTATTTGCTCTTAAAGCGTGCACAAACAATATATTAATTCAAAGTTGTATAACCATTTATAAGGTGACCTTATTTGACTAATTGTTGGAAAAATAAGTCTGAATTGAAGAATATAAAGTGCAAATTGTTTAAAAGAAATTTTTACTCTCAAATGCACCTAATAGATTAGGGTTATACTGAAGAGAATGTCAATGGATGGAGGTCCTTGCTATCTTCTTTGAGTATTAAGTTGAAAAGTTGTATAATTAGTGATTTAAATCATTTACACAGAAATAAATGACAAGTACTTCAAAGTAGTCTACTCTAAACATTAATATTTATACCAATAATTTATTTTACATTCTAGAACAAATGTCATTTTTAGGTAATCTAAATAGTTTTCTACATATTCTGAAATAGTGACATTCAAATAAAATTTTATTATATTAACCAAGCAAAGAACCTAATTTTTCTTGGATATATTGCCTTACTATAGGTCTTTGCCTAATTTGTTGTCAAAATTTAGGAAAACCAAATTCCCCCCCACACCCTTTCATTAAAAATTTGATTCCAGTACTTGATAAAATTCACATTCATAAGAGTCATTCACTTTAAGGAACAGTTAGCTAAGGTCCACGTAATCTGTTTATTTCATTCTCACAAAATAATGTTAATCATGTGGTCAGAAAAGGGCCAAGGTTTTATATACTCATTAAATATTTGTAGTTGAATACTTGAATGTTTAAACAGCCACAGGTTTGATTTTAGGTATTCAGCAGAATTCAGAGATAAGAGCCGTGTAAGTAAAGATCTTTTGAAAACATTTCAGTGGCTTCCTATTGCCCTCAAGATGACTTTGGAATGCATTCACTGGGCTTACATGCTAAATTAGGCCTTATGCTCTCAGGCACTGACCATTTCTCCACCCTCACTTTATTTGCTTCTTATCTTCCTAAGGCCTGCCTAGACTTTCCCCCCCCCTACCAGGTTTTCACTTGCTTCAGGGTTTAAATGTTCTATCATTTCTACCCCACTCATCCTTCTCTTCACTTCCTATTCTTCCTTTAGTGTTTGGCTCCAAGTTTTGTGAGGTGGTATATTTTACCTCTGGAGCTATTATCAATTAGAGGACATACTTAGAGCTAAATGACCCAACATAAGTTGTAAGTTGTCTTAAGAATAGTTCATTTGATGGAAGCCACTAACAAACTGTATCTCCCAATCAAGGGTCAGCCAATTTTTTATTTTCTCATTCCTCTTTTCTATTTCTGGGGCTTCTTAATTTGGCGGCCTTATGTTTCTGAAAGCCACATTTGATCTATCTCAAAGTAAATTCTATAATACCTTTTTCCAGCTCAATTTTTTTGGTTCTGTTTATATTTTATTAAACCTCACGGTAAGATAGTTTACCTTCCCTAACAGTGCATTAATTTGCATAGAACATATCTTACACAGTACTTAACCCCTGTATTTTTAGATTATGGTACCTACCACAGAGTAGACCCTTAATGATTGAAATAAGACTCAGGGGGAAAATTTTTTTAAGAAGCTACTTGCTGTGAGTCTATCTTCCCTAATGGTGTGATATGCTTACAGTAATTGGTTCAAAACTACATACGCATTATCTATATGCTGTGGTTTTAAGTACACTTAGATAAGATACAGTCATTTGTTTCATTATGACTGAGTCCAAATCTGACAAGGAACTTACTCATCATCTGGTTCTCTATTTTGCATGCTTGGACAGAGGTCATTTTGAAAGTCCACAGCTAATTTCTTATGTAAAAAACTAGCAGGATCCTGGATCATTCACCCAGAACTAAACTAAGGACAGGCAACAGCAAGACAGAATCTATTTTTGTTTTATAAAGTGTGTTGTCTCCATGTATATCTGAATATTCATCATCATTTTGGGCTCTTTGGCAGTATATAAAGGCATAAAAACTGAAATTGGCTTCAGGTTGGGGAATTAGTGATCTGAGAAGTTTTGGCAATAGAAGATTATCATGCTAGAGAAGGAACCGTCATCTTCAAAATTGTAGAACTGGCAAAAATGTAGAGCCCTTGTAGAATAGGACTCTTTCACCTCTTATAAGTACCAGCTTCCCCTCTTTCAAATGTTAATTCATTCCACCTGCGTTAGTCTCTACATGACTTTTACTGGCGATAAGGTCTTAGCTGATAAGACTTAATGGATTCTAAGTTATTATCTCTTCCAGAAATGTGTGCATTTTAAGCAGAAAGTGCCAGAAAGATCAAGATGCTTGATAGATACAAAGAAATGAGTCTGTGATGGGAAAATTGCAGGAAGTGAGAGGAAATTTGAGAACAGGCCTTTCCAACTATATCATAGAAGCAAGTGTACTCCTTTTTCCACAGCTGATTCTGTTTAGGGGCAGTGACGAGAAGCTGTGTTGTGTTTTGTTGTTGTTGTTGTTGTTGTTGTTATTTTTGTTGTTGCTGGGTCATGTGTCTGGAGGTACTAGAAATTTAATAATGGTTTCAGGGATAAAGAAAGGAAAATTTTCATAATCTAAAAGTATGTCAGTGAAAAGGAGGAAAAAAAATAATCACATACTTTTGTATATCAGCCAAAATTTTGGAAATGCCATCGCTCCATGATTTCATCTTATTTATTCTCCTTTTCTTGCTTCTAAGCTTTTCTCCTCCATTTTCCTCCGAACCTGGTTGCTATCTTCATTTTGTCATTTCAGTTCAGTTTTCTACCAGCTGTCATAAAATAACTTGGACTTTTAAGAGAATAAATTCATATTTTCCCACTTAGTTTCCCATCCCTAACTAAAACATCTGGTGAGTCTAATTTTAAGTAATCAAACTTTCCAATATGATGATTAAAAAATATAAATCTGAATTAGCATTCATTAGTAGAAATTATTCCTAGGAGCTTCATTTTTCATCAAGCTCCCCTATGATTTTCATTAATTCCTTCCTCACCTTCTCTCTGTGGTCAAACTGTCTAAGTAAGCAGCTCTGTTTCACACCAGTCTCCTGAAACTATTAGCAAATGTTAACAATGGTAACCCATCAGACTTCACAATTTCAGTAATGGAAGTTATCAAGATCAGCCACTGATGGCTGTTAATGATACTTTGTTGATAAATAGGGGGTAACTACAACAATATTCATTTTCAGAAAATAAAATATGTTCTGATTAAGAAAATAAAATGCTTTGATTAAGAATTCATTCTGCCCAATTAAAGCAAACTTCTGGAGGAAGGCAGCTCATTCAGGATCTCTCCACTTAAGAACATAGTCACAAATACACAGTGACAAAAGGAGATTGACTTCGGGTGGTAAACACACAAAGCAATATACAATGTTGACACTTAAAAACCTATATAATTTTTATTTAGCAATGTCACCCCAATAAATTTAAAAAAAAAAAAAGAATATAGTCACGGAATCAACATAGTTTAAGTTCAACCTTTTTCAATAAAAGCTTTCCTTTCTCTTTGGAAGCAATGAACTATCTTTTATTTCAAAAGACAACAAAAGGGGTTTGCCCTGCAATCCTCCACTGCCACAGACATCACTATCTCAGACCCCAACAAAAACCCATACACAGACCCACCTCACCCATCCATTTATCATATCTGACACTATGGTTTTAACTTGTTTATTTACACTGGGATCCCTTCTTAAGTGAATCTAATTATTATTGAGGTTTCCATGTATTATATAGCAACATAAAGTAGATTCTGGCCTCAGATTAAATCTCTAGACAGGATGACAGTCGAATTACCAACCTGTACAACACAGGCACCAACAAAGGAACTTTATACTACAGTGAGAAAGACAGATATGTAAACAAAAAGCATAATTTGAAGCTGATGGAAGTGCCATGAATGAACAGGATATCATACTATATAGTAATAATGGAGCCATTTAGAGAAGGTGTTCAGGAAAAGTGTTTCTGATTGTTTTGCTTTCAGCTGAAACTTGAAAAATGAGAAGAAAATCAGCTATATAATAATATTTGAAGCCTTGGACAAATTATTAAAAAGCTTATGTTTGCAGAGTATCTGATTTAGGAAAGAAATGTGCCCTGCAAATACTAAGTTATAGTAATTTTGTATTTTTTTCTCCCACATGTTAAGTATTGTTGTCCCTTTAGAAAATAGAAAGTAGGTTTGCAGAGTGAAATAATTCCTGAGTCCGTAATGTTGATAGAAAAAAGGTTAAGTGACATCACTGCACATTTTTACTGCAGATGAAAATAATTAAATTGAAATTTCTTTTAGTGAATCTTTAGTAACTCATTACTTTAGCAAAATGAAAACCAAAGTTTATGGCCCATCTCTCGCTTTTTCTCATAGCTGCTCCTTGCCATCACCCACCGGGTTGTTGCTCATCTCATCAAGTGGCCCAACATCAGCCAAGCCAGAATCCTGACTATCATTCTTACCATCTTCCTTGTCTCCTGAGTCCATGGCTATGTCTATTCATTTCTGCCACAACTGGTCGCTGAGACTTCATTCCTTCCTCTCCATCACATCTGCCTCAGCCTTAATTTGGGACATTATCTTTTGATAGGAATATTCTCTTAACTGGTCTGACTTATTTCCCATTCCCAGTTCACACTCATGCTAGTGCCAGTCTTATTTCTAAAGCACAAATATAATCAGGTCTCTCCCCTGCCTAGAATTTATTAGGCTTCTTCCTAGTTTCTTGTGCATAAACATGCCATGCAAGGCCCAATTAAGATTATCCCCTGTCCTCCTACTCCATCCTAAGCCCTCTATACTCCCTATAGTTCCATGCTTTTCTTAGTCTCTTTCACCGCCATGCGTCCTCTTTAAGGAGCATCCCTCCTCTCTCATCATCTAACCACTATTATTCATTCTTCAAGACTCAGTTCAGTGCTCACTTTTTCCCTGGAGTCCTCCCCCAACAGCTCTCTCAGGGGCTCATCCTGAAGGAATCCCTTGTACCTTTCTTGTCCAGACCGACTCTTGTCCAGACTCAGACTCTTGTCCGTTTACCTAGGAGCTCGATTTGGATATGATCTAAGTACCTCCAAATCAATATTTCTCAGACTGACTCATTACATTTTCCCTAAAACTCGTCCCTCACTCCCGAGTTCTCGAGTTCCATAAGGATATAATTCTGCCAAAGCTAAAACCTCCAGTCTTCGTTCTCCTCCCTTGAACCTACCACCAATCACTAAGTTCTACCAATCTACTTCTTAATATTTTGATGATCCCCATCCCCGAATTTTCTCTGTCCCCACTGCCGCTTGTCTTGTTTACTGTATCAGTCTCTTTACTGATTCTAGTTCCCTTTTAATCTATTTTTCACACTGCCAGCCATTCATCTGATCATTTCTGTTCTCTGCCTAAAATCATGTAATAGCTGCCTATTGCCCTCAGGATAAAGTTAAAATGTCTCAAATGGCTCAGAATGCCCTTAAAGATGTGGCTCTTGCATAACCTATCTAGGCATATCTCTATTGAGGATCCTTACCTCATATTGAATTACTTTCAGTTCTTACATGCTGTACTTTCTTGCCTCTATGTAATTTATCAATTTGTCTGGATAACCCCTTCTTACTTATGAGGTCTCGCTTAGGATCACTTTCTACAGAGAGCTTTCTTGATCTGTCCCCAAATCCAAGTCAAATGTCCTCTGCACTGCTCCTTAGAGCACCCTGAAACTGCCATCATCCTAGAATTTACTACCATGATTTATCAATGCCTCCTACTGAAATGTAAATTCCGTGAATCTAGGGTCTGTGGTGGTTTTTGGCCAAGGTTGTATACTCAATGCTTAGTATCATGCCTGACACTTAGTGGACATTCGAAAAATATTTGCTGAATGAATGAAGAAGTAATTAAAATACTGATATCCCTTTAACTTCAGTTACAAGAATATTAATAAAAAAAGTATGATACCAGGATGAAGTCCTTTGAGAGTATATACATAAGAATCACCATACTAGATTATACGAGGGGCCCTTCACCTTAGTATTTTGTTACTAAGAGTTGAAGAAGCCTGCTGGAGGAAGACAAGCTGATTTTCCCTTTCACAAACTTTAAGGAATATCCAAGACTCGTATCACTTAAAAGACTCATATCCCATAAAGTAGAGGGATAACCAAGCCACATATCATTGAGAAGACTCATATTCCTATTCAAAACCATGCTGCATTTTTTTTACTCTTGAGTTTTATAAGCTTATATCATACTGAAAGAAGTAACATTTCCTTTCATTTCCTACATCCTACCAGTCTTGGTTGGGAAAAAGAGGTTAAATAATTAGGTTTCTTGAAACTTCACTGGAAAGATAGAAAGTTGTATCTAAGTATATACATTCATTTCGAGTCTTTTCTAAATTGCATATTAGTTCAATTATAAAGCCATGAGGGATTAATCTGTTTATTTTAATGAAGAAAATTTTGTAGAGAAAAATTATTCAAATTGATTGGGTACTTTTACAAAAAGGGATAAGTAGTATTGGCAAGGACTCAGAAATATCTGAATCTTGTTTTTAACTCACTGTCTAAAACTCTGTCAGTTTTTCAAGAGAAATGTATAACCAGAGATGAAGCAGGACAAAGGATATTCTACCCCTTTTGTCCTAATAGAAACCAAGTCTTTTATCTGATCATCTTGACTGTCTAGAAATAACCAGCAAGAAAGAAGTAATAAGTACAAGACAGTGGTAGCCAGAGGAAAGGCATTTGCCCCAACGCCCAGGGCTGTTTAAGACTTTGGGTAACTCTTACTTTTGTAGACCCCCACCCACATCCTAACTTAAATATGTAAGTTATATTTAATGTAGCATATTAATATATAACTATCAGAGCTGATCTAGCTAGTTGACATAATGTTACATTTTATAAATAATTTAAGTTTAAATCTTATTTTGAGGTTGTGGGTTTATATCTTGGATCATTTTTTCCAGGTCTTTAAATTTTCATAGGCCTTCAGGACCCACCATACCCACTCTCATTAGGCCTTTATAGGGAGAGAAAGCTTTGGGGTTCTGCCTCTAGTTACATTTTACCTACCTATATGGAATGGAGACAATACCAAAAGCATAAGGGAAAGCCAGGAAAAAGGTGACTCAGATGTCTCCCAATTAGGAGCACCTTCCTGCTCCAGACAAGGGAGAAGCAAAAATTGAGAGAAACAGCCACTAATGAGACTTATAATTTATAAGTCTCACAAAATGCTCCACCCACTAGAAAAAATGCTAGGTTGGATAGGTGTAGCTGCCCTTTCTGAAGGTCCAAATGGTTAAGATCAGTCTTTCACATGTTTCAACCTTAATTCAATAAGTGTCCTTGATTCTGACCAATCCATAGCCATCACTTCTCCTGGGAGGCAGAGTGAGGGAAAGGGGGTGTATCAGTTTCCTAGGGCTGCCATAACAAAATACCACAAACTAGGTCACTCATCAACAAGGATTTATTGTCTCAATTCTAAAGGGTAGAAGTCCAAAATAACAGCATCAGCGGGGTTGGTTCCTTCTGAGGGCTGTAAATCTGTTTCAGGCGTCTCCTGGCTTCCAATACCGTTGATAATCTTTTGAATTTGTTGGCTGTGTGCTCATCTGTCTGCCCTAATTTGCCTTTCTATAAGGTCGCCAGTCCTACTGGATTAGGACTAACCTAATACCTTATGTTAACTTGCTCTTCTACAAGGACCGTATTTCCCTATAGGTCACAATCACAGGTACTGGAAATCAAGACAACAACATCTTTTGGGGGGACATTCTTCAATCCATAAGGAGTGGGGAGTAGGAAGGAATCTATGGTGTCCTGGCCCCAGGTGCTAATCTATTGCTGCTTTGGACTGTTATCAAATGTTAATTACATTATCACATCCCTGTGCCTGGAATCTCTACAGACGTCTGTTATTTGTCATGTAGATCTTAAAATCCCAGGGCAAAATTTCAGCCTGGAAAAGTTGAAGTTGGTGTCAGACCTGAAATAGTGATATTTTTATTCCAGTATAGGATCAAAAATAACTATTAGATGACCTGACACTAAAAAGTCAGTTCCAGAAGCTTCAACCTCCAGCCAGTTCAAGCCTGAAATGAACTAAATTGCAGAAGCTGTTATATACCCCTCTTGTAGCATTAGAGAAGAAATCTAATAAACTATAAACTAAATTCTAATAGCCTAATAAGCAATCCTAACAGGGAAAGGAATCACTAATGTATGGCCACTGAGGAATACCTAAGCCTGTAGTATTTTAACACTGCCTACCTAATGGTTCTTTTATTTTCATATACCTGATAGTCCTGTCAGTTAATGCTTCTTTTCTAGTCACACTGAAAGACTTCAAATTCAGCTGACATCTATGGACATTTCCTAAAATACCTTTGCTGCTGGGTGTTTCTTCATTTTATCTCGTTTAATCCTCACAACAACACTGTGAGGGATAAATTTGTTTTATTAGCTAAAAATTGAATTCAAAACTTGACATTTTATGTCCAATGACTTCTGGTACCCCACAATTTGAAAATGTTGCTAAGTACACATGGTACCAATAATTAGTCACTCAGGCTAATTTCCCTCTTGTTTTTCAGGTTGAGAAGTAAAGAGGGGCCAGTTCCTATTACAAAGACAAATTAACAAGAACTTGCAGGCTACCTCTTCTAAACCTAACAAAAGAAGGACATTGGTGAATCTGAGAACTAGCAAAAAGCTACGAAAAACCTCTAGGAAAAACAGAAGGTGATCAGGTCCACACATGGGAAAGATGTATAGACCAGAGGGGAGTGCTGAAAGCCACAGAGTGGTTGGTTCCCTGTTTGCATCTCCTCACTGCCCTGAGCAGAGGCCCACCTGCCTGGTGACCAAAGCAAAGAAACAATTACCTTGGCCCAGCACCTTCTCCAGACAGTGGTAGCTTCAGGATAGGGCTTGGGCTGCAGATCTCAGCCTTAGCAGAACATTAGAATCACCTGCAGAGTTTAAAAACATTCTTATACCCTAGGCCTCACCTGGGGCTCATAATCAGACTCTATGGGTTTAATACAGGTGTCAGTACTTTTAACACTCCCAGGTGGTTCCTGTGTATTGCCAACGTCCAGAACCACTGAGTGAGAGCGCTTGACAAGGGAAGGAAGTAGCCAACTGGCATCGAAGCTTTCTTTTCTGCTCTTCCCAGCCCAAGGGTTAGGAGATTGTGAACTAGAGCAGTGGCCAGACAGGTGGGCAAATGTGGGATCTTTGAGCTAGAGTTGCTCTGCCCTAAGGTTCATCCTCCTCCCCAACCAGAATCACTAGGGAAGGGCACATAGGCAAAGGCATGAGTACTAACCCTTCTTCTGGTGTTCAGAATCAGGCGTAATAGTTTATATACCCAGGGGAACATAAAATCACAGGAAAATATCTAGGCACATGAGAAGCAGACCTCTATAAAATAGAACAAGTGGGCCAACAATTCAGAAATAATACATCCTATAAAGGAACCAAAAAATCAGATTGACACGAATAGCAATATTTGATGCAAAATGATAAATTAACATAAGAATTCCAAAACCTTTATGAAAAAGGAAATCTTAAAACTATTATAAAGCATAAAGAAGGCTTAACTCGTTAAAAAGATAATTTAACATTGTAAGTTATAGAATTAAGATGTTGGCTACCAAAAAAAATAATCTAGTTTCAACCCAGTTTGAACTCAATGTGAAAAATATTTTTTTAAGAACTTGACAAAGTTATTATAAAGTGTTTATGGGAGAGTAGAAGTTTGTCAAATACGTAGCTCACATGAGGAAGAACCAAGGAAAGAAGCCAGGGTCTCAGACTCCCAGTCTAGTGCTTATTTCACCGACTTGGCCGCAGCTGTGAACAGCATTTAAGTTGCAGAAATGAAGCAGCATTGCTGTTCACATTATGGAACAATTATCTTGCTCACAGAAAGTTTTAAAAGTTAATACGATGAATCTGAAAGGCGTCAAAACTTATCCATCTTGACCCTTGGAGAATTCTTGTGGTGAATGTCTCTCCGAATGTGCAGGGACAAAGGCAATGCCATTAAAACAGTGGGAACAGAGAGGTGCTCTGTGCAAGTGAACGCACATCACAGCCTGGAGAGCCCCTCTCTGACCATCTCCATGAGTGTGCGCACCTACAGCAACACCCAAGTATCAGAGCAGGAACAGCTCCAGGAGACATATGCACTTCTTGTTGCTACTGTAACAATCACCACAAACTTAAACAACACTTTTGTTGTCTTAAAAAACACAAATGTATTCTTACAGTTTTAGAAATCCAATATGGGCCTCATTGGACCAAGTCAAAGCATCGGCAGAGCTGCATTCCTTCTGAAGGCTCTAGGGGAAAAAGCGTTGTCTTGCCTTTTCCAACTTCTAGAGGCCACCTTCTGACATCTCCAAAGATTGAATCACCCTGACCTAATTATTCTGTCTCCCTTTTCCTCTTTTAAGAACCCTCGTTATTGGGCTCACCTAGATAAGCTCTGATCCTCGCCCTATTTGAAAGTCAGCAGATTAGCATCCTTAATTCCATCTGCAACATTAATTCTCTTTTGTTGTGTAACATATTCAGGTTCCAGGAGTTAGATGTGGACATTTGTGTGTTGCTGCGGAGGGTGAGAGGAATTACATTATTCTGCCTACCACAAAAATACATGTGATTCAGTATTTAGTGAGCTGGAGTTCATCAAACAGTATCCGTGTTACTGTAATAAAACTTTAAAAAGTGGTGAATATGTCATTGGGAAGTTCTCAGCTTATTTAGCTGGACCCATAATCACCCCCCATACCCAAATTGGGGGGAAGGGGCTCTCTCCAGTTACTCTAAAACCATCCTTCCCTTGTAAAGGGAAGTGGAGAACTGAAGAAATTTTTCAGAAGTTCCTGCTTTCATCAGATAGATATTCTATGTGAAAGTATTATTTTGATCTGACTTATTCTAATAACTACTTCATTTTTAACAATGTATGTAACCCAGCAAATTAATTTCTCCCCATAATACTAAAGTTAATGTGTTTTATGATGTGTGTATGTTTTAACCTAAAATACAATCCATCAAGGAGCTCATCCTTTATCATTTTCCAGCATTTCCTTAAAACTATCTATTAGATTTTTTTACTGTGACATTTGTTTCTTAATGTTTTTTAAAAGTACAAATTGCTTCCATATTCTCATAAAAGTAATATCCAAGAGAAATAAAGCTATGGTTTTACTAGGACATACACACACACACACACACACACACACACACACACACACACACGACAAAGCTTTTGTATATCTAGGTTCAGTGGTCCCAAATTGTTTTTGTGTTATAGAGTATTGGGAGATTACCTCTCTCCTAAAAATAGTCACAAGAACATAAACTTTTGCATTCATTTTTAGGGGTTCCTGCCCACCCCACCCCCAAAATCATCTAAAGGTTAAGTTGGAAGAAAAATACTTAATGTCAGGTATGAAACGCAAATCAGCTGAAACCCATGAAAGAATAAGCATTATAAGAAAAAATGAAGGAACATGTAATTTAAAAAAATGTTTGACATGTTCTTGTAATCTTAATGTTAAAATGTTAAATTTAAATTAGAAGAAAAAACTGGGAGGTGACCATTAAAGACTTACAGTAGATAATTACTCCTTCACTTTAAGCTCCTAACAGCAGGCCCATGCACATCTCATTCATTTTGTATCTCTCCTTTAGGAATCCATGACTGGCCCTCCCATGGATAGTATCTAAATGATTCTAAATGTGAAATTTATATACAAACACAGAAAGAAGGAAGTTTATGCTTATAAACATATTTCATAGGTAAGGCACAACATGTATTTGAGGATCCAGACCTGATGATGCAGGATCAGGAACCAGGCCTGACTGATGTAACATGATAACAGTAGATTTTCTGAAGTGAGATAGTTTAACCCCCTTGAGCCTGCATTCTGGCTCTGTGCTGAGGCCACAGAGCAAAGAAGCACACAGTCTGAGCCAGATTGACTGCATCTCAAAATCCTCCTTCCACACATACTGTGTGACCTTAAGCAAGTTATTTAACCTCTCTATGCCTCCAGGTTTTCCTCAGAAAATGTAAATAATAATCGTACCTACCTCACAGTGTTGCTGTGAGAACTAACGGAGCTAATTTGTATAAAGTGCTTGGGACAATGCTTGGAATGTAAAAACATTACACAAATATTTGCTACTACTATTATTTGATTACTATTATTATCATCACTACTATCACTATGTAGTGTCCATGAAAAAGTGTTAGGTTGTAAAGATAAAAGATCATTATTAAGTGTAGGATATCAGAGAAAGGGTAATATCTATAGAAAGCCCTCCTATTTAATAGCTTTACTTTCATCTTCTACAAAACCCTAATTTGTCACAATTTTTAGTCCCCAAATGAGTGTATTTGGGCAAACTCTTGCTTTTTCCCCCTAAATCAAGGTAATGAGGAAGTCTATTATTTAGTCATAATTGCTTTCTCCTTTTTATGTCCTAAAAGACTCTGAATTTGCTTATTCATTTATTGCACAAATATTAATTTAGTGTTTACTATTTAAATACTATGTGCTAGACATTACATTAGGAAGACCCTGCTTTTATGAAGTTCACATTTCTGGAAAGAGGCAGATAACAACAACAACAACACAACAACAACAACGACAAATGTATAGACCAACAAAAATTGTTCATATAGTGACAAATGCTATGGAGAAAACAAATCAAGGAAATGTATTATAAAGTGACTCAGGCAGTGCAACAAAAGAGTATTAGATGAAGCTGTCAGGAAGGGCCTACTGAGGAGAGAGCATTAAAATTGATGCTGAATAATAAAAAGGAGTCTGCCATGGAAGCAGCAATGGAAGGCATGTCCCTAGCAGTACGGACAGCAAGTCTTAAGGCCCTAAGGTGGAAACCAATTATGGGGCTGAGGATCAGCAAGGAGCCAGTGCAGCTCATCAAAAAAAAAAAAAAAAAAAAAAGATGACAAGAAAGGAGAAGTAGGCAGGGCCGGGTTACAGAGAATCTGTAACCAAGGTCAGAAGTTTGGACATTATTCTAAGTGCACTGGGGGATCTCTGAGGTTTTGGGGAGTGGTACATAGGTAAGAATGGAAACAATGAGATCAGTGCAGAAGCTCGTGCAGTAATTCAGGCATGCATCTTCATGACTTAGAGTATAGAGATTGCAGTGGCAATAGGGAGAGGTAAAAGATTTGGACAATAAATATATTTTGGAGGTAGAATTAATTGAATGTTGGTGAGTTTTTTGCAAGGGGAGGATGATGGAAAGATGACTTCTAAGTTTTTGAGCTTGTACCTGGTCATAGTGTCATTAACTAGGATGGGGAATGTGGAGAAATGGGGAAGGAAGTGCAATCCACTGTGGTCATGTAAGGTTAGCGATGCCTGTTAGAGACATCCAAGTTGAGAGACCAAGGAGTCAGCTATATATTTCTGTTTCTTATTAAGAGTTTTTGTGACCTTAAATAGGATACTTTTATTGAAGACATATGTGAGTGAAGTCTAGTTATGTGGATGGCAGTGCATATCGTGGGATAGAGATTTTGTTCTTTTTTTATTTTCTATCTTCTGCTTCCATTCTCCTAAAAGCTCACATAATGCTCCTGTTGTCTCAAGGCTCTTTACAAGTAAACATTCTTCACCCTTAAAACCCAGAAAAGTATTTATTTTTAAAATGAAAGCAAAGAAAAAACTAACTAAACACTCTGATGTAAAGGACCATGAGACTAGGGATCATGAGGGCAAGGTCCTAACAAAAATGAGGTGCAAAAGAAAACAAATCAGTCTAGGTTTGAATCCTAGCTCATTTCTTTACTAATCAAACAAAATAAATTATGGAATTTCCATGTTCTTCACCTGTAAAATGGGAATAATAATTCCTGCCTTATGGGTGCCTATGAGAATGAAATTTCTCACATCTGTGAAGATCTACACGGTGTCTGACATGGCGAACACCTGTAAATATTATTTTTTTCCCCACTTTGTACCTATCAGTGTAAACTTGCACAAGCATTTAATATCTCTCTACCTTGGTTCACTAAGTATAAAAGGAATATGCTTTACTAAATGTAATCAAGCTCTATTTTAGCTCTTCAAAAAGATAATAAATGGTCCTCTTGATAACAACCAATGAACCTCTTGGTTAAAGCTACTTTTTAACCTGACATCAGTTCATATTTTCAGCAAGCTAAGACCATACTTAGACTGGGGAAGATGAGCATTCAGAAGCAAAAATTAGACCAGAGAAATGTCTCTCTGATGTACAATTTCTCTCCAGTGTTTTCCCCAAATCACTGAAATTTTAGGGAATGACCAACTTTGTAGAAGATGGAGTAAATGAAATCTCACTGAATAGCGACTTTAGTATCACCTTACAAATATAGTCTGAGAGAAATCAAAAACCCAAAGCTCTTTATCTCAGGCTTTCCTAAACTGGGTAAGTGTGGAAGTCTGGGCCAACTAGGCTGACAGATGATGAAAGAGATGGAAGTGGAACTGTACAAAAGCTTCTAAAACCTAGCATCTCAAGAGGGAGTGGCTAAGACAAGAGGGAATACAGAAGTTTAGCTCAGGTGAAAAAAGGGAGTGATTAATTAAGGACTTCCTGTGTCCCCCTCCTCAAGGGACAGTGTCAGAACCAGAGCTTACCCATCTATGTGACAACAGTATTGAACTGAGTCCATGGGAAATACATCTGAAACCAAGCTGAGAAAGATCATTCTTGATCATAGAACTTAGGAACCAAAACAAAAACATATTTGAGCCTCGTGGTAGAATAGTGTCAGTTTATCAGTACAGGGACAGTGACCCCAAGAGCAGGGCCAAGATGAGAAGCCTATAAGAGATATGATTAAAGAAGAACCACTAAGAAAAATTTATTTAAAACTCCAAACTTCTGTCTAGCCCACAGATATGTTTTATTTGGTTGGCACAGTGTGTGCCTTCTAATTGAATCTGATTGTCCTTAGACACTATCCAGTTATCCAAGCACCACTCTCCCTATTTTATAGCCCACCACATAACTCAGTTAAATTACTACTATCCTCATTTGAGTTCACAGCTATTGATATGTAACTTCCAGATCAATTCATTTTTAAGTATTAAATACTTGAATATATGCTAGCTACGGGGATAACAGAAAAAGAGGACAATAACAAGAAAAAGAGGAAAATAAGAAGAGGCCAGAAACTCTAGCATTGCCATCTTTGGAAGAGGCATTTCCCCAGCCCAACCCAATTACAACAGCTGCAAAGCATGCCATACGTAGGTCAAGTGAAATGGGTGCTTGTCATATTTGTGGTTGCCCATCTCTTTCAACTAGGCTTTCTATATTTTGGGAAATTCTCAAGAGGTAGAACTCAAATTCCCAAATTCCTTATAGCTAGAGCTTTGGCTCATAGCTTAGGTTTCACCAAAGAGCAGCACCCTGGCAAACTGTGGTGTAAAAAAAGAGCAAAATGAACAAAAGATGTGCATGAACCTCCTTTTTGCCAGCACTGAGATGGCTGAGGCATCAGGCTTCCAGTGGTTCCATAATTGAGTCTCTGGTATAGAAATGGCAAGAGCTTCTGTTGTGTTTCCCTCTGGTGCTCAGTGGACAAGAAAAACAGCAGAAGTCTTCTCACCTGAACAAGTCTGCAATGCAGTTTTACTCCAATGAATTTAGCCTGGAGCCCAGCCCTCAAAAATTCTTTAAACTACTCAATATCATTATATTAAACTCATTTTCTGCTTATCAGCCCAAATTAACTCTTTTGCCTAAAACCAACAAACTGTGATAATACAAGCAATGGCAAACCCATCTTTGAGAACCTTTCATTGGGAGTGCCTTGGAGAAAGCCATTCATACTAATTTCCATGAACCCCAACACCTGAGAGAGAAGACCCAGATTTTGTGAGGCTACCCGTGTTCCCACAGAGGAAGTGCTCAGTAAAAATCTCTCTTTTATTCTTGCTCTGTGAATCCTAATGTATTTTCTAAAGCATTAAGACATTGCATAACCATTATTCAATACTTCTGGCAGTTGACTTAAAGTTAACCATCCACAGAAGATGTCATTAAATTTTCAACATTTGCTACTTAGTTATGGAAAATGACAGAGCTGAGGAAGTCATTATCGGCCATTTTAGGGGATGGTCTTGCTCTGCAAATCCTCTGTGTTGATTGATAAACTGTTTCCATATTAACAAACCTCTATGCAAAGGAAGCAAGCAAGGCACAGATTTTTAAGCTAAACTGTAAGGTGACAGCAAGCTGATTTTCATTTCTGTTAAAGCTAAACAAGGGATACAGAAAGTTTCAGCTAGAGCAAGGATTTTTAGACAAAATAAAGGACTCAAGACATTAAGGGAAGCTATCAAACATTCTTCTCTATGATTTCTATCTGCTAGACAATACTACAAAATGACTCTTAAACAACAGGGGTTTGAACGAGGAGGGTTTCCTTATAGGCAAATTTTGTTCAGTTGACTCGTTCAATTCAACTGACCCACATAGTTCAAACCTACACTATTCAAGGCTCAACAGGTGGTCGGAGATCTGCAATTCTCATTTATCCTCATGATAATCTTTATAAAGAGATTATATTAAATAATCCCTATTTTATAGAAAAAAAGTTCAGAGGGATGTATCCTTAATCAAAGGGAATAAGTGGCTTGCTTAAGATTATAGGGCCTCCAAACCTGGGTTTTCTGACTCTAAGCTGATAGCCTTTTCTCCTGTATTAGTGGCTTTCAAAATGTGTTCCAGAATATCTAGGATGCTTTCAGGAAGTCTAGGAGGTCAATACTATTTTTATAAGAATAATAATATCCAAAGGAATTAAATCACTATCTCAAAGAGACATTTGCATTCCCATGTTCATTTAGCATTATCCACAATTGCCAAGACATGGAAACAAGCTAAGTGTCCATTGATAAATGCATAAAGAAGATGTAATGTATATACACAATGTGATATCATTTAGCCATTAAAAAAAAAAAAGAAAGAAATCCTGCCATTTGTGACAACAAGGATGGACCTAGATGGCATTATGCTAAGTGAAATAATCAGGCAAAGACAAATACTGTATGATCTCACTTACATGCAGAATCTAAAAACATTAAACTCATAGAGTCAAATGGTGGTTGCCAGGCGCTGAGGGATGGAGGAAGTGGGGAAATGTTGGTCATGGGTACAAACTCTCAGTTCTAAGATGAATAAGTTCCAGGGATCTAAGGTGCAGTGCGATGACTATAGTTAACTATACTCATTATATACTTGAAAGTTGCTATGAGTGTAGAGCTATTAATGTTCTCACCATAACAACAAAAAATGATAATGATGTGAGGTGAAGAATGTGTTAACTAACCTTATCATAGCAAACATGTTGCAATGTATGTGGATATCAGTCATCACATTGTACACCTTAAACTATCACAAAGTTATATGTCAATATCTCAATAAAGCCAGGGAAAAATAAGATGTTCGCTCTTTTCTCTCATCATTTTATGAAGGTACAGTGGAGTTTTCATTTGCAGAGGATACATGATGTATAATGTACACAACAGACTGAAGCAGAAGCATATAGATGAATCAACTATCTTTTATTAAGGCAGACATAAAACAGGTTTTCAAAACTGTAAAACAATGCCACTCTTCTTACTATTCAATTTTCTCTAGAAAATATAATTATTTTTCATTAAAATATTATTTATATTAATATGTATTGGGTCTATTAGTTTTATTTTTAAATGAATAGATAAATTATGTTTAAGTGTACACAGTTTCATGTCTAATACAACAAATATTTTTAGGTATAACCCACAAAACAAAGACTCTTTGGAGTCCTCAAATATTTTTACATTTGTAAAGGAGACTTGAGACCAAAATGTTTTGAGAACTACTATCTTGCATTATATCAAAAAAAAAAAAAAAAAAAGTCCAGGGTAAATACAGATTTATCTTGATTGCATTATTCGTAACAATTTGATTCCAGTGCTAAACTTAGTTTTCCTGCTTATATCTCTGTACCCTCATCCTCCTTAGTCTTGTTTTGGATTGATGAGTCCATGAATGACATCAAAAAGTCTTGGATTGTAAAGCAGGCATTATAGACTCAAGCACCTTCTTCCTTTTGAATTCCTAAAGTATCTAGTTCATTGGATGTTCAATTAATATTTGATTAATGGATGAGTGACTAAAACTGATTGCTGTCATGGTGGGAGGATCAGCTTGATGGCTCTGATAAGTGGCATGTGTGCTTGCTTGAGTTCATAGTTGAATGCCAAACACAGCAGAGCTCAGCCCCAGCAAGGCCAGGGTGCATTATGACCCCAGATGTACAATGATCCTGTCTCTTTGCCTTTGTCCCAGACCATTGTCCAGTTTCTATTCACCCACAAGACCCAGGTCAGCAACTTTGTCTCCTGCACAACTCTTTCCCAGAGACACTAACCCACAATAAGCATCACATTCTGACATCATGTAGGAAGGAGTATTTATCCTTGGTAACCTATTCTGCCTCTTGATCTCATTCTATCCTGTGCTACTCTCTTACTATATTTTGTTTTCCCTATGAAATCTTAGGCTTCATGAAGTTATCTAAGGTCTTTTGCAGTACCCGCATAGTCTAGCATCATGCTTAGTAAAGTATAATCGCTTTCATCTTAAACATTTACAAAATAATTTAAATACATGGCCTCACTGTTTTCTCACCAAAGCCCTATATGTAAATTAGGAGAGTCCTCTTTTTATCTTCACCTTATAGAAGAAGACTTTAAAATGAAGTGACATAAGGTCAACCAGCTAGTGTTTGACAGACTCAGGACACAAACCTGTGTCTTGTGATGCCCTATTATGTGCTTTCCCCACTATGTCATGTTCTAGTTTCCTCATACATATTTGTTTAATTTCCTTGAAGAAAATTAACAGCCCAAGATTCAGGGTATGAGTCAGAACAGACAGAAATAACCCAGGTCTCCTGATTCTTACACAGGCACTGTGTTTTATAGCGATCTTCTCCCTTGTGATTTTAGCTGTTAAGAGGGTCAGCTCATGTGTTTGTTACTTCTGTAGCTAGTTCTCTCAGAAGATTATACAAATTAAGTATCACATAAATATTTGTTTTACTTCTTTCTGCCCTACGAGGCTAATTGGCAGCTTCATTTACTGTGTTTTTCCAGAAAAAAATAGAGGAAAATGTTATGAAATATTTCAGTAAATTCGAATTGTGTTTATAAAATGTATTATAACTCACATTTATTATAACTCCCTATCTTCGTTTTCCTCATTCATTTACTTACCAATCCCACAAGCACTTGCTAAGCCCCTAGTATAAGCAGAGCTGCATTAGATGCTGAAGTGCCTTACAAGAAGTAAAGAAAAAGATACCCCTACTATTAATGAGCTATAATCTCATTGGTGAAATGAAATTTCTAGAAAAAAATTAAGGTTTTAGAAGTGTGAGTTAGCACTGCATAAATTATTTAGGGAGATGGGAAAGAAATATAGAAAGAGTTCTTATTATAGAATAATTTAGAGAAGGCTTCATACAGAGGGTTTCTTGAAAGAAAGATGTCATGAGATATGTCTTAAAAGAAATATATGGTATGAAGGAAACTGGACTTTGGGTGGTAAACACACAATAGAATATACAGATGTCAAATTATAATGTACACCTGAAAATTATATCATTGTATTAACCAATGTTACCCCAATAAACTTAATTTTAAAAAAAAAAGAAATGCAGAATATGGTTTGGGACATAATCTCCATCTTCAGCCCCCACAAACCAATCCCAAATAATCATAGAATCAAAGCAAAAGCAGTATGCATCCTATGCAAATGTAGCCACAAAGCAGGTTGCCTTTTTCTCCCACACCCAACCGGCTGCAACCCCACAGCCCTGCTACAGAGAAATCTAGAGCCACCATTGTGAGGAAGGAGAAGGCATCAGAAATGTTTTGGGGCCAAATGGAGACATGAGTCTGCGCCTCCCAGTTACTATATATAGCATACCTTCCACCATGGTGCTGAGGACTCTCGGGAACAACCCAACATGCCACAGACACCACGTCTCTCTCTGACCTGAGATACCCTCTGTGTCTCCCTCCTATGACAACTTTCCTTTCAAGACCTGTGCCCTCAGGACCTCCCCTGTCGCCCATCTCTGTGCTGCTGCAACTTGAGTGAGGATTAATAGTTAACCCTCCCAGGTATTATAGATACATAAAATGGGACCTCTCACTCTAACAGTAGGATATTGCTGTGTACCAAGCAAGCCACTGGGAAAAGATGCATGTGGGAGCAGGCAAATCTTGGGAGTTTCTCAGATAGCACTATGTGAGTAGCTGAAAATCAGGTTTTATATATATCTTCTGAATAGTTCAAGGCATAACATACAGAGAGAGAGAATATTGCATGACTATGTCAAAAATTGAGAAAGTTGAATAATCACATTAAGACACTAAGACTAGAGTAGCACCCAGTAGTTGATAATGACTCAAGCATTAGAGACACTGTAATGTTTCATGACATAACATGATTTATGTGATACTTTAGGAAGCCATGTAAGAGAGGCTAGAGGAAAGAGAAATGACTACCTGTAGGCTTGGATTATGTGGGCACCTGCTACAAGCTAATTTCCCAGACACCATAACTGTTTCTATACACATCATCTATATCAGAGTCTCTGAAATGAGATGTCATATGTAATACTCATTCTCTAAGCTATCAGAAAGAATGACTCCAAAATCTGTCCCCTTAAAACAAATGAAGAAAAGATATAATACTTTAAAGATAAGGTTCAATAATATGGAACAGAGATGATTTTTTTGTAAATAAACCTTTGCTTATGAGTATGTTCCATTGTTCATGGATAGCATAATTCTTATTAAAAAAAGGAGAGGCAGTGGATAGCAAGTTGAATTTAAGAATTTGAAAAGTTGCTCTATTACTTGTGACTCCAATAGCAAAGCGGCACTCTGATAACTTCTTCAAATTTCGTTGTATCATTCAGATTCTATTCGGGTTTTGTAGTGCGTTGTCCGGGAAGAAGGTGGTAGACAGAAGTCAGTCTGCCCTGAGAAACACATGGATGGGCTCCAGATGTGGCAGTGACAGCTGACAATCCAAGTCCAACACATCAATTCGATCTCTTTATTTTCCAGTTCAAGGTTATCATATGAAAAGCAAACTTCTGGGCTATGAAACAGAAAGGAAAAGGAGTGAAAGTCAGAAGAGCAAGAGACAGCCTTTCTAGGAAGCAACAACAGGGGCAACTAAGCCACAAGTACACGCTGCACAACTGCTTATACCGTAGGAAAACTGAACAGTTCTTCCAAGTGTCGTGTATTGCCTGGGGCGGAACACAAGGTTTAAAATCTTCCTGGAGATTTAGCCATAACAGTCAAGGAATCGAAACAAGGATTTATGGCTTAACACGATAGCCCCACACACATCATTTTTTTTCCAGATAACTTATGTTCAAGTTGGGGGAGGAATAGAGGGCAGGTTTCTTTCCCTCTCCATCAATTCTCTGCTTCATTTTGCTGTGAGATTTTAATAAATTTATATAACTAAGGCAGAAGGCAGAACTGTAAAACTACTTGATTTAGTTTTATTTCAATATAAACACATCTATACTACACTTTTAACCCTACACATCCCAGATTCTCGGAACTGGTTGTGTATTAGGATCAAGTGGGTCCTCTTTGTTTTAATAACAAAGTCCTTGTGGGGTCTGAGCATTAGCACTTTTAGTGTACTAATACCAGAACCTCTGGGAATGGAACCCAAGCAATATAATTTTTAAAAGCTCCCTAGGTAATTCTAATATGCAGCCAAAGTTGAGAATAATGACTATATAAAAAAGAAATGAGGTATTGATTATAAGGATTTTAGTTTTTAAATATCTGTCTGCCCTCAAATAACAATGTCTCACTAAAGGAAACTTAGACTTCGAGATTAAAGAATGAAAGAAGAAAGTTTCAAGGTATAGAGAGAATCATCAGGAGTGTTTGTGCTCTGTATATAGGACACTGATAAAATTCAGTGCGTATTGCCCACCTTCAGAGCAGAAACTTTTCTGATAATCTAATGCAAGCTCTAGCTTTCTCCAAAACAATGTACATATATGCAAATTTTGCAGATTTTTCGAATTATCACATTCTTCCTAAAACTAGTCTGAGGATATCTGATAACTTCAAAAACTTTTGTAGCTATCATAAAACAAACAAATAAGCAGATAAAAATCAGCCATAAGAATTGAGAAACCTAAGACTGAGTCTTGATCTTAGCCCCAAATTGCTATGCAATTCTAAATAAATCATTTAAGCTTGCTAGGTTTGTTTTTCTGTAAAGTAAAATTTTTATCTGCCCTTAGTGTAGTGTGGGTAATATTTTACAATTTTGTAAAACAAAATAAAAATAAAATCAATTGAGAATAATTGTATATATGTGAAAGTAATTTGAAAGTTTATGATTTATTATTAGATATCCAGAATCAATCTAAGAAAAAACAAAATTTCTTGGGTAACTGACATGTTTAAGTAGCTCTCACTTTCATGTACATCTGCTTTGTCAGTGAACCATAGATCATGAGGAATTTAATAACACCTAAGCTTTACAGTCTATATTAGAAGGATGGTGAGTCCCAGTCCCAGTCACCCGACATATTCAATCTCTCTCCCTGCAGTATGATGAATCTTCTGCAGTATTAACTCGTGGCACTTTCTGTCAAACTGCTAGTAAATCTATTTTTACAATTTGAAAAAGTTCGGCATGAGTTAAAATGCAAAGGAAAGGTAGTATTTCCAGAGAAAATGAAGCCTATGAACCAAAATTCACTCTTTTTCACAAGAGTCCTGAAGTATTTCTTTCTTTTCCCCTCTTACAAGACCTGAGGCCCTGGGGACTCCCACTGTCCCTACCAGAGGATCACTACATAGTAAAGTGACCTACTTATATACCAAGGAAACAGTCTCAGAATTATCTTTAGTTCCAAGATATTAAAGTCTAGAAATCTAGGTTTAAAAATAAAGCTCATCTTTCACAGCCAGTACTTCAGAGTTAAGATCATATACCCAGACTGTGCAGTCAGATGTTAACCAGAGATGAAAAATTTATGTGCAAAGAATAAGCAGGGACCCCATAAAAGAAAGACACCAGCCAAAGCCTGTGTATTTCTGGGCGTCAATGTTTCCCATTCATTTCATTGTCTGAGTTTTAATGAAAAGAAATAAAAATATGCAAGAAGAGTCTAATACGGATATTGAATTTTGATTGCTGTTTTCCACTCCTCAGAAAAATACAAAAAACAAAAATGCAAAGTCACGTAGTTCAAGCTACTTTCTGTTTGTTCATGAAGGAAAATGCTTTATATGCAGAAATTTCAAGTGAGAGGAGATGTCAGGTCTCCAAAAGCAGCTATTATCAAACAAAGCAGCCAGAAAATTAATGCACTGGATATGGCTGTGACCACAGCCTTGGATAACAGCCAGCATTGTCATCTCTCTTGGTAAGAGTGTGTTTTTGAACTACTTATTGTACCCACAAAGCCTATCCAAGTGTTCTAGTTCTTTAATGTAAAATTCCTTCCCCTCTTTTATAGAGTATTTCTTTAACTGTCACAAACCCTTACTGACCCCTACTATGAGTGAGGCACTGAAAAAGAAGGATATTTTTGTTATAGTTAAATAGGAATGGGCCATTTAAAGACCTAATTAGTTGATTCTCCCCCTGCAAGTCAAGGTCCCTCTTCCAGACAGCCTGCCGGTGCCCTCTTGCCACATCCACTTTTAAGTGGCTCTTCTTCCCAGGCAGCTTAGCGGAGGAAATCTCTACTTCAGTGAGATGGCTCCATCAGCCCTTTCCCTCCCCGACCACAGAAGTTGAACCATTCTGGAGGGGTGTGTGTGTGTGTGTGTGTGTGTGTGTGTGCGCGCGCGCGCGCGCGCGCACGCACTCTCCCCAAGAGAACACTCATCTGAATTCCAAATGATTGAAGAATTTGGTGTTTTAGGTAATTCCATATTCTCATTAATTGAGAATTTCCACTTATATAAATCATCAGATCACAAATAAATGGGCAAAAGGCTCTCAAGGTGGAGACTCCCTTAGTATTAATCAGGAAGTGCACACGCAAGAGTTTAATAACAAAATAATATACCTTGTTTTGGACAGTTGATATTTTGTTTATGTGTATCATGACTAATAGTAATGGCTGTAATTCATCACATTAGAAAAGCAATCAACAGTTTTAGCTGTACAAAATTAGAATTAATTGAGTCCCTTTGTCACTTTGGCAGAAGCTAGTAATTACATCATTATTAACTAATAGCCAATAGCCAAAATGTTTTTTAACTTCTTTTAGTTTAAGATCTATTATATATTATGTTTTAAAGATTTTTTTATATATTAAAGTCTAGTATATACAAATGAAGTAAAACAGAACAAAATTAGAGGAAAAATCAAGTTAATGTATTCAATCCAAATAATTCTTCCAAGAAAGATACTCTCATGTTTATCTACCATTGGGAGAACATTTATTCTGGACTAAGCACTGTCCTAGGTACTCTACATGTTTGATTCATTTTATCCTCACCACATCCACGGGGGCATGTGGGTGCCAGCCTTGTATTATAAAGGAGGGACTGAGGCCTGTAGGAATGAAGTAACCAGCCCAGGAGCAGAGAGCCAGGGCCAAGACTCAAATCCAGGTCTGTCTCACCCCAAAGCATCCCTTCTAATCAATGAGCAACTACGCTGTCAAACAAAGATCTTGTACATGAATACAGGAAATACTTTTCACAGATATATGTTCTAACACTTGGAAAACAAAACACTCTGTTTAGAAACCTTGCGTTAACTTTTACGATCAAGAATTTTCTAAAGACTAAACAAAACTTGTGAGTATCAAGAGTCTCAGAAGATAGTCCTCTTGGAGCTGTAGCTCTTTCATCTCTTCTTGGCCACAGAATGTTCCCAACAGGCCAGGGTCAGAGTGGAATGAAGGAAATGAAGAGTCATTAACCACACTGTGTCCTTAAGAACGGTTCTGTTGTCATTTATCTACACCTTCCAAGACGACCTTGTCATTTATCTATACCTTCCAAGATGACAAATACTGTCAGTTAAATCTGTGAAGAAAATGGAAAATATTACTGAGAAAGATTTGTGTTAAGCATTACTTTAACTCAAGCTAATGCCCCCTCCTGGCAAGGACGGCCAGTGAGGTAGTGTGAGGATAGGACAGTCAAGTTCATGGTTGGATGGATCTGGGCTCTGTTCTGGGAATGCACAAGTCAGACCATAGATCCTCAAAGGAAGCTTTTCCAAAAGTTAAGCAAGCACTAGCCAGCTCTGTAATGAACCTGTGTTATTGGCTGGATTGTGACCACTTATTCGCCCCTAAAGGGCTGTCAGAATCAGTGACACTCCCTGTTTCACAGTTCTGAGGGAGCTGAAAACCTTGGCAGTAATTAGGAAGTTTGTTCTGACTTTCTCCCAGGGTACCCCTGTGGTGTATACTCTTCTGTGAAAGAAGCGACCTTACACTAAGTTATATAGAGTATTTGATTCATATTTCCTCTTCTTCCCCATCACTCTGATTCTTCTTTTATAACAATCACATGATTGCCTTGGTCTTTCCCAGGCCAGAGGAAGACTCTCCCACACCTCCAAAATAGTAAAAGGGTGGTAGTGGCCAGTTAAATCTCCCTTAAATAAGGTCCTGCATCATGGGGAATAAATTAGCACAATTAGAGGCCAACTGCTGCCTTCACTTACTCTGCTGTTTTCTCTGCCTAAGCCCGGTGCCTGAGGGAGATTTACAGGTTCCCTAAATGTGAGCAATGAAGCAACTGACCATGGGGTCATCTTCCCGTGTATTATCTCATTCTGTACCTAATTCTTGTATTTTTCAGGAAAAGTCTGTGGCTGCTTAATATTTTGTAATCTACTCTTATGAATGCTCTACTACTAAAAATATATAATGACCTTTTGGAGGCAATTAGAAATTTGAAGACAGACTTTATCTTTAATTATATTAAGGAAATATTAAGTTTCTATTTAGGAATGGTATTATGACAATATTAAGTTTTTAAGAGTGTGTATCATATATAATAATATATTTTATATATAATAATAATAATATCCATAATATATAATAAAATATTTAGAGATTGAATTATGTAATGTCTGGGATTTGTTTTGAAATAAAATGGGAGGGCTTGCAGCAGGTAAACAGGTGGATAAAACAGAATTATCCTTGAGTTGATCATTGTCGAAGTTGGATAATGGGTTCGTTGTGCTAGATTTTGTTTTGTTTTGCTTTACCATATATTTGAATTTTTCCACAATAAAACCTTTTTAAAAAGAATCAAAATTGCTTAAAGTTATTTTAAATCCATATTAGAAAATCATATTTTAAAAAACTACTTTAAAATATGCAGTTTTCATAATTTAATGTTAAATGAAATGATATCTAAAACTGCACATAAAATACTGCATATACATATATATTTATACATGCACGTAAGTGGAAAAAGAAACTACACAAAATATAAACTATGGTTACCCCTGGCTGGCAAAAATACGTATCATTTATCTTTATTTATTGTTACCTTTTTGTATTTTTCAAATTTTCTAAATATATATATATATATATAGTTTGTAATTTTATAAAGTGTGTGCATGATGTGTGTGTGTGTATGTTTATCTAAAATAAACAGTGTTGTATTGTTGATGGCAATTATCTCTGGGTGGTGGCATTATTGATCATTTTTATTTTTGTTTCTTTGTCTTTATATATTTTCTTCAATATATAAGTATAATGTTATAATCAGAAAATATACCATGAAAAATTAAAGCTTGATTTATTGTACTTCTTTATAAGTAAAGGATTATACAGAGCAACATAACATATAAGTGTAAGGGATTATATATTATGTATAGTTAATATACGGTAGAAATAATATGTATTATTTAGTAGTATTTATTATAATTAATTTACAGCTATAAATTAGAACTAAATATTATAATTTCATCTTATATTATATATAATATCTTATAACTATATAATATCAGCAAGTCCAAGAGAATTTTAAATTCTCCTGGAAAGTGTATGTTAAGCTATTAAACAATTTTATATAAAGTAAGTTCAAGAGAATTTTAAGTTCAAGGGAATTTTAAATTGTCATTTAAAGTATATGTTAAGCTTTTAATCAATGTAGTCATAAAATCTTTTGTATGGCCACCATTATGTAGCAATGCTTTTGCCTTCATATACTCAATTCCTTAATAATCGTTTCATTTTTTTTGTCCAACTCCAGGTATATCCATGCCAATACCAGTCTTTGGACTACAGGATGATTCCAAAGTCTTTAAGGAAGGAAGTTGCTTACTTGCTGATGATAACTTTGTCCTGATCGGCTCTTTCGTGTCTTTTTTCATTCCCTTAACCATCATGGTGATCACCTACTTTTTAACTATCAAGTCACTCCAGAAAGAAGCTACTTTGTGTGTGAGTGATCTTGGCACACGGGCCAAATTAGCTTCTTTCAGCTTCCTCCCTCAGAGTTCCCTGTCTTCAGAAAAGCTCTTCCAGCGGTCCATCCACAGGGAGCCAGGATCCTATGGCAGGAGGACTATGCAGTCCATCAGCAATGAGCAAAAAGCTTGCAAGGTGCTGGGCATTGTCTTCTTTCTGTTTGTGGTGATGTGGTGCCCCTTCTTCATCACGAACATAATGGCCGTCATCTGCAAAGAGTCCTGCAATGAGGATATCATTGGAGCACTGCTCAATGTGTTCGTTTGGATCGGTTACCTCTCCTCCGCAGTCAACCCACTAGTGTATACACTGTTTAACAAGACCTATAGGTCAGCCTTTTCGCGGTATATTCAGTGTCAGTACAAGGAAAATAAAAAACCGTTGCAGTTGATTTTAGTGAACACTATTCCAGCCCTGGCCTACAAGTCTAGTCATCTCCAAAAGGGACAAAAAAAGAATTCACAGAAAGATGCCAAGATGACAGATAATGACTGCACTATGGTTGCTCTAGGAAAACGAAATTCAGAAGATGGTCCTATAGACAATATTATCAACACAGTAAATGAAAAGGTTAGCTGTGTGTGATAGACTGGTTGTCATGGCAACCACGGAGGGCACACTGAGCGAGTTTTCACATCTCTGGAAAAAATGAAAAGATAATAGGGAGACTGGAAAAAATTAGGCCAATCTAGTGGAACCAACAATAATATCTAGATGCCTCATTTTATTCTGTCAGTGAAAAGCAGGGTTAAATGCCACAAAATGTGCACTTCAAAAATGCTCTGGCAGCATTTCAGCTGTGAGCTTTATGATACTTATTTTTAACATTGTAAATGATATGCCTTTAAAATAATTAGCTTTTATCGTATAATTATAATGAGGCCATAAATAAATCTAAATTAACTTCTATTGTCAAGTGGAAACCTTGCTACTATGTTGTTAATTGATGGCATGAGTTGGTTACCTGCTGCTGTAAATAAAAATAGCTAAAAATAGTGAAAAATCGATTGACTATGAATGGTCTCTTAAAGAAAACTTCTCTTTGAAACTCACCATGATACATATTCTGAACAACAACGAAAAGACACTAAGTACAGTGTTATAAAGTCAGTATTGCTAAGATAATTGAATGAAATACTTGACAACTTTTTCATTTCTGCTTTCTCATAGATGCCATTGTGAAACATTCACAAAGCTGCTGGCATTTGCTGCATTTCAGGTTAATTCTCAGAAGTGAAAAAGATTTTAAATGTTACTTTGTAGCTAGTGCTGCTTTCTCTTCTACTACATGTGCTTTATTCTAAATTTCCAATGTGGTCTTGTTTAGTGTTTGTTCTACTAGCTACACTATCGAAAGGATAATTTAACATTACCAAATGCATTTAGGAAATTGCTTTTCCTAAACAGCACCATAGAGGCATTTGATAATCTGCTCTTTATGGCTGCATCATGCATGTGCTCCTTTGAGCAGTAAGCAGTATCGATGTAACTATGTCAGGATTGAGGAATAAACTCAGGTTTTTGGCTACTGACAGCAATAGAGTCTTAGGACATCTCTATAAAATGGAGGCGACTTTTCTCTGGCACCATCAATAAGTTAGTGCTTTCAGAGCAATCAATTAATATTATTTACTGAAGTGGTTCACCTTCAGTTCCACAATCATCTACTGAGTGTTGTACTATCTGTGAAGAAATGTCCTAGGTACTAAGGACATAAAAATAGTTGAAATGATATCTTTGCCCTTAAAGAAAATGACCTAATTATAATGATCCTTGCCAAAAATATTAAAAATTTATTTTGACAATCAATTTATTTCTTTTTTACCTGGTTCAGTCACTGGTTTGTTTCAACTCTGAGTATAGTTTTCTCAGTAAATTTCCTGATTGGTTGCCAGTTAATACCAACCAAATACAGAAGGTAGGAAATATCACTTGAGGTCAAGATGTGCAATTGGTTTAGAAATACACACTTCAGTCTGGACCCAAACCATGACTACCAAAGTTTTGAGCAAAGTTTTGTTCTACTTCCCTAAAAACTAACTCATTTATTACCCACTTACATTGGGCACCCTAATTTTAAAAAAGCAGTAATATAATATTTTGTAGAAAAGTTTGTTAACGAAAAAGATTAACCTTAATAAATGATATTACTCTAGATTAAACTGCACATTCTTACTGGAATAGATATTAGATATGTGATTACAATATTAGAGAATTTCTATTGAATGAGAAATAATTTTTTGCTCTAAGCCATTTGAATAAAATTATAGATTCAAAAACTAAAGAACATGGGAAGTGTCACTATGTAATTCGGAAATGGTTAGGGCTATCCTAATTATATCCCTATAGATACATTGAAAAGTGTTTATTTTAAAGCTAGAATTTATAGTAAGCCACTACTATCAAGGCTGAAATTGATCTGAACTACTTTAATGATTATACCATATTAACTGATAAAAATAAAAATATTTAAAAGTCCCTGCTGTAATGTATTTTGCCTTAGTTTATAACTCTGCATATCTCATTATATATTAGAGAAAAGATTACAGATTCTACCCATATACTCAATCTTGATCAGAGTGAACCTAAATGCTGCCTGATAAATGTCTTTGACTACATATATATTACAAACGTGTATGTTTTTCTCTCCATAAGTATCTATTCAAGTGTATATTACAGACAAACATGTATCTGTATACATGTACAGACATGTCCCCATGCACTTTATTCGATATTTATATATTTATATGAAAGAAAAGCAAGAGCCATTTATGAAGACACTCAGTATACACATGTGTGCATGTTTGTATCATATCGATTTAAATGTGAATTCATGTTCTAATGTTTCTATGACCTTCTATTGCTGTCAAAGCAGATTAAAATGTAACAGAACTATCACTTCTTTAAATAAACTGGAAGTTGATCTGATTTTATGGGAAGACTCTAACACAAATCTATGAGAGTTGTGAAAACAATGGTCCTTATATATAGTTGAATGATCTTAATTAAAATGGTGTCTTCGGGACCTTTGTTTAGTCTGGGGACTTTCTGACTACTGAGGCTTTTTAAATATACCCTTCACCCCAGTGAAACACAGTCCTTGAATGATTTATGGATTTGTAATTAAAGAACTCAGTCTACTCAGTACTATTAAAATAGAGTAACCAGCCTTTCTCTACTCTAAGTTGAATAGTAGATTTTTCTATATTTAAAGAAAGGGCTTAAATGCCATAATTAGGGAACACGCATTTTAAAACATACTTAATCTCTTGGCCACAGCGCCATCTCATGGTCATTTTTTAAAGTGCTACCATAGCCAAATGGAACTAAGTTACTGTACTGCTTTGGCAAAGGGTGCTCCTGCCAGTCGTGTATCAATGAAACGTATTTAAGAAGTGTAAAATTATTCTGTGCCATATGTAACAAAAAGTTAAGGTTGTTTTATGTAATTATTTTATCAAGACTATTCTAAAATATTTCAAGAAATAATGAATAATTGTAAATAAAATATACCAAAAATAAATGCGATTTTAAGTCCATAGCTGTGTCTACTAAAGAGAGTTGCCCAAAACCTTCCAGGCTGGGAACTCCAGGTATCATTGAGATACTTCGAGAGCACAAAGCCTGTGCTTCTGGAGCTCAGTCAGAGCTAGGACCCACCTGGTTGAGTTAGAT
Source organism: Eonycteris spelaea (assembly GCA_003508835.1). Taxonomy (NCBI): domain Eukaryota; kingdom Metazoa; phylum Chordata; class Mammalia; order Chiroptera; family Pteropodidae; genus Eonycteris; species Eonycteris spelaea. The sequence goes on from PUFA01000154.1 coordinate 350,422, forward strand.
TTATGGTCATGATCCGTTTTTTTTAGTTATCTGCAACAACAAATGCTCCATGCTGAATCACTATGTCTGGTTCCACAGCCTAGGACATAGAGAATCCGTTGCTGCTGTACCCCCAACACATGCACACAGGTACATGTGATACGTTTGTACGGGTGTACCCCAAGACACAGATAGTGCATTCACATGCACATGCACGTGCACACACGCCCTCATATGCATTTTTACAGGAGCTAGTTTCAAGAATTAAAGTAAACCAAGGCAACACTGTATCCATTGAATTAACTGGAAAGTTGCCCTGTATTCATCATTTCACCTTTAAATGCAGGAAGATTCTATAAAATAGGGACAGTAGGTATCTTTTTCAGGTGTTCATAGCTCCACATAATACCATGCTCAGACATTAAACTGGTTGCTTTGCTTGCTTTACTGACAGAACACTCACAACGAGGCTAAAAGGTAGGTATTATTATTCCCTCTTTTCCATAGATCAAGAAACTGGGATTCAGAGCAGTTAGTAACATACTCAGGATCACACAGCTGGCAAGAAAAATGGAGAGTTCAAGCCGGGTAATCTGAGTCAGAAGCATAAATGCTTTCCCATTCTCAATCCAGGACAGGAAAAAGAACTCTGGGTTCAGATCCAAAAGATGCAAGTCTCCATCTAGCTTCCCTGCTCACCGATTATGTAAACTTAATAACTCTGTGCCTCAATTTTATTGTCTCTAAAATGGAGCTACTAAAACCTGTACTGGCTAACTGGCAAAGTCACTTAAATAAGATCATGGCTATGGCTGTGCTTGATAACTTGTAAATGTTATAAATGTTATAAATGTGTTGTTATAAAAAAGAAAAAACCAAAGCATCTATATTTTATTAGCCATCAGAGCAAACTCTAGACAAAATTGTGAGATAGACAATATTTTTCAACAGCTTTACTATTCTTTCTATGAATACTTCTCATTTTTAAAACTTTTTTTCTTCTGCTTTGTCCTTACCATGATGCAGAGTTCCTTTCATTGGTATTCTTTTTTTCTGCTTCCATCAAAACTTACCGATTTTATGTCATTCCCTCTCTGTTAGAGCGCTAATAAGCAATTCAAGCCGATAGACCATTCTATCACTTAGATCCTTGCAGCTCTCCACCACAATAATTTCAAAGGCAGAAACAAAGGGAAAAATTTAGGTACCAGGTAGACAAGTGAGAAGAAATTTGGGGACAAGAAATGTTTTCCTTGTATCATTCAAATGGCCCAGAGAAAAACAAGTACCTTCAGACACTACTTAATTCATATAAAGTTTTAGAACTTTGCACTGAATTTTAATCCACAATAATGATGGTTTTTAAAAGAAACATCAGTAGTTTTTAAAATTTTATTCTAAACTTAGAACAATAATATTACTAAGGTTTTTCTCAAGTTTTATAGTCGATGGTTATTTGCCACAGCAAGTACACAATTAGACAAAACTTCTTTGTTAAATTTTTTTATTATTTTTGCAGGTGGTTTGCAAAAACAAACAATTTCCTTATTTTCCCTTAATGGTGTAGACACCAATCTTAGCCCTGTTCTTCCTTTTTGATATTTAACACTAGTATGTCCACCTAAGCCAACACTTTATGGGAAGATTTCACAGCCATTTGGAACCTCAGGACTTGCTGTGATTCCATTGCAGAAGACTAAGGAAGGAAACCTAGATATCATCTGCTACTACTGTCTCAACCTGGACAGGTCAAAGTCACTTCTTCCTAGAGAGTATAATAAAGGATCTGTAGTCAATGATCTTTGCAGGTTGTCTCTTCTTGTTCTGCGTTTATCTGAATACTAAGAAGTCCAGTCAAGACTTTAATGAACCAAGGTGTAGCTTCATGTTGACAGAGTATTCTGGAACTCACAACTCTCACATTCTCTAAATCCTTTAAATAAATTTCAAATAAAAAAAAAAAAACAGCTTTAAATTTTACATGGGAATCTTATGAAAAAAAATTGAATTGTTAATGACCCAAAGAGTTTCTAAGATAAGACCAAGAGTCAGATATCAACATAAATTATTTCTACTGTGACATTTTTCTCACAGTCGACCACAGTTTAACTACAAGAAGATAGGGGGTTGTTCTTTTGAAAAGTCCCCAGACTTTCTGAAGATTAAGTGTTCTAACTATTATTTGAGTTCAAGTCCCTTGAAGGGTTAAAATTTAAAAGCCCAAATGGATTTAAAATTCATGATGCGGTGAAGTTCTCTTTTTAAAAGCTAAATATTTGTTGAAAGTAAGCCAAGGTCGTGTAAGTTTTTATTTATAATTAAGATTATGAGATCTTAAAAGGGTGTTTATTCTGGCTTCTGAAGAACAGTACAATTTGTACTTCCTGTCTTGCATTTATTTCAGATACTGAAAGTTAATAGTACGTTATTATTCAGATGATCCTGTCTGTGTTGGGATGACCCCAAGTGCAGAGCTGAGACATAAACCTGGGCGCAGGCTGTTCATGTGGGAAGTGATCTCAGGAAACAGATGGAATTAGAGAAATAAAAGTCTATTTAAGGGTATGATATCAAAGGTACTGCAGACAATTAGGATCAATTCTATTAGTAATGGATGGTGACTTGGAACTCTTCACCACATATGCAACTAAAATCAACATTAGGCCAAAGACACCTGGTTGAGAACTCTCACAAATGTTTTGCCCCTTTGTGGTCAATCAGGGTCTCAAAAATCAACATGCCTCTTCAATAGATGGTAGTATTATTATAGTTAGTTACAATTTTTAAATAAACATATATTCATATTATACAATCATGCCACTATTCAAGTTCTACATTCTATAACCCAGGGTCCACAATGGGGATATATATAAAAAAAAGAATATCCAAAAGATGGGAATTAAGTCAACATAAATAAGCAAACCAAGGATTTTTAAAGAAAAGAAACAAGGAAATTAAAAAGTAATAGAATAATGATTAAAATGAAAAGTAATTTGCTAGTATGCACACATTTAATAATTTGTCTATATCCATAAGTAATTTTTAAAAATGAGACAGTGGAGTTTTTTCCAAATTATCAGAAAAATTGGAAGTGTTAGTTATTCATGAGTGATTGATTATGAGAAATTTAAGACAACTAAACATTTTCAAGACTGAAGAACAAGAAGAGTGATTTGCATGAAAATGTCACACTATACTCATCATTCAAATAAGATCACCAGAGAATTCACTATGATTAATTCATCCCTGCACTTGTTTACAGTAGAATGTGGAAACTCTGACTCACATTTGGCCCTCTACCAGATTAACCTGACCAAGTCCAGAAGCTCATCAGAACCCTCAAAATAATTAAATATTGTCAATCTTAGATTTGTAATCATAATAATGGTGCAATATTAAGTAATTTAAATTTATATTAAGCATAGTAAATAAAGCAAGCAGTGAGTGCATTTGTATAAATTTGGGCTTTGAGGAATTTGCTGTAATAACTTTAAAAGGCAAATTATTTCCCCTTTGGTGAGTAATATTTTTAATTTGAATTCAGTAACAGCTTACATTGCTAATGGCTTTGAGTCCTACTTGGTTTTAAGAATTCAGGCTCAGCCACTTATAAGTAGATGATAATGTGTTTATAAAGCATAAATTAGCAATGTTTGACTTTTTTTAAAGCAATGAAATTAAATCCAGAACCATCCAATCTACCTTCCTTACTATAGGAGAGAAAGCAGAAGAATGTAAAAGAAAGATGCCTATGTCAATATTTACTTACATTCCAACAACTATTTTGTGCTATTTTGTGTTATCACCGTGATGTCTATTTATGTCTCATTATAACCAATGAGAAAACTGAGTCTCAGAGGGAAACTTGCCCAATTTCACCAAATTAAGGACTAGAATCAGAATTCAAGTGCAGATCTGTATGACTTTTAAACTTTTACTGTTTCCTATTTCCACTATGTCAAAGGTCCAGAAAACATTTTCTATAAAGGGCCAAAGAGTATGTATTTTGGGTTTTGTAGACCATACAATGTCACAACCATTCAACTCTGCTGTTGTAGTATGAAAGCAGCCATAGTCAATAAACAAATGAGAGGATGTGGCTGTCTTCCAGTAGAAATGTGTTTACAAAAATAGGCTGTGGACCAGATTTGGCCCATGGGCCATAATTAGCCAATCTTTGGGCTACACTATCCAATAAGAAAAATAATAATAATTACAACAAATACAACAACTACAACATATATAACTACTATAATCATAACGATTTATTTGAGCCTTTATTGAATGCCACGTATTGTGTTATGTCTTTTAATATATCATTTTATTTCGTCTTTACAATATTAACACAATTTCAACTTCCTACCATTATTATCTCTCTTCTGTAATAAGGAAAACAGAGGTTAAGTGGCTTGCCCAAGCTCACGCATAGTAGTAAGCTGAAGAGCTGGGTTTTAAATCAACATCCATTTTTTTCAGCTATTTGCTCTGTTTCTTCCTTGATGCGAAAAATGCAAGAGCACACCACCATTATATCTGCATTATGTCTGAGACTGCCTTGCCTAAGTTAAACTGAAGAATGAAGCTCAATAGAGCTCTAAACTTGTGAAGGTACAATTTCTCCTTAAGTACCTAACTTGTAAATTAGTCTTTTCCAAATAAACAGAATTTGAATCCATAAGTACAGTTCACCATCAATATTATTCTCTATATAAAGTATCATTCCTGATCTTATAAGGTACATCATGATATAATGATTGCTCTCTCTTCTCTTGGCACATCTTTATGCCCAGAGATTGTACCTAACATTCTCTTAAATAAAAGTTCCTCTTAAATGAAAGGAAAAATGAATAAACTCTATATTATTCATGCCAGAATAATTATGGTCGAAAATAAATTTCTGATGTATTCTTTCTACTTCTTACACTAATGAATAAAAAAATAAATTTAGGCTGAGAAAAAATACTATTTAAAATGAGTGTTAGATATGCTGATTAGTTGGAAAAATCTCCCTCAAGTTTGTTCAGAGAACATGGAGTTTATTTTCAGGATACACATAAAAATGAGTAAGAAGGAATCACTAAAATCAAATAATCCTTCCAGAAGCCAGATAGTAAAAACACGACCAACTTTGTACTGAATCTAAGGCTGCCTGAGGTTACACAAGCACAAGTTCCTCTAATTTCTTTAGGTAATTTGATCACCATAGGACTCAGCTACTCTTTCAGCTTGTTCTTCTCTGTGTCTCTTTCACTCTTTCTAGTTTCTCCTTACTTTTAACATCTTCTTTCATGGTCCACCATGACCTTTCTCTACTTCATGGACTTTCATCTTCTACACCTGCCACTAATTACTTGACCTTTTCTATACTTCCCTGTCCAGATTTCTAGGAGAGAGTGATCAGTTGATCCAGGTTCTTTCTGTTTGACAAAGATTTTGTTCTGAGCCTCCTCTTATAATCTCATAACCAGAGTACAGCCAGATGACCTTCCAATTCAATCAACTGTGGTGGACTGTGCAGAATGTTCTGCCTGCTAGATCACGTGGACAGAAGAAGAGTTTTCCACAAGAGGCTAAGAACTGTCCAGCACTGTGTCTAATCAACACCTATCTGAAAAGAGAAAGAGTTTATTGACTAAAGCTCCTGTAAGAGTAGCCATCAAATAGCTCCTTCATTTCTTACTTTATATTTTTTCCTTCTAAGACAACTATTTCCAATTTCCTATCTGTTACCTAGTCTATAAACCAGATTTTCACACTTTAAAGAAACTTCACACTTGAAAGAATGTCACTGAAGGTGAGCCAGCCAATTTTCTTTTATGGGGTAATCTGTAAAGTAGTCATTGCTAAAATAATGCAGGAGTCTAAATATAAAATCCATGAAATAAAATGGACAAGAGATGAACAAAAGTCAATCATGCTTTTTCAACACTTGCCCTGGAATTATGATTTGATTACCTCAACAAGGAATCACAGTGCACTGTGATTAAAATAGCCATGTTACAATATAAAGAAAATTAGAAAATTCGAGAGGAAAAATCTGCCAAGCCTCTGTAGAGGAGAAAATCATTTAGTAGCTGAATTAGAAACATTTATGTTTTGGGCTGAAGTAGTCCTGCAACTACTAATCCGCCAATGTTATGAAGACATACCTAGAAATAAAAGCACAGGATGTACCTTTAGCCCTCAGCAAGATGCCCAGGTTACACCTGTGAGTAGAGAAGAGCATGGATTTATCTACAAACCAGAACTTTAAGAAGACATGAGGGAATTGACTATATGACATTAATAAACAACAAGCTAATAAAATATTTCCCCCTGCAGTAGAGCAAGAATTGTTTAAGTTATTCCATATTCCTTAGATTCAAAATGACAAGAACTTACTTAATTGAACTTGGGGACTTTAATTAGTGAATCTTGCAACAATTCAAAGTTCATGGTAATGCCATTATGGGGAGGTTGTATTTTAAACATAATACTAAAAGATTTAAAAAGGGGTTAGAAAGAACATTGGCTTACAAGGTACATAGATGACTTCAAATTCTGCCTCTACTATTTACTGGCTGTACGAAAAATTTATTTAACCTCTGTGAGCTTCATCTGTTAAATAAGAATGAAAACATCTATGGAGTTGTAAAAATTAGAGGTACACTCTTGAATAGAATTTGGCCTATTATGGAACATGTGATGATTATTAACATTACTAGCTAGAGCGCAAGGAAGTAACTCTGCTTGTTGAGAGGACCCGCCTGCCTAGATCCCACAGAAATGGGGACAAAAAATGAAAGCAAAAGGACCACTAGAGTTAACTAGCCATGAGCAAAAATTACATATGCAGTCTGACAAGCCTCGCAAACTAATCTAGTCCCATGTTGTTTTTCCCCTTATGTTTATATAATATAGCGAGTTATCAAGGGAGAAAAAAAATCAACTATTGTTTGAGGCTTTTCACTGGTATGGACTTAAAAAGGAGGCATCTTTTTTCCTTACTGACACCTATCTCTAAAGGTGTGTCATGTTAGAAGCAGAGAGGATGGGGACTAATGCTTTGAACCGCAGTTGGGGTGATGACCTGCACCAAGGGTGCCCTGAGACTCAGAAAAGTACAGAGGTAAACACTTATACAAGTGACAAAGATCTGCACTCTGCCCCAACCAGGATCCTGTCAGGCTGCCAGTGAATGGCAGAAAACAGAAACTCAGACAGCTTAATAAAAGAATTCCAGGCCTAATATTGGCATGGAGGGAAGGAACTGCCCATCCTCCCTCCATGATGCAACCATAAACATTTCAAAGTTTTTTGATTCTAACCTTTGGATTTTTGTAAAGTAAGGGGATGGGCGTACTGGTAACAGTGATCGAACTGCACTTTTCACCAACCTGTGAGGATGGAAGGGGGAAATTCAGGCCCAGATTTATTTTTACTTAGAAAAATAGGCAATTTTGTTTTTTGCTCTTAAGTGACATAATAAAAAGAAAAAAATGAGAGAAAATTACATTTACTTTTCATATCTGCCCTTTGATGATAGAAGTCACTATCAGTCATACCTGCCTACAGAAGGTCACCTCATTCTGTTCTAGTTAAACTGTTCCTGGGCAGAATAACCCTGTTCTCACAGAGGAATTCTTATACCACTGGCTGACACTATTTTGTCATCAGCTGTCCAGCAACCTCAGCTCTCTAGAACAGAACTGTAAAGAGAAAAGTGTGAAAAGAGCTTCTAAGCAGCCAAAATAATTTTCAGCATGGCCATAGATACAACACTACCCTTTATTCCAAAGAAAATGCCCTCAAGTCTTAGAGCAGAGTCAGTCTATTGGTATAATAGCAAATATTATGTCACCTAGGACCTATAAACTTGAAGTCCTTGGGATTATTGTAAGGGTCAAGGGATGAGGTGCCAGTTAAAACTGTTGTCTTGTTTCTTATTACAAAATAGAATAGAAAAAGAAAATAGGAAAGTAGGGAGGAAATAGGAACTAAAGAACAGCAGGGGTATGTGACCATCATACAAGAAAACTACAAAGCGGGTAGTGAAAGAAAGTCACAGTAGGCCAAACAGCTTCATTCCTGGCTACAAATCCCTCAGGCTTCAAAGAACCCCAAACAATGGTGCTCAGTCTTCGGAATACCTAGAGAGTTGATTTAAAGTACAGATCCCCTTCTGGAATGCTCTTTGGGCCTGTCTAGGCTTGGACCTAGGAATATGAAGATTTTTATAAGACCCTGGGTGTCTTTTCCAGGAAACATTGACCCAAGGTTGTGACTGCATCCCTGTTATTCATTCCTTTACTAAGGTTTTTTAAAAACACACCCAGGTACTAAATTGTATGCTGCGAATAAAGAGATGACAGAAACATGGTCTCTGCCCTCAAGACCACAGCCTTGTTGGAAATATAAATGAGTAAATAAAATCTGCAATAGTGTCATCAATGCTACATCGGCATATATTCATATATAGACAAGCCACACACTGGTGACATGAAGAAAAGAATGATAAACTCTACTTCGGCAGGGCTGAGAAGCTTTCACTGATGAAATGTTTAGGTTGCATAATGAACGAGTATGTATTCACTAAGCTGACATGAGAGAAAGGGCATTTTAATAACAGATGAGCTCAGAGGTGGGAAAAGTAAGGCCATTCAGTGAACTGTAAGTCTTCCATTGAGAATGAAGGAGAGAGAGAGGAATAGCAAAAGATGAAGTGAAGATGTACATGTAGATAGTAGCCAAATCAAAGAGAATCCTAAACTGAAAGCTTTTATGTTAAGAATCTCTCCTGTGGGCAGTAGAGATGGAATTGATGAGATAACATGTAATTAAATCTGCACAAGTGGGGAGCCTGCTATTAAAGGTGAATGTGTTGAAAGCAAAAGTATCAACAATTACAACTGTACAGACCAGAGCTTTAGCTAAAGCAATGGTAGCAAGAGTGAAGAAGTATAAAATGTTGAAACTGTTTGCTAATATAAAGGAAGAATTAGAGACTGGAGAACTATAGCATCAAGCCCTCTGGGAACTATCATACAACAGGCCCATAATCTTTAACCTCAATTTCAAAATTTTTTATCCTCAATTCCAAAGCCAAAAAGCTCTGGACACTAAAAAATAATTCTTAATAACTGATTTTCTAGCAAAACCTGACCTTTCCTAAATTCTTCTGTGGCAAAACCTGCCCTGAAATGACATGAAACTATGCATGATTTTTAGTAATACCACTTGGTATGGCTATTTGCATGTTTTGCTGCAGAAATATTAAAGTATATTATTCCTGTGATCTGTTCTAGATTCTGCTGACAATGTTATGGAATGTATGGTTTAAGGTTCAGATTACCTTTATAAAACCAGAACAATCTGAATTCATATAAGCAGAGAAAAGAGGAGATCAACAAGACTTAGCCATGACTATAGTGTAGAGGAAGAAATATTATTTCCAGCTTGGGTTTAGGACAATAAAAACTATCACTATCCAGAATGGGGAAGAATGAGCTCCCAAAATAAGGAACATTCTATAGGAGTTTAGGACTTTTCCAATTCAAATTATTCACTTTTTAAAATTTGTGTTTAAATAAGTATATTATACATACCTAGAAACCACACGCCTGGAATATTTCAAACCACTTCAAAAATAAATAAGTGAGAACAGAAACAATGCCTTATATTGCCGTAGTACTTTAGAGCTTACAGAGGGCTTTCCTATAATTATTGTTCTCAGTCCTCTGAACAAACTCAAAGCACTTTTGTTTGCATGTGTTCATATTTAACTAAATCTTCATTTCAGAATAAAAAGCATTTAATTTATTTTTCACATGTTTCAAAAAATATATTCAATATCAGAAAACCTTCTATGTTCAGGGAAAGGCTTGATATTCTGGGGAAAAGAATCTAAGAGCTACATGTGGTCTAATTAATTACATTCCCACATCGATGTGAAAAATGTTGAAATCTATACTGAATTGAACAAACAATACAGCATTACGAAACTACTGTAAAAAGAAAAAAGTAACCTGTACCTCTCTCCCTTCAAGCAGTCTAACAATATGATTTGAGCACTATTTTCTTTCAATCAATCATTAAATTTTTCTCCCTTCTAAAAAGTGCACAATAATCTATAATTGCATATCTATTAATCTCAATTTTATTTATATCTCAATCTCCTGAGTCACAAACAAATTTATTTGTTCCATTCTTGATTGCATTTTTCTTTAAAATCGTATGTTTTCAGATGGTTCCATGGTACTTTGCAGTGCCATTGTCAACTGGAAATGCTAAATGTCGTCTCAGTTAACCTACATCTCTGACGAAGCTCGTATTAAATGGCACACGTGTTGCCAAAATGAAGAAAAAAGCATTCTTGGCAAAAGTTGTCAGTCTTAACTGTAACTTTTTTAAAGTTATGTAAGTAATTTAAGATTATTTCTTTGTTGGAAAAGATTCAAATATACAGTAGCACACAGCAAAATAAAAAAGTCTCCTTTACAGCTGTTTAGGCTCTCCTACCTCACGCCTCAGACAATAGTTTGGTGTAAGTCATTCCATTCTGTATATTCCAACAGTAGTTCAAAAGAAGAATTTGATTGTGATTATCTTTCCTTTCAAGTTCTCTCTTCTCTCTTCTTCTCTCTCTCTCTCTCTCTCTCTCTCTCTCTCTCTCTCTCTCTCTCTCTCTCTCTCTCTCTCTCTCTCTCTCCTCCTGTCTCTCTCTCCCTCCCAAGTCTACCACTATCATCTTTACCACTACTCTATCTCTATCTCTCAATACTTGTAATATCTTTTCCATAAGAACATCCTGTTGGCTTGATCTTCAAAATATATCCATCACCCACACTGCTACCACCTTGGACTGAACCACCAACTTCTCTCAATTGGATGGCTGCAACAACCTTCTTCCTGGTCTACTAGCTTTTGTTCTTACCCTACTCTAACAATCTATTCACAACACAACAGTGAGAGGATGCTTTTGAAAACAGTTTTCTGCTCAAAAGCCTCCAATGGCTTCCTATTTCATGCAAAGTAAAAGGCCCAGTCATTTTGGAGCCTAGAAATTCCTATTCAATCTGCCCCAGCAGTTATCTCTCTGAAATCATCTTCTGCAAGTCTTCTGGCTCTGTCCAGCCACACTGTCTTCCCCGCTGTTCTGGAATATGCCAGGTCTGAGTACACTTAGGGTCTCCAGAATGAACACAGCTCTACCAATACCTTGATCTTAGCCCTGAAAGACACATTATGAGTGTTTGACCTCCAGAAAGGAAAAATAATAAATTTGTGTTATTTAATCCACTTACTCGATGGCAATTTTTTACATAAGAAGAAACTAATACATAATCTGCCCTTTATTTCATAGTAGCACCTTTTTTAGATATACACGGTAAAAGTGCTTCCACCATTGAAATTTCACTATGTTCCTACTAAATGTGTGATTGTTTGCTTGCTTGCTTATTTATTTATTTGCTTATGTATTTGTTTGTTTCTATTTTATAAAACATGGAAGCTGGAAGACTGGCCTATTCGGTAAACATAATACATATAAAAATAGATATTCAAATAGAGAAAGGACAGAGAAAAAAAGGATTACTTATCCAAATTTACTGAAATTATCCCATGGGCCAAATATGATAATCATGATGTGCATTGTGCCACTAAGAGGTACAAAGGAAAGAGGTTCATTCAATGATTGAATTTATGACTATGATTACTGATTACCCATCAGCCAGTGCAATTATTGATCTACCATCTGCTATTCAACAGCACTATACTAAATGCTGAGTAACACAAAGAGCATCAAGATGGGTTCACATTTTTTTACAACCGGACTAATAGACCAGAGCTTATGAGTGAACAATGTGATACAGTATAGCGTTTTCACTAGTCATAAGGACATCAGATCAGAGTATATGTACTAGAGTGAGGGCTTCATTCAGGACCTGAATGGAGGACTGGAAGATTGAGATGGGTGAAGAGGGGATAGAAGGGCATCTTAGTCAGGAAAAACAGCAGGAGCAAAAGCTAAAAGAGAAAATGAGCATAGCAAGAGTGAGGGACAGTGAGGAAATTAGCTTGGTTACATCATAAGGCTTGATAGGGGTCAATGGAAAATAAAGTCGAATGGGTATGTCATAGCTTTTTAATTATGAGTTTTAAAAGCCAGACAGAAGCATTTGAACTTGATAAAATAAGAATAGAGAGCTGTACTAATTCTTCCCATTTTGTTTGGAAATTTTTCAAATATCAAAAACAATTGAAAGAATTGTATGCTAAACATCATGTGGTGTCTACAATTTACAAGTTATTATGTTCATTTTTTCCCTATATGCTCATGCCTATACCTGGCTGTTAATTCATCTTGCATGTTTATTTTTTTTAATTGCAATAGATTTTTAATTCTTATTCTTTCAGATGAATCTTGAACTACTTTTCAAGTTCAAAAAGAATACCCTTGGAGTTCCAGTCAAAATGGTGGGATAGGTAAAAGGAGGGTTCATCTCCTCCCAGGACTGCATTAAAATTACAACCAAATTATAAAACAAACAACTTGGAGAATCACCTGAGTTGTAGCTGATCATAACACATACATCAAGAATATAAAGAAAAAGCTAGATCGGGACTGGTAGGAGGTACGAAGATGGGAAGCGGGCTGGTCCCAAACTCATGTGTGGCAGTTGAGCATCGAGAGAGAGAGTGTGACTGTAGAGGCCCCTTTGAAGGAACAATGGGACCTAGCCCCATGCAGGGATGCCCTAGCCCAGGATTCCAGTCTCAGGAAGAGGAGTCCCCACAAAATGTAACTTTAAAAACCAGTGGGGACTCTGGCCATCTGGGAAAGACAGAAGGAACCTGAAAACCTAGGCATTCCCTTAAAGGACCCATGCACAGACTCACTCATTAAAGACACTCACCCTAGGTGCCAGTGGAGGATCAGAAGGTCTGGAGGCACAAGAGATGTACAGGGAAAGACTGAGTTGTGTGGCACCAGGGCAAAAGCTAGAGTGACAGCCAGCATCGCTCCTTTTGAAATACTCAAAGTGATGAAAAATAACCTACAACCAAGATTACTCTATCCAGCAAGACTATCAATTAAAAATTCAGAAGAGATAAAGAGCTCCCCAGACAGGAAAAAGCTAAAGAAATTCATTACCAACAAGCCAGAATTCTAAGATGTGTTAAGGGAACTTCTGTAAAAGGAAATAAAGGGGAGAAAAACTCATAAATACAAATACTAAAATAGCGATGACTCTGTACCTATCAATAATCACTTTCAATGTAAATGGATTAAATGCTCCAATAAAAAGAAATAGGGTTGCTGAATGGATAAGAAAACAAGGCCCATACATATGCTATCTACAAGAAATCCACTTCAGATCAAATGATATACACAGAATAAAAGTAAAGGGATGAAAGAAAACATTTCATGGAAGTGGAAATTTTAAAAAGCTGGAGTAGCAATATTTGTATCAGACAAAATAGACTTCAAAACAAAGGCTATAATAAGAGACAAAGGAGGGCATTATGTAATGATAAAGGGATCAATACAAGAGGACATAACCCTAGTAAACATATATGCATCCAACATAGGAGCACCAATGTATATAAAGCAATTATTGACCAATATAAAAGAGCAATTGACAATAACACACTCATAATAAGAAACTTTAATACCTCACTGACACCTATGAACATATCTTCCAGACCAAAAATCAATAGGGAAACAGCAGCCTTAAATGACACAGTAAACTGGTTGGACTTAATTCATATTTTTAGAGTGTTTCACTGCAAAGCAGCACATGGAACATTTTCTAAGATAGAATACAAAATATGTCTCAATAAATTAAGAAGGCTTATTTGTATATGTATCTTCTCCAACCACAATGGTATGAAACTAGAAATCAACTACAAGGAAAAAAAACCTGAAAAATATACAAACACATGGAGGCCAAACAACATGCTATTAAACAGTGAATGGGTTAATAATTAAATCAAGGAAGAAATAAAAAGATACTTAGAGACAAGTAAAAATTAAAACACAACTCAAAATCTATAGGACACAACAAATTTGTTTTAAGAGAGAAATTTATAGCAAAACAGACATAGCTCGAGAAATAACAAAAAGCTCAAATAAATAATGTAAACTTACACTTAAAAGAACTAGAAAAAGAACAGATAAAAAAGTGAGTAGAAGGAAAGAAATAAAAAGATCAGAGAGGAAATAAAATAGAGTCTAGAAAAACAATGGTTCTTTGAAAGGATAAACAAAATTGATAAACCTTTAACCAGACTCATCAAGAAAAAGAGTAAGAAACCCAAATAAATAAAATCAGAAATGAATGGAGAGAAGTAACCACAGACCCCACAGAAATAAGAAAAAAGATTATAAGAAAATCCTACAAGTAATTATATGCCAACAAAATGTACAATCAGGGTGAAATAGATACATTCCTAAAAACATATAATCTCCCAAGACTGAGTCAAGAGGAAACAGAAAATCTGAACTAACCAATTACCACCAATGAAAGCTAATCAGTAATCAAAAACTTTCAAAAAACAGAAGTCCTGGATTGGACGATTTCATAGTTAAATGTTACCAAACAGTCAAAGAACTTATACCTATCCTTTTCAAACTATTTCAAAAAATCCAAGAAGAGGGAAGTCCCCCTAACTCTTTCATGAGTCCTCCATTACCCTGATTCCAAAACCAAGCAAAGACAGTACCAAAAAGAAAAACATGAGCCGATATCCATGATGAACACTGATGCAAAAATCTGCAAAAACTATCAACAAACTGAATTCAGCAATACATTAAAAATAGCATACATCATGAGCAAGTTGGATTCATTCCTTGGATCCAAGGTTAGTTTAATATCTGCATATCAATGAATGCAATACACCACATTAACAAATTGAAAGATAAAAATCATATGATCATATCAATAGATGCAGAAAAAGCATTCAATGAAATCCAGCATCCATTTACAATAAAAACTCTCAGCAAAGTGGGATTAGAGGGAACATACCTCAACATAATAAAAGGTATATATGACAAACATACAGCTAACATTATACCCAATGGAGATAAGCTAAAAGCATTTTCCTTAAGATCAGGAACAAGACAAGGATGCTCACTTTCACTACTTCTACTCAACATAGTATTTGAAGTCCTAGCTATAGCAATCAGACAAAAAAGGAAAAAGTAAAAACATTCAAACTGGAAAGGAAGAGGTAAAACTGTCATTATTTGCAGATGACACGATACTCTCTAAAGAGAACCCTAAAGATTTCACCAAAAAAAACTAATAAATCCAGTGAAGTAGCAGGATACAAAATTAATATTCAGAAATCAGTTGCACTTGTATACACAAATGATGAACTATCAGAAAGAGTAATTAAGAAAACAATCCCATTTACAATTTCATCGAAAACAATAAAACATCTAGAAATCAAATTAAGCAAGGAGGAAAAGACCTGTTCTCAGAAAATTATAAATTATAAATTGAAGAAAATATAAGTAAATAGAAGCATATACCATGGTCATGTGTGGAAAGAATCAACATTGTTAAAATGCCCATACTATTCAAAGCAATCCCGTGGTATTTTTCAGAGAACTAGAAAAAGTAATCCAAAAATTTATATGGAATCATAAAAGGTCCCAAATATCCATGGCAATCTTGAGAAAGGAGAACAGAGTTGGAGGTAACACTACCTCATATCAAAATATATTACAAAGCTACAGTAATCAAAACAGCATGGCACTGGCATAGAAACAGACACATAGATCAATGAAACAGAATAGGGAGCCCAGAAATAAATCCATGCTTATATGGTCTTTAATCTATGACAAAAGAGGCAAGAATATACAATGGGGTAAAGACAGTCTCTTCAACAAAGAGTATTGGAAAAACTGGACAGATACATGCAAAAAAAAAATTGGATCTGGACCACTTTTTCATACCATAGACAAAAATAAACTCAGAATGGACCAAAGACATAAATGTAAGAACCACAATCATAAAACTTCTAGAAGGAAACATAAGCAGTAAACTCTCTGATATTGCTATTAGTAATTTTTTTTCTGATATATCTCCTCGGACAGGGGAAGCAAAGAGAAAATAAACAAATAAGACTACATCAAACTAAAAAGTTTTTTCGCAGCAAAGAAACCCATCAACAAAATGAAAAGACAACCTACTGAATAGGAGGAGATATTTGCCTTTGATACATCTGACAAGGGGTTCAATTCCAAAATGTATAAAAAACTCGTCCAACTCAACAACAACAAAAAATCAATTTAAAAATGGGCAGAAGACCTGAATTGGCATTTCTCCAAAGAAAATATGCAGATGGCAATAGATATATGAAAAAATGCTCAAGATCACTAATCATCAGAGAAATGCAGATTAAAACCACAATGCAACGTCATCTCACACCTGTCAGATTGGCTATCTTCAATAAATCAAAAAACAACAAATATTTGCAAGAATGTGGAGAAAAGGGAACCCTCGTACACTGTTGGTGGGATTGTAAATTAGTGCAGCCACTATGAAAATAGTTTGGAGTTTCCTCAGAAAATCAAAAATAGAACTACCTTTCGACCTAGCAATTGCACTTCTGGATGTTAATCCAAAGAAAACCAAAACCACAGGTTCATAAAGATTAACACACTCCTATGTTCACAGCAGCACTATTCACAATGGCCAAGATAAGGAAGCAAATTAAATGTTCACCAATAGTTGATTGG
The DNA here is from genome assembly GCA_003508835.1 of Eonycteris spelaea. Lineage (NCBI taxonomy): Eukaryota > Metazoa > Chordata > Mammalia > Chiroptera > Pteropodidae > Eonycteris > Eonycteris spelaea. Next base: position 367,127 of record PUFA01000154.1, read on the forward strand.
ATAAAGAAGTTATGGAATAATGGAATATTACTCAGCCATTAAAAATGAAATCTTACCTTTTGCAACAACATGGATGGACCTAGAGGGTCTTATGCTGAGTGAAATAAGTCAAACACAGAAAGATAAATACCACATGATTTCTCTTATATGTGGAATCTAAGGAACAAAAGAAACAAAGAGAACTAAATGAAAACAGACTCACAGATCCAGAGAACAAACTGGTGATTGCCAGAGGAGCGGGCGTGTTGGGTGAAGAGTAAAAAAGGTGACGAGATGAAGAAGTACAAATTAGTAGCTACAAAACAGCAACAAAGATGTAGAGTACACCATAGGGAATATAGTTAATATTATTGTAATGGCTGTGTGTAGTGCCAGATGGGTGCTAGAGTAATCGGGGTGAGGAGTCACTTCATACATTATATAAATGTCTAACCATTGTACTGTATACCTGAAACTAATATAAAATAAATTAAATTTTAAAAATTAAAAATAAATAAATAAGAAAAAGAGGGGGCAAAAACATAACCCTGCTCCTCCCCAGTCTTCTCCATTTAATGTGGCACCACCACTTATCCTGTTACCCAGGCCAAAAATATAAGCATCGTTTTCAATCCTGCTCCTTCCCTCGCTCGTCACATGGTCTGTTTGTCATTCTTGACAGCTGTTCCATTACACTATATCTTGAAAACCATCATACCTCCCTACCCTCATTTAGATGTCTTCCATCTCCCACTCCTACCCTCATCCAGAGGTCCCCCTACTTCCACTCTGGCCCCACTGTTATCAGTCTGCTGCAGTCGAGCAGAGTGACCATTTAAAAAGTAAGATCATATCACTCCCTTACTCAAAACTTTCTGAGGGCTTCCTGGCATCCTTGGAATAGAATCTAAACTCCTTGCCATTTTCCTGCCAGTCTCTTCTACTTCTCTGGTCTCATTCTTCACACTCTCTACTTCACTCACTTCATTCCAGCTATTATGTCTTTCTTGCTTTTCGTCTATGTTGCCTAGAAGCCTTTGCACTTGCTCTCCTCTGCCTGGATCACTCCTCCCCAATATCTTTGCCTGGCTCACCTTCACTCCATTCTGGTCTCTATTCAAGAGGTCTTTCACCTACCTCAAAAAGCACTACCCCACCCCTTACCGCATCACTCTGTCCTCTTACCCTGCTTTATTTTTCTTCATTAGCACTCATCACTACCTGACTTTACATTATATATTTATTTGCCTTCTTTATTATTTGTCTTACCCTACTAGAATGTAAATCCATGATAATGAATCCTTGTCTTTTCTGTTTCATTTACTACTCTGTCTTCAGGGCCTAAAACAGAGCCTGGCACACGGTAGCTTATCATCACACATTAGAAGGTTGAGTAAAAAAAAAAATGAATGAAGTCATGCAAGTTAAGACTTTGGTGTTTATTCTGCAGACAGTGAAAATCTAGTAGACATCTCTCAGAGGTGAGTGACGTGGTCAGTACTTTTATTTTAGAAAGCCAGTTGGTGGCAGTGTGGGGGCTGGACTGTATGAGGAGGTAGCAGAACTAGTCAGAGGCAGTTAAAATGGTCCAGGAAATTGATACTGAACCCTATACAGAGCTGTAGGGATGGAAAAGAGGGGACTGATGACAGGGCATGACAACTTTTGCGTATCTTTAGTTTCTATTGGGAGAACTGGGTATAGTGATTCTTTTATAAGAAAAAAACAGGAGGAGGCAAGTGGGTCTAGGGAGAGCCTGGAAATACTCCATGATGTTTTTCTCCCCAGGCAAATGTCTGCCCCAGGTTTCACATCCTATCCAATGGTGCTGTTTCTCTGAGGCATGACTCTGCTGCTCTATAGATGCCCCGTTCAGTCTTAGCAAGAGTGTAGTCAGGATGGTGGTATGAGTGAGTCTGATTCTCCTTCCTGCAAATGGTCCCTTGATCTTACACACTACAAGCCACACTAAGTCACTGATTCTTTCTTGCAATGGGTACATTTCTCCATATTTAACTTCAGAGGAGACTTACTCTAACACATTCTCCTTTTTATAAGAATGCCTAGGCTCTGCCCAAGTTCTAGCCTGGGTTTACTAACAACTTAAGGGTTCAGCATCTCCCTTACCACGAGCATGTACAGGAACTCTTCTCCTCCCTCAGGTATGAGTCAGACTGACAGTGGGCACACATTCCTAGCTCAGGCATAGCAATACTGTCTAGTACTGTCTCTTGATAACTTTCTTCTTTAGCTTGGATTTTTCCTTTCTCCAAAAGTCTCCAATTCTGTCCAAGTTTTGATGAAAGGTTTTTATCTTCAAGTAAACACATTCTTACCTATCTGCTGAGCTGTTCCCTCTCTGTTTCTCACCAAGAGAATGCCAACCCAAGCCTTAGTCCAAATTTCCTCATCCTGTTTGCCATGCCCTGTGAAGTGAAATGCTGTACCATCTGTATAGCCAGATGCCCACCTCCCATAGTTTCCTCTCTCTTCCAAAGGTCCAAATGTCACCAGAATAACTACACTAATAGTTACACTATAGAGCTTCCTGTGTGCCAGGTACTGTGTTAAGCACTTCATACACACTCAATCTAATCCTTACTACACTGCAGGGGTTTCATTATTTTTGCAGATAAGGAAGCTAAGGCTTGGCAATGCTATAGAGCTTAGTAGTTAAGAGCATAGACGTAGAGTTAAACAGACCCAGGTTTGAATTCCAATTAACTGTGGACCTTCGGCATGCTAACTTAATCCTTTTAACCCTCTTTTTCCAGATTTAGAAAAGGGAGATAATATAGAGAGAGTTCATAGGGTTGCTGTGAAAATTAAGTGAAATAATGTGTTATTTCATAAGTACATAAATACTTCTTTGCTATACGTTAGACTTTGTGCTGTCAGTAATAAAAGCTCATCATATATACTATAGTCATCATCATCAACCCCATCCCAAGGTTACAGCTAGTATGTAGATGGGGCCTGAATTACAAGGATGGACAGAAGAACAGACTAGAACTATCATGTTGGATAGGTATTAGGAATATCAATACGAACTCATTAATTTTAGAATATAGAGAAATAAGTATAGAAATGTATATCGTTAGGAATGTGTGTCTGTGCCTATCTGTTTGGTGTCCCAAAAGGTCTCAGAAACAATTACATACCAACAGTAATGAGCATACTTAGCTCCCAAAATTTAATTTATCGAAATGGATCTCCTTGGAGAAACAGCTGATTCTAGCACTGGGGCAGACATAAGCCTACAACATCTTATTATTCCACAAAGAAACAAATTGCTCACAGGAAAATGAGCCACCAGCAAAATCTGAGACAATTCAAGCATCAAAATAAATAATCTTAGTAATGGAATACATAATCCACTGAAAAATAAAAATTCATGAGTACATTCTGATATTAATTGAATAAATAAATAAACAAACAAATAAATAATAGAGAAGGGAAGCTCTTCCTTACAGTAGAATGTCAGCTAATAAATGTGGAAGAAATAGTTGAGTTAGAAAAGCATCATTGACCTCTAAAACTGTTGATAAAATCTTGATAAGAAAGACTACTATTACTCAGGTAAATGGTGTGTTGTGCCTCACAGATTCTATTTCAGAGATTAAGGACTTTTTATCCCACTATTAAAACATGACATTAAAACAGTTTAAATGTCCATTATCCCCTGTGTGTAACATGGTTTTCAATCCATCCTAGATTAGATAAAGTAACACAGAAGAAGCAAATTCATGTATCATATTGAAACATTTAATAATGATATGTATTATTTGATTCAACTTTTAGTTTATTTATAATTGTGGAATTTAAAAAATCACTAGTAATTCTATTATTCACTTATATGAACACATTCAATAAATGACATTTTTGTAATTATTTTTTCCTCTTTTGTTGTTCTGATTATATGTACTGAAATGTAATTTATAGCTGTTGAATCTAATAATAAAAAACTAGAGCTTGTAATTTTGCTTTTGTGTTGATTCATGTCATCTTACAAGCAATTTCTTTTTATTATATTAGTTCAAGACAATGGAAATTACATATGTGTATTCACCACAGTCAGTTTAGGACTGATTAATGCATAAACAATCCAGTTCCCAGGGGTATTTGCTTTCTGAATAGATCTGATCTCTTTCACTGGAAGAATAAAGCATTCATTAAGGGTTTTTGTTTGTTTGTTTGTTTGCTTGTTTGTTTGATTCGAACAAGTTTTCCACTATAACCAAATTATGCTGTCAATCAGTCATTCCATTTTAAAGAGCAGTGCTAAAGGATCCCAAACGTATATGTTTCATCTTTGAAAGAATCAGTTACCCTTACTCAGGGAGAAATTATTCAAAACCACAAATTGTACACACATCTCTACAGTCATCTCACTTATACATAAATATCAAGGGACTGGGTACTTAGTGCCTCACTTCCCATTGACCAACCCTCAAAATACTGAGCTGTTTGGAGATTTAAAATTATAGACTATTTAAATCTACATAGAAGTTTGTTTTTAATTTTATTTAGCTAGAAAAACTTTTTCTCATGTGTTCTCATAAAAAGCCTTAAAATTCCTATCTCTGCTGCTACTATGCTGGCATTAAATTAGGTCTTTCACCTTGCATGCTGAACCCACACAATTCCTTCTCTCTACAAGTAGGAACAAAGTAATAAACACTTTGATTAAATAAATACTGTCAGTAGAAAACAATTTACTGCTGAGAAAAATTACCCAAATCTTGGCACAGGCAAGAGAGGTTACTGGGAGTCCCCTTAGGAGAGAATGGGTGATATCTAATGAATAATCTGGGTATTATTTGATTCTATGAAAGCATCCATCTGTGACTGACTTTCTATTGACTAAGCTGTTTTACAACTCTTTAGGGGTAAAAGTTAAGTTACAGAAAATTGATAGCACTTCAAATGATTCCTATTATAGTAATGCAAATTAATTTTATCTAGCAGAGACTATAAATCTCTGTAACTCAGGTTCCCATTTGAACCAGTTTAAATATCTTACTGAGAAAGGAGGGCAACTATTGGAGTCTAATAAAAGTTTCACAAGAATATCGGCACTAGGGTATCACTTCCGCATCAAGAAGCCTTGAAAGGCAAACTATGAAGATTCCTATACCAGTAGCAAGGGACATGTCCTATCACTTCACCATGCATGAGCAGTAAGGCTCAAGAGTGTCCCTAAGGTGACCGTTCCCTAACTTAAAACGTGCTCTTGGGTGGAGATTTACCATGCTAACGAGACGTGACACTGAAGCATGCAGTCGTACTGCGCAGGCCAAGAACGCTTCACATGCCTAATACGCTTTACCCACTAGCCCTTAAAATCCTGTCCAATTCTTCTCAAGGAGCCACCCAAACCTTTCCTTTCTTGGTGTTGGTTCCTGTGCACAAGCTTACAAACCTTTTGCTTCTTGACTGAACTTTCTTATGGCGATCTTCAATTTCATCCTGGGTGGTCACAGAACCCAGGATGCTAGTACATTGCAGGTCCTCATTTATGAATGAGTTAAGTAAAACCTTTGATTCACATACCACTTCTTATTTTACAAAATCATGCACATAACTTTTAAAAATTTTTTAGCAGTATGTGAGTTAACAATTGTTTCCTCTAAACAAGGCAGCATGGTCAAAAAAGGTGGTAACCCTTTATCAATAATAAAAATTTCCTTCGAGGAAAAGTTAGGCTTGTTGAAGGGGCTGAAACAGCTAGGTGCATGCTGATCAAAGTCCCAGGTGGAGAATGTAAATCCAGAAAAATAAAAAGTGAGCAATATTTTTGAAATTCGTGAAGAAATGCATTTATGACTTGGCAAATGATCGGAAGTACGATAAAAGCATGAATATAAATTGCTTGGAGCTTCTTGTTTGAGCATTGTGATACTATAGTATTGAAAGCTAAGATAGAGACATCAGTCATTAAGGAATTGTGGGTTCCAGATCTGGTGTGATCCAGCTCACAGCTAGGGTAGGACTCTGATTTAGAATGTTACTAATATAGCTAGGGTGCCTGCACTCATTTATGTAAACATGATTCAGCTTATTGTATCACATGTGTGGCAGAATGCACCATGTAATTTGACATTGTTAAAGTTCATGCAGTCCTCATGGAAGCACACTCCCACAATAAAGTTGGTGCCTGTCAGTATTTCATTCTCATGTCAGCTCCTCGTGCTTCTTTCAAATGGGCATTCAGCATCGAACCTTCCCTTCTTGAATCGCTGCTCTGACGTTAGTGTAGCGCAGATGAGATTGAGTATAAGCCCCAGCACTCCAGAAGTCTCCAGGGAGAAATGTTTCCCTCCACCCCAGTGTTATCCGTGGCATGTATTGGTTCACTGGACGCCTTGGAGGATTGGGATAGAATGAAGCCCCGTCCGGAGGACGGCGGGAGAGCCCTGAATGGATGCTGGAGCCAAGTGTCCGGACCACTCACCAGGAGGCAGCAGGTCGGGCATTCCTGGTGGTGCTGCGGCAGGCCAGCCTGGAGGTTCAGTACCAGGCTTAGCGATGCAGCAACTGCAACGTCAGGAAGAAGAGCTAGAAAGGCGGCTGGCACAAGCGGAACGCATGCTGTGGGGCCCTGACAGGTCGCTGCTGTTGTCCTGGTCTGGGAGTCCACCAGCAATACTGCGGCAGGTGTGGCCAGTGAGATGGCAGCAGGTTAAAGTGGGACAGCTGTTGGCTCATGGAGGTAGGGGAGGGGGGCAGCAAGCTGGCAGCACCACCACCACCAGGCTAAAGCATACCACCTTGATCCAGTACACCCCCGCCAGTACCTGACGAAACAGGTACAGCGGAGAGCCGGGGAGACAGTTCCAGGGTGGCCGCTGAGGCTGTGGGATGACGAGGCGGAAGGGACTGAATTATCTCTGGAAGAGATGGCTCAGTTGGCTCCATAATGGTGATACAGTCCCTCTGGCAGCGCCTCCAGAACGTGGCACTTCCGGCTCAGAGTGCGGAATAATCACTCACTGATTAATTGGCTCATGTTCACTGCCAGGACAGTCTGGGCTGACCCTGGGGAGCTACCAAAGACAGTGAGCAGATGGACCACGTACTTAGATCTGGTCCAGATAATTCGAGAAATGGGCATGCGACAGATGATGTTTCGCACCCTATATACTAGTCCCGATGAAGAAGTTTACAACCTGTATGAAAGACTTGACCTTGACCTCTGGCCCAGCCAGTACTTTTGGCACCATGGCAGCACTGTTGGCTCCTTACGTGCATAGGCAGATCCACAAGGTAACGTCCTCCATGGCTAGGTTGGGGATGTGGACGTGAAACTCAAGGAGCATTCCACCCAAGTGCATGCTGTACCACCCCTTGCATTCCCAAACAACCAGTGCACTGATGGGGACATGGCTAAAAAGGGAGAGCGGACCAGCCCCCAGCCTGTTTGGCCATGAAAGTGAGCTGTACGCAGATGTGGTTTGATCTCCTCACGGCAGGGGTCAATGCAGAAAAGATTAAGCAGCGCTGTGGAATCAGCTGGCGCTGTGGAATCAACTGTGTCCTGACCAGCAATTCACCCTTATTCCCAGGAAATCCACAACCTGTGAGGTATAGCTAGACAATTATCTCCCTGTAGGGATTCAGCCGTGACACCCTGTTGGCAAGGCCATTGACCTGAGGCCACGTGTGGGACTGACTATACATTGGTTCCCCCACAATGTACAGAGGATATTAGCCCTTGTGGACATGCGTGCCAACAAGCACCCTGCTTTATGGGAATCTGGACAAGTTTCCCAGACCCACTGCACCCATAGAAGGCTATGAGGGTCGAATCATTCGTGTGCAGCAGGTCCCTATGACACTGGGAATCAGCAGATTGCCTCCTCCAGCATACCAAGTATACATATTCCCTATACAGGAATACATTTTGAGGATTAATGTTTTGCGAAGCTTGACTATGAATATCACTGCTGGTGAGTTCTGCCTTTGCATCCGGGGACGTCCACACCATGCCCCATTGATATTGCCCCAAGCGACCCAGGTAGTGAACACAAAAGTATCGCCTGCAGGGCAGCCATGAGGAAATAGCATAGAAGAAGCCAGTGTCATTCGTCCTACTCATAACCCGTACAACCCACATGTGGCCAGTGAAGAAGCCTGAGGCTCCTGGCACATGACGGTTGACTATCAGGAGCTGAATAAGGTTATGCTGCCCCTGCATGCTGCCATGCCAAATACAGACATTATGGACCGTTGTCACATGAACTTGGATGATACCATTATGTGATGGACTTGGCAAATGCCTTTTTCCCTATTGCCATAGCCCCAGAAAGCCAAGAATAGTTTGCTTTCATTTGTGAAGGGCAGCAGAGGACACCCCTTGTCCTTCCCCAGGGCTATCTGCACAGCCTACCCTGTGCCATGGTCTTGTGGCTCAAGATTTAGCCATGTGGAAATGACCACCCACAGTGCACTTGCATCATTACATTGATGATATAATGCTAACTCTGATTCTCTAACAGAACTAGAAACAGCAGCAACCAGCTTGTGAGAAGCTCTCACCAACTGGGTTTGGGCAGTCAATGAGGACAAGGTCCAGGGACCTGGGTTCTCTGTTAAATTCTTGGGAGTTGTCTGGTCTGGTCCAACAAAGTAATATCAGAGGCAGTGATTTATAAGATACAGGCATATCTCCAACCTGACACTGTGAAGCAGCTCCAAACCTATTAGGGACTGCTGGGGTTTTGGAGAGTGTCCATCCCCATTTGGCCTCCTTGATGTGACCCCTGCACCATCTAGTGAAATGGAGTGCCTATTGGACTCCTGAGATAGAAGAGGCCTTTATGGCTACAGAGCAAGCTGTAGCACAAGCTCAAACTCCACAAGGGAGACCCAGCCCTCTCATTCCTGCTTACAGTGCAGGTGGATGATACAGGGTTTGGATGGGGCTTGTGGCAGAAACATGGTTCCCAGAAGGTGCTGACAGGCTTCTAGTGTCAGTTATGAAATGGCATGGAAGCGCGTTATTTTCTACTAGAGAAGCAACTGGCTGCCATGTATGTAACCCTTCTAGCCAGTGAGGCTATCACTGGTTCTAATCCCCTGTGGAGGAGGCTACAGTCCTAGGTGAAGACTCCCTGTATGGGAATTGCACAGACCCCTGCACTGACCAAGTAAGGGGCATACCTGGAGCAGTGGGTGCAGTTCTCTGTGAGCCCCTAGTCAGGTCCTATTGGGACAAGTCTCCTATGTAAATTTTCAAGCTAACACATAATAATAGAAAGATAAAATCCCCACACAAAACTGTTTCAAAAATTTAAAATCAGATACACATAATATTTCAGGATGTCAACCTAGGGTTACTAGATCTAACATTTACATAAATGCAAAATATTAAAATACACAAAACTCTCTTCTATAGCTAGTTCTGTGTTATAAGAGAATCTATTAGATGTTTTATTTAATATTGTTTATAAAAACAAAATTAGATTAAACCTAAAATAAAGCATTTGATTACTCCCAAATGCCTAGATTCTTTTCCCAGGCATAGAAAAGTAAATAACAAAATAACTCACATTCTAATTTTTAAACTGCTTCTAAGTTAAACACAAAATCTAATATCTATTTAGCCCAACCTCCAAATCATCTATATTACCAATTAAAGATATGATTTTTATCAATTGATTTATAATTTGACCTTCTTCTCCATTTACTAAAAATTATTGAAAGTAGATTAATTGCAGTAAGAGCCAAACATTCCCAAAAAAGAGAGATAAGAAATAAAGGAGAGAATAAAATTTACATTAAAATTTGATTAAAGTAAATAATGCTATGGTAATTGGGTAAAACTTAGTTCTAAGCATCCTAAAAACTAGGACCAAGAAGGAAGTACTATTGTACATATACAGCTCTAACTGATAAACAGAAGTATACTACTTTATTGGGGAAAATGTTAATTCAGACTGTTAGTACTAAGAGAAACACAGGAGACTTAGTAAGAGGGCATTCGATTGCTTTATAAATATTGTATAAAGCTATTTCAAATGTTACATGTTTTCATTTCAGCAATCTATACCAGGAAATAATGCCAAAGCATTGTTCTGTAAATGCAATCATAGTGGGGACAGGAGATAATGTCAGGTGATGCAGTTCAGTTATTGAGTTTTCCATTTTCGTCAATATATGGTGCCCATTGAAGAGACACTGTATTCATCAAAACATCCCATTCCCAGAGAATTATAACTGTAGAGTTATTCTATGTAATCTGAGTTCAAAATTGGATATTTGTAGTGAAATGTGCTCCAGGTTATACATTACAAATGCCAAGTTCCCCATGGGTAAAGAGCATAGCTTAAATGAAAGGAACATAAAAAAAAGAATAGGACATGTTGATGGGGATGTAAAATGACAATAGTGTTCTAACTATTATTTTGACAATAAGTATCAGGAGGTTAAAAAAGTGAATAATTAATTTTGACTTAGCAATTCTACTTCTAGGAGGTATCCTTAGGAAATAATAAGAAAGTGGGCAAAGGTTTGCTTACGAGGATATAAATTATCAATGTCTTTATAGTAATGAAAAATCAGGAACAATCTAAACACCTAAACAATACAAGTAATAAAATGTATACTAGATGACGTAGAGTTAACTCAGAACATAGGCCCTCCACAGACTCAGAAGACTAATAGCTGCCCAGCCAGCAGTCTCTTCCTGCAGCTCCAACCAGCCATTGCTGAAGCGTCGGTGCCTCGTGAGTAATAAATGGCATTTCTCACCCCTCTGGTACTCCTGGTGATTTTTCCGGAATATCCAAACCCAGGTGCAAGTTCCAGGCCTGGCACTCTTGAGTTACAGATGGAAAATTCCTTGGTAAAAACATATTTTTATCCTAGAAATATGTTCAAATATATGTTGGTGTTAGAAAAAAAATAAGGAAATAGTTTCTTTCATAGGTTAAAGGGTTCATAAGTTTGGCAAAGTCCTGTAGGAGGGATATTAGTTGGATTTATCAAAATTCTAAGTTTGGAGTGATGAGAAAAATGGCATAGATGATAGAGGCTTTGTTCATCCCTTTTGCAACCAAATCAAAATTGTGACAGAAACATGGAGCAAACAGCAAGCAAAGTCACCTGGTATCTAGATGAACAGAAGCACTACAACTAGGGAGAGAAATAAGAAATCACCCTGCAAAGGTAGAAGGTAGGAGCGGGCAAAAATATGAGGTTGCCCCATCCCAAGGGGCTGAGTGGGACAGAGGCTGTGGCAGCTGCAGACTCCACTTAAAGGGGCCGCATCCATAAGCAGACTTTCACAGTGAGGGACCTGTTCGCTCTGAGCACCAGCACCGGTTGGTACCAGGGACTTGCAAGGGACACTGAGTTGTCAGAGAGAGAGCCAGAGCTGAAGCTTTCTCCTGGGCAGAAGTGCTAGCATTATCCATTGTTCTTCCGCTGAGCCCTCTCCTCTCCGAGTGTAGCCCACACCCAAAGAGGCCCACACTAAGGCACATTATAATTAAAATGTCAAAGGTTAAATACAAAGAGAGGTCTACGGCCATGCCACCCTGAACAAACCCAATCCCGTCTGATCTCGGAAGCTAAGCAGGGTTTGGCCTGATTAGTACTTGGATGGAAGACCACCTAAAGAAAGGATTATAAATGGACAAGATCCTTGCAATCTGTGAGGTCAACCAAGGGTTGACTCACTAAATAAATAAATGCATACATACATACATACATACATACATACATACATACATACATACATAGAGAGAATCTTAAAAGCAGCAAGAGAAGAGCAGTAGTTACCTACAAGGGAACACCCATAAGACTGGCAGCTGATTTCTCAAAAGAAACTATGTAGGACAGAAAAGCTTGGCAAAAATAAATAAATAATAGATAGATAGATAGATAGATAGATAAATTTTATATATATATATATATATATATATATATATTATATATATATATATATATTTAACCTGATGAAAACCAAGGATCTACAACCAAGAATACTTTATCCCTCAAAGTTTCATTTAGAGTTGAAGGACAGATAAAGAGCTTCCCAGACCAAAATAAGCTAAAGGGATTTATCAACACCAAGCCAGTATTACAAGAAATGTTAGAGGGACTTCTTTTAGAAGAAGAAAAAAACATGTATCAAAAACATGAATAAAGAATGGTAATAACTACATTCCTAACAAAAAATACCTCAAATGGAAAAGAATTAAGGCCTCTAACCAAAAGATAGGGTTGCCAAATGAATAAGAAAACAAGACTCCTGCATATGCTGCCTACAAGAGACTCACTTCAGATTAAAAGACACACAGACTAAAAAGGGGATGGAAAAAGCTATTGCCTTGATGGACATAGAGGGTATTGCGCTGAATGAAATAAGTCAGAAAGACAAATATCACATAATTTCACATATAAGTGGAACCTAAAGAACAAAATAAACAACAACAACAACAACGGAAATAAACCTTACACAGAGAATATTTAGAGGGATATTAGATGTGAGGGTGTTTGGGGGGGCAGTGAAAAAGGGCAAAGAGATTAAGAAATACAAATGGATAGTTACAAAATAGACATGGAGATATAAAGTGTAGCATAAGGAAAATAGTTAATAATGTAATAAATATGTAAGGAGAAAGAAGGGTACTAGATTTAGTGGGGTGATCACTTTGTGAGTTATATAGGTCTCTAATTACTATGCTGTAAAACTGAAACAGATATTATTGTATGCCAACTATAATTTTAAAAACACATTGAATTGTACAATGTAAATACAAGCAAAAACTTATCTATTATATTTCAATAAAGCCAGAAAAAAAATTTTTTTATCTTAAATTTGTAAACCTTATGGAGCAGCAAGTCTATTTATGGGAAATATGCCCTGAGGGAATACACACAGAAAAACTGTATGTATGCATCTGTTCATTGCTGTGTTGTTGTAATGAACAAAACCATGAGTGGTCTAAATGTTCATAAATAGGTATGGTGGTTTTAAAATATATTTGTAAATTCATAGACACTTTCTTCCATCAAGAGAGGGGGTCTATGGCTGCTCTCTTGAAATCCAGGTGGGCTTATGAATACTATGACCAATAAAATACAACAGAAGTGACATTATGTGTACTTTCAAACCGAGGCCAGAAAAGGCTATGTATCTTCTGCCTGGTTCTCTTAGGATACCTACCTTTCAAGCCCTTAGCCACCATATAAAAAGTCTGACTACCCTCAAGCTGCAGCAGTATGAGGAAGCTCAGACCACATGGAGAGGTAAGTGGTGTGGACAAGAGCTAATACCAACCAGCAGGTATATGAGTGAAAATACCTATCCAATGAATTCATTCCACAGGTATTGAGTCACTCCAGCTGTTGGGTCTTCCAGATAGCATGTATCAGAGACAAGTCATCCTCACTATTCTCTGTTGGAATTTTTAACCCACAGAGTGAGCACAACAAGATGGTATTTTACATGACTAAGTTTTAGAGTAGTTTTTTTTGTGCAGTATTGGTAACCAGAATAAGGCACTGGGTAAATAAAATAAGGTATACCACAGAAGGAAACACTATGCAGCTGTTAAAAAGTAAAAGATGGAGTAGTTTTAGGGCAATACATATAATATGACTCTTGTTAGTTTTTCTTTATTTTTATTATTGTCCAACTTTATTGAGGTATAATAGACAATTATGATCCAGTTTATTAAAAGAGAAATACAACTAAACACTGCATGTAAGTCTTACAAACTTTCCAGAAAGTAATTTGGCAGTATCCAAAACGGTAGACCCATTGATTCTTCTCATAGAAATATATCTTAAATTAATTTTTAAAATTCATACGTAAGTCCCTCTCACTCTCTGCCTCTGGGAGGAGACCATACTGTCTGTGGAGTGTTATCCCTTTTCTAATAAACTTTCCTTTTGACTCTAACTTTAGGGTGTGTGTTGAATTCTTTCTACACTCTCTGCCAAAAGGACTCTCTTCTCTCTGTGCAGGGCTTGGTCACCCCACCACATGGAGAAATTTGTCCTGTCCTTCATCATTTTTTCTGACAACCACTAAGGGACCAAAGGACATAAATGTGTCCCACCTAAGTTCGCCATGGCTGAGAGCAACTGGGATGTATTTCCCTATGCTGTGCGCAGATCAATTGGCCTTGGGCAAATTGTTGATGCCATTTCTAGGGGCCTGGTAAGAGACTTGTTCTCTAACCAAGCAGGAGTCCCCTGGTCCTATCTACCTTCTCTTCCTACTTTTCTTCCTCTAACTTCCCTGACTTAGCATCACCATTAAAATTGCAGAAAAAGACCTGCTGAGGGACCCCTTCCGAACTTCAAATTAAAAGACTACCAGCGCCTTTTGCCCACAACAGGACGGGTAAGCCCCTGTGGGACTCTTCTGTTCCTTCTTCTCGGCCACTTACTTTCATTTTCGCTGGGGGCTCACAACCTGGGAAGCAGTGGGCTGCAGAAGCTTCCCCAGGCATTCTCCCCGATTTTGCCCCTTAGCCTGTCCCTCCTTCCCTCCCTCTCCCCTGTGGGAACTCTAATAGGGAGGAGGAGGAGTCACAGTAGCACCTCTACTGAACTCATTTTTTGATTGGCTCTGGGACACCAGAGCAATCTCAGAGTGGGCCCAACTCACTCAAAGGCGAGCACTGGGCCAGCCCCGACTGCATCTGGTTCTCTGGCCTGCGTCCCCTACAGTGGGAGACTTTTTCAGGTAGTTTTTTCCCCCGAAAAGCTAGCCTTCTTTTGCTATTCCTGAATCTGTGTGTCTCTCTATCTCTTTCCCTTGGAGCCTCAGGTAAATGCCTGCACACTCTCAGGGCAGCGACAGGCCTAGACCCATGCTGCCATTTCCCCTCTGGTAGCAGGGGCTGAAGACTCGTACCTACATCCCTCGTGTTGGAGCTGCAGGTAAACCCCTGTGCACACTCATGGCAGTATTGGGCCCAGACCTACTGCATTTGCCCCTTCTAGCAGCGGCAGGCCCAGACCGGAGCTGTTTGCTGTACCCCGTTCAGCCTGCCCAGGCAGCACTGCACCACAGGGCACATGTGCACTCCTCTCAGAGGGTGGAGTAATGCGATTTCAGTTTCAGACAGG
This sequence comes from Eonycteris spelaea, assembly GCA_003508835.1. Taxonomy (NCBI): domain Eukaryota; kingdom Metazoa; phylum Chordata; class Mammalia; order Chiroptera; family Pteropodidae; genus Eonycteris; species Eonycteris spelaea. The sequence goes on from PUFA01000154.1 coordinate 382,196, forward strand.
GCTAGGATTGTGTTCCCTAGTATCTTAAGGGTTAAGTTGGAATGCTTTTACCCAGGGTTCCCAGGTTCAATTCCTGGTAAGGGAAGAATATTTTTCTTCCTTCCTCCAGAGCAGCACGGGCACCTCCAGCTTGTGCCCTGCAGGGAAGGCAGGAACCGCAGCCCCATGGCCCAGCTATTAGTGAAACATGCAGCAGCAGCAATTACTTGCAGCAAGGATCAGCAGGGGCCCGTCCTCTCCCAAACTAACAGTAGGAGGGAGACCAAGAAATCTGCGACTAGTAAAAACTAGAATAAACTACAATACTATCCTACAATTAGATCTTCTTTTCAAGAAACAGGAAAAATGGAAAGAAGTCCCCCATGTACAAGCTTCTATGCTCCCTTACCAAGACACAGACTTATCAGATGGCTCAATGACAGGAGACTTCCTGGAGATCTCAAAATAATCAGGAATTTAGGGGAGACCGAGTTCTCTGGGGACCCTATCTTTTTCATTGCTCCCTGAAGAAACTAAATATGCACCCAGGGAAGTTACAAATACCGAGGATGAGGAAATAATAAGAGTATGTGCATGACCTCTGATCTATATTTGTCAGTGATATATATAAATATGGTGGTTGAGTTAAGAATTCTGATTATGATAGAAAGAGAAATGTATATTTTTGGTAACAGAAGGTATGAAGTATGGAGATATATTTTGAAGGAAATTGAAGGAAAGGTGTTTGTCTTAAAGTTGGTTATTTCTGAATGAGTGAGAAGAGGCAAACTAAAGGGATGGGGGAAGTTGTAGAAGTTATGGGAAGAGAAATCCTGAGAGGAAATTTTATATGTGATTAAGCTAAACAAGATGGAAATTTAAATGTCAAAAGTAAGCTAATACAAAATTAGAATTGTGTTTTAATGTTTCTTAGACTATTGGTCTGCTACTGATGTTATGGGAAAGTTTTCTGAGTAGAAAAAAAGGATTCTGTACTTCATCAAAATAATTTTTGTGTATTATGTTGTCTTAACCAGTTTTCTGAGGCTTTTAGAAAAAAGCTTAACATTGGCCCAAAGTCTAATGGAAGCTAGACACTTCTGGCTATACATTTCATAACTCGGGCTGTGCCCAATATTTAAAAGAAGTTCCAAAAGTTGAGGCCTGGACCCCAAACTCCACAGGTTGCCTTGGGGCCAGAGGTCTTTCAGGTGTCCAATAACTGGGACCAGGCAGAAAAGAAAACAAAATACAAAAAGGTGCAAATTTTAGATGTCATAATACAGAGACTATCTCAAGGTGACCCTAGGCAATAAAAAATCTTTCAGTCCTGGAGGTCCTCGACTTTAGGTGGCTGGTTGGCATCCTCAGGACTGTGGCATAATCAATGCACAATTACAGGAAGAAAGTGGAAGGTGAGTGTCCATCCAGACTCGGGAAGCCAGGGAGGGGAAAACCTCATAAGCCCTCTCCCCTCATAGCAAGCCTCTCATGAGAGGGCTGCTCCCTCCACCCACAACAGAGGCCGAAGTGCTCACAGGTTCCTGTCCTAGAGAAATCCATTGCAATCACAACAGTGGAGCCTCAGGTCACCCTCGATATGGCAAGGAAGAGAAACTGAATTTTGACTAGATATCAGAGCTACTTACTCTGTCCAGGCCCACCCCATAGGCCTCTCTCCAACGCTAACTATACAGTGACAGGAATAAATAGCCAACTTAAGATAATTTGCTTTTCCCATTTCGAGACCAGGACTAGCAATGAAATTCCCGCTGCATGTTAGGACCAGGTGCAGAGAATGCCTCATCCCAGGAAATGGGCACAGCCAGAAAGGGGGCAGTCCCCTTGCCCATCACAGAAAGCATGTCCTGAGGAATCTAAGGCTAAACCATTCGTAGATGACCCACTTCTGTGTCAAGGTTTCCTATGGAGCATAATACACCCTCCCTGCACTCTACTGAAAGTCAGCTCAATGCAAACAGAAAGGTCCACACCTAGTTTTAAGTAAGTCAACTGCTGTCAGATTACAAGGAATCAACATCTGGGTACATTTGTCTTGAATTAAACCTGGCCTGGTTTAATTCAGAGGTTCCTCCAGAAAATAAAATGGGAAGTACAGCCTGTGGAAGATCTTACGCTCTTGTTCTGGAAAATAGATAAGCACACATGTCCCAGGGAATCAGGGGACTTTACTGAATAATTATTCTTCAGCCCGGTGTCCATGCCTCTAGTCTCTGCAAAATGATTCAGTTTATTCTCACTAGATATCTTTATCTTGAATTAACAAACTGCCATGGAAAGTAACTCCATTGTTAATTGCCTCTACTATTAATTTTGACTTTTGTCTTGTCAATCTTTTTGCTAAATTTACATCTTCTGGGCTGCAAAGGCTTTTTACCACTTCTGCATGCTGGAATGACCTCACTTCTCTGCTTCTAGGACCCAGAGATTTTTATTCGAGGTAGACAGGAACTATAGCCCTATCTCAGTTTTGAAGAGGTTACAGAAGACAGGCCTTCCCTCAACATCCCCTTAAGAACAAGGGAATAAAATCTCTGAGGGGGAAATAATGTAGAGAGGAAAAAGAGAATTAACATGTTAATCAAGCTATTCAGAGACTACAATATGCTGATCAGCAAGGCCAGGAAGACACCTGCAGAACAAAGGAAGATTTCTACTGGGATCGCTAACAACTCATTCCCCACACTTGTGAAAGGGAAACAGGAACCAGAGAGTCCTTCAGTGGCTATCCTACACAAAATAAAATCATTCAATCCCTATGGCTAAAACCTTGGGGAACCCATGAATTAAAGGCTGGGAACTGCCAGCAGACCTTCAGGATACCTACTCTTTTCCTTTCCCTTCTCCACTGTATGTCCATATCAAAAGAAATGGAACAAAAGAATGATATATAAACTGAATTCCACTAACAGAATCCCTCACACTTTCTGCCTCTGCGAGAGACCACATTCTGTCTGTGGAGGGTTACCTCTTTCCTAAAATGTTTCTTTTGACTCAAAAAAAAAAAAAAATCATATGTAATCTCAGAATTGTTACTTGCAGCCCAACTAAAAAGAATCACCTCTGAATAAAAGAATCAAGCCAGAAAGAGAAAGAAAACAAAAACAAGGGAAACGTGTGATAACCACAGGTGCGAAGATAATTAATTTTTTTTAAAAAATGCTACCCAAAAAATAAAATCTGGAGAAAAAAGATTACATTTTTGGAAAGCACAAATTATCAAATTTACTTAAAGAACATCAAATATCTAAATAATCATGTTAGAAACTAAAAAAGGTTTTTGGGGATTCTCAAACAGAGAGACAGGACACCAAGGCTATAAGCAGAAGCAGTGTTTATTGATGCCTACACCAGCTCAGCGGATTCTTATCCAAAGGCTGAGCCTCGACTGTAACATGGCTGGCAGTTTTACACAATCTTGTACTTCCGCATTCCTACACAGCTATAGATATTCCACATAAAGAAGGAGAACATAAGGAGAACACTGATTGGCTGCCAAACTATAAGGAAACCAGCTTAATCGTTAAGCAGTTTTTCGGACTGCTGCGTCAGCCAGAGAGTCCTGGAAAAGGGGGTGCAGTCAGGAACGAGCTGGTTCAAGCAGGAAATGGTCACGCAGGGTCAGGCTGCCACAGTCTCACTGCTGCTTCCATAAAAATTGTCAGGCATAAAAAGTTTTGCAGTGAAGTGCAGTCAAGAGAAATTAAATTAAATTTTCTCTTGTATTGGATTATTGACTATTTAATTTTCTTTTTTCACTATTCTGTATTTTCTAACTGTCCTACTTTACAAATACATTTTTCTATTATAATTAATGTTAGGTATCATAATATAATTAAAATTTATTAAAAATTTGGAGGAATCTAATTGAAATCTTGAAAGTGGGAATATGTGATTTTTTTACTTTATGAAGTTTTAAAATCAGTGAAAGACAGGCAAAGCGAACATGATGCTAATTAGGGGATGTTGAGATCTTTAGAAAGAGATGAAAATAGCAATGTAGCCTGCCCCTTAGGCCAAAGTGCCTGGACAAGCAAATAGGCCTCTTTCTCAGAAAGGCTGGAGGTGTGTTTCAGTCTACCCTGGGGTTGGTTCTCTGGTGTTCTGGCCTTCAGAGCCAGGCAATCAAAGGGAGACCCCTAGACTGCAGCCACAAAAACCAAAGAGCCAGATGTAAAAACCAGGGCACCAAAACTTGTGTAAAAAGCTCCCCTCCAAGAGATACTGGCATTGTAGAGCATGGCAGAGGGAGAGTGTGAAAACAATGATCGCTGGGTGGGAGAGGAGGAGGAATCTAGGGTTTAAAAAAATAAAATAAAATAAAAAGGCTCCCTCCCACCAGATTTAGCAGGGTATTGGCACAATATGAAAATATGGTGCCCACCAGTACTGTCTCTGAAGAGTATCCCAACAGGCCCCTGTCTCTTTGGCTGATGCTTTTAAGAGTAGCAAAAGAATCTTTCATATAAAGTCTGGCACTTTTTAAACAACAGCTTCAGCGGTGGGCTCTGGGCAGGGAGTTTGTACATACTTCCCTCATCTCTTCCGGAGAGGCACCTTCTGGTAAGGGGCTGTTTTGAAAAAACACAAGCTGCAAGCAGCATTCCTCTAAAGATTAGCATGTCTATGTACAAGAAGCTATTAACCTGAATGCCATGGGAACAAAGCAGGCTTGAATAAGATGGAGGCAGAGAGGCCAAGCATTTCACTTGGTAACATTATAACTGGAAGTGTGTACTTTTTGATCTCCTTCACCCATTTTGGCCATCCTCCCACCTCCTAACACACACATCCACCCCACTGACCCTGGCAACCACCGATCTGTTCTCCATATCTGAGCTCAGGATTTTTTTCTTTTTTTAGATTCCACATATAACTGAGATTATGTGGTACTTTTCTGTCTTTCTCTGACTTATTTCACTTAGCATAATACACTCTAGGTCCATCAATGTCCCAAATGGCAAGGTTTCCCTCTTTTTTGTGGCTGATTAATATCTCATTGTGTATATATACCACATTTTCTTATCCATTCATCCACCGATAAACACTTAGGTTGTTTCCATACCTTGGCTGTTGTAAATAATGCCAATAAACATGAGAAGGGCACATATCTTTTTGAGGTAGTGTTTTTGTTTCCTGCGGATAAATATCCAGAAGTGGAATTGATGGGTCATGTGGTAGTTTGATTTTTAATTTTTTGAGGAAGCTCCTTACTGTTTCCCATGGTGGCTGCACCAATTTACATTCCCCAATAGTGGGTGAAAGTTCCTTTTTCTCCATATTCTCGCCAACACTTGCTATTTCTTGTCTTTTTCATAATAATCATTCTAACAGGTGTGAAATAATATCTTATTGTTGTTTTTATCTGCATTTCCCTAATAATTAGTGATGTTGAGCACCTTTGCAGCCTGTTGGCTGCCTGTCACTCTTGATCTTTTTGAAACAGATAAGGAGCAACAAATACAAGAGTGTGTGATGGAAAATAAATATGGCCTTAAGATTTAAAGAATTGTTTTTTAATTAGGAAATAAAATACAAATGAATTCGTGAAATCTAGACATTTGTCAATATGAGTGTGAGACTTAGAGAATCTTTACTAAAGTTTGTCTTTACTCATTCTACCGTACTCTGTGGTTAGAATTAAGATAATAAAGTTGATATAGGATACTGTAAAGGAGCTATGAGTTTGCTGTTCTGGGTTAAGTCCCCATGGTCCAAAATTTGGTCCTCAGGGATACACATTAAAAGTTCAATTTTATAAGGTAAATATCACATTCAGGGGCGACCAGTCTCTTACAGAATTAATCACCCCAATTGAAGTCTCCAGAGACTAATACATTATTAACCAAAGTTCTGATTTATTGAATAACAGTAAATGCTATTCTCGTCTGAAATGACATTAGATGAAAATAGAATCCTAACAAAGGAAGTTTGAAGAATGTTTATCTAAGTCAGTAGTTCTCAAATGGATGCAACCCCTCATCCCCCCACAGTGGAAATTTGGCAATACCTAGAGATATCTGAGGTGTCACAGCTTGGGCTGGGAGAAGGCAGGAGTTGCTATTGGGTAGAAGGCAAGGATACAGCAAAGCATTATACAATGCACAGGAGGGCTCCCCCCAATAAAGAATTATCTGGTCCTAAATGTCAATAATGCCTGGGGTTGAGAAACTGTAATCAAGTCTATGAAAAAGCCATAAGAACACGTCTCAAGTAGCATAGTGCTTATGTTCAATAGAGTATATTGTTCTTTATGTATGGTACCTTTTCTAGGCTTTCTAAAAATCATCTCCTTCCCCACAGGCCTTAAGCAGAGTTGAGTTTTTCTCATTTTCATCACATCTTTTTATGGCTTCCCTAAGATTACATCCTACTTATTTATGTTCAAACTGAGAGTCCCTAAATATTCTCAGCCACACATTTACAATTAATTTTTGGACTATTTCTTTTACAGTCCAAAATAGTTAATATTCATCCATTTTTTTTTTCATTTCTAGCTTCATTACTAGAGATGTCAAATTATTTCTGATTTCAGCTTATTTTGCTTTCATAATATGTAAAGAAGAAAAATTTTATTGGATCTACTATAATTTCATTTTTGCTGAGTGAAATAAATTTTATCATTTTAGTTCTGGTTATGATAATACTGTATTAACACAGAACCCTTTAGTAAAATAATTCATAGTCACAGTTCTTAGGTTAGCCTACACCCCACAACAATCAATTTATTAAATAAACACCTTTTAACTTTTGTCAAATATTTCCCATCAGTTCTTGATAAATGAATTTAGTAAAGTAGCAGGACTGAAAATTCATATTCAGAAATTTGTTACACTTTTATATACCAATAAGAAACTATCAGGAAGACAAATTAAGAAATAATCCCATTTTCAATTACATAAAAAAATATATAACAAAATACCTAGGAATAAATTTAACCAAGGAGGAAGATGACCTATACTTGAAAAACTGTAAGACACTGGAGAAAGAAATTGAAGAAGAAACAAATAAATGGAAGCATATACTGTGCTCATGGATAGGAAGAATTAACATGGTTAAAATGTCCATGCTACCCAAAACAATCTACAGAATAAGTGCAATCACTGTCAAAATATCAATGACATTTTTCACACATAACTAGAACTGATCCTAAAATTTATGTGGAATCACAAAAGATCCGAATAGCCACATCAATTTTAAGAACAAAGAACAAAGTTGGAGCTATCACACCACCTGATATCAAACTATACTACAAGGCTACAGTAATCAAAACAGCATGGCACCAGCATTAAAAACTGACACATGGACAGAATAGAGAGCCCAGAAATGAACCACACTTATATGGTCAATTAATCTATGACAAAGGAGGGAAGAACATATAGTATGGTAAAGACAGTCTCTTCAACAAATCATGCTGGGAAAACTGGACAGATAGATGCAAAAAATGAAACTGGATTAATTTCCTATACAACAAACACGAATAAACTCAAAATAGATTAAAAACTTAAATGTAAGACCTCAAACCATAAAACCTTTAGAAAACATAGGCTGTAAACTCTTTGACATCACTTCTAGTAATAATTTTTTTGAATGTCTCCTCAGACAAAGGCAACAAACAAAAAAAATGGGACCACATCAAACTAAAGAGGTTTTGTACAGTGAAGTGAACCATTGACAAACCAAAAAGACAAGTTACTGAATGGGGGAGATATTCACCAATGATATATCTGAGAGGGGTTAATATTCAAAACATATAAGGAACTCATACAACTTAACACCAAAAAGGACAAACAATGTGACTTAAAAATGAGCAGAAGACCTGAATAAACATTTCTCCAAAGAGGACATACAGATGGGCAATAGATATATGAAAATATGTTCAACATCAGGAAAATGCAAATTAAAACCACAATGAGATACCACCTCACACCTGTCAGAATGGCTATCATAAATAAATCAACAAATAACAAGTGTTAGTGAGGATGAGGAGAAAAGGAAACACTGTTGTTGATGGGATTGTAAATTGTTGCAGGCTATGGAAAACAGTTCAGAGATTCCAAAAAATTAAAAATAGAACTAGCATATGACCCAGCAATTCCACTTCTGGGTATTCATTTGAAGAAACACAAAATGCTTATTTGAAAAGACATATGCACTGCAAAGTTCATTGCAGCATTATTTACTATAGTCAAGAAATGGAGACAACCTAAATGTCCATCAATAGACAACTGGATAAAGAAAAGATGGTACATACATACAATGGAATATTACTCAGCCATTAAAAAATAAAATTTTGTCATTTGGGACAACATCAATGGACCTAGACTGTATTATGCTAAGTGAAATCAAGTCAGGCAGAGAAAGACAAATACTATATGATTTAATTTATATGTGGAATCTAAAAAACAAATGAACAAACAAAACAGAATGCCACTTACAAACAGAGAACATTTTGATGGTTGCCAGATGAGAGAGGGGGTTGGAGGGATGGGTGAAAAAGAGGAAGGGATTTAGATGTGCAAATTACCAGTTATAAAAACAGTCATGAGGGAATATAGTCACCAATACTGTAATAACTGCATATTGTGTCAAATGCAGGGTAGTAGACCTATCAAGGTGATCACTTCATATGTTATATAAATGTTTAATTATTATGTTGTACACCGGAAACTAATAAAATATTGTATGTCAACTATAATTGAAAAATATTTTTTATTATTAATGAAAAGGAAAAATATATATTTCCCATTAGTTCTAAACTATTTTATAAAGTTGGTTGGATATTTTCTTTTAGTTGTGAAACTCAGTTTGAAGAAAATTGCTCGGTGACTTATATTTTAAAATAGTAGAAAGTAAAAAAAAAAAAAGTTTATCAATATTTTCTCAGAATAAAAACATTTTAATACATAAATATTATCTTCAGGCTGAGTCCCAACTGATCTTCAGGGCTACAGGTCAGCCCACAGGTTAGTTCATTCTGGCCAAATAGCCGGCCACAGGACTGATTCTAGCAGGTAATCTTCTGTGTAGTAGTCATATTTTTTATCAGCTCTCATAGAGGTTATTTTACAAACCAGTCTTTGAGCAGGATCAGTCACATAATTTGCAGGGTCCGGCGCAAATGAAAATATGGGTCCCTTGTTCAAAAATTATTAACAATAGGACACAGAAAATAATTCAATAGAGCAGAGAATTAAACCAAATGCAAGACCTTCTGAGTCAGGAACCCTATTCTACTGTACAGGTTGAATCACCCTGCCAGTTCAAATATCATTGCAATCTGTCAGTTTAGCTGTTGGTTAAAAAAAATAATAAGCGGCCTCAGGCCGCTGCTTCCCGCCAGCGACGTGCGTCCACTGACCACGCGAGCAGCAGGAGGTGGAACCTCCCGCAGGGCGAAGGCGAGTTGAGGGAGGGGACGGGACCGTGGGGAGGAGCGCGGCACGGGCCGTGCGAGGGCGGGAACGAGGAGACAGCTCAGGAATTACGACCTGAAAGCGGGCAACCCTTCGGAGGGTGGGGCCGAGGTGGGCGGGGCCCGGAGGGGGCGGGGCCGAGGCTCGGCCCCAGCGGCCATGTTGTTCCGCCTTTCCGGTCTTACGACTTTTGTCCACGCCGCCGACGTCGCCGCGCTCCGGTAAGACTGGATGGATGCAGAGGCCCAAATGTCCTCGGCCTGCCTGGGTGTCGGTCTGCACAGGCGACGGCGGGGCCTGGTCCGGGCGGACGCTGAGTCTCGGCCCGGAGGAGGAGGCGCGGAGACTGCGGCCCCAGATCCCTCACGCGACCGAGGTGTGGCAGGAGGGCGAGGGCTGTGGCTCCGGGGCGAGGACCTTGTCGGGAGGCGCCGCGCCTCGTCCAGAATTCCATTTCCTGCACTGTGCTTCAAAAAAATGTGTAACCCAGGGTCCATGGAGGTGCCATATTCTGAGGGGAAAAGGAAAAGGCCACGGGAGGAGAAAGAGAAAGAGTGGAAGAGGAAAACCCAGATCCTGAGTTTTCACTGAGCACAGGATTTGAGTAAAGCGATGCTCAGCAGTGTCGTAAAGCAGTGATGCTGGGGAGACCCGTGGAGTGAGACACACTGAAAATGAAGAAATAGATCAAAATGCAAAGGAACGCGAGCAGAAACAGGTTTTTGAGACTCATGGGAAGAAGGAAAGAATGGGTAAAGATATAGAGAACAGAGTTCTGGAGGTGGTTGATGTTTAGCTTTAGTAAGTAAAGGGAAGAAAAATAAGATTTGACAGTTGGACCTTTTCGGATTTCGTGCTTTGTGAATAAAGACCACTTCCTCTAGGTTGTACCTCATGGTTTGGCATGCACAATGCACTGAGAGCAGCTTTCTTTTCTGAAGAATACTGATGTTCATTTCATTGACTTTCTAGGAAAACTGTATAACTCCCACCGGCACTGTGAAATTGCTTTTTGTTTTTGTTTTGGGTTTATCTTGGAAGGGGAGTTGTTTCCGTTTTTTGTTATTCTGTCCTACTCTATCACCCTATTTCACCCACAAAAGCGATTCTAAAACCTAAATGAACTGTTTATAAGACAAATGACACTTAGTATGTAATTATTTTATTCGTTTGTATCGATCGTTGAGTATCATTTATAAGCCTTGTCAATTTCTCACAAGTTCATCCTTTCTTTCTAGTCAACCCCAGTAGTCTAAGTCCTTATCTCTTCCCTCGGTTTTCCTCCCTGCATTGCAAGTTCCACTTATAACCCTTGGTCAGACACATGTAGGCTTTTTATCTTTCTCTATTTTTCCAGTCCCCACTCCTATTTACTCGTAGGAGCTGACTACATGTCATACTTCCAAATGACACTTAAATTTTAAAAAAATTTTTGAAAGCTTTTAAACTTTATATGATTCTTATTCTTACTCCAGCAAAAGTTTTTGACCAAACACCAGGCCTTGTCGCAAAACAAATATTAAGGTAATTCTAGTAAAGGGCCAAGGTCAAGTATTGGTTCTGCTCCATGAGCTGTGTTTTCTGGGCTGCTCATATCCAAGGTAGATAGTCACCTAAGGAGAAGAAACTGTCTCTGTTGAGAACGTGTAGTCTATACGTGTCTGTATAACCTTTGCTGTGAAAAGTATGTCCCATTTATAAACCACTAGGGTTTTTTTTTTTTTTTTTCCAGACTCATCCACCCTTTGGTACAGACAAAAAGCAAGTAGTATTGGACAGGTAAATTTAAGTTTTATTTCTCGTATGTAACTTGGAAAGTTAGATGAAAAATCTAATAACTTGGTTTGAAACATTATGTTCCCATAAAAAAATTTTAATGAAAAATGTAAATTGTGGTGTAGCATAACATAAAAATCATGATACATCATATCTAGTTCTTATATTTCTTGAGCCTAATTTTCTTGATTTATAATTGAAGCTAGTTTCTAAAATGGGTGGTTAATAAAAAAACTCTAAAAGCTTTTATTTTCTTAATTTATTCTACCAGTTTAAAAAACAGTATTTTAACTTTGTTTTCTCTGGCCAAATGAAAAGTATTTGATTTTGAACTTTAATAAAAGAACATTCAAAGAATAGAGGAAACAGACTAGTTATAGTTTAATAAAACAGATGAATAACTAAGTATCAAATAATAGAGATAAAGGAAGAGCTAATTTTTAAAACTTTCACATGATTGGTAAATCAACAAATGATTGTTACGTACTTCTTATGTACTAGATATAGGCTCAATGTACCATGTTTTGGAAAAGCAGACATAGTAGTCCCAGTTAGGTTGAGGAAAATAGGATTTCCTTGTAGAATAATTTAGGAAATAAATTTTATTCCTTGGTCTCATGTATATGTTAAACTTATGCATTTATCTCTGTTCATTATTGAAGATAGGATCATAAATAATAGCTAAAGTTAATATTCAATAATGAATAACATCTAGTGAGCAGTTTAAGAATTTATCTTTTACATATTGAAATCATAAACCTATGAATAAAAGATGAATTCTCTGTAAGTATAGTACCTCAGTCAATCTTAGAGTATTTCAAAACTCTCTGCAGAGGCAGAAGAACATAGCAGCAAAGAGTAGGGACTCTGATGTCACAATTTGTGGTTCAAATCCCAGCTTTCCAATGCAAAGCTAAGTGTTTGTATTTATTGAGGAGATTACTTAAAGGTAGGATCGAAACTAACCTTATTTAGAATTTGCAAAGATATCTCCAAAGTAAGCTTTTTAAGATTATTGTTATATATTTTTGAGGAGTAACCCAAACACTACAACTGATAGCTCATATTAGAACATTTTACTGAGAAGACCACCAGAATGGTAATATCTATTCCTGGTATCTAAGGCTTTTTTTTACTTTAGTGTGCACGGCTTACTGATTTATAATGAGGGGAAGGGAATCTTTCTTTGAGAGATAACGAATCAGAATCAATTCTCTTTACACAGTAGGCACTTATGATAAAGATGGTTTTACAATTTTTTTGTATTATTAATACTGTGTGTAGTAGTTTAACGTTTAAGTTTTAAATTATGAAAATGTAAAAGATCTGATAGAAAAAATTACCAAACTTCATAATTTCTTATTGACAAGCTGCATTTTTAATTCACCTAGAACAGCCTTATGTTTTACTTGTTTTTTTTCAAAAGGGAAAATGATTTAAAAGTTGTGTATCACTTTCTTAAAAAAATTCATAGGTTGAGTAATTTGATCTTGTTTAGCATATAGAAAAGTGCCTATCACACTATAAATGTTCAATAAATGTTACCTGTTATTATCAAAATCATTATTGTTCCTTCACTTTCCTCCCATTTAAAATCAACTATAATCAGTCGTACCAATTCGTGACTCCATTGTTACAATTAATAGGTAAGCAATTAACAATCTTTAATTTTCTATTGTAATAAGTACTTATTCTGCCTCTTTCTAAAAAGACTTTGGAACAGTCCACAGACATACACACAAAGCTTGTTAATAGGTAATGACATACTAAAGTTTTTTAAAGTGAGTAACAAGTGAAAATGTGTGTATGAAAGTCAGTCTCTTAATATTTATTAGAAAAAATTAGTATGCGAAGAAAAATTCTAGGTGAAAACATTTGTATGTTTGGATAGTTTATCTGAAATTAGTTTTATTTCAAATTTTTCAGGAACTAATTCTCTAGAAATTAATGATATTAATCTTAACTAATAGGAAAAGAATGGCATTGAAACAGATTTCTAGCAACAAGTGCTTTGGGGGATTGCAGAAGGTTTTTGAACATGACAGGTAACTACTAAGAAGATACTATTTTCTCTCATTCTGCTTCCATCTTTCTGATTTTTAAATAAGCCCATGAAGATCATTGTTGCATGAATTACTGTTACATGTAAAATACCTGTGTTTTCTATCAAAATTATCTAGCCATGATGTTGGTGATTTTAATATTAGTGATAAAGAGCAAAGGATGTAGTGGTACATTTCAGTACCCATGAGCAAACATGTAATTTGAGATCTTTATAATTTATTTTTGTATAAAATTTCATACATCATTTTAAAACTAGAAACAGTTTTTCTTTTAATAATATTGGTGCTACATTGAGGACGTTACATTTATTATTTTAATTTATTCTGCCCCAAATGACTATGTTTTGTGCACAGCATAGGCTCAGGTTGGTTAATAGACAGCTACTGAGTTGGCCCCATTCTTTCTTTAAGGTCTAAGATATATTCCTTAAATGTTGGTAGAATCACTTATTTTGGACATTAAGTCATTTATTTTATGTTTCTGTCTTGACTAATAAGGAGCGTTGATTTTCTTGTTGTTGTTGTGACTTGAACTTACAGTGTTGAACTCAACTGCAAAATGAAATTTGCTGTCTACTTACCACCAAAGGCAGAAACTGGAAAATGCCCTGCTCTATATTGGCTGTCTGGTAAGTGTTATGCATTTGAGTTTTATAAAGGAATTTCTTTTTTCTTTTTAACTGGCTTATCTTATCCTTTATCTTGACTTACTGGTATGCTTTTTGGACCATTTATAAAAGACTTTAGGAGCTTGTCATAGTCTATTCATACTTTATCTTGAAAATAATTTTAGACCTATTGAATTAAATTGATTTCACTTCTTTTTCAATTAGAGTAAGTAATTTAACAGAGAATGTAAAGTTTTGGACTCAAAGGCAAGAGCTTAGAAAAGTTACTTACCTAGCTTATACCTACCCAAGCATTTCTTATAGAAATTTTACCACTCAGAACAATATAAAACCAGGACACTCATGATACACTAATTTGAAACCATAGACAAATAACTTTTTATAGTATTATCTGGAATATTTTAATTGTGCTACATTGATCTTCTCTGGCAAGTCTAGAAAGTCAGAAATAACGGTAATGCTTCTCAATTAGTGGTAAATAATAAAGTGTAGAGTGGATGATAAGTAAAAGTAAAGTTTTGCCACCAGTAGTTTTGAACCTCTATGCTAACATTTCTTTCACAACATGTTGGCATTTCATTTTTGGAAGCAAACATTATAAGGAGAGACTTATAGAAACCAAATTATGTTGTAGAGTGCTATCTTTGTTTCCTTAAAATTGCTTCTTATTACTTGATTTAATAAATTTTCCTTTATCTATTTTCATCAAGGATAAGCCAGTCTTTAAACATGAGAATAGATATTTCATTTTAAAAGGTAAAAACTAAATGCTGAGCTGATTTTAACTCAACAACCCATTTCTGTGATTGAAAAAAGCAAACCAATTTTGCTAGAACATTGGGTATTAAAATACCTAGGCATAAGTGAAGGACCTTTATACTGAAAACTATAAGACATTAAAAGAAATTGAAAGGGCATAAAGAAATGTAAAGATATTCCATATTCTTGGATTGAAAGAATCAACATAGTTAAAATGACCTTATTAGCTAAAGCATTATACAGATTTAATGCAGTCCCCATCAAAATAGAACAAAAAATCAGATTTGCGTGCAAGCATACCCCCAAATAGCCAAAGCCATCCTGAGAAAAAAGAATAGGCTAGAGGTATCACTCTGGCTGACTTCAGATTACACTGTAAAGTGACTAATCAAAACGGCTTGGTATTGACAGAAAAACAGTATTGAGAGTCCAGAAGTGAATTCCCACATATATGGGCAAATAATTTTTGACAAAGGAGCCAAAAACACACAATTGAGATAGGAGAGCATTTATGATATATAGTGCTGGGAAAACTGAAAAGCCACATGCCAAAAATGAAACTAGACTGTTGTCTGTCACCATACACCAAAATTAACTCAAAATAGATTAAGGACCTAAATATAATACCTGAAACAGTAAATTGCATAGAAGAAAACAGAGGTACTAAACTCATGGAGCTTGGATTTAGGGAGGATTTTATGAATTTGACCTCAAAGGCAAGGCAGGTAAAAACAAAAATGAATGGGATCTTATCAAACTAAAAAGCTTCTGCATAGCAAAAGAAACTTATCAACAAGGCCAAAGGATCCGTCTGAAAGAATGTATTTGCAAATGCCTCTGATAAGGGCCTAGTATCCAAAATATACAAAGAACTCATATAACTCAACAATAAAACAATTCAATTAAAAAATGGGCAAAGGATCTGAACAGACACTTCTCCCAAGAAGATATGCAAATGATCTACAGACATGGAAAGATGCTTAACCTCACTAGCTATTAGGAAAATGCAAATCAAAACCATAATGACTTTTAGACTGTCTATTAACACCTGTTAGAAATGTCTATTATCAACAGGACACATAATAAGTGTTGGAGAGGTAGTGGGCAAAAAAGAACCCTCATACACTGCTGGTGGGAATGTAGATTGGTACAACCACTATGGAAAACAGTATGGAGGTTCCTCAAAAACCTAAGAATGATCTGCCATCAGATCCAGCAATCCATCTCCTGGATATTTACCCCCAAAACCTAAAAACATTTATCCACAAAGATATAGGCACCCCAGTGTTCATAGCATTATTCACAGTAGCCAGGACATGGAAGCAACCAAAGTGTCCTACAATAAATGATTGGATAAAAAAGATGTGGTACATATATACAACGGAATATTACTGAGCCATGAGAACAGATAAAATACTGCCATTGCGACAACATGGATAGATCTTGAGATAATCACGCTAAGCGAAATAAGTCAGACAAAACATTGAAAACCATATGATTTCATTCATACGTGGGATATAAAACTGAAAGGAACAAATGACAAACAAACAGACTTATAGACACAGACTACAGTTTAGTGGTTACCAGAGGGAAGGAGGAGAGAGGGGAGGTAGATAAGGGCAAAAGGGGTCAAATATTTGGTGACAAAAGGAAATCTAACTATGGGTGCTGAATATGCAATGCAGTATATATACAACATACTGTTTAATTGTACTTGAAACTCATTTGATTTTATTAATATCACTCAATTTAAAAAAAGCATTTGGGTATTACAGAAGAAGCAATACCAAAATTACATATTTAATTATTTTAGAAACAGTATTTTATAGCTAAAAAGTTCTTAGAAATAATATAAAATATAAGCCCAGAGAAATTATATATTACCCAAGATTACATTATGGGGTGAACAAGTCTTCTGAGGTGTATTTAGTCTTTTCTCCTGTTCTTTTTGCTTTTTGTTTTTGGACCGAGCATATTACCCAAGATTACATTATGGGGTGAACAAGTCTTCTGAGGTGTATTTAGTCTTTTCTCCTGTCTTTTTGCTTTTTGTTTTTGGACCGAGCTACTAAAGTTGTATCTCTTGGTTAAAAGAAATAACCCAGATCAGAACTACTCTAGTATTGTGTAATAGGTACTATAATAATAAGACCCTAAATTCCTAACCAAAATTGAAATCTATCAAGAGATATTGAGCTTTATGAGTATAAAAAATAGAATGATTATTTATTTACATCAAATGACAGGACAGTTTCCTTAGATGATGAAGAACAGATAGACCTTGGAAATTAAGGCTTGATTTTCTAAGAAAAGGTAAAATTGACCAGTACACTTGAGAAATAACAACAAAAGAATTTTAGGTTTACTTCCCTAAAGTTAAACGAAAACAATGACAAAAGTTATATCATTTGTTACATTTTTTAAATTAATAAATTAACTGAAAACGAAACATTCAAACTGAAATTCTAGAAGATGATCTGGATGCAGTGTTTTGCACCTTTCCCAGATCAGGTAAGTTCAAAACAGTCCTTTATTAGCTAAACTCACACACAAATGTTTGTATATTATACGTTATTTATAATAGCAAAATAAGTGAAAACAAACCAAGGTTCATCAGTTGATGAAATGATAATTAAAATGTGATATATCCACATAATCGAACATTATGCAACACAAAAAGTAATGAAGTCCTCAGAGATGCTGCAGATGACATAATGAACCTTGAGAACTTTATGCTAAGTGAAAAAAGCCAATCACAAAAGACTTAAATTTTATTTATATGAAATGCCCATAATAGGCAAATTTATAAAGACAAAAGTAGACTAGTGGGCTAAAGGGAGGGAGGTAGGAGAAAAAGGAGTGTCTGCAAATTGGGTATGGGATTTCTTTTGGGGGTGATAAAAATGTCTTAAAATTAGATAGTGGTGATGGTTGCCTAATTATCAGTATACTAAGTCATTGAGGTGTACACTTTATGTAGTTGAATTGTATGGCATCTTATTATACTTCAATAAAGTTCTTAAAAAAAAATAACAGCTCTTCATGTGGAATAAGTATAGTCAATCAAGTAGATACTAATTAGTAACCATTTCCATGCTCTTAAGAGCAATCCTACTAGTAGAATTATGTTCAGTTCTATAAGTCTGCAATTTAGTCCTTACTACCTTAATCAAAGAATTTGTATTCTTTGATTTGTATTCTAACTAGAAACAAAAAAATTTGTTTTCCCTGGTCTCCAAACAGCGTTACCTTCCCCAAATTCAAGATACTGTACTATATCCCAGACACAATTAGAGGCTCTTTATATGTTATCACATTTAATCTTCACAGCCACATTAGAAGGTACAAATAGACAATGTTATGCCCATTTTTCAAATGAAAGAACCAGGGCTTAGAATATTTTGAGTTGCTTGCCTAATTTTGTTTAGCTAATAAGTGGCTGAGTGACATTTAGAACCAGATCCTGTCTGAAATCCAAAACCCATGCTCTCTATACTATTACCCTGCTTCCTTTGAACATATTTATGTAAGGTCAGCAAAATTATTTACCTTTTATCAGTATTTGGGGCAGTTCTCCACCATGATATGGCTGTAATATCTCTGGAAGGTGTACTAGAAAGGAACATGGTGGACAAACAAGGACCTTGTTCTCTTGCCATATCTAGTGAAAGTGTACATCCTAACAGTTTATTTAACCATAAACTCCCATAACACTTTATCCAATGATACTTACAACTTTACATTTTATAATTATTAATTTAACAGTTCTTTATTGGGTAATCATTTCATAAGTGTCTTGCTGGCTGTTAGGGGATAGATAGGAAGTGTAAAAGTGTCTGTAGCTAATTCATACTGCATCATATATATCAGTAAGCTTTGATATTGCTAATTATTAGGTGTAGTGGGATATCTCATTGACCACTGGAAAAGGGCTGTTGCGTTAGGTGCTGTTTAGCTCAGGGATCTGTTGCTAGTATATTCTTGGCCATTCTCGCATTGTTATAGTGTTGGACTCCTGGAATTAAGTCATTTCTATCACATAACTAAAAAGCATAGTAGGTAGGAAAAATAACAGAAACAGTTGTAAAAACTGGGGCTAAAACTCATTTAAGGAGGGTATATGATGACTATTACTCTTTTAGTACGTTGAGGAATACTAAGATGAGTAGGGTGAATTTTGTTGCTGTGAACTACTTGTCTATAAAAATATTATATAAAATATATAAGTTATGATGGCCATATTACCTCACTTATTGTGAATATTTATGTTTTGACATAGAATAGAAACGTTTCAGATTAGCATGTTTGATGACACCCTACTAGGGTTTTATAACACTTGTTTTATGTTCCATATTGCTGTTCTACAACTTAAGAGGTTCTGAATTCCTAAACACATATGGTCCTGAGGATTTTAGTAATTGAAACTTTAGTGAGTGATTTTTAAAGGACAGCTGTGGGAGCATTTAACCTATGACAGATCTTAGATTAATATTGTTATAAATTTTATAACAAGAACCTTAGTGTCTTCATCAGAATTGTTTCTAAAAACTTTTTTTAATAATATCAAGTGAGATTGTTTTGATGTATTATAAAAAGATTAAAGTTTATAAACTATTTGCAATATAGCATGACATAATATTTTTATTTTCAGGTTTAACTTGTACAGAACAGAATTTTATAACAAAATCTGGTTATCATCAGGCTGCCTCAGAACATGGCCTTGTTGTCATTGCTCCAGATACCAGCCCTCGTAAGTGTTCTTGATCTGGAGATCTTTGTAAAAAATAAATCTTTAACACTAAGTTATAAGTGGGTTAATATGTACACTATAATAATCATTTCATATTTTTGCTATTATCTTTATCTTTCAAGTGGCATCATGACTCAAATACCATGCTATATATATTTTCCTGTGAATTTTACTCCTGACGTCACTCTAATGAGGGGCAACAGTTTTTCTGTTCTAATTTTACAGGTTAAGAGGCTTCAAAAACAATTTGATTAATATATATTGACACTAGTATCAAAATGACATGCAGGTGCATAGAAGATTGTTTCTGTTTCATAGGTAAATTTTTGTCATATGATAATTGTCTTTTCTTATCTCAGTTAACAAATAATCACATAGTTAAACAAGTATTAGTTTTATTATAAATATTAGAAAGTTTACATTAGAGAAATGAGAATATCAAGCATTGGAGGATTTAGTCCATCAGATAGTTAAAACTTGCTTTGTGACCCTAGAAGTGTCAGGAAATGGAATATAAATGGTAGCTAAAACTATCCAGAAATTAAATGGCTGACCTTGCAAGTAGTGCATTTCCTTTCACAGGCCATGTTACACAAAAACAAGACATGTCTGGTTAGAAATGTAATAAAAATTTTAATTCAAAATAAAATCAAAAATACAAAAATCCCTAGGAATAAACTTTAAAATATGAAGGTTTATTTTTTATAAATCAAAATTTGCTAAAGATAATAAAGACTTTAATAGATGTAAAAATGTCATGTTCCTGGATGGGTAGACTGAGCATTATGAAGAGGTCATTTCCTTCAAATTAGTCTGCATATTACTGTAATTTTTTCAAAATTCCAGTAGTTGACTTTTTAACTGCATGCAGGTATATAAAGTAAAACCTAATAAAAAAGAATACAAGAAAATCCCAGCGAGGAATGGATAAATAGAGGAAACATGATGGAGTGATTTCAAAGAATATAAGGAGACATTTTCAGTTCATGATAGTGAATTGAGCACAAGCATTTGTCTCCCTCCCTTCTAAGACCACATTGACAAAGAGAATTACCTAAGTTGGTAATGGGGGAGGATCATTAGATAAGGGATCTCAACATTTCTGAAAAATAAAAAGAAGATATAATCCCTTTGACAGGTAAAACAAAGTAAGGAATATATGTTCAGAAACATAGGAGGAAAGCCGGTGTACTCACCTTGACAGTGAATACCCTAGCCTGGTAGGGCATTCCCTCTTTCACGTCGTTGGCTAGAACTAGTCACATGTCCCAAGAGGGCCAGGATATATGTGCCCCAAAAGGCAGAGAAAGAGCCCACGATATTTGGTGAAGTTTTAATGCAAATGAACTTTTAGATTAATTTCAAAATATATTAAATATGGGCCATTATGACACAGTAGATGAAACCACAAGATTTTTCCTTGATAGGTGGCTGCAATATTAAAGGAGAAGATGAGAGCTGGGACTTCGGCACTGGTGCTGGGTTTTATGTGGATGCCACTGAAGATCCTTGGAAAACTAACTACAGAATGTACTCTTATGTAACAGAGGAGGTAATTTAATTTAAATTGTAATTATTAATTGATGACTGCCAAAAGCTTGATTTTGGACACAAAGTCCTTTTAGTTCTGAGAATTTTAAACTAGAGTACAGTATTGTTGAATCTACTTAGTACATATTTATTAATTATGTAATAATAATTATGAAAATTCCAAAGTTTACTAGTACTATAATCCTATTTACTGCCATTTTAATTAACACTAAGTTAATTAAATTTTAAAGAGTTTATTTAACTTTAAAGAATTTAGTAATTATATTGATTCCCGTGCACTTTTTATTTCTCTGGCAGCTGGTTCATTCAGACACATTTTATAGTGATTAATCAAGGCTTAGTTAGAAGTATAAATAAGTGGTAAAGCATTACTTTTATTACTAATATTCATGTGCAGTTTATGCATTTTTAAAAATTTTATATGATTTTAATTGTTAATATATACAATATTATAAAAATTCAGAAACAATAATATAAAAGTTTAGTCATCCATAGTTCAAGCAATAACTATGTTTTGGTATATTCCAGATTTTCTTATGTCACTAGTTTTCATATAATTGTAAAACTTATTTTATCTTGTTTTTTTTAGTTGCAAAATATTTTCCAAAATCCTGATCTATTTGTAACATAATTTTAATAATTGTATAATGTTTCATATGCCATAATTTCCTTTTTGCTAATGTAAGCTATTTATATTTTTATATATTTTTTTACTATAATAAATATTACTACATTTATTATTTTTGTGTAATTCTTTCCCTTAAGGACTTTTCCCTTAGAATAAATTCCAAGAGATGAAATTATTAGAACAAAAGTTTAGGACATTTTAAAGTTCTTTCTGCATCTTGCCAAAGTTGCTTTCGGAGGAAGATGTACCGTGTATTCTGCAGTGATGTATTAATTACATTGTCACCTGAGATTTTTAAAAAATCTTTACTAGTTCATGCCATTGTGAGACTGAGTTGGAAGTGCTGATTGTGTAATTATTTTATATAACTTCAAAAAAGTCTAAACTTTTTCTCATATCTTTTATCACACTATTAAATTTTTTCTAGCTTCCCCAACTGATAAATGCCAATTTTCCAGTGGACCCCCAAAGGATGTCTATTTTTGGCCACTCCATGGGAGGCCATGGAGCTCTGATTTGTGCTTTAAAGAATCCTGGAAAATACAAAGTAAGATTACCTAAGCTTCTAGTGACAGATATCTCTCTTGGATAATATAATATTAGGAACTGTCAAAGATTGAAATTAGGATATTATTGTAGTATTGGAACTAATCTTTTCTAGAAGTCTTAGGAATTTCAAGAAGTTATGGAAGAGGAGTATTTAATTTGACCACACAATGTATGCTACAGAATCAGAAGCATAAGTATTCAATTACAGTAGTTTCTTGTTGATATATTGGAAGTATTATAAATTGTATCTTATATTTCATTGCTTCAATTCAAACTAGTTTTCTAGGCATTTTCTTTCCTAAATGTTATTGTGGCAATATGTATCATTTGTATATTTACCAAGACTATCTTTATAGTTAATTTTGAATTTCTGAGGGAGAAAATACCCATGATTCACAAAAGTTTGAGAGTTCTTTGTTCTTATTGCCTCTGATGAAAATTGGAATGCAGATTGATTGAAAAATATAACTCTCAGCCTTTCTGTTTATTTATTTGAAGCTTTGAAGCTTTACTTTTTGTTTAAATAAACCAAGTTGGATAACCGTTATGTTTAAAGTGTCATACTGTGCAGAGCAGCATACCATGGTGTTGAAAAGGAAATGTTGAAGCAATGATCATCTTAAGATTGCTTCTGTCTTTGAAGTAATAGGGCTACCACAGACCTTGGGATTTGTTTAATCCATTTTCTTTCCTGAGGAAAAACTTCTTAATCATTTGAGGTATGTCATCTGAAAATATTTTCTCATAGCAGTTTCTTGCTGTGGCATCACATATTTTCCTTTTGGTAAACTTTATTGTAAAGTTGAATTAATCTATGGCATGACAGCAGGTTTTTAAAATAAGTTTGTTTTCTGATTTTTGTGCATAAGGCAATTTATTGTGTTTGAGGGAGAAAATGAAATTTACTTGAACTTTTTTTGTTTTTTAAAACAGCCAGTAGGCATTGATAAACCTAACATTGATAAGCCTTCTCACACTCTCTGCACCTCATCCAGTGACAAAAAACATTGCACAGAACACAAAATTATATTGTATTAAAAATTCTGCCATGTTTAATGGCGTTCCTTGCTTTTTGGCACTATTCAAGAGAAACAGTGTGTCTCAGATTTAATAACATGTTCAGAAAGGTAGTCATGAACTATTTTATATTATCACACATTAATTTTAAGTGGAAAAAGAAGTAGAAACTCTGAATACAAACTTCTATTTGTGCCTTAATGAAAATGTGATGTATTGCTTTGTATTGCTTTGCTTTAGCTCTCTTAATAACACACACAAAGGATATGGTATTATGGTGAGACCTCCAGAATAGCAAAAGAAAATTGTTCACAGTGGTTTTCATGGCAAATCAGAGTTTATAAGCAAGTTGCAATATCTCTTTATTTGATTTAGCAACATATAACTTGTTTTTAAATTTCTTTTGATTCTGCAGTCTGTTTCAGCATTTGCTCCAATTTGCAATCCAGTACTCTGTCTTTGGGGCAAAAAGGCCTTTAGTGGATATTTGGGAACAGATCCAAGTAAATGGAAGGTAGGTGCTAGATGATTGTCTCAATATCATTCTGAAGTTTTTAAATTTGATTAAAAGCTGTACACTACAGAAATTATATTCCTAGCCCACTCAAGGATCCAAAGTTAGAAATAATTAAAAAGTGTAGATGTAACAGTAGCAAAATCCCTGCTTTCTAATTTCTGTTGAATTACAGCAAATATTCTGAGGCTACATTTTTTTCCCTGTTTAATGGTCAATTTATATGTTTTATTCTAAATTAACATTATTTCTATATTAGCATTACCAAAAATACTACATATTATTACAAAGTTTAGACTTGCCTTTTATTAACAATATGCCCAGTTGTACAATAAGAACCACAAGACCTGGCTTTTTAATTATTTTGTGTACCTCTTTCAAAATCCAACATATCTCGGATTTGAATTGTAAATTCCAAATTTAAAAGTCTTTAAGGGAAGGCAGCCTGAAGAAGGCCCTGGGAAAGGCAGGCCCCCAGGAGGGCGGGAGGGCAGCAGGCTGAGCAGCATGCCAGCAGTGCCTCCTCTTCCTGCCCAGGGCCCCATCTCACAGACCTCATGCTGTGCCTGCAACGGACAGCATGGGGAGACTCCTCGCACTTCACCCCAAGGTTTGTGCCCTATAAGGAAGAGAAGATGACAGTGTCAAGAGGGTATAGCATCTGCCCATCTGGCTAACCTGGCCGTGCCCACGCGCTGGACAGGTCCAGAGTGTTGTGCTGGGCTATTGTGTCCCTCACACCTCTCCTGTTGTAAGACTGATCCTGGACTTTGAGGACTCAAGCTACTCCAAGATAGTGTGACACCTGCAGCTGTGGAAAGCTCTTGAAAGCAGAATCTGTGGCATTCTCCCACAGGTGTCAGGGTCATCTCCTTTAGACTCAGCAAACCCAGGTGACAGCTCCTTTCACAGTGTGACTCTGCTGCTATCTGGGCAGCAGCACAGCCTGTAGTCAGCTCCCATTTACAGTCTGGTTGGGACAGTGAGGCCACAGGTTCATGGTGGACACGACATAGGCACCACCTTCCCCACAGACTGTCAGGAGGATTTAATGAGATACTGTGTGGAAAATACCTTGGCTCCTGCCTGGCCCATAGGACATCCTCTACTGGCTATTACTTTCATCCCCTTTTTACATGGTTATGGTAGGTGGTCACTCTCAGGGAACAGGGCAGGTGCCAGTGTATCATGCCATGTTGCTCCGATTCCGCTTAGCCTCACCCTTGCAAAGGTACCCTAGAGCTTCTATGTGCAGCAGCAGTCACCACATTACTGAGCACCTTCCCTCTGGCTTCCGCAGCTCCTTCAAAGACCCAAGGTACCTGTTCCCCCCTGTCGCCCCAGCACCAAATGCAGGTGCTGTGCTTGGAGGCCAGGGCTGGGCCTCTGTGAGCTCCCATCATGTCACACCATATTCTCCGCTTACCTCAAGGGTGGACCCTGCACCTCAGCTAGGGCTGGTAGGCCTGGCCCTTCTGGGTGAGGTCTCTGGTCCTGCCCTGCTGGGTCCTTTTTGCGGTGGAATTGGGGAGGGCAGGTCTCTGGGTCAGCTCAGCTGTCCAGTTACCATTCTGGGGGGGAGGCAGTGCCCCTCCAAGACCCCGCCTCCCTCCCTCCAAGTGTGGTGTGGTGCACCTCCCTGAGAGCTGCTGCATGGATGACCTGGACCCTCCCTAGGCAGCCCACATCCTGCCTGCTTCTGGTCATCGTCCTGTTCTACTTAAACTTGTGGAAGGGAATGAAGACTTCGGGAAGGTTGCGTGGATCACAGCTACCATGCCCTGCCCTGCGTGGTCCTCTTTGCCCTGCTCTTGTGAGGAACTACTTTTCCCAGAACCATTGACGACATCAAAGTATACCAGAGCATTGATTTCCTTCGGTTCTGGGAGGTGTCTGAAGCTGATACTTGATTGTGGAGCGCTACTGCTGTCCAGGATACAAAGGGATCCGAATCACATCAGATCAGAAAACAAAGTCAAAAAAAAAAAAAAGCAAAGTCCAGAGCCAGGCTGCAGGTTGCTTCAGCAAAGGAAGAGATGGTTCTGGATCGAAAGTCCAGCCAGGCTCCCTATCTACTCCAGTCCACAGGGGAAAAAAAATAGCCAAAACTGAAATGGACTATTCATTACAAAGGCAAAATAGTGGAATAAAATATGAGTTCAGTTTATCTTCTAACAAAAAAAAAAAAAAAATCTTTAAAAATAGATATTTTGTAATGTACATTGATGAGACTATTCTCAATAGCAAACATTGCTTTTTTCAAACATGGGATCAGCTGCTTCAAAATGAAAATAAAAATGGCTCCTCTGAGACACATTATTCTTGTGTAGAAATGGGCCGTTTGCAAACTCTACGAAGAGTGAATATTTCACAAATGAACTCATCATATGTAAGTTAACAAGTAGGAAATACTTGAGTGGGGAAAAAACCTTTCTGTCTTTTGTTTTCAAGGTTATTTACATATGGACCTCTAATTTGTTTAAGATAGATCATTGAAATTCTAACACATTGGTGGGTTATTTCTTTACTCACTAGATTAGAATTTTGTTTAGGCTTAGATTTTTATTATATTGGAATAGTGCTGAAAAGATTAATTTAGGTACTTTGAGAACTGACAGCACACATACATTCAGTATTTTACATCCTCGCCATGTGCTTAGTCTATACAGTTTGAGATCTTATGTCATGAAGGTGACGACCCTTTTCTGTCCACAGGGTGTTTATGGTCTCATAGAAGAGTTGGGTAAAAAATCAACTGAGAGAAGGAGGAGAGAGGTAGAGGCACAGATAAACCATAAGAGATCTAATTATACAGTTTTTCTCCAAGTGGCAGTAGATTTTATTATCTTAATTATACTTTGTTTAGGCTGTTATTTAATTTACTGTTGCAATAAGGAGGGCATACAGAATTATGAAATCATAGAACTTAACAACTAGTTGAACTTTATAAGTCCCTTTTCACTCCTTTAAGATTTAAGTCTTAAAAAGCATGTTATTTTAAAGGAGAAATATTTGTGTTTTTGTTGTCTTCAATAAAGCATAAAAGTTGTGGTTAGAGAATAGATCTGAAATCAAGACAATTTAAAGGTGGATGGTAAAAAATATAATTGTAACTAATGACAGCTTCTCAGATAATTTGAGTTGTTAATATGATTCAGATTATTAAAAATCAAGTCTTCCTGAAAGTTCATTTCATGTTGTTCAATAAATGGCAAAAAATAAGGCTGAATGTATTTATGTCTGGAATTAGAGCTAAAATGAAGAGACCAAAAATAGACTATTTATTTGAAATAGAGAATATTTGGCAATAGAAAAAGATAATGGAGTTAGAAGAAATGGTCAATTTGTGGAGATTATCAAGGAAAAAAGTTACTTTTTAAATTTTTTTTTATTTATGGAGTTGATAGACCATTAAGAATCTTAAAGGTTTAGAAGAGAAAGGTTATACTATAAAGAATGCTTGAAATGATAGGATTCTTACCACTGGTCTCAGATTGCTTGAAAATAGGGAAGAGGCTGTCATTGGGAACCAGAGTTCTGAAAAGCTTGTGAATAAAAACCAGTCACGTCAGATTTTAAGCCATCTTAAAGGCTTATTTCCAATTTAATCAGCTTTAGAGCTTAAATGACTTTAAATTTCTATTTGGTTCTGGTATAGTATATTCTGAAAAATATCTTTCTGGACACTTAAATTTGTTTTTCAGTATTTCTCCTCTTTTTTATAGGCTTATGATGCTACCCATCTTGTGAAGTCCTATCCAGGTTCTCAACTGGACATACTAATTGATCAAGGAAAAGATGACCAGTTTCTTTCAGATGGACAGTTACTACCTGATAATTTCATAGCTGCCTGTACAGAAAAGAAAATCCCTGTTGTTTTTAGATTACAAGAGGCAAGTACTAGGAAGCCTTAGCTTGTTCTAAATAACTATTAAAAAGCAAGATTTTAAGCATGTTTTAAATGTACCTCTAGTAAGATGTTTTTTACTAGGGCTAAGCTTCCACCTTCATTTATGCATACATCTTAGCCTCAGAAGCTGTGTTTTGTTTGTCTCAAACACACATAAGCACTTTATATTGTTTGAGTTAGATGTTAATCTCTCTGTTTTGCTACTTGGTATTTCTAATTGTTTAAGAATAATTACTGAATTTCCTTTTTTTAATTAAAAATTATTGGGGTGACTAATCAAAATCTATAAGTTTTGAGTATATAATTTAACAGTATGTCATATATATTACATTGTGTGTTCAACACCCATAGTTAGATTTCTTTTGTTACCGAATATTTGACCCCTTTCACCCCTGTCTACCTCCCCCAACCCCTTTCCCTCTGGTAACCACTAAACTATTGTGTGTCTTAAGTCTCTCTTTGTCATGTTTGTTTGTTGCTTTCAGTTTTATATCCCACATATGAGTGAAATCATATGGTTTTCAACTTTTTCTGTCTGACTTATTTTGCTTAGCATGATTATCTTAAGATCCATCCATGTTGTTGCAAATGGCAGTATTTTATCTGTTCTCATGGCTCAGTAATATTACATTATATATATGTACCACATCTTCTTTATCCAGTCATCTGTTGTAGGTCTCTTCAGTTGCTTCCATGTCCTGGCCACTGTGAATAATGCTGCTATGAACATTGGGATGCATGTATCTTTGTGGATAAATGTTTTCAGGTTTTTGGGGTAAATACCCAGGAGAGAGCTTGCTGGATCAGATGGTAGATCAGTTCTTAGTTTTTTGAGGAACGTCCATACTGTTTTCCATAGTGACTGTACCAATCTGCATTCCCACCAACAGTATATGAGGGTTCCTTTTTTCCACAACCTCTCCAGCACTTGTTATTACATATCCTGTTGATGATAGCTATTATAGCTAGGTATGAGGTGGTTCTCATTTGGTTTTGATCTGTATTTCCCTAATAGCTAGTGAGGTTGAGTATCTTTTCATACGTCTGTTGGGCATTTGCATATCTTGGGAGAAGTGTCTGTCAGATCCTCTGCCCATTTTTTAATTGGATTGTTTTATTGTTGAGTTGTATGAGTTCTTTGTATATTTTGGATATCAGGCTCTTATCAGAGGCGTTTGCAAATATATTCTCTCATTTAGACGGTTCCCTTTTGCGTTGTTGACGGTTTAACTTTTGCTATGCAGACGCGTTTCAGTTTGATGTAGTCCTATTCATTTAATTTTGCTTTTACTTGCCTTGCCTTTGAGGTCAAATTCATAAAATCCTCTGTTAAGTCCAAGGTCCACGAGTTTAGTACCTGTGTTTTCTTCTGTGCAATTTATTGTTTCAGGCCTTATTTTCAGGTCCTTGATTTATTTTGAGTTAATTTTGGTTTGTGGTGATAGAGAACAGTCTAGCTTCATTCTTTTGCATGTGACTTTCCAGTTTTACATGCACCATTATTGAAGAGGCTTTCCTTCTTTCTCCATTGTATGTTTTTGGCTCCTTTGTAGAAAATTGTTTGCCCATATAAATGGGGGTTTACTTCTGGACTCTCAATTTGTTCCACTGGTCTGTGTGTCTGTCTTTCTGCAAATAACATACCATTTTGATTACTGTGACTTTATAGTGTAATTTAAAGTCAGGCAGAGTGATAGCTCCAGCCTCGTTCCTTTTTCTCAAGATTGTATTGGCTATTCAAGGTCTTTTGTGCTCCATACAACTCTGATAATTTTTTTGTTCTATTTCTTTTTAATATGCCAATGGGATTTTGATGAGGAGTACATTAAATCTGTATAGGTAATAAGGTTATTTTAACTATTTGATTCTTCCACTCTGAGAACATGGAATATCTTTCCATTTCTTTGTATCTTCCTCAGTTTCTTTTAATTGTTAAGCTAATTACTGAATTTCAATTGATTTGCAAATTTTCCTTGACAAAAATATTCTTGACTATTTACTATTCACCTAACTCTATGCTAATCCAGTTGTAATTAAAGAAATTTTTTATTTTTATTTATTCATAAGCTTTGAACATAATATAAATGTATTTCAGGATGAAAAATGAATACTGAAAATTATACATAATTCTGATTGTTTAAAAGCATTTTTGATGCTATTATTAAGGTTTTCATAATTCTCTTTTCAAATTATTCATTGTTAATGCATAGATATGCAACTGATTGTGTGTGTGTGTGTGTGTGTTGACTTAGAATCCTGCCATTTTGCTGAATTTATTTATTCTAACAGTTTATTTTTGAATATTTAGGGTTTTCTGCATGTAAAATTATATCATCAGTGAACAGAGATAATTCTACCTCTGTCTTTTTATTTGGATGCCTTTTTTTTTTTTCTTGCCTAATTGCTCTGGCTAGAACTTCCAATACTGTGTTAAATAGAAGTGGTAAAAGTGGGCATCCTTGTCTCGTTCCTGACCTGAGAGGAAAAGCTTTCAGTTTTTACTATTAAGTATGATATTTGCTGCGGGTTTCCACATATGGTTCTTATCTACCTGTTTTACAGATGAGGAGACAGGCTCAGGAAAGTAACCTAGTTATCTAAGATCACACCGCTAGTATATGATGGAACCAGAACTGGAAGCAACGTCATTGGACTGCAGATACTGCCCTCTTATCATCTATATAATCATTGTCAAGCAAGGTGAAGCAATGCTCCTGGGAGCAAAGGATTGAAATTAGAGCTAGCACAAGGAGAAATTGAACATAACCTGTCTACCTGTCTAATTTATGCAGTATATCTTAGCAATTTCCCTATTTTTTTAAATCCTTCTATTTTGAATAGGCAAACTATATAAAATGCAGGGAAATATGTCAGAAACCAATACGTTATATCTACCTTGTTGTTTCTTGAGTATCCATCTTTAAGTTATAGAATTTTTTAGATTAATAACCAACCTCGAGAAATCCAGATACGAATTTGATTATAAATAACAGCAATGTGTTTAACTGTACTAATGATAGCTATAATGACGTAACAAACCATGTTTCTTTCCGAATGACTAACTTTTTGGCATTAGTGATATTGGATACCTCTTCTGCTTCCCCCAAGGCTGTGCCAGGAAATCCTGTTACTATAGCAACAAACTTTATGCCTGCTAACAAAGACTGAAAAATCTCTGGAGTTTGTTATAGAAACAGCATAGCCTTAGGAAACCAATGAATTCTCAGAGTGAAAAAATAAGTTAACATATTTATTTTTAAAATGTTTCTATCTCAGGCAACTGAAAACATAGTTGGCTATACTTAATAAGTCAAGACAAAGCATTTCAATTCTTAAAAGAAAAAGTGAGAAAGTATTGAAATCCCCAGTCACAATCTTTAGCCCAGGTACAATTTCTGTTTTATCCATCAAGGTCAGGTTAAGAGTGAACTGCACAGTCATCTGAAGCAGAGTATGTTTAGGTTTGCTGTAATTGAGTAGGCACCTGAATGGACATGCCTAGACAGTGGCTCCAGAGAAGCTACTTTCAGATTTTTCAAGCTGCCTTCCATTGACTTCAGGTTATCTCACATCTGACAGTCTTATCATCTGCTTTATCATTTGATTATAAGTACAGTAAAACTGTAGTTCTTCATGAAATGGGAACTGTGAACTGTTGAGTAAGCTGAAAATAATGGGGTTATATAATAAGTGATCTAAAGTGGAAGAAATATTCTAATCATGTACATGGTATACCCAACTTCATCTCTACCTCTTTTTAATGGTGTTAAATGCTCACAATCTATATTTATATTCTATCAACTGTCCAAAAAATTAAGAGGGAAAGGTAGTACATAGGGATATTTATTGGATGTTGCCTCATATATTTTTCTTTTTTAGCTTCAGCAAATCTAAATTGAAAAGCTAAGGTAGCAGAATTCTGATAGTATACAAAGTTCAAATCTTAGTCTAATAAGG
Organism: Eonycteris spelaea; assembly: GCA_003508835.1. Taxonomy (NCBI): domain Eukaryota; kingdom Metazoa; phylum Chordata; class Mammalia; order Chiroptera; family Pteropodidae; genus Eonycteris; species Eonycteris spelaea. Next base: position 413,715 of record PUFA01000154.1, read on the forward strand.
GAAAGCCTGGTATGTCTTATTTTCAGTTAATGAAGTTGCATAGTGAGAAAAAAAATTCAGTTACCTAATGGAAACTTCCAGAAACAACATCAAAGAAAGGCTATGCTACCTTCTCAAGTCTCCAGCCCTCCTATGAAGATTCAGAGATTGTTTCAGCCTCTGTACCTGCTTTTTAGAGAAGAGTAAGAACATGGCACAGATCTTCAGAAATGCAGGATCTCACTCATTCCTGTATCCCCATGCATAGCACAATTGTCTAACACGTAGACTCTCGGAAAGTGCTTATTAAGTAAACAAATGAATATCTTTCAACAGTCTTTGTACTCTGGTGAGACTTACCCAAGGATTCATATCTAAGCATTTCCAGTTGGATCTGGAAAATATGTAGGGAAAAACTGCCTCTTGGAATAATGTTCATCATAGCTGCTGGAACACTTCTGCTTTTCTAGAAAATGAGTGAAGATTGAAAAATATGTTCATTTCTTTTTTATACTCTTAAGAGTCAGAGTTTTATGACCGAGGATTTTTCCATTTAAAGTGTTAGGTAGGAGAGTAAAGCCCTTCTGAGTGTCACTAAATGTATATAATCACACAGCTGCTTAACATACCAAACCAACTCAGAATATAATGAAAGGAGCCACCTCCATTTTTTATTGATAAATAGAACTTGAAACTAGTCAAGAATGACATAATTAACTCTAATTATATAAGCATCTTTTATCTACCAGAACACCAGTAGTTCAAATGTGCTCTCTTGCCTTTTTTTGAAATTTACCTTTTAATTTAATTTTTTTATTTATTTTATATGGTGACATTGGAAACAAAATCCAATAAGTTTCTGCTGTACACTTTAAGAATAAGGCATATATATATTTACACTTTGTGTTCATCTCCCATAGTTCGATTTCTTTCTGTCACCACATATTTGACCCCCTTTACCCCTCTGCCTTCTCCCTCCCCCACTCCCTACCCTCTGGTAACCACTAGTCCATTGTCCATGTCCATGAGTCTCTGTTTGTCCTGTTCATTTGTTGCTTTTAGGTTTATATCCCACATATAAGTGATATCCTGTGATTTTAACTTTTTCTGTCTGGCTTATTCTACTTAGCATGATTATCTCGAGGTCCATCCATGTTGTCGCAAATGGCAAGTATTTCATCTCTTCTTATGGCTGAGTAATATTCCGTTGTATATATGTACCACAGCTTCTTTATCCAATCATCTTGTAGGACACTTCGGTTGCTTCCATGCCCTGGCCACTGTGAATAATGCTGCTATGAACATCGGTGTGCAAATATCTTTTTGGATATGGGTTTTCAAGTCTTTGGGATAAATACCCAGTAGAGATTGCTGGATCATACAGTAGATCAATTCTTAGTTTTTTGAGGAACTCCATACTGTTTTCCATAGTGGCTGTACCAATTTGCAGTCCCACCAGCAGTGCATGAGGTTCCTTTTTCTCTGCATCCTCTACACTTTGTTATTACTTGTCCTGTTGATTATAGCTATTCTAACAGGTTGAGATGGTATCTCATTGTGGTTTTGATTTGCATTTCCTAATAACTAGCGATGTTGAGCATCTTTTCATATATTTGTTGGCCATTTGTATGTCCTCTAGGGAGAAGTGTCTGTTCAATCCTCTGCCCATTTTTTGATTGATTGTTTGGGTTTTTTGATGTTATTGAGCTGTATGAGTTCTTTGTTGTGTTATTCGAGGCGTTGCTTGCAAATATATTTTCTCATTCGGATGGTTGTCTCTTTACCTTGTTGACAATTTCTTTCGCTGAGCAGAAGCTTTTTAGTTTGATATAGTCCCATTCATTTATTTTAGCTTTTACTTCACTTGCTTTTGAGGTCAAATTCATAAAATCCTCTTTAAGTCCAAGGTCCTTGAGTTTAGTTCCTATGTTTTCTTCTGTTCTCTTGCCTTTATGTTGATACTTTTAGAAAATCTTCCTTGGCCCCTCATGACTGTCATTTCTATTTTCTCTTAAGATAGATCTTGTATTAAATACATTATGGAAGTTAAGAATATTTGCTTTGTGTTTTAGGTGAAATGCGCTGTTGTCTTGCAGATAACCCCTGAGCACTCAAAACTGTTAACTTTGGCTTACCCTGGACCTCTCTAATTAAATAACAGTAAATAATGACAACAATAATGGTGACTACTCGCTATGGGCCTAAACCTGTGCAAGGCACTGAACACAGTGAAACTAAGCATAAAAATATAGCAAACTCAGTCAACTAGGGTTTTGCTACACAAGTGTTTTGAGGCATCTGTTTGCTTGCATCTGTGCCTGTTTTCAGTCAGATCCATCTTTTCATCTGTGAAAAATGGCAGGTACTGTTTGGTACTGTAATTCACAGTTTTTATGGCCATGAAAATCCATGGGCCTGTTTAACCTCTTAATAATTAAAGATTACTATGGGTGGAAAATACTTTTCTTCAAGTTCTTATAAGAAACTATCTTTAGCTCTAAATTTTAGCTAACTGGGACTTGCTCTAGTCATTGAGAGATGTGAAAACCAAATAATTTCAAACTCACCCTGAATTTTGATAACATTTCTATTCATATTCACTTCCATAGTTTGGCCATGGAAAATAGAAGACAGATTGCTTTCAAGTTACTTTAACAATTTTAAACCAGAACTCTTTATTATTTCGTCCCCAAGATGTCATTGCATACCTCTGGAAGTAAGAGATTGAGAACATTTACTGATTCATCAAAACCTAAGGGTTCCCTGAACCCGGGTGATATATTTTATTAGGTCTTTTTGTTTTCTTAAGGACTCAGAAAAATTCCCATTTCTCCCATTAGAGACCATTCAGTTAAAAACTTAAAAGTGTTTTACACTTTCAGTTTATCCCACCTTCTATTTAATAATGTTCTTTGAGGGCATGTCTCAAAATTATCTGGTGTTCAATACCCTTAGGTTCTTCCCACCTGAATTTTTTTTTCTTTTTCCTTCAAAAGCTACTTCTTGGCTTGTACTCCGAGGACAGGCTGAGGAAAGGATTGCCTCTCCATTTACCTATATCAGTGGTTTTAATTAGCCGGATAGATCGATAACTGTTTCAGCTCAACTGCTTGGCACATTCTACATTTTCTGTTTCATGTTAGTTTTCAAAAGAGTTTACTATTTACCTAGTTTGATTTATTGCTGAAGGATATCTGAGTTTACTGAATTATTTTCTTTTTTCTAGAGATATGTTATGCTTTTACCATGTAGGAAATTAAACTTCACGTTTTTTTTAAAGCTCTGTTTGCCTTCCCAAGGACAGAGCATTGGGTATTTTTGTGTTCATTCTCTACATCATTTATGTATGCTCATTTGCATTTTAAACATTCTTTCTCTTATTGATGTTAGTGTGTTTCTTGTGAGTTGAGACTTCTTGTCTGTGTTTCTAAGGTCTCTAAGTTCTGATTCTTTAATCTTTGTTGATATGATCGCATGTTTACTTTGTACATTGAATTAATGTGTTTTTTCCTCCCTTTGCATAGAAAAGGCAGCATCTAGAAACGAGGCTGTGCCAAGTGTTTAATTTTTCTTCGTATTTTTGCTGCTCTTTTAAATTTGGTGATAGTGTCGAAGTACAGTATAAGCTTGATTTTGATTATGAACTTTCCTCATTTATAATATTTTGACTACTTAAAGCAAAATTTGATGACGTGATAGGTATATTTAATGTCCCTAATATAATGTTTTCTGAATAGTAGATAAATATCTTATTTCTTCTCTATTTTGTTTTCTAGGGTATATGATCATAGCTACTACTTCATTGCAAGCTTTATTACTGATCACATCAGACATCATGCAAAATACCTGAATGCATGAAATACTTCAGATAAGAGAATCTCTCAGGACTCTAAAAATTGCAGGGGAAAAGGATTTCAAACCATGTATTCATAATGTTAAAAATACTTCATTCTATAGTTGAATCGCCTGAATTAAATCATATGAAACCTGCTTCTAATATAGTTATTATCAACAGTGTTCACATGGGAAAACTTCAATTCTTTTCAGCTTTTTGAGGTTATTTGGAAATCATTATTATATTGACCTCAGGTCAAAGAATATGAATATAGTCTCATTCAAATCATAGAATACTAACTCTAGAACAGAAGGTTTAAAGTAATTTAGTCTGCACTCTTCACCTTTCCAGACTTTAAGCCTCTGAAAGCCTGGACTATCTTCATCATATTCATTTGTATATCTCTAGTGTCTTAGCAAACTGCTTGGCTTCCAGTAGGCATTAATAACTATTTGTTTAGCTTTTGAATAAGGAGGCAGGCTCAGAAAGGTAAAGTGAATTCCCCATCATCACAACAGTTATTTTGTGGGACAGTTTAAGATTATCAGCCAGATTCCTAAACCCAATCCAGTGTTGATCTCTTGTCTTATCTTTTAAGCCAAACAATTTATGGACTTTGATTTTTGGGTGTCTCTCAAGAGACAATTAAATAATAAGATTCAATATGAAAATAGCTGGTAAGGAAACTCATTTCATGTGTTACTATAAACACAGAGTTTTTTCCTTAGTTACATACAAAAATTTAACTCAGTTCATCAAGAAATCAATCTCTTTGTAATACCAAATTGTGTGCTTTAAGAACTTAACAAAACTTGAACATGATGATAGATGAATTCCGCTTGTTTTAAAAGAAATATGGTTTTCTGTTAAAGAGCACAGAATTTATACATTTTAAACATTGAATAAGAAGCATATTACATAGCAATGGAAGAAGACAACAGGTTCTTAAAGTTATAAAATTAGTATTTAAGTATAAATTGGATTGCTTTTAAAAATTAGTACTATTTAAATATCGGTGGTCAAAATTGAGCCCTACAGAGAGCTACCACAAAATGGTTCTAGTCTTAACAATTGTGTCTCTAATAAGATCATTCACAAATTCTTGCATATTGTTGGTAATTCCTTGATAAAGAAAACCAGTTGTGTGATCCAACATTGTATTGAAGATTAGAGCTAGTAGCAAATATATGTGTGTGTGTGTATAAGTATGTACATATACATCTCAATGTGTACACACACACCACTTTGAGAGAATTTCTACAAGGAATTGGATTATGTTGCTTCTGGGGGCTGACTAAGCAAGTCCAAAGCCCATAGGGCAGGCCATCAGGAGGGCAGTTCACAAGCAGGATGGGATTCGTGGCTGTGAGTTGCAGCTGTTGTCCACTCAGTCTTGCTTTTGAGGCCTTCTAACATTGAGGACCACCAGATTACCCAGGGTACCCTTCCTCATTTATCCATTTCCCATTTGCCCCGAGAATACTCTGTGCTTGTGCTGCAGCATTTACCCCGAATATAACTTGCAAATTACAGTCCTGACTTTACCCCAAGTTTTGCCACGAAATATCTCGGCTTTATTGTTATTTTCACATTGCTCCAGCATATCAGCAGTGTTTGGAAACAAATGATACATTCTGTTTATAGTATTCTGTTTTTACTGGTGGTATTTCCATTTATAAAATACAATGATTCTTGACTGCTGAAAATGTCAATCCAGAAGACGTAGCATTCCTACATGTGATGTTAACACATTCTCAAACAGACGAAGATTCATTTGATGAATCGGATTTATGTATACATTTCTGTTACATTAGAATTAGAGACAAGTTCTGTTTAGAAATAACTCCAAGAACAGTTTTAATATTTTATTTTCACATTGAAAACCAGTCAGATTTGCTTCAGCCTCCAAGAGCATTTATGTAAAATTAATGCTGGCAGTGAGCTGCCTTTTTTTCCCTACCTAAATCCTCCTCTTTTTTTTTTTTTTTTTCTAAATGGGAAATGGGTTAAAGTCGTTGATTAGGGACTTTGTATCTGCAAATTCTTTCATAGTAACACCTAGATGAGTGAATAATGGAACTGTAATCTAGCCAATTTTGGCACATATTATAAGATAAGGATTGTTCTCCCTATTTGCAGAGTGGACAAAAATATTTAAATATTCAGTAAATAATTGCTGACATAGCCAATGTACTAAATATACTAAAGACAAGGCCTTAGTTAAAACACAGAATTGGCCTTTGAGGATATATAGAAAGCCAATAAATTTGAGCTTGCCTCTATATGCTACGAATGACAGGTGGAGGCAAGGTCTGTGTGTCTGCTTTAACGTAAGATGTTTCCCCACTGGAAAATTCTCTCATAAGAAACCATCTCAATGACTGTAGTAAACAAATAACCGAAAAATGACCTCCTTATACTAGTTCTGTGCACTTCTAAAGTCATCAGACAATCAGTATTAAAAGAGACAAAGGAATTGAGGTTTCTTGTTTGATAGATGTAAACTCTTTTGAAGATTCCTTTAAGAAACAGCACACAGTAAAACCATCAATATAGTAAAAAGGCAAGCCATAAAGTGGGTGTAGATGATTGCAATACATATGTCTGACAAAGAACTTGTATCTGGAATATATAAAGAACTTCCACAAATTAATTTAAAAACAACAGATAAACCAACAAATAATGGCAGAAAAGTCAAATGGTACTTCACAAAAGGACATGGATAACTGATAAACACATGCAAATATGGTAACTCGTAAGACCAGAGTTTGGTTATTGATTGCCATTTCTCACTATTAAAAAAAATAAGTAAATTTTAAATAAGAAGTACAATAAAATGCCAGTTACAAGCATCCCGACTGGCTAAAGTTAAGACAGCAGAAAACCATGTCGGCGAGGCTGTCTGGTGACTGCTAATGGGAGTAACTGGCAGAGTCTGCTGAGATGGAACATGTGCATGCCCCTGCCCAACACTTCCACTCCAAGGAATAGCAAGCGGAAGTGTGCTGTTGGAGAACGTCCATGGCCGTACAGTTCAAAATCTGGAAACAATCCAAATGTTCATGTGCAATAGAACTGGTAAAATTGGAGTATATTCGTACAGTGGGCTGTTATTTTGTGTCTGGATGCAGAAACATGGAGGGGCCTCAAATACAATCTTGAGGGAAGAATCCAGACACTAAATTATATACTGCGTAAATTCATTTTACATCATTTTATAAGGTTCCAAGCCAGGCAAAACTCATCCATGGTGATGGAATCAGGATGATGTTCCCTACAGCAGGGGGTGGGGAGCCCTGTGGAGAGGTATTTGGAGGGCTATTTGAGAGGGCCTTCAAGACACTTAGTGTTGCTCTCTTTCTTAATCTGGGAGCTTGTTACATGAGTGTGCACCCTTAGAAAACTCATCAGGCCAAACACTTAAAAAGATCTCTACACTTTTTCACATGTTACATTTAAAATAATATTTTTACATAGTAAAAGTATGGAGTAGTTTTTCTGTGAATATCATAAACAAACTGTTATATCTCATTTAGAAACCACTTGAAGTGAAAGCAATGTGTGAGGCTTCAAAAAGTGGCGCTAAGTGATAGCTTTGATTTTGAAGATGTAATGAGGGAAAATTATTCCATAAAATCTTAACAGTGGAAAAATCATAAACTAACGTTCAAAAAGTATTTTTAATAGATGTCTGTAAAAACTAACAAGTAGACATAAACTTTATACTGAAGAGCTCATAAATACATTTCGAATTAGTCTAACAACTCTTTTGGATATTATCAGAAAAATGCAAATCCCTTTGTGTTCAAGCTTGTCTTGCATTTGAGCACATTGGGCACAGACTGTATGTAGATTACATCGGTTTATGGAACTTCTGAAACCCAAACCAATTTTTAAATCTTCATGTTAGCATTGGGGAGTGGGTGAAAAAAGGAAGCGCCATTGGTGGTGCTTCAATTGGGAGGATGGCAACAGCCACAACCAGAAAGGAATTGAAGAAAGTGGTACAGCAAATAAAGGGGCAGCAACCGCCACAGGAGCACAGGCGGCCATGAGCACAGAAGCAGCAATTACATTCAAGAAGGGGGACGAAGTATTAGAATCAGTAAGAGTTTAATAAGGGAGCTAGAAACAAAGTCGACAGGTCAAAATTAGTAACTTTCCTATAAACTTATAAATAACAAAAAAGTATAAAAGAAAAATAATCCCATTCGCAGCAGCAACAAAAACCAAAAGTACCTAGAAATTACCCAAACATGAATTGTATGAAATCTTTACTAAAGTAAGCCTTAAACAAATGGAGAGCAAGCAGTATCATGTTCGTGGAATAAAAGGCTTAATATTGTAGAGCTAGTAGCATACCCCTGATCAATATATAGATGAAATGTAATCTTAATCAAAATCTCAATATTTTTAATGGAACTTGACAAGCTAATTATAAAATTTATATGAAAGGTTATCCTGACAGTTTTGAAAAAGAACAAATTGTTCCACCACGTGTTATTATAAAACTCTGATAATTAAAACATTTGCACTCAGAAGATTTCAATAGATCAGAGAAGTCCTGCTATAGACCCGTTCACAAGTAGTTGTAACGCTATTGGTAGTGTCTCAAGTCAGTGAGGGGAAACATGGGCATTTCCTTAAATGCTTTTTCAGCTAAATTATTTTCCAGTAGCTTCATTGAGAAAGACATACAAAAGGAATCTGTGTAAGGGTGTGTATTGCAGCACTGTTTGTAATAGAGAAAGTATAAAACAACCCAACATTCATCAATAAAAATAAGTTACTGAACAATGCACATAGTTCAATACCATTATTTTTTTAAACTATCAAAGCTATATTTTCTATAGATACAAATACGTGGGAAAATGTCTGAATGCAAATAATGTCAGTTACTTCTGGGAAGTAGAAGAGCATCAGAATTGAGGATAAGAGTCAAGAGGCTTTACTTTTTGATGGATGATATCATTTTTACAGACAGAAGTTGTTCATGTACATTTTGAGTTATAAAACACTGATTTTAAACACTAATGTTTAATAAAGGTTGAAAGTCAAAGAAAAAATGGCACTTACTCCTTTGTCAAGGCTAGAAACACATCTTCATGCTTCTGTCTTTCTTTATACCCCTGGGAATTTAGGTACAGTTTCAAAATCACTTTTTAAAAAATTGAATTATTATAACTTCTCTGTGAAATAGTGAGGCTTTCAGATGAAGAAAATCTAATATGAGTCCTGCTTCCCTAAGGTACCTAGGGAAGGTCATTTCTTCCTCTAAGCCTGACTCCTCATTTAGAAATGGAGTGGACGAGTCCTGCACCACCTAACTCACAGGGCTGTGGAGCAGAGCAAAACAAGGTTGCCCATATTAAATTGCCATCATCCTATCCAGTGTTGGTGACTAGGTGCATTAGTGTCAACGAACTCCAAAGTGATGCATGCTCTCCTTGGAATGTGCAAAAGCCCATACACTGAAGTATGACAGAGCGTCTATATTTATTTTATTTCATCCCCTCTTGTTCAAATGTCCATCTTTTGTACTCACTTTTTATAACGTGCATAACAAAATTGGTGTATGATAGTACATACAATCATATATAGACAATACATATTGTGGGTGCATGTGGCCTCTACGAGAGCCTCTGCCCAAAAGTTCTCTATCTACAAATTTTCGAATAAGGGATAAGAATTTGCGAGGACCAACACAGGATATTTGCTATGCTGTTAATTTGTACTCTGCCTCTACCTATGCTGGTCGGCTGTAGAAATAACAATTTTCCTTTGGGAGAACATTAGCATGTAAACTTCTTCACATCCTTTCATAGCTCTGGCCAGTGTAGAAGAAAATGTCTGTTTGGTTTTCAGAGATAAAAAGAATCTAAACCCTAATGTAATGCCCTGGTTTGGAACTCCACGAGCCAAGAAGGAAACTGACACCGATGCAAGTGCAAAAGGGAGTTATATTGACAAAACTCGAGTTTGGACCCACTCGTTCACTGACGCAGCAGTGGTTGAGAGGAAGCCCGACCGAGGGGCTGGACCTAATTTAAAGGGCAAAACGCAAGCCTTGGGAGATGCCTTGGCGTCACCTGATTGGAGGGTTAGGTTGACCTTTAAAGGGATTGGGTGGTAGGTTGTTGGTCCGCGTGCAAAAGGGGGTCATGTGCAGTTGGGGCTGTGTATAGAGGGGCCGTGCGCAGAAAGGACCGAGTGCAGAAGGTAGGCCGAGTGCAGAAGGTTGCCGGGTGCAGTAATCAGAATATGTGCAGGAGGAAATAAGGGTGGGGGTGCCTTATGGGGCCCACCGATTAGCTGGCTTGGCTGGTTTGGCCAGGTGGTAAGGCATTGTTCTTGACCACTGGCCTTTGGGGAACTTTCCTACAATTCATCTTGGGATCACTCAGAAAAATGGAATCATTCCAGTCTTTCACCTAAATTGGACCTGAGTCTAGGACTCCAATCCAAGAGCATGGAATTTTCAATTTCATTCACGTCTCTTTGGTATTCTAGTGTCAACTTTCTGTCACTGGTGACACTTAATGAGCAATTCACTTTCTGGTGAACTATAGGTAAATAAAGACGAGAACCTAGCATTTCCATGTTTGCGTGATATATTAGCATCATCTCATTGGGTTTGTTAGACAAATTCAGATACCACTATGAGGCATAGAGGTGGGAAGTGGTGAGACAACAGACTTTTTTTTTTTTTCCAATTTCAGATAGTATATTAGGGGCATTCTGGTTTGGAAGTGTGTGTTGTGTGTGTGTGTGTGTTGTGTGTGTGTGTGAGAGAGAGAGAGAGAGAGAGATTAAACCCTGCAAGCTGAATCAGAACATTGAGTACAGCCCTTTCAGGTGGTGGATTGGAGGCATACTGCATTTTTGTTCATGGCTGTGGTTAAACAGAATTATTCTTCTCATAAGGCTAAAACCTGCTTCTTTTTGGTTCTCCTCGGAAATTATTTCAGTAAAACAACTGCACCCAGTGTTTTGATTAGAAGAAGCATAATAGACTACACACTCTAAAAAATAAAGTTTCCAGAATGAATTGCAAATAACTCATTTTCTTAGCTATACACAAATAAGGCCTGACGGACTACACAGAGCAGTTCCCACCGTAAACGTGCGACAGACAGTCCAGCTGCATCTCTGCAGAGTGCAGAGGGCTATCCCAGCTGTCAGAATGATTGCTTGGATTTTTAAATATAAATTCTAAGATAATCTTGCTAACATTCTAGCCTGAATCAGTTGCTCTGATCTGGCACAGTGACGAAGCCAGGCTGAGGGATTTTTCACAGTTTTCTCCAGCACCCTTTCTGCTGCTGTCATATCCCTCCCATCCTCAAGACTTACCTCCAGGACAATTCAAAGCAACCTTATATAGCAGCTCCTCCACGGTGTCACATCTGGAGAAACCTGTGTCCTGTGCCCCACCCCAGGAGGGAGTCCAGTTCATTCCCAGTGCAGCCCCTTCTCCTGCCCTGTCACCCACACACCAGTACTTAGGTGTTAGAAATGTATTAGAATCACTCCAAGGAACACACATCAGGTTTTTCAAATCATCCCTATCTGCATAAACGAAGGAAGACCACATTTCCCAGGGCAGGGCAAGGCTGGGGAAATATACCAAGCACCGACATCTTTCTCTGAAAACTTTTGGCCTCTTCAACTCTTCTTATACTTTTCATGGAGGGCATTAGGCAGAGAATTGTGTTTTACATCTCTTTGCAGATGGCTTAGCACCTTCTTTGGAGACATGGAGGGCCTCTTACTTTGGACTTCTGTCAAAACCAGGAAGAAAAACACCTACCATAACATCTGTTACATTCATCCATGAAAGAAGGATGACAACAGGACCTCTTAGGGTCGGTGTGATAATCAAGTTGAAATAATCCAAGTAAGGCCTTTAACTATTTACTCCTCCTCCTCCTCCTTTCTCCTCCTCCTCTTCTTCTTCTTTTTTCTTGTGTTTGGTCTTTTACATGTGGTACACAAATTCAAAGTGTGTTATCACTTCACATTATTTTACTTTCAACCTGCGTCTTCAGATTTAATTGTGTATGTAAAAATATAGTTGGATTTTTAAGAAAACCAAGCTTCCTTTTAGCTGTCTAGTTTATTAATATTTATTATAATTGCTGATATATTTGGGTTTAATTTTACTCTGTTATTTAGGAACTTTACATTACTCTGCTTCTTTTTCCCAATCCCCTTCCTTCCTGTCACTTTTGGAAGGGACTTTCTAACTTCATATTTTTCTTTACCAATTTTGAAAGCAATAACCTTTTTACTTTCCATTAAAATTTTACATTTTCATTACACAGGTGGAAAAAATCAATATCTTTATCCTCCTGCAAAACAATACAAGGAATTAGAATATCTAACTTTGATAATGCCTTCCTGTGTGTGTAATAAAGAGCCAGCACTTTCTTTCCATTATCCTTTTATTTATTTACGTTTTAGCAACCTCTACCCAAAATCAGATATTAATTCATTATTGTACAGACAAGGTTTGTTTGTATATGCCACATATTACATATTTATTTGTTGACCATTATTTTTTGGATTTTAGACTTTCCTTCTCCCTGAAATATTCATTTAGTGAAGGTGTAGTGATGTTAGATTCAGTTTTTGTCTCAAAATATTGTTATTCCTTAGCACTTTAAAGAATTACTCACTGTCTGTTGGCTCTGTTGAGAATCTGCTGTTAATCTAATCAATTTATTTTCCTTTTTTTTGGTAGTAATTAGTCCTCACTTTCAGGTTGTCTTTATCTGCAGTTTCACTGAAGGTATAGATTTATTTTTACTTATACTGCTTGAAATGACTCTGGCTTCCTAAATCTGGCAAATGCTTTATCAATTCTTTATATAGTGCTCTCCTGAATTGTCTTCTGAATGGTAAGGGCCCTTCTTATTTCACCCTGACCTAGGATTTGCGTTTCCCTTAAGAACTGGAATCTCTGAAGGCAGGGCATCTCCTTCCTCCCACATACACCTGGGCCTCCGCCCAGCGCACTCAGGGCTTTGGCACACCTGGGCTGGTCGTGGCTCCATCCACCTGGGGTGCGAACCCAGGCCTTCTGCGTATAAAGCAGACGTGCTAAGCACCACATATGGATCCACCCGGAATTTACTTATTTTGACATGATATCCAAATCATTTCAATGGTTATATGCTTATTTTTTAAAGTACCTCTAGGAATGTTGTTAAGGGAGGTTTTGTGGGGATATAAATACCTCAGCCCCATCTTGGGAGCTTGGCTGGATGATTCTAAGCTGTGAGATGTTCCATACTGTTTGCCAGAGCTTCGCTCCAGGTTTGAGCCTCTGCCTCACTGTGGAGCTGATCTAAGAAAGTACTTCTGTTAAGAATGTACCATCTTCTCTTTCTGAAGGCACCTCCCAATTGCCCTGTAGGCTCCCTGTGCCCACCAAGGACCTAAGGGCCCTTCTTATTTCAGGATGTCCTCTATTGTCCTGTTAGTGCCTGTGCAGTGAACCACACTTTTTTTTTTTTCATCAAACAATATTATCCAGGGAAAAGTACGTATACTACAACATTAACAAGAAAAAAAGCCAGCATATAAAGCTATATTATGTAAAAATGCACAGGAATATGTCAAAGAAAATATTTCAAAAGTTTTAACAGCTCCCACTAGGAAACTGCTGCCCAGGTCTCTTGGATTTATCCGGGGAAAAATGGTAAGTGCCCAGATGCAGCTGTTGGCTAGAATTTGATCTCTGGGACAGTCCTCAGCTGTGGCCAATGCCATATGCATGGATGACCCAAATACTTCTGCTGCCATTCCTCCCCTTGCCCTTCATACATTCCTCAGTTCTACCCAACTTACAATGCAAAGTGTCCATGAAGCTCTGGACTTTTGTAACATGCAGAGGACTAAAATGACTATGGCTTTGGAGTTTGGCACAGAAGTGGCATTCCCAATGAGACCATCATGGGGCAGGGGGAGCTTTTCTTGACTCAGTAGATACAAATCTTAAACATAGAGGACCTGACACTGGTCACTGCAGTTCTTGATCAGGCAGATAGATGGTCTCAGGTCTGTATGTGTGGTATGTGGGTTGGGATTCGAAGACAGAAACGACCCGTCACTTTTTTCACTTGAATTCCTCGAAGAAACTGCTCTTCTACCAAGATAGCCTGGATGTGTGTGGAATACGAAAGAACTGGCTTAGATCTTTCAGGGGTGGAATCAAACAGCCACTTTACTCGCTAAGTGTCAGATGCCACAGGAGGCAGTTGAGGAAAGAGGGACCGACAGACCATGTGGTTTACAACATGCACCGCAGGGCCTTCAGGCTTCCTCAGAGATACCGCTGGAGCCACCACCCAGGGACAGGTGGAGGGACCTGAGTGTTCGCCTCTGTCGCCACCCTTATCCACCATAGCAGCTCTGCTTTTAACTGCTGTTATGTTCTGTGGTTTCATTTTGAAGTCACACACACACACACACACACACGTGCGTGCGCAGACACAAACGACTGCTATCATCTCAGCAATGACACCCTATAATTTCAATCATTTATACCAGATAATCGCTATAATCTGTTTCACCAATGATCCCCTAGGATTTTTGTGATGAGTGTGATGAACTTTTGCATCACATGGGTAAGTCAATTAGAAGAGGGTTTGTTCAAATTCAAAGTTTTAATGGCTGTTTAAATTATACAAGGCTATTTGTACTACATACATTCCGTCCACTGATGCTGACCACGCACATTTTATTGCACATACAAACAGTGTACAAGGATCTTGAAGACAGCTCACAAGGACTGCATTTAGAGGGGAAAAGCCATTTTGCAAAGTATCAAAGCCATGTGTATCATACAGCCAACTTCAAGAAAATATGAAATTAGTAGGAAATGAAAACTTTTAATTTTGAAAAAATCTCTCAAAACCAGGTTTACAGAGGTTCATGTTGTCATATGTACATGTAAAAAATATCTCAGGACCCTGCATTCTGAATGCCCATCAAGGCGCAGCAATCAAAATTCCTGTTTCTATAATCAACCTTTGAAAGCTGCTAACATCTGAATACACTCTGCTCACAATGTCTTTTCGCGTTACATTATTATGCTAGTTGACAAAACAGGTATTTGTGCAGTACGGGAAATATTAAAATATATTTTTAAGTTAAAGTGCACAGTACGTTTGATAGGAAATCAGTGTGAGCTGCCGAGTCCACGTGCGTTCTCAGCAAGCCCTCCACCTGGCTCGAGCGGAGGAGGCCGTGCACTTGGCCGATGCGACGTGGTTCACTGCACGCGACTTCCGGTGTCTTCTATGTTCAGCTTTACATTTGTCCCATAAATCGTGGTTGCCATTGTTCTAAAACCTTACGATGGCTTTTCACAGAGGTGAAGACGCAGTTAGCATTCAAGGCTGTGAAGGACGACTGGCTGGGCACCTGTAACTGCAGGGCAAAGGTGCAGGCACGTAACTGCCTTCACGTAGCTTGCTGTGTCTAGGAAGCCTTACCTGAGTCTCTCAGACCAACAAGTCCCTTTCCTTTGCTGGCTGTCTGTCTTCTAGTCATATTTCGTCTCACCTGGCTCCCTTCTAGGCCACTCAGCTTCACAATATCACTTACTTAACCTTCTCCTCAGCCTGTGTTGGTGCTGCAGAGGCTGACCCACCAATTTACTGACTACTTCTGTATTTACACACCAGAGACCATGAATCTTGCAGTGTTTTATGGACTACTTCGAAAGCCACCAACTAAGTTGCAAATAAAATGAGCACATCTACCTTTCAAAATCCCTTCCTCTTTTTAAAACTGGCAGCTGTAGGAAGTGCCTTACGTAACTCTTGATTACACTCAAAGCTGCCCTTAAATTTTTGGTTAATAAACTCTTTATCATCTCCACTTTCCTATATCATTTCTTTATTATCTACCTTTGGTGCTACTTTTAAAATTACCCAAGCTACAGTGCAAATTATACTTCAAGACCATGATGCTAACAATTGTTACTTCTTTGTGTTAAAATGTGAATGTTTTGTAGATAGCAAAATAAGTATGAATCCAAAAAAATAATTGTTCACATTTTCTCTTCAAGTTTAATATGTCTTTTTCTTTTTTCCATCACAACTATTTACAAATAACTTTGGGGTGCTCTCTTGATTTCAGTCAGTTTACTGTATCAGGGGATAACAGGGCTGCTGGAATGTAGGAAACTGGATGGAATGCAGAAATATAAATAAGACCAATGTTCTATAAACCAAAGTGTAAATAATGCCTCCCCGGAAAACAGTTTTTGTCATGAAGCACCTGTTTTTTGCTTATTTTTTTTTTTTTCTGAGTCATATATACAAGAAAACATGATTACTGATACTGCACACCAAAGAAGATAGAAAATAACTCAATATTTATAATATTAAAATAAAGTGTTTAACCACAAAAAAGCAGTAATAAATAGTTTCCTAATTTACAATTTGCATCCAAGGATGAATAACTCACTAATAAATAATTTTATATAAATATTTTGTATGTCGAAAATAGTTTTCTAAAAGGCAATGGTCTCAAGAAACTTCTTGAAAAATTTGGTGGTGAAAAGCCTGATTGAGTCACCTCCCCCAACTAACTATACAGTAAGTTGGGTTTTAGTAAAACAGATGCATTCTGCTGCAAAACAGTTGTGCTTGGTGGTTTGTAATGGCAGTGGGTGAGAGTGAGGGATGCAGAGGTTGTAAAAGGCATTGATGTGCTGTTCAGTTCTCTGTAACCAGCTCCTTCACTGGCTTTGAGATAAACCTTGTCACATCTGAATGTCAGAGGTCAGTTCTAAAAGGCAGAAAATCTTCTCATATGTCCTCCCTTAAATGCAACTAGAGTCATGGAACTGACAGGAAATTGAGTGGGAGGGTGAGGGGAACAGGTGCTGAGAGCAGAGTTCGGGATCCCTGATGGGAGAAGGGTTTGAGCCGATCCGAAGGAGAGGCTGGTCTCATGTGAACAGGGCCTTCGTTACGGTCACATCTAGCAATGCTTGAACAGTAATGCCCACTTTGACCAGGCCTTTCTCTTCAAGAATATGATGGGCAGACATAGTTTTTCCTAAAAGGAAGAACAAAATCAATTTTTAGAACATAAATCATACAGTCTTGCAACACCAGTGATGATTGTTAAGTTGAGCTCTGTTCTGTGTCTGTCTGATCACCTCAGACTGTGCTCCCTCTCTTGCTTTCAGCCCAGTGCAAAGACCTTTTCTGTGTTGCAGAGAAAATTATATATATTATAATATATATATATATATATATATATATTTTTATTATTTTTATTTTTTTTTATTTTTTTACAGATGAGGGTTCTTCTAAAAAAGTGCTCAATCAACCTGGAATCTGCAATAGATCTAAACATTTAAGGAAACTTTATGCTAAATAACTGAGCAACACACAGTCAGCTAGAAACCACATATCAGGAACATATTAGCTGATATTCTTATAAAGCAAAATTGCAAACCACCTTTCACTCATCACACATTCTAAAGAAACTCAAATACTCATTTATACAGGCCGCGCCCTGTGCTACTGACCATAAACTTTGGCTTAGTTCATTCTACTTCCTGTGATCTCTGGAATGGAGGCATGCTGGTGGACTGGTATCCTTTCTTCGTGATTTAGAAATAGCCTTGTAAAAAGTCATTTGAACTGCAGCTTTGGACAGCCTCTCTTTAAGACTCTTTACAGCTTTCATATAACTGTCCCGCTACTTTCTCATGGTTATTTTTTGCTCTTGGGAAATGTCTAGCACATACAACACAGGGAAATACACACGTCACTCTTTGTGTGTAGACCCTTGCATGCTCAACGGAAGTTTACAAAATAACATGACGAGATATTTTTACACCTTTGTCACTTGGCCCTGGAAGTGAGGGGACCCTCCTTCCAGAGTGTGTCTCCTTGGTTCGCAAAGACTCCACAGCAAACACTCCCTCTTGTCTACTCGATGATGGTGTGTTCTTCACAGTCCCATGACAGCTGTTTTTAAGGAAAGTTTAAGTGGGATCTGCATCATGCCACAGGAGGTAGAGACTGTTTAACGTGAACAAGACAGGTCTCTTGGAGATTGTTTAACGTGAACAAGACAGGTCTCTAAACAGACTGCTTCCTCTTCACGTGACTCTTGCTTGAGAAACGAGATCTTCCTATTGCCTCAGTGCAGGACTCTCCATAAATTACTACAGACATGAGTCCTCTGGTCTCAAAAAGATCTTCAAAGGACATGCCATGACACCTCGGATAACTTACTGTATACCTCATGTCCATTTTCTTACTCTTTCTGAACATCTTACTATCTCCACTGCTAACTCCTTCCTAACTTGTAGTAAATTCAGAGTATCTCAGACTAACTCTAGACCTCAACAAAGAGCTACCTGCCAACATAAGGCAGCACAATTTTAACCATTATTTCATATGGCTGCTGTGCACTGAAACAGAATAAACTTGTCATCACCGGCATACTAGGTGCTGAAGGATATGCCCAAGGGATTTGAACAAGTTATTTTGCTTCTCGACTTCAGTGTTTACTTATGTTTAGTACCAGATGTTCTCGAATTCTAGTACTAATATTTCCACAAGGCCTATCTCTGTGTATAACACAACTTTGTGGGGCTAGGTGTCCTGTCCTGCCTGACATGGACGGTGTGCATTAGTAACTGCCCCTATCCTGCTAATGAGTGATGGTTCCAAGGGTCTGCATAGGCTCATGGTTGGGAAGGGCTGGGGGCTCCAGAAAGACAGGGTGGGAAGGTACTGAAGACAGCCTCCTGCTTACAGGGCTCACAGACCGAGTGGCGTAAGGTTATCGTCTCTCCCAGACCTTTATTTTTCCAACCATCATTTCTTCCCTTCCTGGTCTCCTCACTCTAAACCAGGTGCAGAGCTCAAGATTCTTCCCTCTGCCCTTACAGCTGGCAATAAGGAACACAAAGAAGCCATAAAAATGTACCCTTTGCATCTTTGATGCCTTTGCCCTTCAATTAGACCTCCTGAAGAATAGGGGTGCTCTCAGATTACTTTGATGGAGTTGGAGGTACCTAAGAAAACTAGCATAAGATACAGAAACCCTATAAAAAAACATGGCAGTTCCGGTTATTTTATCACAGGACTGGGTGAAGACTCTGATGGGGAGTATGGAGTTGAGGCACCGGGTGGCAGGGTGAGCCTGCCAGAAATGAGGAAGGGCAGTGAGGCCAGCCAGAAGGCCATTTTCCATCACCCTGGTCCTGCGCAGAGGAGGGAGTCCTTGGCGTGAGCTAGAAGTTGGGATGAGGAGGGAACTGCTGTAGGTTCCCGGCTGGATAAGAAATGACAGACAAAGGCCACCTCACCTTGAAATAATGAACTTAAAGCAGAGATAACTGTATCTTTAGATTGACTTTAAAAGCATTTAAACTTCAATGTTAGGGAATCCCAATGGCTTTCCTTGAGAATATGGCAGCAGACCATTCTAGTATAGAGCTTCTTTTGTTATGTTTCTTTTTAAAGCCCATAACAGAGCCATAAAAGACTACCTTGCCATAAAAACAATGCTTCTGACTCCCCCTGAAGAACTCATGCTTTGTGCTTTTTCATGATGGAATCAATGAGGTTCACTCACATACCCTCACAACAGGGCTGGAAAAGGCAGGCGAGCCAGAAGACTAAATGCTAACTTAGAAAGACTCCTAGGGCACCGATGCCTGGCACCAAATGTTACAGATTCGCATTGGTTATTTCTTGTGACAACCTTGTAAGGTAGATAGAATATCTTTATTTTACAGACAAGAAAACTGAGTGCAGAGAGTTTAAGTAACATCGCTAAAGTCATATAGCTGGTAAGTACCGGTACCAGGGTTTGAACATGTGTCTCATCTTAGAGCTGGGGCCCCTTTAGACATCATGCTGCTTCCCATACTGTCCCTGATCAACAAGTGAGTATGTGTGGTCTTGTGGCCATGAATAGGAAGAGGCTCTGGACTCTGAGCCCTCCCCAGGCAAGACCCAACAACTCAAGTCAGGTGGGGATCAGAGAGCCTTCAACTCGGTGAAGGGCATCGGCCTGCCACTCAGCTCATTTGGCTTCTCTGCATAGCAAGGGACAGACATCTCATCCTTTCAGAAAATGCCTCGAGGGAGCAGGCAGACTGCCACCACTGCCACTGCACACTCTCTCTTTCTACAGCCTCTTCTGCTCCCCAACAGCTGCATGCCTGCTTTCAGGCCAGCTGCTGAAAAGAAGAGTCCTTCATGTCAGCATGGTTCATCTTGTTCAGTGCTTCTAAACGTAAATTCAATGGCACTAAACTCATTGAACCTAAAAACAAAATGGTCTGTGTTACTTTAACTAAGAGAGTTTGACATTCCTGCTCTGCCACGTGAGACTCTGAGGGTCAGCTTCTTCAGTGTGAAATGGAGACACGTCAGACTCTCACTGAGATTTCTTGTCACTCTTCATTCGATTCTCTTTCCAGCCATGCTACCTTCTACTCTGTAGAACACTTCATTCTCCACACACATCTGCCCCTCTCCCACCTTCCTTACTCATACCCCTTTCATCTGGTTATCCTTACATATCTTTTATGTTTTAGTAGAAACATTACAGTTCTAGGTAGGCTTCACAGACCACCTGCTCCCCATTCAGGGTCTGGTCCAGAATCCTGCATCCGATCTACCACAGGTCTTTTTCACACTGAATTCTTCTTTACTTGTCCACTAGATTCTGCATGCCAATCCAGCTCATAGCTGTTTTATTGGAAAGCAGCCATGCCCATTCACTTATGAATCATTTATGGCTGCTTTTACACTACAACGGCAGAGTAGTCATTACAGAACCTGTATGGCCTGCAAACCTAAAATATTTACTATCTAGTACTTTACGAAAAAGTTTGCTGGCTCTTGGTCCAGACTGTAGCTTTTTGAGGACAGGGCCATGTGCACGATGGCAGTTTTACCCTCAAGGCCTACCATGGGGTCTTGCACAAAGAGCTTTCATTTCTCAAATTTGAGGAATAATAAACGAACACAAGCAGAAACAAAATTGTGGTGGAAATCCAGGACAGTCTTAAAGAAAAAAATTACCACTTAAAGAAAAAAAAGCACACAATCTATATACCTCAATAAACTGTATATAGAGAACTAATTCAATCTGAAGCCTAATTTTAAAAAACAAATCTCTAAAAAATCATATTAAATATTTTTCACTAATTCAAACTCCTTTTCAGGCTCCTAAAATTTTAACTATTGTCCATTCTTTTACCCTGAAAGTGAAACACCTTCTGTCCTCATGACTTTTTCTCCTTTTAACACGAACAGGCATGGGTTAGACAGAGAACCAACACACCATACACTCGCAGACAAAAGGTATCGGGATATTAAGTGCCTTTATGCATCTGCTCTCCTTGATGGAATTCTTACTTAGTTATTTACTTTTGAGTTCTGCAAGACCCTTTTCACTAGCCCCATTTCTTCAGTGTCTCTCTCAGAGGACAGAGAGACACTGTGTATACAAACCATGTCCACGAACAGAGCGGACTAACAGAAATGAGTTCTTACACATTGTGGAAATCCCGAGACTACGTAGCGAGTTGCACAGTTGAGAGGAATGGAGAAAAAAGAGCTTTCTATTTAAAATAGATCTTTCTATTTCAAAAAGAAATGTAAATCAATACCTGGTTCTTTTCATCAGGTATTGGAGAAAATACTGAAAAGAAGAGAAGGTCTTTCTTGTAAGAGAAGGAGGGTAGTATGCACACATCACACACAGCTAAATCCCTGCCACCCTTACAGGTGACAAGGTGGTTGGCAGTCATGCTGCGACGGCAGCATCATGCTTGCATTTGGCGGGAACCTTGGAGAAGAACATGAAGACACTTGATATTCTGAATAAGAAATAACAGCTTGACAATAGGCGAGGCAGTTCACTCCAAGTTTGCCAAAAGGGCTAAATTAACTGTGTTCTGCTAGCTGCCATACTATTTGATGAAAAAATACCAACCATCCAACAGATCCAAGAGGAGCAGCACAGTAGGGTACAGATACAGTAATGGCATTGAAAAATCAAAGTGCGTCCAAAGATACTGCGGACACCAGAACTGAAATATGAACATAGCTTGAGAAAATGTCAACACGAAAATTAAGTCGGATCTCACACGATTGTTCTACTCAGTTTTTTATTGACAGAATTTTCTCAGTGGCCACACTGAGTCATCTCTCTCCTCCCCCTTAGGTCCCATGAAAGAAGGAAAAAAACCCTAAAGGTGTGATCATTAATGGAAGACTCAATGCCCTGCAGAGACAGATGGAAATGCTGAGCGCTACTCTTGTTGTGCACAAATAAATGTTACTGATGGGCTGATAAAAACTTGAATAATCACCCAAAAGTGTTTATTAAGCAACTTATGGCTCAATGTGCTTTCAGACATGGTACAAAGGATTTTATTGTGTTACAGATTGAAGAGTACAAGATTAGCACCAAAGTCGACTTAGTACATCTGCAGGTTCTTATACACAAAGGAGGTTATTCGATAACTTCCACATACCCTGTATTTCACCAATCAACACAAAATCAGGAGGAAAAAGCTCAGTTAATCAAGATATTATCATGTCAAGAATGTTTCCTATTAGAAAATCTTTAGCTGATTTAACAACAAAGAACATTTATAGATACTCTTCCATGGGTGTTCCACATTTTCAAGTAGCCTGGATTCACAGAATATTCAGAAAAATACAATTATCTTCTCAGTATGATGACCACTTGCATCTCAGTAAACTTGAAATTTATCTATGAAGCTCTTCAATTTAAGAAACAGTATTTCTCAACCAGACGAGACTAAAGCACAGGAGATTCTCCTAACCTTGTAACAGGACCCTCTCTTATTGAAAAAGACATCCCAACACCAGAATATCCTGGCCTAGATAAATTCTACTGGTTTTATCTTTTAATTACAAACGGACCACATTGCTATAAAGCAGATATAGTTAATCCACAAGCTTACTTAAAATAAAAGCAGCTTGCTAATGTCACTGGGAAAACAAAGGTTAAATGAAATTTCAATTCGTTAGAGAAAATTACATTCTTTCTAAAATAAGAGCAAGCTTATTATTAGCTCCTGCCATAGTAAACCCAAGCCCCAGGACCAAGAATGTTCATGACTCATGGCTTTGTTTGAAAACAACTACAGTCAAATACATCACTTCTGACCTGCCATTACGATGGATGTGCAAAAGCAAAATGACCTATTACATTATTTAAAAATAGAAACTCTTCTGGAAAATGTTTTCTAAGAGCCTCTGATACAGGCTAAATAATAGAAGTAAAAATACATGGAAATTGGTGCTGAGCAAATCCTCCAGGTGGTGCTCTAACAGCAATGGCCCCTTCCTTCCCAGCGCCGTTTCTGCACAGTTAGTCTCATGCTGCAGGACAGAGGCCTGGCGGTGAACTGGTGAAAACTTTCCCTGGTACCCTTCACAGCTCCCACTGCAGAAAGTAGGGAGGCATCCAATGGAAGCCAGGAAAGCAGTCATTCTCAGATGGTATTTTTCAAAGTGGTCAGTGGTGCTTTTAGTAAGATTTGTATAGATCAAATTGGGCCAAAATGCCGTTTTTTCTGTTTCCTCTGCAAAGTGGTCCCTCTATAGTTAATGGGGTGGGTTTTGACTTAAATACTGCAGAGGAGATTTCCACATGATAAACTCCCTTTGCTCCTGTTTGAAACTCTCTTCCATGCTAGCCAGCGCAGTGACGCTCAACAGAGAGGAAAGAACTGCACAGCACTGCTGCTGGCGCTGTGTGAACGAGGAAGCGTGAGGATGAACGCACTTTGTTATCACTGTTTGCAGTGAGTGAGAAAGGTTACTGAATGGGAATGCATTCTATAAAGTTTGTGCTTTTGGAAAATCTGATTTGTAAGTTCGGCTTTGAAACTCGAGTGACTACTGGAGAGTACACAGGGATGGAAGTTGCAAGGCAAAGGCTCATGAGGGAAGGACCCCGTAATGGATCTGGGTGACGGAGCAGAGTGCTTGGACGCACATGCACATTACCGGACAGAGCGGTCCAGTGGTAAGTGACATAGATCAGCACTATAAAGAAAGTATGGACAAGACAAAAGCTTATTAGGTCCTGGAGCGAAAGGCAGTAGTTGGTTGTGGGGGTTTCTCCCGAGTGCCAGAAGAGTGTCAACAGTCTTTCGAATGTGATGAAAATCCAACTGCAGGATGTCACACGGAACAGAGGTCAGCCTATTCCGAGGGCAGCCAGCAGAACAGAAAGAGACAGTGCATACAATTAAAGATACACAGAAGAACAGCTGGAAAGAAACACATTTTTGGTTACTAGCAAATAGCAGAGTAACCTCTTATTTTCAAGCAGGTAAAATCCATTCCAGCAAAGATTTAAAAATTTATTGAAAAGAAAAGTAGCATACCAAACATGTTTTATGCAAAGATATCCTTCACCCATCACCTTCACTATTGAGGAACAGAAAGTTCTGCCAATTTATATATTATTCTGGCGTTCAAACAGTTTTAATATTCAAGTGGTATAGTGTGCTCACCAATGGCATAAAAATAAGAGCTTTTCACTTGGGACATCTAGGTCTTAACCGTAGCAAAAGAAAAAAATAATAAGACTTTAAAGTTTAATCCCCATCTTTCCTCACAGTTCTCTAATGCTTTTTACCCTGGTTTATGAAGAATGAATAGAAAGTTTTTCTCTCTGTAAGGTACTACATACACCTAATTTATTTTCCTTTTGGGATTATTGATAAGCTTTGAGGAATGCTAGTTCTAATTATATCCTTACATGTGTTAAAAACTAAATTAAATGCCATGTTTTTGCAACTACACATAAACCAAAAATCTAGAGGCAGCTTCTTAGACGTGAGGTTAGAATAAAAGTACATTCTCACACAGGATTGCTTTGTAAATTTCTTCACCACTAAACAGGTATGGTTGGGGTTGGGACACAAATCTCCAAGCAGTTTTATCTACTTTACAGTCATCAGATAAGGCAGAGATCCTATTTTATCAACTAAAAGCAAAAATAAGATGCTTATTCTTCTGAGTTGACATCCAGATATCTATTACTGTCAGTAAGCAAAGAGTTTTCTGATACACTAATTCTGAACTGGAAATGAAACAGCTTAAATTTACGTGATTATAAATGATATGTCAGTATGAAAAGAAGTTGTAGCTTTGTGTCCAAATTAAACAAAGATTGAAAATATTTGTGATATATGGCTTTATTTCTAAATCAGGCAAAGCATTTAAAATATATATAATATATATTTTATAACATACTTTAATACAATATTTCCCTTTGTTTTAGCCTCATGGCTAAGCAGATGCAAATCATGGAGCAACTGAAAGATCTGAGTTTTGTCTTGCTTGAATCCTCTGATGTTATCTCGATGCCCTCAGATAAGTAGGAATACTACGATATCTAGTGGTTTAAATAAGTTGAAAACATTCTCATTTTACTTTATGAAGGTAAGATACTCAACAAAAGGTTTTTAGTGTAATAAATCATGTTCTAACTATTCAGATTAGGTGTTATTTTTCCAGTGAATTTGGAGGAATCAAGCTACCACTGTTATTTTCCCAGTAATTAAAACAGCTACACATAGATTGGATTTCACTGAGAGAGATGCTAGTCAAGGAGTAACAGATGGGGAAACTTCTAAGAGAGGTTCTCCACTACAATGCTGTGCTTAAACAGTGAAATCCAAGCAAAGCAGACATAAGACAAAAGGCGTCCACAGATGGAAATGTGATTTTCACGAAAGTGGTGTTTCCAGGTTAAAGGCAAATCATTCTATCTCCGTATATATTTCAATACATTTCCCAGACCTCCGGCAACTGCATCAGTGAATTTGAGTCAGATCACTTTGCGGTTTTCAGTGTACACTTCTCACGCAGGTAGGCAACACAGACTATTCTTCTTATCCTGGAAATAATTTCATGCTACCACAGATCATGGGCTTAATTCAGACTAAAGTGCACAGGGGCTAATTCACAGTCCATGATGACCGGCTTAAATTAAATCGCTATCTCTAAAGGGAAAGGCATGGGTTTAAGATTGTCTGGTACGCAAAAATCTGAGTTATCCTAACGTGTGGAATGTGGGCCGCTGTGGCCCTCTGAGCTATGCTCTGAGTCAGCTGACTCACAAACCCCCTGTAAGGATGCTACAGTGGGAATGGGCTGAAACTGCTAGGGAAACCTGGGAGTTTTCTGATCCTTGAGCTCCCAAATTTCAGTCTTTAATTATAGGGATTTAGAGTTTATATTTTTTTCTTCCATAAAATTAAATATGAAAATACTAAAAAGAAAGGAAATTTAAAGAGGCAAAAGTTCACCATGTATTTACCAAAGCATTAGTAATTACTGCAAGGCATTTAAAAACACAGTGAATACAGTTAGAGTCCCTGGAGGCAAGTACTGATGACAATTCTCATTATGGTGAACAGAAGTCACAATTGCTAGAGGGTAGTGGATTCTCTTAGAAGCAACAGTTAGTGTGAAACTGAGATTACTATTAAAGATTGGCTCAGCTTTCCCAAATATTACAGACACAAACAGAAATGTAGATGAATCTGGCAAAGGCATTCAGAGTGTAATCAAGTCTGAATTCTAAGAAATTTCGAATATATTCAATTTATTTTTATATAATTTAAAATTTTAAAGTCAGTATGCTTACAAAGTATTTTTTTTTAGTCTAAAATATCACAGCACAGAATGTTCATGGTCATTCTGAAATTAAAACCCTGACAAAAAATGGAGTGAGGTAGAAAAGGGTTTCCAGAGTTTCTCTGCAAATATTTAAGAATTGTCAATTTTATGAACTTAGAGGATAACTCTAATTGGTAAGCTAATTTATTTAGGAATGTAATTTAAAACTTCTTGAATATATTGCTTCTAAAATGTTTATTCTCAACCACACATATGAAAGGCGTCAGACTACTGACCAGAAGTCACTCTGCCACCAGGAAACACTCAGTAGGAAAAGATTCTTACATGAATGGTAAGTGTATACTACCTATAAGAAATGTGACTGACTTTATAAGCTAGAAACTGGTTCTTTAATTACAAATTTAAAAATGGATATTAATAAAAATAAACACTCAGTCTGCACCCCTGATTATTCGACTTCAGAATTAACCAATAGAAATGGAAATTTAAAATAAATCTTGTAAGAAGAATCTCAGCCTCCCTCCAAAAGTATTCATTAGTTATGATTTAAATTGATACTAAAGTTATCGATTTGGGGAAGAAAAAGAGGCATAAGGCTCATTTCTCCTATTCTCAAAAAACAAAAATGTACAGTGGCTTCAATTTATAGAATGTCTTTCAATTAAAAAAACTTCAGATCAGTTACATAGTTATTATTTCCTAAACCCTCACAACAGATGTAAAGTAGGAAAGTTGTTCAGTATTACTTTCACATATAACATCTTATTATAAAAGACAAAATGCAAATATGAAAGCTACTGGAAGCTAGACTTAGCCATATTTCCACTATATCAATATGATCATTATTACACTGAATGTACTCTATTTGGCTGATGCAGAAGCTGAGGGACACCATTTGTGGACACAGAAATAAAGTCTTCCACCTCCTATAGTACTGCAAGGATCCCTGGCCTCTGCGCTGCCCAGGCAGATGGGGCCTGGATTTTCAAGGTGTCTATCACTGTCAATAGAGTTTCTGCCCTTAATCCTCTTCTCTATTTTCCCTCTGGAACCAAAATGAATATGAAGGGCTGGGCAGTTAGGAAACGAAGTGCATTTCTAGTCTAATAAGTTCCCTCCTCATCTAAGGAGGGCAAGTCTGAAGAAATGGAGGCTTCTGGTCAAGATGGAGGAGTAGGAATACACTGTGCGCTGGCTTTTTCCACGACCACATCCAAATTACAACTAAACTACAGACAAAAAATCTTTGAGAACTGCTGCACAACAGCAAATCCACTGCAGTCACGGCCAGTCCTCAAAACCAAACGGCCTGACAGTCAATTCCTCCCACTGACATTCTAACAGCGACCAAGGCTTAACTACAGCAGGAAGCATACACAATGCACACAAGGTAGACACCTGAAGTATCTGGCTCAGATGACCAGGGAGACTGTGCTATTGGGCCTCACAAGATACCTACTACATAAGGCTACTCTACTAAGACCAGGAGACAACAGATAACAGAAACAAACACAGGAGGCAGCCAAAATGGGGAGACAAAGAAACATGTCCCAAATGAAAAAACAGAACAAAACCCCAGAAAAAGAAGTAAACAAAATGGAGACAAACAATCTACCAATTGCAAAGTTCAAAACACTGGTTATAAGAATGCCAATGATATCAGCGAGAACCTCAAAGAAATGTTAGAATCATAAAAATGGAGCTAGAAAACATAAAAAAGAACAAATCAGAAATGAAGAATACAATAATTAAAAGGAAGAATATAATAACTGAATTAAGACTACATTAGAGGGAATCAACAGTAGAACAGATGAAGCAGAAGATCAAATCAGCAATTTAGAAGATAAGGTAGCAGAAAACAGCCAACCAGAAAAGAAAAAAAAAAAATGAGGATAGTTTAAAGAGCCTCTGGGACACATCAAGTGTACGATGTCTGCATCATAGGTACCAGAAGGAGAAGAAAGAGAGCAAAGAATTGAAAGCCTATTTGAAGAAATAATGACTGAAAACTTCCTTAACTTGGTGAAGTAAATAGACATACAAACCTAGGAAGGACATAGAGTCCTAAACAAGATAAACCCAAAGAGGCCAACACCAAGAAACATCATAATTAAAATGACAAAGGCTGAAGACAAAGAGAGACTCTTAAAAGCAGCAAGAGAAAAGCAGTTAGTTACCTTCTAGGGATAGACTATCAGCTGTTTTCTCAGCAGACACTGCAGGCCAGAGGGACTGGCAGGAAATATTCAAAGTGATAGAAAGCAAGAACTTACAACCATGATGACACTACCCAGCAAAGCTATTGTTTAGAATCAAAGGACAAATAAAGAGCTTCTAGGCAAGAAAACACTAAAGGAGTTCATCAACACCAAACCTGTATTACAAGAAATGTTAAAGACTTCTTTAAGAAGAAGAAAAAAGATAAAAACATATGAATAATAAATTGGCAATAACTACATGTCTATCAACAATTACTTTAAATGTAAATGGATTAAATGCTCCAATCAAAAGACAGGGTAGCTGAACAGATAAGAAAACAAGGCCCTTACATATGCTGCCTACAAGAGACTCACTTTCAAATTGAAAGACACACACACACACACACACACACACACACACACACACACACACACACACAACTGGGGTAGCAATACTTATACCAGATGAAACAGACTTTAAAACAAAGCTATCAGAAGAGACAAAGAAGGACTCAGTAATCCCACTTCTGGGCATTTCCAAAGAAACACAAAACACTGCTTTAAAGGGACATGTGAATCAATATGTTCATTACAGTATTATTTACAATAGCCAAGATATGGAGGCAAACTGGGTGTCCATCTATGGATGAACGGATAAAGAAGAGGTGGTATATATATACAATGAAATATCATTCAGTCATAATAAAAAAAAGATTGAAATATCGCCACCTGCAACAACAGCGATGAACCTAGACGAATGCCACTTGATTTCATCTACATGCAGAGTCTATAAGAACAAAATAAACGAAACAGAAACAAAGTCATAGAGAATATTTTGATGTTTGCCAGATGGGAGGGGAGCTGGGGGATGGGTGAAAAAGGGAAAGGATTAAAAAACACAAATTGGTATTACAGAATAGTCATGAGGATATAAAGTATAGCATAAAGAATACAGTCATTAATATTGTAATAACCATGAATGGTGTAAATGGGTACTAGATTTGTTGTGGTGATCACTTTGTAAGTTATATAAATGTCTAATCACTACGTTGTACTTCCGAAACTAATAATATTGCATGTCAACTGTAATTTAAAAAATGAAATGAAATAAAGAGCAAACCTGTTAAATTAAGGACTTGCTCCTACAATGTCTGAAGCTAAAGCTCCTTGTTTAAAATCAAGTAGAAAAATTTATCTAGTAAACCAAATAAATATCTACTTTCTAATTTGATGCTTCATAAAACAGAGATTTCTTTCCACCTGAGACAATTTAAAAATAGCCCTAAATTTGGATCAATTTGGAAACCCCCAAGAGCCAACCATAAAACTACATCAAGGTCAGAGACCAGGAATAGCTAAGCTGACTCAGAAAAGACAAAGGAAGCCTCAGTATATCCACAAAGAGCCCCATGACTCCAATGCTTAATTGGAGTCAGATTTTTGGGTGAAACAAAGAATACATCCTGAAAAATTTAGAAGCCCACCAAAGGTAGGCCTATCATCAAGATCAAATTGAAGCTTGCACCAGAAGCCACAGACGATTGCAAAATCTGACCACTGGCATCAACTCTACAAGGGGCAATGGGATGGTGCCAGCAACATCATCCAACCCTCAGATTTTCCAGGGTGCCATGATGTGATTCCTGCAGCTCAGCAACTGATGAGGGAGGAAAGCAATTGTGGAGCTGCAGGACGTAACAGCTTGCATGGACTATCAGAGCTCAAAGAAACCTTACGGGTCCAGTGATTTTCAAACTATATTCAATAGAACACTTCCTCCCCTCTCCGCCCAAAAAGAAACCTTAGCTGAAGATCCAATATATACCACAGGCAAAAGAGGAAGTGCTCTGGCTGAAGCACGTGGGTGGGAGTGATCTGTAGCCTCCCACTTGGCCTTCCCTTTCCTCCTGTGCAGGCCATTCCAAAGGATCAAGGGCTCCAAAGAATGCTGTTTAAATCCACTGCTTAAGTCTAATACCTGTACTTCGTAGAGCAGGGAACTCAGTCACAGAGAGCTTCTGTGAGAGAACAGGGGGCTCTTCACGCTGGCAGACCTGGGTTCAAGCACCAGCTCCGCTGCTTACCAGCTTTGAGTTCAAGCTTAGGAAATTATTTAACCCTTCTGGACTTCAGTTTCTTCACAGTGTGGTGATGAAATATTTACCTCAAATCCTCAACAGTGAGCATTTGAGATAATGCATATAGAAGACGTTCTCAGTAAATGGTTAACTGCTCCTAATTTTAAGGTGTTTGTTCGCCCTAGGGCACATAACTAAGTAACAGCACAGGTGGGTCTGATTCACCCAAACCATTGTGCATTCCCTCACTCTGCTCACAGACACGCCTCCCAGGCCAGGTTTATTCAATTAGTGTCCCTTTAGATGGGCAACTGGTTCCAAACAGAAAAGCAAACACAAAAACCCAAGAAATGGGCAGCAGGAGGGGAAGTAACCTATGCCAAAAAAACTATTTGAATAAATACTGTCCCTATACTGAAAAAGAAACTTGCCAATGAGAACCATTTCTGGTCCATTTCAATATTTCCTTGGCATTCTCCTCAATAAACCTCTTCCTCATCCCAGAATCCCTCACAGTTAATGGCAAATATGCCTGCTGTCATTCAAACAGAATTTCCTCAGAACCCCCATCACCAACTCCTTTCTGTGACATCGTCTCCTTTCTAGCAGTGGTGTCCACTGTCCCAATCCTAAGATTCCTGTCCCTTAATTAATATTTGGGGGTATAGGTCCGGCCTTATCTAAATGTCACAATTAACAGGTCTAGAGTTGCCTTACCTGTCTACATACTCTAACCTGCAAACAACTGAGCCGCTTATACCGTGCAACTCTGAATGCAGCCTATCCGGAGACATGACATTTACAGGTAAGCCGCACCGGGACCGCTCTACTAAAGCACACAATAAAATGCTTCATGAACCTGATCAACCCCAAGGCAGACACCTGGGAAGGTCTCTATGAGGACTTCTAAAGAAAATACAACACCTGGAACAATTTTAAAATTGCTTCCATCCCACTGAACTTATATGTAATAATTTAACTAAATCTGCTCAACAACCACATTCCATCCATATGAACAATTATATAAGCTGACAGCCCTGACTTTGGCTTGTAGTTTCAAGATGGGATTCTATTATAAAGGGCAACAAATTTAGGCTGAGAGCACAGCTGTGACTTTTCAGTCTCTACAGGATAATGTATTATTATCAATTAGATATTTAGCTGAAAAATTACAGAATTCAAGATCTCTGTGACCTATGGATGTTTGTATGTAGATAAGTTATAAATGGAGAAGAAAACAGGAATAACTTGCAAATTAGGAAGAATTAGCTGTTTGTTACTGGGAAATCAATGACTATTTTGTTACCCAAATATTAACTCTGATGCAAATAAGAAAATGTAACATTACATGGCCTCTGTTTTTAGATACCAGTCTTTTTAAATGTATGATTGCAAATGGAGAATTTCTGCAACAGACTTGTGATATAACTGTATTTTTAGTGCATATCATCAATTGTAGTGTGCCACATATACATCAAAACATCAACCCTCCTCAAATTAGTATCCTGTTCCTAGATGAGAATACTTCCTCATTTCCAATGACTTATTCCTCATCCATTCTGTGAGAGATGAAAGCATGCTCCTTTGAGCATACAGGAAGATTTGCCAATTGCCTTCCAGTTGGCAATTTCTGGTTTCCACTACAATATTCCATCTTTCTTTTAACATATCTCATTCAAGAAGTTCAACTGCTAACTAAAACTAACCAGCAGACTTTTTCAAGTAGCAATGAACTTAATGTAACTCTAGTCACCAGTAAAATGTAACCAAATAATATAGGCACACACACACACACACACACACACACTCGCATGTACATATATACAATGCAAACCTGAAAATCACCTCAAATCCTAAAATACAACTTCAAAAATAGCCTAACTGATATATTTCTTATTAAGCATAGTTAAGTAGGATATTGGCAAAAAAAGGTCATTTACTCCTTATAATTCAATCTTCTCAGGAATTATGAGGTGCCTATGAATTAGTGTGAGGGGCATAATTCAGAAATTATAATAAAATTTTCTCTGCATTTTTATGATAACTTAATTTCTTTTTGTCCACCTTAAAAGAAAATCATAATTATCAATTTTTATTCACAGTAATTGTAAAGAGCATTTCCATTTCATTTTGTATTATCATAAGGCAAAAAACTTTGATGAGTTTAGAAATATCACAGGGGATTAGGTCATAGCTCATTAGTGCTTTCTAGCACAGACATGAATAATTTGCCATCTGACCTGGTATGAAAGATTTGATTCACACATGGGAAATTTTATTATTAGCCCATCACAGAATCAAATTATTAAAAAAGGTATGTGTAATTTTCACAAATATTCGAAGTCACCAATGTATATGAAATAGTAAAATGTACACATACTATATAGACACACAGATTAACATTGCTGAAAGACATCTGAATTGACCACAAAGACATTCAGTCCATAAAGAAAGATTACACTCTTTTAAAAAAATGAATTTGTAAGCTACTTTTATTGATACTACGGCTCTGACTTAACCATTCTGTCTCCTCAAATAAGATTAGAACTTCACCATTAAGCCCTCACCTTTGAATTTCACCAAATTGAAAAATAGGGAGAAAAAGGAGGAAGAAGGAAGTGGGTAGGTGGGGAAGGGAAGCCTTTTTCAATTCCATATCTAACTCCTATCACTGACTAGAATTACATAGAAATGTAATTCCTTCACGTACTCAAAAAGTGTCTCATGATAGAGTCTGTAGTTGCTCTATCCCTGGAACATATAAAAGATTGAAGAAATTATAAGAAATAGAATTTCTGTCCATTTCTGTCTATCACAATGATGATAAACTTCTCAACTTACCCCCAAATTCTGAGTAGACTGGCTCTTGTCTAAGAAACCATTTTACGTTACTAATAGCAAAGTCTTTAAAAACCTCAAATTGGCTGAGGCTGAGGCTTAGCTTGAGAGAAAGAAAAGTAGCAAACTAGAGGTAGGCTGGACATAAAGACTTGCCAAATAGGTCTAAAGAAGACTAAAGGAGAAAATATAAATGCAAACAGTTAACAAACTATAAAGCAACATACATTGTCATTATTAATGATTAATGATTAATAATAACAATAATTAATATTTTCAATGCTGATTATTTTGATCTACATACCCAAAGTGCAACTACAGAGAATGAAAATTATATAAATTAGTTGTCAACTACAGATCTGTTTTGCTTAAGAGCTTTGGATAAGGAAAACTATAAGCTCCAAAATTCTGCCCTATGAACCCTCAGCAACTTCTGCTCTGGGAAGAGGAGGGAATCAAGCTGACTGAATTTTTTTTCAAGTTTGAAATTACACATTTATTTCAAAACCTTAATGAAATTATATTCCCCTTTCTCCTCAGAACTGACCATACTACTTTAAGCCATTTTTATTTCACTGCAATAGAACAATTTAAACTAAAATTTTACATAACATATTCAATATCATTCCTCAAGAAAGACTGAGATTAAAAGGTATATACAAAGCTGTAAATCTATTCATAGGTTCCAACACACATATATTAAATAAAATCTTTACTAAACACGGTTATTTGGGCAAATATGATGTTACCTCTGGTACTCCTAATTTTCGGCATGCTTCCAAAAAGTTTTCCACATTTCTTCTGCATTTGGCCATGCTAAGCTTGGGCTATAAATGCAAACACGCAGAAATAATACATTACTAAAAGAAAAATTTTAATGGCAGGTTAAATTTTAAATTTTCTAAATGACAGAAGTAATACATGTTTACTGGAGAAAAAATACATAGGCAAATAGAGACAATAAAAAATTATCCAGAAATGTCGACCCAGAGATAAGAACTATTAATATTTTGAATTATGTTTTTCCAGACATCATGTGTGCACATTTGTGTACAAGACATACATATATATGTATATACAGACAGTCTATATGCTGAATTTCTGCATATATGTATCTATACATATATACACATATATGCATTCGCAAAATTTTCTGCATATGTATGTATGTGTCTGTATGTGTATATCTATATACACAGATACACACACACACAGTTTTTAGGGATCATACTCTTGTATAACTTACTTTAGTTCACCTAAAAATACACCATAAGCATCACCTTTTCCCATCAGCAAATATATTTCTATATGAAGGGTTAAATTCACGAGGCCAACTAAACTCCTTTCCATTAAAGCAATGGATTTAATTAGAAAGAAGTAACATCAAGGTAAACAGCACTAAACAAGACGGATGTTAAAGACTTAACCAACAGAGTCGATCCTGGCTAGGTGACCTCAAGGTATGGAATGGATACCAGGGACATCTGATCACATATTTTAATTCTTATATGTAAGTTTTAAAAACTTTGCTGTTAAATTTTAATATTTCACTATTAGTTCTTTTTAAAAAGGAAGGCAAGAAGCATGGATGACTCCAATAGTCTAGGTGTAGGAGCAAGAGCAGATCTGGAATTTGAATATAAACCCTACATCCTAGCACCTACTCTTCCTACCTCGCTTAAGGAACAGCAAATAGTGTGAATAGGAATTCTTTCTTCTTTACTTGTCTGATCCCTATGTAGGCTTCAAAGACAAGCTTATCCCTGATTCCCGCACCCTCATCTAACTGACCATAAAGCTGACTCTGTACTCACTTCCGGGTGGTAACACACTGATATAGAGGAAGAGGATCCTACATGCTTTGCGGGCTTTATCTCCTACAGAGGAGACAAAGATTTATTTCACCTTTCCTACTGTTCCCCCAGTACTTCCAATGTACCCTTGAGCAAAAACGAATGATCAAGGAATTGTTGAATTAAAAACTGGCTGACCAATCTCTGGTTTGACAGTTTACTAATGATCTTTTACATAGAATCCACATCTTTTCAGACTATCCTAAAATCTCCAATGATTAATAAAGAGATTCCATTTAAAAGGGAAGCTACCAACCCCCCAAAGGCTTTGTCAAAGATTTCTTACTATTAAATAACCTGTTGTGAGAAATGAATCTTTATGTCTCTAAAGTCTTAAAGTTAGCAACTCAACCAGTAATTTCTTAAACGTGATTTGCTTTATATTTGAACTAAATTCCTTTTCTGTCATTTATATATTTATTTTAAATAGTCTCCCTTTTTTACAGTGAAAATGTTGCTTTCTTTAGATCTATTCCTTTTCTTCTCTTCTAGTAGTTTGGAGCCCAACAGAGAGGATTTGAAGCAGGGTCCTGGTGATCCCATTGGCATCTTTAACCAGCAAAACTGTCCTAAAAGAGTTTGTTTTATATAAAACTGAGTTTCCCTTTATGCAATGTTACTTACAACTGCTGGTGAGGGGACATGGATGCTTGCAACAGATCGTGGGCGGATGTGATTGACCAGATGGCAGAGGACAACGCCATCCATGAGCGCAGCCCCCAGGTCTTCGTGCAGGCTGACCTTGAGTCTCATCTCAATGCTCTGTGGGGGAATCAGAACATTATGGACAATGAATGACCACATACGTGATAGTGGTATACTACATAGTCTAGGCATGCAGTAGGCTATACCATGTAGCTTTGTGTAAGTGCATTCTGTGATGTTCACACAACGACGAAATTGCCTAATCACACTTTCAGAATGTATCCTGTTATTTAGCAGCATGTATATGAGGTGCTCACAACTGAAAACCTTAGAGTAGAAAGGATGCTCGTAGAAGTAAAATGTTAACAGTGGTTATCTTTGAGCAGTGGGATAAAAGATGATTTATTTTTCTTCTCCATTTCTCTATATTCTCTTTTCCTCCAATCATGATTATTTCCCATTATATTTTCAATTAAAAAGTATTTTTTAAAAAGGTGACAATCAAAGGATTTCTAAAAGAATGTAGCATTTTCCTGAAAAATTAATAAAATGTACAAATGTGTATAGATACATGATTCAGTGTCCTCTTAAACCTTATAAAATAATAATTATATATTCAAATTGGAAGCTGAGGAGTCAGAATTTTTCTTTTGTAATTTGGGGAAAATTATTAAATGAGAATTTAGCACACAGCTCTGACAATATTATAGTAGTTTGGATCCTATTTGTAAAAAATACTGGAGAGTTCCATACGGAATTATATGACAAAATGCAGCTAGAGGCAGATTTGTAAGAGAAACAAATTGATCTTTTCTTCCTTCTATGTTTTCTAAGAAAAAAAAAAGTGGTCAAACATTAGCATGATCTCTGCCATCACCAAGCTTAAACTTTTCAATGGCACTTAGCACAAGATGTTGTTCTTGGTAGGAACTCAGATAGGCTATCTATCAAATGCTTGACTAAAAAGTTCTAACCAGTTTTGGATACAAAGTGAAAATAACTATAAACACCTTTAAATTAATGGATTATTATTAAGTAAACAAATAACAATGCATTATTTTAAAGTATATCTGAATTAAATAATGCTAGCTTTATACATATGTGTTAAGTAGTCCTACTTACATTATCTCCTATATTTCTCACAAAATCCTCTATGGCAGACTGTAATTTTTTTTTTTTTTAATACATGAAGAAACTGAAAAAACAAAAAGAAACAAGAAAGAACAGAAAAAACTGACACTCAGGGATGTTAAATGACTTGCCCAATATCAAAGAGTCAATAGGTGACCTGGCTGGATTTGAAACTAGGTCTGTTGGCAGTGTTTCAAAGGACTTTTTTAAAACTACAGTTGACCCTTGACCATCATAGGTTTAAACTATATAAGTAGGTTCATTTATGTGAGGATTTTTTTCAATAAATACATACAGTGATGTAAATGTATTTTCTCTTCTCGTTTTCTTAATACAATTTTCTTTCCTGTAGCTTACTTTGTTGTAAGAATACAGTATAATACATGTAACATACAAAATATGTGTTAATTGACTGTTTATGTTCTTGGCAACACTTCCGGTCAATGCACTATTAACAGTTTTGGGGAGTCAAAAATTATACTCAAATTTTCAACTGTGCAGGAGGCAGATGACAGAATCCCTAACCCCTCAATGTCGTTCAAGAGTCAACTGTATAGAATGTGGCTTCAATTCTGAAAATTATTATTCGATTATATCATATTTCTTGGGTACCTCACGGAGTTGTTCCACTAGTTCTTTTTCTTCTCTCATCTGTTCCATTTTCCTCCGAATTGTAAACTGCGGGTCTATAGATTCCAAATTTCTCTGAGGTCTTAGAAACACTATAATAGAAAGGGAAAAAAGCCTTTATGGAGTACCTAGTAGAGGCTGTCATAAGACTATTCATATTTAAATGAAACAAATAGTTTATTTATTTATCCCAAATAATTTATCACTCACAGAAACAATGGTAAAAGCATGACTTCGCATGGAAAGTGCGATTCCAATATTCACAAGAGATTATTATTTCATGATTATACTGGGTTGTGTAGACTAGACTAGCAAAAGCTGTATTTTTTGGTGATAACTGAATCCAGGGAAGAGGCTGGGCCACACTTGGAACCTTTCCAGGCCACGTCTCTTGAAAGATGTCCCTCCTCTCTCATTATTCCAATGCTTTCATTCTAAGTTTCATTTACACTCTAGATTTCACAATCCATTCAATTCAGAGAATGTTTCAAATAAGAAATCTCTAGAATTGACTTACATGTTTAAAATAAGCACGGGTTAATGCTTTGTTGGCTACAATTTTTCATAAGCTTGGGTTAAGAACTAACTAAGTGACGATGAATACAGGATTACATATCTGAATGTGGAGTAGAAAAATTCTGCCTTCTATCATGTCTCTGACAGCTTATCCAAAAAGTTAGCTCTTTAGAAATGACCACAGACTCCTTTAGAAAGTTGGCAAGATGAGGGGCAGTTTAAGAGATCATCCTTCAGGTCCTTAAATTACAATCTCCAAGAATAGCAACCATCAGTGGTGCTCCCTCTGAAAGGAGGTAAGCCTCTGGCTCCAGAGAAAATGTATGCTCTAAATCTTAAAAGGATTACAGCTTTTAAAGACTAATAAAGAAGGTACAAAATACTCTACATTTGGCTGAGTGATTATAACAAGGGTTTTTATCCATTTTTATTATGATGCAAAATCCAGGGCAGATTTGAACTTGAATTTTTTTTCTTCCTTGAGATAATTATCTTAAGACTGTTACCTTTACATGCACACAAGAGAGGGTAAAGACCTGGTAAGGGTCATATTTGGTTCCTGTCAGACTATATGGTTGTTTGGGGAGGGGATGGGGGTACTGTCAGGAAATTTTGGGCAGAGAACTCCAATTTAAAAAATCACTACAATGTAGAAGTTTGCACTGGCATGATACAATCCAAGCAATTTCATCCACTACATCTTAAACAATGTATAATAAGAAGGTTATGCAACTTTTATTCTATTTTGACAAACATTTCCTATGGGCTACTTAAAGAGCTATTTCAACTTATTAGCTTTTTTAGGTTAAATATAGTTTAAAAATAGACTGCAAATTTAAAAACTTGAGTCCACTCCATATAATTAATTATTCTGTGCTCACACAACTATGCTATTTTAATTTCAATTTGTATTTTTGAACCAAACCACTTTAATAAATGCCTTGCATTATACTTCTCATGTCTCGGTATTTTCTCTCTAAATCAGTTCTAGGATTTTAAAAGAGCATTCTGATACTCTGTGGAAGATAGAAAGTTGACACATCTTAATAATCCCTTGGAGAGAAGTCAGCCTAGAGCCTGGGCCTCTGCCTCAAGCCACCCAGGGAAGTCACAGGCAAAAGAAGTCAAAGACACGTCATCAAAGAGATGTCACCAAGGTCCATGAAAACCAAATCCTACAGGAAGTGAGACCAATTGTTTCAAAAATAAAGGCAAGACCCACAGAGGAAGAAGGGCCAAGTAACTTCGTCAAAGAGAAAGAAGAAGTTCACAGAGCAAAGGGAAATGAGGAAAAGTCTGACAAAATAGGAAGCATAGAGGAATTAAAAATGCATTAAACTTGCCTGTATACCATATCAATCCCAATAAAGTAATTTACCCCTTTAAACAAAGCAACTAGAAGAAATATATATTAAAATGTACAAACTAGACATAATCCACTCCCCCAAAGAAAAGAAGTCTATCTACCAAGTTTACCAAAAAAGTCAAGGAATGTGGACACAATTGAGTAATGCACACACCAGCCAGCAAGTGGCGCCTAACATTGTTTAAACAAATCTAATGTTTTCTTAGGAATTTTTATTTTTCTTTGCCTTTTTTTCCCTCCAGGGGCGGGGAGAGTGGGTAATCTTATCTAATACTGCATGTTTAATATTTTCAATATGTTTTTATTGGCAGATTTCATTACAAATATGAAACTATCAGGAAGTTAAGTGAACTGAGCTTTGTTTAACAGCACACAATTCAAATATCTACGTCTTGTTAGAGCCCTATATGAGATAAGATAATGCAATGGTGACTGGGTTGTAATTTCCTGGCATCGCTTTTCATCTTAAATTCCTGTGAATCTTAAAAAATACAAAGGCATGCTTGGGGATTTGCTCTACGATGTTAATCACGGTGTTAAAAAACATTTGAACTAGGGTTTTTTAATGAACACTTCAAATGAACGTAAAATGATTGGGAGCAAAGACTGCATTACTAGTTTTCTAAATGAATTAATTACTGTGAGCTATATGAGAATTTAAAATAAAATTATTAAGCTTATAATCTATAGATCATATAAGTACTTGCTTATTTTGCTGGTTTTAATTTGAATGTGACCATTATGATAGCTCTGATTATATTACTTAGGTTTTTTTTTTTTTTCCTTTCTAGTTATATTAAATAATAAACGTGGTGAGCAGCCTATGTCAAAGCTTCAGGAAACTGATCTATGGAGGAATTATTCTGATTTTCCTTAATTTCATATCAGTAAATTTAAAAATTCCTTTAATTCAGGGAATAAAATTTTAACTTGAGGCTACATGACAATATTAAAAGAAGCCACACTGTTGGTGCCTGCTTTTTAAATCAAATGTCACCCTGGCTGTTTAAGTATAAATAAGAAGGGAAAAAAGGAGCAAGAGAGAAGGTGAGCATGTGTGTAAGTGGTTGTGTGTGTGTGTGTATACATACATATGTATATACACATATGTATATATATATATGTGTATATACATATGTATGTATATATGTATGTGTATATATAATATACACACACATACACACACACACATATCAGGGGTAGGAAGGGACAAGGAGGTAGGTGATTTAAGATGCAGGAAAAAATGAGTCCCGCTTAACTCCTTAATTACTTACTATCTGTCAAATAACATTCAAAGAATGAAAAGGTTATTTGCTCATATTTATAATTTATTCAGCAGAAGAGATGAATTTCTAAGCAAAGACCCTGCAGGGAATGATGAATATGCTTATGTAGAATACCATCGTCATCCTTGCAGGTACACGTCAAATTCCACCAATTTTCCCATTATCTCTACCTCCTCCTTCACTCTCCTCCTCGTCATCCCTGACCTGAGAGTGGTCTGTCGCCTATGATTGTATAAAATTCTTTACTTGTGTGTCTCATGGCACTCATCACTTTTTATCTCATAATTATAGATCTGTTCCTCTCCATCATGACTATAAGAGTTTGTGTCTGTTTCCAATTTGTACCTCTACCCTTGCTCTATAAAGCAGTTTATGAGGTGAATAAATGAAACAAGTGTTTCAAAAACTCCTCATTCAGAGATTAGTCTATTTTGAGAGTATCTTTGCAGAGGTTATCCTTCCTTGATAATGTCATCTGAATTTTTTTTTTCATGAAAAATCTCCTAAAATTTGACTCTGAAATAAGTTTCATGAGAGCAGAGATCTTCTCTGTCTTTTTCAGAATTGTATCTATAGTAACAAGCATCATGCCTAGCACACAGTAGACATTCAACAGATATTTAAGGATATGAATGGATAGTTAAGAAACCATTTCTCTAATGGTTGTAAAAATATCTTTTAGTGAAGCAAAGAAAGCTCACTGCTCTAAAAATTGCCTGAAATGCTATTTATTTATTACATAAAATGTACTCTCCATATAGAAATTATTATTAACCTTTATTACCTAAATTTAATTCAATGAGATTTCTTCTCTGTGTACACAGGAGGTTTTGAAACTTAGTTTCAATTTCTCCTTGAAAATTAAGAACTTTGCCTGAGTATGATGTTTAGAATATGTAAAACTAGGACAGTAGTAATATGGTGGCTTTGAACAAATATCATAAGCTCTAGATCCAGGCTAATGTGAATTAGAAATTTGACTAGCACATTCATTTATTCCCTTCTGATGCTTCCAAATGGATTAGATTCATTCTCTGCCCTCGAAATGCTCAAATGTACTTTCTATGGTTTTGGGCAATTAACTTAACCTAGTGTTTTTACCTACTTGGAAATCACAGAACTTGAAAAAACAATAATCAGTTCATAGATTCCACGAGACACCAAATAAATTAGCATCTTTGAGTATGGGGCATAGGCAGGTATAGTTTTAAAATGCCCAGATGATTCTAATATGAATCCAGTGTTAAAAACCAGTGAAGTTACGGCCTCAGTTTCTTTATTTTTGTAATGAGGAAAGTAATACCTATAAAGTGCAAGATTATGGTAAAATATTCAAGAAAATGTCTGTAAACTGGCCCAAGATGGAAATGTCCATTCATCCATTCTCCAGTGATAATTTAAAGAACAATTTTAAATAAGTATAAATTAGCACTCACCAATTCATTGCAAATGACAAAGGGAAAATGACTCAAGAGAAGATAGGAATGGTTTTAACTTCAAAATGAGGGAGAAAGGGAGAGAAAGGTGCAGAATAGTAGTAAGAGGCCACAAAAAAAAGAAAAAGAAAAGAAAAAACAAAGAGCAGAAGTGAATTTTTCAAGTTCAGAATAACTTCAAGTGAAGCTGCCCCCATACAGTGTCAGGGGTGGACAGACCTACAGACACATTCACATCCTCCTCCATCTGCCTCAGGAGACGGAACTTTGGGACTGTGGAATTCAAACTCCTTCTAGCCAATTTCTTTGGAGAATGAGTTTTAGAGAAAATAGGGGATTTAAAGTGAGATATATTTGAAATGAAATATTGGAAAGCAATATTCACTGCTTAAAAGTTTAAATTTTACTTAAATATTGGGATTTAAATTAAAGGGTAATTTTAATATAAAGCAAGACAGTAAACAAAATATAAAAATGCCAACTTTATCGAAAACAATAACTAAACAATATAAATAAAAGGCAAGTTATAGTACAGTGGGTTGGGTTGGTAATAAGGTGCCATTTATTTGCAAAGGTTGAAATAGCTGCAGATATTGGATAAAGGAGAAAATATGAGGAAACAAAACTGATGTAGTAATTGACTTTGAAATGCCAAGTGAGGCCAGTTAATAGGATCTCCTGCTTAAGAGGAACCAGTAAGAACAACATAAAAAAGGCTGTATTCTTTTTGCAACATTAGCTTGTATACTTGTGGACACATATAATGGGGCTTCATTAATTTTAAAAATGTACTGGAAAATGTATTCAGATGAGAAGGCAAAGTTTGACAGAGAATGAAGACATATAAAAGATTAGATCTGGGAACCTGTATAGATATTTATAAAGATTTCTGCACAGAAAATTATCTGTTGCTTAGGGTATATTACGGACAAACTGCAAATAGGAATAAAATGACAACCATCAAATAACTGATGTGACTGACTGAACCAAATAAGTACTGAAAAAAAAATCCCTTTATTATTATTGTAGCACAGCATAATATCTACACATGAATTATCCAGAATTTTCACTCATAAAAAAATACCAAATAAGTATTGCAAGGTTATTTTATTTTCAGATTTTCACAATGATTATTCTCTATGGAATTCTTACACTTGTTCATAAAAAGAAGGCAGTCTGGCTTAGTAATTTGCAGAGAGTTCTCAATAAACAGCAGTGGAATGAATAGGTTAGACAGTGAGGGGCTCTGGGCATGGCCCCATCTACGTACCTCTGCCTCTCAAGGTGACTCGACAGGTCACTCTATCTTTCTAGTTTTAGTTGCTTCATCTATAAGGATAGATATTACTGCTAAATAAGATGTCTAGAGCTTCTCAGCTTAAAAAAACAATAAAATAGTCCTTTGGTTTCAGATATCACTGCTAAGGAAATAACAAATCACATAAATCTTTCATTGTAGGCTTTATTTCCTTTAAACAACAAATAGCCATGCTTTCTGAAAACAAAAATGCCTATATCCCCCTTTTTTTTAGTTTTAAGTAAATGAACAGTTTATTAAGAAAATTTCCATTTAGCCCTCCTCAACTTGCAGAATTTAAAACCAAATGATATAAGGAGGGACTTTTGTTTTTTGCTGTGTTTATTGTTTAATAATACTTATTTTCAGTTACAAATTTTAGAAATCTATGAAATAACAAAATTCCTTTTTAACTAACCTGCTAATACATATCCTTCTACCAAAGGAAATTGGGAAAGCATTTTTGGTTGAATTCTGACCAGAAATCACTGCAAATATTTTAAATATAAATTTTCTATGTATTATATATAACATAGTTAGATTTAAAAAGCGAGTATTATTAGAAAACATATCTCCCTATTGTTTGTATTGTAGTAATATCTCACATTTCACTTCCCTTCCCTATAAATCATACTTTCTGTTTCATTTGACATTACTTTTACCACTTTGTACCTTGAAGTAAAATGTTTAAAATCTGAACTAAGTTA
Organism: Eonycteris spelaea; assembly: GCA_003508835.1. Taxonomy (NCBI): domain Eukaryota; kingdom Metazoa; phylum Chordata; class Mammalia; order Chiroptera; family Pteropodidae; genus Eonycteris; species Eonycteris spelaea. Next base: position 458,207 of record PUFA01000154.1, read on the forward strand.
GAATAGAATTCAGATACATGTGGTACGTAAATCTAAATAATTATTTTTATTTTATTTTCATCTCTTATGCTATTTAAAATATTTAATGGCATGAAATTAAAAGATATCAACACTAATCTTAGTCAGGTGTCCTTAGTTTTTTATTTGCACTTTTGATTCTCAGGTCAAGTTACTATTCTTGAATATTATACAGATGAACTTACAGTTAAAAAAGTATCAAAAGTCAAAATATGCAAGTAATTTTCAAAACCAAAAAAAAGGAGAAGGCAAGTGATTTCATTTTTAGAAACTTCTCAATGTTAACATATTTTCAGCACACCACTCAATCAGCCACAGCACATCTTAGTTACCTTAACAATCTCATACAGTAAACACAGATAATAAAAGATCAGACTCTAAAAGTGTTTAGTTCAGATGCAGGAGCAAGCGAGACCATCAAAATGTGCAAACCTGAGATTTTTGTAAATAAGCAACCGAGTCAAAAAACCCAAGCAGAAAAAATAGAGAAGAAATTATTGTAAACTCCTCCCCAAACTCAGAATATTTTAAATAATTAAAAGCAGTTCGATAAACTGCTAGAGAATAACACACATGTACTTTTCTTGACTTCATTTTCCAGGTTTACTCATTATCTCTTATATTAGTCATGCAAGTGAATTAAGTCTATCCTCAGTTGCACAGAAATGAATGTTCAGTTTATTAATTGGCTTATTAATAAGCACATTGAAGAATAGGTACAAAGTCACCTACCATTGTCACTGTCTCCTTCAGATGGAACACTGTAGCTAGAGTTGTCCCATGTTTGTGCCTGTGTAAGTTTGTTGAAGGAGATAGGAGGAAGAGTGAGGGCTGGGTCTGCAGGAGAGCAAGAGAGCCAGTCCGCGTATAGTTGCACAAGGACCAGGAAAAACCAAAGGGGCAGCAGCATTTCACAAATGGCATAAGGATTGTATGGAAATGAAGCGGATTTCATATTATGGGTTTAATTTCAAATGTACAATATAGGAGAAGAATGAAAGATGGCGTATGGAATAAAAAGAATGATAAAAACTGAGTGTTAGTACTTATCGATCATATACTTTGCATGCAGTTAATATTGTTAATCTTAACAGTGGCACAAGCCTAAAGACTTCACGTACTACTGAATCATGCCAGCAGAAAGAAGGAGTACCCATAGATTACGTAGATAAAAAAGTAAAAGACCTACCCTTTTCAAAGACCTTCTAAATAACAATCTTAGCAAATATGATTCACACAAAAAATTTGGTTACATAGTCCAAGCTTAATATGTGTGGCTTACCTATTATTTAAAAATAAAACTATTACAGAATCGGTGTTTGCCATTGTGAATTTTTTTCCAAGGCAATGTAAAATTTCTCTTTAAAGACATCTATAAGTCAATTGGTATGTTTTATTGATGCTGAATCTAGACAATTCTTTGTTCAACACTTGACACACGCACTTCTCAATACTGTCTTTAATATTGGTCAGTAGAAAAACAATTTTGGACACTAGTAGCATCTCTTTAACAACAAACCTAGTTAACCAATAGATGTTAGTGAATTTCAAGCACTTCTGAGTTGGTCATTTATGAAATGATAACATTTTTTGTATTGAAAATCCATATAGTATGTTTAGGAAATATCTATGTGAGCTATAAATAGGAAATATTCAATTAAAAGGCAGGACAAGTAACATAAATGGACATTTTTCTAGGAATAAATATTTGAGTATATACAATTGTCTTTCTTTGAAGGAAAACACAAGAGAGGAAAAAATATTTTTTTCTGAGGAAAAATATCAGCCTACTTTGAGAATCTAAGTTCATATTCCAACCTGCTAATTTGAGCAGTCAGTTTTTATTTGTAACACAGAAATCATGTAGTCATATACTGAGTTTTAAAATAAAATTATCTGGCTTTTAAAAGTTTCAAAGCTACTCAATCGAAAAGAATTTCTATCTTATTAAATTATATGACGTTCAACTAAAATTGCTTTACATGTTATTTTCTAGAAACTATGAAAAATACATACTGTGATATTTTTAAATTACTAAATTAAAAAATTCCCAATATATAATGCTCGTTTTATAAAGTTCCAAAATCCACTGATGTTCTGAAGATAAATCAGCATTATTCACAGCAACCAAACTCCACAGAGCTTTCAACAACTAGGTCAACCTCCACCCGGGTTAGTCAGCATTAAGGAAGGTTAGAAGCTTGCAGAGGAAATTACCTTTGTTTTCTACTATTCAAAATAAATACCCTATTTATTTTTCACCACTACAAAGAACTGAAATGGTTTAACAGCGGAAGTACAATGTCGATAAACTGTTTTGATTCCATACAAGGAATTTAAAAATGTCACTGAGACACTTTACAATTTTCCAACTAAATTGTAAAGATGCACATTCAAAAGAATATCTTTTAAAAGATTGGTTCAACTTCTGATTTAATCAATTAGAAAATATTTTAAAATTGTGTAAAACTGCATATAAGGATTAGGAAAAAATCTGTGTAGCCCTATATGAGGTCTTCAGTGTGTAGCGATAACTCTCCCGGGGGCCAGCACCAAAGGCGCCGATGAGATATGCCCCAGCTGACCTCCATTTCTCCCATCACGCACCTGAGACTGTGGGGGTGGGAGCCCATCCCAGACCTGGTTGTGTGTGCTCAGGTCCAAAAACTCAGGAGCCCAGCCATTGAACATATTTCATAATAAGTCAAACAACTTTCCATAAAATACCTACTAACAACCTTCTTCATGCCCATGCATTTTCTCAAACAGCTTGGTCTCACAGCCCATTCAAAATGCGGGGAAACCCATTACACCTGGCCACTCGGTACCTATCAATCAACTTGCTCCAACAATGAAAACCTTTCTTTATGAAAGAATCATCTTTGTTTTTTTCTCTATGGCACCCTTTGTGAAAATATACACATATATAACTTCTACTGTTGCCAAAATGCTTTACTGAAAAACCCAGGAATACCTGAGTTCTTTAACTAGCTTTTGCTTAAAAGTCTGAATAATTTTTTAGAACTTAGTTAAAAGCATTTGTAGTGAGTATACACAAAAGACCTAAGAATCAAAAATATGAAAACAAAGGACCTAAAAGTAGATAGTGCCAGAACTTGAAATACGTAGAGAAATTGGAAGAACCAAATTTTTCCACAATCCTTCTTTCTAAAATCGGTAGTTACATTGCTATAATTTATACTTGTGAATATACTAATACAAAATTAAAAGAAAATAGGTAATATGAGTGTAAAGGCTCTTAAAAAAAAAGACTCCTGACTAGTTGTGTGAGCCTTGGAATGATCACCCTGTTAACACTCGGACTCTACCAAGGCTCAGAAAGCAAATGAGGGATGGCTCAGAAAGGCCCCACCCTCCCAGAGGCCTTTCTTTAACTTTTCAGGATACCAGAAACCAACTACTGGGGCAAAGGGCTAGCTATTTTTATCTTCCCTGGGTTAAAAAATCAACAGAATATTTCTTTGGCACTTACATGCCCCATCACCTTTTACTCTGCTCTAACTCAAAAGGAGGTAAGATATCTATTATTGACAACATAAACTTAACAGCTGATTCACTGAAAACAAGGCTCCAAACTCTGGCCTTCCCAAGCTGTAGCCAGGTTCTGATGCCAGGACTCAGGCTCTCCAGACCTGACAAAGCTGTATATATTTAAAAGGCTAAAAGAAACCACTGAGTTTATAAGTTTAAGAACGTTGAGTTTTTATTACCTGATCGAGGCTTCAGGCCAAACGGAGCTGTACTGTTGGTAGGAGAGATTGCTGGGGTGTTCTCGCTAATCTGTGATGTTTCAAGGAAAGAAAATTTTTTTTTAAAAACCGAAGCAGAACTATCCATGCTTCTCTATGCAGTAGGATTTTAATAAAACCACTAGTTTTTGCATTTGCTGCTGTGTAATGAAGTCCTGACTCAACAGTATGATAATCAATGCATCTTCATGTTGCAAATGCTTTAAGTAGTATAATCAATAGAATGTTATTTTGGGGGATCCATTCGATTTTATTTGCTCATTATAAAAATATTTTATAAGCATGTGAAACTGGCAACCCTTTTCTGCTCCAGAATAGATGTGTGCATGTGTGTGCATGGGTATACACACACAAACACACATTCATATCCACTTTATAGAGGGCACATCTGATGAAGAATCTCATAGCACGATTAGATGAAGAAACAGATAACACTGACCAGATGTTTCATCTATAGGGAAGCCACACACTGAATCATTTATGGATAACAAGACTTTCTAAATGTTGCCTATTTGAACTATTTTCATTTTTTTTCTATAAAGGTGTTCCCATCTTTGGTTTTCAAAATATATCTTCTAAAATTGCTATTTAATTATGGATAGGGCCAGATGAAGGCTCTGATAGCAAATTAGAGAGACTACTGCAGATAATCTGCAATATCATTAGCTCATTCATCATGACAGTCTTAGACTATATATTTCTGTAAAAGATATTCCAATTCAGGCTTCACAGACTACCTCAGCTTTTATCAGTCTTCAGGAAACTTACCTCATTTGGAGAATACTTGCTCCCATTACTCTGTAATGTTAGATCATTTTGCACCTTAAAGAAGAAAATAAATGCATCGTATGCTTCATTAGACTATAAAACTACTGAGGCAAGAACTGTGTCTTTTTTACTTCCATCATACCTTAGCACATAGGTGCATAATGAATATACACTGAATTAATTAATTAGTGTGTTAAGTAGCTGAGTAAGTTATATTTTCTAAAAGCATGTGGCTCTATTCACAGAGAAATACATCTAAAGTATCACGTAAACTAAGCAAAGGGATTTCCTAGAGCAAAGAGGTCAGCCGAACCTCCTGTGAACATCGGCAACCTGTGGGCTCCCACCCCCATTTTAACTCCAGGTTTTTTGGAAATGGTTCAAGGCAGCAGTTCCGAAATACACAGAATCTCACTGGAAGCTTTTAATAAGAACACATGCCTTGACCCCAAATTAGTGGGCAACTCTTATACTGTCAATTCAACATCAGTTTGTTTTGGCAACCAATGCTTATTTTACCAGATCTGCCTTCTTTAAATGGTAATCAAGAACCCCCCTGATTCACCTTAATAAAAAATCTGGCGATGGCAAATATAAACATCTTCGTATATACTATGCCAAATTAGCATAAATTTAAGATGTTTTTCTATTCCTATTGTTGAAGAGTGCTATTAAAAATATTCCCAACTGTGACAAATTCAAAGAAAAAACATTTTTAAAATAAAATGTCATTAATTTCCCTACCCAATTAAATGGCTTTGTTAGAACTGTTAACAAGTAGCCACAGGTTTGATTCCCTCCATAAGCAACCCCTCCCACTAATTTTTCCTCTTGTTTTCCCCTCCAACATCCTCCCCTAGAAAATATTATTTATGTGCATGAAAATATAATTTGCAATTCTTCCTGAATGGATGCCAATGCTACCCAAACTTGATATGGACAATCATCTAAAGTGTGTCTATGGTGAGAATGTGATGTACCACTAACTACAAATCACTTCATCACCTGGCCTCACCTATCTAACTGGGCACCACTCACGGTTTTTGCCTGGTTCACACAGTGCCTTGATTCTATCATGGCCATGCTGCCTTGTTCAGCACAGAACTGGACTGATTCAAATCTAACTGCCCCCAAAATCTAGGTTTACTTCCTTCTCCTTAAACTCTCTATCCCTCCCCCCAGCTCCCAGAGCACCTAAAACACTCAGGATTACAAACTATCGCATATTCTTCTCTAAATTTTTTCAGTATCTAAGTCTTCTTTCTTCCACAGTTTTTAAAATGCCTTAAAAGCAAGGGCAAGTTCGTATCCTTCATATAGAAGGCCTTGACAACAAAAACACAAGTATTCAACAAATACTGGCTAATTCATTCAAGACTATACTAAAGACATTACTTTCTTCTTGGAAGAGAGAATATAAAAATAGCCAAATCATGAATGAAGATCACATTTAAATTCTACATAATCACTAGACTGGCCTTGCTAATCTACTACTTCCTTTTCTTTTCCTCTACCTTGAGACTCTCTTTTTCCACCACAGCCAGCTATTCCCCTCCCTTTTTAAAATCATGGAATATGTCTGTCAGGACAGAGAAATGCTTTAGTATAGTCTTGAATGAATTAGCCAGTATTTGCTGAATACCAATGAGGCCCAGATAGACACAGTGTGCCCCAAGTGCGACACCCTGAGGACACAACATCACCTGTATAGTATACCCCAAAATGCAGAACCTCAATCTAATCATGAAGAAATATAAGTAACTTCTGTTCCACAAAATAAGAAGCATCCCATTTAAACAAACAAACAACAAAAAAAGGACTATATTCTTCAAAATTTCAAAGTCATAAAAAGCAAAGAAACATTATGAAAATGTTCCAGAATAAAGGAAACTATATTAGATACCTGACAACTACCTGCTTCTAGACTGGATCCTATACTGGAAGAGGAAAAAAATGCTATGAATGATATTAAACCAACCTACATATTTTGAATATGGATGGTAGATTAGATGAACATATTTTATCAATGTAAAGTTATAAAGTTGATAATTAAAATGTGGTTATATAAGGTAAAAACCCCTATTCTTAGAAAACATACTGAAATGTTTAGGGATAAGAGACCACGATGTATGAAACTTACCCTCAAATTTTCAGAAAAAGAACTATGTGTGTGGAAAAAGAGAAAGAGACAGAACAAATGATACTGCAAATGTGATAAAACGTTACTCATGGGTAAATCCGAGTTAAAGGTTCTAATTTTTTTGTAACCTTTTGGAGAATCTTCATTTTTTCTCCAAACTTTTATAAGGTTAAAATTATTTCCAAATAAGAAGGGTTTGTTTGTTTGTTTGTTTTTGTCTTTAAAGTGGACCTGCACTTCACAGGTAACAGGTCTCAAAAGGATTTTGGTGAAATGAGCCCAGGACAGTTTCAAATAAAAGACTTCCTGGTGTCCCACTGTTGGGTAAATACATGACACCCCCACCCGGGAGAGGGGTGTGCAGTGATTCTGTCTAAACCACACCAACGATAATAACGATAATAACGGAGTGTAGAGTAGCAGGAAGGTGCCCTGGATTGTGAGGCCAATCCCAATTTACAGAAAATGAGGTGACGCTTAGAGCGGTTGCCCACAGGCACCCATATTTAGCAAGTCTTTGAAATGGAACCGAAACAACACATTCTAAGTCACTGTGCTCAACAATAAACCACATTCTGAGAACATGGCTTTTCGATTACAGTTCTTTATCCCCTTATTCAACACAGATACTTAGCTAGTTAAGAGTGTGAAACTTCTTTAGGGCAGTACATGTTTAGACACCTCAGGGACATATATCAGTTTGTCCGGAAATGAGCCAACCTAAACCCATTCACTGAGAAGGCATGAAATAGGTTGTAACCTACATTTCACTCCCAAGTTACGAGCTCAAACCTTCCACTCCACAACTGTTTCTTTGAGACCTTCTAGGCTCATCTTTGGTTTTATGTCACAACTGCTTAGACAGCCACCAAATTTCACCCAATATAACTACACTTTATTCTGTCCACAAATGTCCCCACCAGTTTTGCTTTGCTATATTTTTTATTACTACTAGCATTTCCGAAATCCTTTGTTCTTGTCTTTCAAGTCTTTTCTAATTTATTTGCCCCTGGCCAGCTCATAGGTTTCTTTCATGGCTACACTGAATGGTCCTACTCGTTTCTAACACAGAGCAGGTTCCCTATGGATCTTAGTTGCCCTCACATGATTCAGCAAGGCTATCTGACACAAAACATTTAGAGAATTTAATAGAAATAGCCCACTCTCATCTCTAATGGAAGGTGAAGTGTAACAGATAAGCAGGAAAACTAAAGAGGGGAAAGTATAAAAATTTTGGAAAATAGATCTTGAACAAAATTGAATATTGTTCTTACTAAGAAATGTTCTACCCCATGATAAATCTTTACAGAATATAGAAGCCACTATTCTGTGGCAGAATACCGCACGGAGCTCTGCTTAATCCGAGAGCAGCCTTACCTCACTATACCGGAGATGTCTCCAGCTGTATCTGACCACTGTGGGAATGAGGGGGAAAAACGATATAAAGTGGAAAAAGTATTTATTTATGTTTCTGTGTAAAAAAATAAAACATTTAATTTTCAAAAGGTCAACATACTTTAGTGCAGAATCTTGTAATTCTAAGGCTTCTGCTGATTCCTTAGGATAAAAGTTTACAACACTTCTCTCTGTAATATCTGTGCTTAATCTAAAGAGTAGGGAAGAAATGTTAGCAAATTTATTAAAATTTTAATAAATCCTACTTCTTTTGGTCATTTAATTTAAAATTTTAGTATACAAAAAGTTATGTTCACCATTAGGATTAAATCATGAAAGGTTTATAGTAGAAACTTCTAACAACATAGTATTTTCCCATCATTTGCCAAATTTAATGTAATCTTAATATAAACTTTATCTTCTTTTGGTATCAAAATCCAACTTATTTGAAATATAATAGTAATTTCTGATAAAGTCATAATATTCATAGGTAGTACACAATAAATTTTATTCTAGAACTTGGTTAATTTACAGAAGCATGTAAAGTTGCCAAGGGTACTATATTATGGTATATGTACTAAGGGTATTTTAATAGGAAGATCTCTCTGATATACATTAATATGCTCACTCAAAAAAATAAGGATTCATAAGCATTTTTATTTTTGAATGGTCTTAGTTTCTAAATTTCTGCAATTTTAAAAGTGGAGGGCTTTTTTTTTAAGGATCTATAAAACCAGGAATTTCCATAAGTCAAATAAAAGTTACAAAGCTATCTTAAAAGGCAGGAATGAGTTCATATCATACATGTCTATTTAAAATGCTATCAAACAATCAGAAATCCTTATGAGAAGAAACCAAGATAAAGGCAAAATAGGAGAACAATTCCATTTTTTGATGTTAAGTTGTATGAAAGGTAAACCTCTACAATTTAAGCCAATAATATCATCAACTCTAAGTCTCTAAGTCCCAAAACTAAACGTCTAACAGCTGAATAGATAAAGCCACACTGCCACCTTGAATACTATTCAGCACATCCTAAACTGACCCCAGCATCGCCCCTTCAAACCTGCTGTCCCTCCTGGTTCCCCATCTCAGACAGATACTGGGGGCTCAGGTCTACAACTGTTCCCTCCCAGCCTTTTCATCACCCACTTCAAATGATCATCAAAGGACTACACTAGTACCTACCAGTGAGTAGCTATAATATATATATAAAAGTATTTTAAAATATATAAAAATGCCTACAGAAAAATATCCATCATAATATATTTCCTTCCAGTTTAAATTTTTTCTAAGCTTCTTAATGTAATTGGGACCTAATTCTATCTATTTAATTGGGATCAAACTTTATATATTCTATTTACTTTTTTAAGTTAACAGTAAATAATGAGCATTCTAAAATATACTGGAAACTTTAAAAAACACTTTATTGGCTACATTATATTTACTTTATTAATCATAAGCAAAATATATTTCCTTTTTTTCAAATATTTGCTATTAAAAATACCTTCCCCCTCACAATCTTTGTTCATACCCTTTTGTCCCTTAGGATAAACTTTTGGAATTCATTTAAATAAACGGTTTATACATATATATATTTTAGATCACAACTACCTACTACTAGGATGCCTTCTAGAAAGGTTTTGCCAATTTACTTTCCCATTAGTAGTGTATATATTGTTCTTAATCCCTCCAGAAGTTTGACTCTTACTTATGGACCTTGGGAAAACAGGCAGTTTTCTTTGTTAGTAGTTAGACAGAGCCCATACAAATATTTTTTTTTAAGTGAGATAATGTACTCAGTGAATTAGTATGCATTATTTACCCATGAGGTCCAGGCCAAGGAAAGACAATGCATACCTGTTGGGGTCTTGTAGCAAATCTATTGCTTCTCTCATATGTTCAATCATCATTATATCCATGTTCTGGTCTTTGGATGAACTTATTCTGCAGCATGAAACCAAGAATGAGCATAAAAATGGTCACAGAACATGAATATCATCTAGATTCTTAAGAGCAAAATTACAAAAATCCATCTAACATATAAACGTGATTTTGACAAATTCAGCATTATAATGAAGACCTGTCGATACCAGATGTGGATTGCCAGAATGTTGTGGAAAGAGCTCCCAGGTTAGGGAAGCCCAGCTCTGCTGCAAAGCAACTCACACAAAGTCTCAATGCCTGTCCGCCTCTATCTGTTCATCTGCACAAGCCAGGTGACGGACCAGCTGGTGGTTCTCACACTGTGCTTCCCTGAGCCTTACGGGAGCTCAGCTACAGCGCATCTACACTACTTTCAGACCCCTCAACTCCAGTTCAACCAGCGTAGCTCAGTCTTACTACTTTCATAAAATACGGGACTTCAGGGTGGGACAGCAGTTCACAGTCTAAGCTCTACATGAAGCAAAATCATCTGCAGCACTTAAAAAAAAAATGCCAGGCCTGATAGTCCCACGTAGGTCTGACTCGGGCTGGGACATTTTACTATGCTCTACAGATGATCTTGATTTATAAGCAACGTTGAAAACAATAGGGAAAGATTAAAAATGGGGTTTTCAAAACTTTACATAGTTTTAAAAAGCCTTCCCTATAATGTTATGATTCTATAATCAAGCTAGGTCTCCCTGGCATCACAGAAATATATCCAATGAATGCTGATAATACTGGACAGTGATTTGAAAGGAACTTTTTAATGCTTTTAAAGGGTAAGAGAGAGTTGATCACGGTTACTTCTTTCCCCAATAGAACATAAGCCATTGTCTTTCTGTAAGTGGAGAAATTTTTTAATAATGTGGTAAATCCTCCCTCAGGGAAAATCCCCACAAGGTAGGATGGAAGGTCTAGACCTCCAGGCCATGTCAAGGAAAACAAAATCCTGGGAACCAAAATTCTACTCTGTGCCACATGGTCCAAATTCAGTCCCCATGGGAATGGTTCATCAGCTGATAGATCACTCATGCCCTCCCCGGGAAAGCCTGCCAAGAAAATCTTTAATATAGGCAAGAGAACAGAAAGGATATTCATTTGGTGTGAGATTCCTTGGGTTCAATCCTGGTCCTCTGTGACCTTTGGGGCAATATAATCATCTCTCTGTGCCTCAGTTTTGTCATCTATGAAATTGGGGATAACAAATAGAACTAAACTCATAAGATTGTTGTAAAGGTAAAAGTATCACTACCTGGGAAGTGTTTAGGACAGTCCCTGACATATGGTGTTTAGTAAATGGTAGCTGTAATAATTATTTGACCTAGGACCAGGCTATTAGAGGCAAATGATTTTCTCAGATCTGAAACCTAAAGGCACTGGGTAAAAAAGGGGGACTAGGGCTACTTTAGGTCCAGTTGTCAGCTTCTTCGCACAGATGGAAGGAAGCTAGAATGTTCACTTTAGAAATTCGAATTCCATGAATTACATTCTACCTACAGCCTTAAATTCGATAAAACTCAGGGCCAAAGAAGAGGTAGAACCTTGCATTGTATTGCCCTAATACTATGATAATAAGCATGAGACAGGAAAACTGGCAACTTCCTATCATTATTATTGGGTAAGAATGTCAGCTTGTCCAAAGAAAAGTGGACCAGAATTCTGTCATGACAGGGCTGCCTGTCTGCTTGAAACATGAACTTTTAAGGATAGTGGCTCATTACCAGGCTCTCGGTACTCACATTCCCTCAGACTGCCAGTGTGTGTCCTCTTCTATCCGTAACAGTTCTTCACAGTCCTCAGCCCCATCCTGTGGACAGAACACGCGGGTCCTGAGAGCAGCTGGCTATCAACAGTCAAACCCTGCCCCAGCCCATGTTCATGGCAGCGCTATTCATAATAGCTAAAAGGCGGGAACAACTCAGGTGTCTATCAGTGGATGAACAAAACATGGTCTATATAAAGCATGGAACAGCATTCAGCCTTAAAAAGGAAAGAAATCCTGATACATGCTACAATGTGGATGAACCTTTAGGACATTGTGCTAAGTGAAATAAGTCTGTCACAAAGACAAATAATGTACGATTCACTTTTATGAGGTTCCTAGAGTAGTCAAATTCACAGAGATTTCAACTACAGAAGCAATGGGTATTTCCCTCTAATTTTCGGTTTCATAATACAAAGTAGCCAATAGCATGAAACATCAGTTTTTCTTTCAGTATGCAAAACAGGGCTCTCAGTATGCAAAATGGGTTTCTTTTGCTAAGTTTGACAGTTATATAGCTGATCCTCATTATTTGTGAATTCGGTATTTATGAATTTGCCTACTCACTAAAATTTATTTGCGACCCCAAAATCAACACCGTGGTGCTTTCAGAGTCATTCACAGACATGCGTCGAATGCTGAAAAACCTGAGTCCCCGACAGGCACGTGCCCGCAAGGCGATGCTCTGCTTTCTTATTTCAACTCTCATAATGTAAACAAGTGTCCTCTTCAGAGTCTATTTAGTGGCAATTTTCACATTTTCGTGCTTTCACTGTTTAAAATGCCCCCAAGCATAGTGCTAACATGCCGTCGAGTGCTTCTAAGTGCAAGAAGGCTGTGACGTGTCTTACAGAGAAAACATGCGTGTTAGACAAACTTTTTTCAGGCACGAGTTACAGTGGTGCTGGCCGCAAGTGCAATGTTAATGAGTCAACAATACATATTAAATAAGGTGTCTTCAAACAGAAACACATATAAAGTAAAATACATAAAACACAATCAAACAAGGGTATGTATTAACCATCTGATGATATGTTGTGAACCAGAGTTTCGCAGGAACCTATCACTGTATTTTCCCTAGGAGAAATGGCTCAGTATTTGATAAATCCCTTTGAGGTGACTTTACAGAACAGAACTGCTGTGAATAATGAGGATCGACTCTAGTTACAAAAGCATGAGATGCTAATTCAGTGGAGCAGAAGCAGGATTAGATATAACACAGAACTCTTGATGCTCAAGGAGGGGTCGGCACGCTTGTTAGCTGTCGAGCACTCTCTCAGGCTTTGAAAGTGATGCAACTCAAGGCGAAAATGGGCCTGATTTTCAATGTACGACTTTTCATTACAAATTTAGGTTTTATTTTATTATTAGTGTTCTTCTCTCAACTTTTCAAGAGATTCTTGAAGGAGTGGGCATCTAGGAAACATTTGCCCAGTGGATTTCTACGCCTCTATTTGCTCCTCTAGACTCTACCCAAAGGATCCATTCTGTACAACAGCCATTTCTACAAAGCCTTTTGCTTCCTGAAATCTCTGAATCTAGAGAAACTGCTTTTCTTAAATGGCATGCTTTATTTTACTAACTGCTTTGATTGTTTTTCTTCAGGGTTTCATCTTTATTTAGATTCTCAACTTAAGATGAACTCTTCATAAAATAAAGACAAAAGCCCAATTTTCCATGTTTTGTGACAGGCTTATCCTAGAACTGTTAGACAGAGGTCAAATCTGGGAAGAGTCTTGTGAGAATCACTGGCCTCAGAGCAATGTCATTAGACTGATACTTTAGGAGACTGGTTGGCGGCAGAACATAAAGTATGTATATGTGTGAGCACACACGTGTGTATGCGCGCACACACACACACACACGTGCATATGGGAGAAGGATGTTGGATAAGAAGTTGGTGTGAGGGACTCCTGCAGTCATGGAAATTAGAAATGATGAAGCTCAACTAGAGCAACGTTGATGGAGGTAGAGGGCAGCAACGAGGCAGCGGGCGTGAGACAGTCTGAAACAACAATCGATGGATTAATGATGGATTAGATGTAGAGTAAAGAATGAAGGATTTCTGCGTTTCATCCTCCTACCGGCATATCTTGTTTTATTATACTTCACTTTATTGAGATATTACAGTTTTTATAAATTGAAGGTAAGACCCTCCACTCGCAAAAAAATGTGGCTCATTTAAGGTTTAGGTGATGGTTAGCATTTTTTTAGGATTAAAGTATTTTTAAATTAAGACATGTATACTTTTTTAGATATAATGCTACTGCACACTTAATATAATGTAAACATACTTTACATTATAATAAACATAGTTTTATATGCATCAGAAAACCAAAAAATTCATGATTCGCTTTATCTCAATATCTGCTTTATTGCAGTGGTCTGGAAGCAAAACAATATTTCTGAGGTATGCCTATATGTAACTTTGGAAATCATCTTAGTTTCTACAAATGTTGAGTCTTATATTAAGTTCTTTATTTTTGTCTTGAGGGCATAAAGACCTCTTGAGCACAAATACTGTACAGTGTAACATTCAGCTATTTTCTTTCCAGCTCCCTTGGAAGTGGTGCCCAGAGATGTTAGTTTAGACAGAGTCCAGCCATTATAACATAAAATCAGGAAATAAGGATGAGCTCTTAGAGACCCCACACTTGGCTTTAACACATGAACTCAGAGACCATCAACTCTTGAAAGCCACAATGAATCTGAATTTTACCAAAAGGATTATCTTCACGATTCTTGGGTGCCACGGCCTGTACCATAAAGACTGGCAGAAACATACCAAGGCACCTAATGCCTCAAAGTGGAACCTTAACTACCAACTTTAGTAAAAGGATAGATTTTCTCTCTTCTCTTTGCAACTACTATGATGAAGCCTCACCTGACAGCTTAGTGGCTTCACCTAACCTTTCAGCACCTCAGTGCAACTATGACAGTCTAGAATAAGTGTCCTCAGAGTGACCTTTCCAAAAAGGAAAGACATTCATTTCCAGATCTTAAAAGTCTCCGTTTTTCTCTTTATACTGTGGATATACTCCCAAGAGAGGCATTCACTTAGAATATATTGAAGAGAATGTGAAACCTGTCTAGTTTAGCTTTTACTGAATGGTAATGATAAATGTGATGTCTGCTAACCGATATAATGCACTAAGTAGTGGAATGTTGTGTATTTTCTGAATACAAAAGAAAATCATACACATATGTCAACAAATGGAGAGGTATGTATTGGAGGAACTGGCTCCTAATGTCAGATAATAAATATGCTGAGCTTTGAGATGACGTTATAAAGGCTTAGGAAGGTAACAGGAAGCTGACATTTAAAGTGATGAACAAACGCAAGTAAATAAATAAATAAGTTAGTTGATACTCAACTTACCTTATTATAGTTTATAAATTCCGAGTGAAGGACATCTGTTCCACGGGTAAATTGGTCTCTTTCTTCTCCTAAGCTGTCATTGTCACCCACAAGGGAAGGCTCTGGTTGGAATTCCTGATGAAATTCCCTATTAGGAAAATATGAAGACAGGTAGAAAGCATGATTTCATGAACAAATGAACAAAGTACAGATTACCCTTGAATGTATGTCTAAGTATTTCAATCTTCTTTTTTACCTCTTAAGAAGTATATGAATGACACAAGTTTTCTCTCCCCCAAAGGATATGAGGAAAAGACAAAAAAAGAAAAGGAAGAAGAAAAATAAACAGAAAGCCCCAGACTGAACTTTAAAGTGAGGCCTCTATATGGCTTAGTTCCTAATGAAAGAAATGAAACTTCCTCTTACTTTTTTAAGGAACAGAGAAAAGAAAGTATAAAAGAGAGCTTTTGTGCTCTCAGTAATGTGTGATTAGTAACTATTTCAAATCCAAAATTCAACAAATATTTATTGCCGACTACCTCATAGCAGGTATTTTAAGGGATTTAAGAAAATTAAGTTAAAATCTGACTCATGGTCTTTACGCAGCAAACAATCTCAAGGAAGAGTATGGGAGGAACTAAAGAATCAAAAATCATTACAAAAGATGTGACTATGATAAGGGTCACACAGGGAGGAACATATTCTCAGAGCACATTCACTAGAATCTGTTCCAGAGGGTGTAGGAGAGGCAAAAACATAAAAAAGATCTCTTTTCTCAGATCTGAAGATAAAAAGGACTAAGACAGGCCACGTTAAGGGCTCCTGGCCAGCAGAATACTTACTTTTGTAATAGAGGAAAAAACTCACTGCTCACAAATTACTTTATTAAATTTTCCTAAAACACTACCTTTTATACTGCATAATGTAATAAGGCTTATCTAAATTAAGAAAGTGGCAGTTATATTTTTGCATAAAGTATACAGTTATGTTTTTGGACAACATATGGTTCCAATCATGATCTCAGATCAACATAAATGCTAAACTTAAGTGCTCACCCTAAAAAGTGAAAGCAAACTCTAAACTTCAAGTTGGTTTAAATGGCTCTCCCATCACTAATGAGAGCGTATTCAATTATTAGGGAAATAATCTGCATATTAATCTGTTCATATATCATGGAATAGTCTCTGTCACAAATTAGTAAACACTAAATTTCTGTAATTTCTTTAAGAGTCACTGAATAAACAGGAAGTTAAAATTATTGCCATAATGTCATTAAGTGAGGTCTCCTCATCAAGATATGAAATATATTACTAGGACTTTGAAGGTATTCAAGACATAGAGTGCTTAGTAATCATTTGGTGATTATTAAATAACCATAGAACTTTAGAGCTGTAGAAGACATAGAGATCACCTAATCTAATCATCTCATTTACAGGTGATTGGATTAAGGTCAATGACTTACTCAAAGTCAAGGGGGATATATCTCTACATTTCTCACCCTCACATGTTGTTAGCTGTGGCCATATAACCAACTCTAGCTTATAAGTGATGGATGTGCTTCTAGGCCCAGTCCAAAAAACTTCCTGTGAGCAAACTCCTCCCCCACTGCCTTGAAACAGAAGTCTTGTATTAAAGATGGTGGAGTCACAGTGTGAAAGGAGTTTGGGTCCTTGAATCACCAGCTGGTGGGGAGTTGTCTGTCAATCATTAACATCTATTTAGATTGAATTTGGATTGTGTTCAACTAATGAGATTTGGGGATTGTATGTATTACAAAGCTAGAGTTATACTAAATAATATATCAATATTTTCTTTCCAGTAATGGATTTAAAGAATCTTGTATAACTCTTCAGAATAAGAACAGCTGCACTATTTACTAGCTGCATGACCAATGGCACGTTACTTCAATTCTATGAGCTTTAGTTTCCTCTATAAAATGGACATGAGTAGAGTATCCACCTCAGAATTTTGAACTGTGAATGAGACCACCATCACAGATTAGCACAGTACCTGGTGCATAGGAAAAGCTCATAAACATTAACTATTATCACTGGCATATTTGTGCCCATATAACATAGCATTTGAAACTTAAAAAACAAGCACTTGCTCCCCATCTTTCATTCTCAGACCTTTTACTGGACTAAGATGATGGCACGAGTCCTCCTTGATGATCTGTTCTTCTTCCATGATATTTGACATTGGCACATTGAGGCTAACTGTGTCTTCATCAGAAGGCTAAAAAGAAACAGGGCACTGCTTCACTCAAGGGCGTTACATTCACATCAGTGCAGACTAAGAGAATGCTATGTGATTAAAAAGAAACTAGACTGTGATTCTCAAAAACAGAATATTCAGTGAAAGACGCCAGATACAGAGGTCAACGTCACTTATTAAGCTCAAAAACAGGCAAAACCACTCGATGGTGTTTGAAGTCAGGATAGTGGCTACCCTTGGGTTGGGGGGTGGGTGCATGAGTGGGGCTTTCTGGGGTGCTGGTAAAGCTGTTTCTTGACCTGGCAGGTAGTAATATGGGTATGCCCGTTTTGTCAAAATTCATCAAGCTAACACCTCTCTGTACACATGTTTGAAGCTGAAATTCTGTCAGGTGCCTGATGATATTTTCTAACCTGAGAGCCATAGTTACTGCACTGAGAAGTGCTGTGTAACACCTAACAGAACAAAGGATACTTGCAAATACACTAACACACTAGCCCTAAATCTAATCAATTGTTTCAATAGTAATGTTATTATGAGATCTGAGAATAACACTAATTTACCAACACTCCATTAAAGTTTTGTGTGGCTCATCACAAAAAGCAGGCAGTCAACCTCTGTGACAATATCTTATTTACGTGTATTTTATATTAAACACTATGCTTTGGCTTATTTCCCTGATTTAGGATGAGGACGTTGCATTAAATGTATAAAAGTGCTATATGATTATAGGACTTAAAAGGAACATGTGTTTGTGCAGTTTTCAAAATAACACTTCCACTTGGTACTCAGAGTTAATTCTCTCTAGGGGTCTTGTTTCCCACATCAGTTGATGAAGTTTATTCAGAAAAATCTATCATTCTTTCACAAATGAAACATGAAGCCTCATTTATCTTCCTACGTATGCACTTCAGCGTTGCTATTTAGTGAAAAGCTTTCCAAATCACAGGAATCAGGAACCTCCTCAGCAGCACTCACTTCGGGTGGTTGAGGCTTGCTCCTAAATTCCCGAGGCTATCAGTGTTTGTTTACTTTAGGACACGTGCTAAAATTGTTTAGAAATTGGCAGAAAACATGTATTTCATTCATTAAAGAGATGTTTGTTAAGCCCCCAATTTTTTGGCTTATCTTGAGAAAGATGTGTTTTTTTCACTTCTCAGTGACAAATGCTAAATCAACTAGATAATGGCAACAGCCAAAGAAAGAGAGTAAGGTGTGACCTTTGAACTCCACAATGAGATATAAGTGGGGAGCATGATCAACTGACCACAGATTGTAAAATATTGGCAAACAAAGTGAAAACAGAAAGCTACATGGGATAATTCAGAACCTTTATCATTCTAAAAAACAAATTTCTTAGAGGTGTTCTCAGGTAATCAGGCTACAATGCAAGATAAGAAGCCAAAGGGAGGCTTTGTGCAATTTTGTTGAATGTAATCTTCTCTAAGTTCTCCTTTCCACGCTTCTCCCATTTTAAAAACTCAGCAAAATTCCAAAGATATACAGCTAGTTAAGATGGAGAAGGACCAAACTGGCCTCTTTTTAGAATGATATTAGCATCCTACTTATACGAAGCAAGAACAAAAGGATAATGAAGTTCTTTGTAATGATGCTTCATTAATGAACTTAATTATCCTTAGAAGACAGCTAAAGAATAAAGCATAGTCTGTTAATTTCATAGAAAATAAGCTTAGGGTGAGTAATTTCTGAAACAGTGGGGCATTTCAAGGGACTTACGAATTTTAATAAAGCTAACGGGAATGAATTAAATATAGCTTATAAAGAAATGTGTTGAGTATTTTTCTCCCCTAGGGAACTACAGTAAACTATTCATGTGGTTCCATGGAAGTCATTTTCTTTTATTGATATTGGCTTTTTTTTTTTTTTCCTGCCTACCAACTCTTCTTTCCTTTTGTTCTGTATGAGTGTTAGGTAGCTAGTCAGACATGAGTGACAGCGGGAACAAAGAACACTCCAATGGTAGAAGAATTCTGGGTAAGCACATGCGCACTAGGCAGAGTTATGTAGCAGCCAGGTGTCAATCAAAATACATCACTTGGCAATCCCCTGGGAATGCCTTTGAAACCACCCCATCATGGCCCAAATGTAAGGCAGACATTCCCACTTCTGAGGTCTCTTTTTCTGGTGGCCTTTTTGTCCTTTTGTGGCCATTTTGGCCCCTTTGTGTTGGTTATTGTGCTGGGACCATGTGCCTCCTTGGGGCATTCTTTGTCTTTCTAAAATATATTTTTAATAAAACTATTAAATCTCAATGACCTGCAATTCTTCACTGCGTCATTTGAGGAAGAACTGAGGGCAAATGTTACCCCCTACCGTTGGGGTAACACCAAACTCTGATCAGCTCCACCCAGCGGTGTGACAAACTAGTGATACATCATTCCCTACTCACTCCACCTCTCCCTTATAGCTCCCTCAGTCAAGGAGCCCCATTTAAAGGTATAATAGTAAAAGATTTTGGAGACCGAATGAGATAACAAATGTCCTAACTGAGCTATTTTACAACCACTTTCAAAAGCTGTAGTGTGGGAGGCCTCTTAGCTTAAAAATAATTAAACTTTATCCAATGATCTGAAAAGTTTCAGGAAACAAATATTGCTATAAAAATTATGGCTATTCATAAATGCATTTCCTTGGGGTAAACTGCTAAAATGCAATATACATTTGATTCCTGAACATTTACACATGCACATAACAACTTTTTCCTAAACTACTCTGTCACTTAAAAACAAACATATTTATTAAAAAATGCCTCTCAGATACTTGTACATGATTTCATTTTACTTATTAAGCTTTCAAGGAAATTCCAGATAATGTGGATGGTGTGAAAGAAGGGGAAGGAGATAGGAACCCCACTTTTGAGATATTTACAAATTATTAAAGATGCAGAAAAAGCTATTGACAGCTAATATTTATATAATGCTTGGAGGATTTCAAATTGATGCACAAACATTATCTGATATTACCACACAGAGGGTTAATGCTTTTCAGCAGAAAGGAGTTAAATGAATGAAGCAGAAATATCTAGAAACATGGAAGGAAAAAAAATCACAAACTGATCACGAACTTTACCTCTGTGGCAGATAATCGCTTATCTCCATTATCACTTCCAACGCCTGAATCAGAATCCTTCTTGCTGAGATAGATGTCATCAATATTGAATTAATTTAAAAAAATTAAAATCATGAAGTTTACAAGATACATCAATTTATTTTCAAACAATGACTCTGCTACACAAATTTTTATTATTAATGTATGGCAACAAATCAGGCCAGTATTAAAGGATGTTAAGACAAGGGGCTAATGAAAACCAGATACTTGTACTGTCTAACTAGAGTGACAAATAAATGCTTTGTGTTCAGGGTTTCATGGATTTACACTCTAACGAAGTAGCCTGTTTTTTTGAAACAGTTAAAAATTTCCTTATTTTACTGATTCTAGCACATAAAAAAGCAAAAACTACCTAATTGCTTTGACTTCTTATGTTTTAAAATGTTGGTAACTTTCAAGGCCAGGAGGACACCTGCAGAACAAAGAAAGATTTCTGCTGGGATTGCTAACAAACCATTCCCTACACCTGTGGAAGTGGAACCAGGAAAAAACATTCTTTAAGCGGCTGCCCTACACCAATAAAATTGTTCATTTTAAACTATAGGGAACCTATGGATTAAAGGCTGGGAACTGTTAGCAGGCCTTTCAGGCTACGTACTCTTCACCTTCCTCACTGTATGTCCATATCAAAAAAAAAAAAAGGGTAAAAAAAGTTTTTAAATTACAATTCACGGGAATTAAAGGATGATATATAAACTGGATCCCTTGACACTCGGGGCTTTATCTCCTTGTCTTAGATTTTTGTCTTTGCTCTATCTAGTCTTTGCTTTTCCCCCTCTTTAATAAACTTTCCTTTTGACCCTAACTTTGGTGTGTGTGTTGAATTCTTTCTATATTCTCTGCCAAAGAACCCTCTTCTCTCGGTGCAGGGCTTGGTGTCTCCCAACTCCAGGAAATTTGCCCCGATATGCATCAATACCATTAAAGTAGATTGAGATTTTAAGACACCAGTTTACTTTTTTAGTATAAAGTTAAGGAAAGATTCCTGCAATGAAGACTTCTCGAAAACAATCTTTGTTTCTCTAACTGTGTTCAATGTGGGAATTTTGTTCTCTGAAATTCAAGGCCCAATTTATGCCACAAAAAGGCCAAGGATGTGCAAAAAGATTCTAACGCTTCCATTCTAAACAGGAAATGGCAAAACTATGTATACTGGATTTTTAAAAGAGAATTTAAAAAATAAAGCCTGCACTTTTTCTTAACAATGTTCTGGAAGTATATTAAAAGTTAATAAAAAAAAAAAGTCATGTCTGAGCTTGATATCATTGTTTTAATTGAAAAGCAAAAAATGCCTATATTTATATTACAGATCTTATTTATAAGGATATACACACACATTAGTATACACACACACACACACACACACACACAAATTCTTAACAAGGACTGATTATTGATTAGGAGAGAGTAGATAAGATTTGAGTGGTCAAAATACTATTAACAGCATCAATTTTCTCTTTTTTATTCCAAAAGTTTCTGAAACTCTGAATTATAAATCTGCATTGGTTGAGTGGAGCTAAGGGATTTTTGGAGTTAGTTACCTGAAACTGCTTGGCCTAAACAAATTCTAAACAGGGGCTTTCAGACAGGACAGTCACACTCACCTGTCTTCCACGTGCTGGTGTAATTGTGGCCTCTCCATTGTGTGGAGATAAAGGGAGTCAGCGGTCTTAATCTGGCATGCTTGTATGCTCAGATACTTGAATATGTGCACTTTGCCCTTTGTGCAAATCTGTAGAGAATTGGTAATACATACTTACTTTTTAATGGCAAAACAAAATAGGAACACTAGACATCTGACTCTGTATTTTAAATTCTTGCATTTCCTTTTAAGTAACACTTCAATGATCCACACCCAATTTGACCTCTTTGGAAAATACAAGAATTTAGGCAGTCATTTCCTCCAAATTCCATACTCAAGTAATTTATAGTTTTTCTTACATTAAAATGCAAAATTCTAACAGAAATGTGTTTAAGTACACATAGTGTAAAAAGTATAGAAGACAGATAACTGACCTGGTGACGTTCTGATTCTGGAAGTAGACATACTTCACTTTTTTCTAAAATAGTTTAATATTTGAGCTTGAATCTTGTCTCTAAATAACCAATAATCATATTTCAAAATGTTTAAGCTTCATGTACCAGCTAACATTAAAGTATGGAATATATTACTTTTTTTGTAAGCCATACACTCCATGAAAATGTTTCAAATGGATGTACAAATAGTAAAATAATCAAACATATAATTCTGGGATTACAGTGATCAGAATAGTGAGCCAAATGCTGGTAAATGGACTTGATACAGCAGAAGACAACTTACTGTACTCAGATTCACCCAAGGATTCATCCTTTTAGAGACTGTGACTGCTTATGATCACCTCTAATACAATATTAAATCAGCAGAATATTTAAAAACTGGCTGTGCCGAGAGTTGCCTAAGTACCATTGAGAGCATATCCTGTATATTTTTGCCAGGCCCCTCACCTGTGCTGGAGGAGACTGCAAAGGGTTATTCTCGAGTAGTAATACTTGCAGCTGCTTCATCTCTCTAAAACAAATGGGAATCACGAGCACTTTATTGCAGGAAAAGTCAAACTTTACCAAGGGAAGATCTACTAGCTCTAAAAGAATAGGAAAAAAAAGAAAGAAAAAATAAAAACTCAGAAAGGAATAAGATTAAATGGTCAAATATTCAAAATTTACTTTCTGCTTATCAAGAGAAATATCATTTGGCATAATCAAAAGCAAGTTGTACATCAGGAATATACAGTATATATATAGGTATAATATTTTAACAAAGGGGAGGGGAAATCTTTCATTGGGAGCCCAAATAATTTAATTGATTAAATTGTCATTAGTTCTGGTAACAACTGGAAATACTTGACATTCATAATATCTATTGTTGAAAAAGTCTTCCCCACCTCAGCAAAACAATCGAAACAAGCAACACCACCAGAGTATGTTTATGTTTTAACTTAAATGTTTTCAAGCAGTACTTGCTAGCATATGAATAACAGGCTAATTACAAAATATTCTTATCTACTTAATGTATCTGGCCTGGCAGAACCTCAGAACTAGTACAAGGAATGTGTTCATGGTTTTTAACTCCACTTTAAAAAATGCTATCTAATTAAGAACTTTGCAATGGACCCTGTAATCCTGATTTGACAGGGCTTTATTTTACTGCTTTTAAAAATCTTCTGTAGCTCTACAGGAAGACAAAACATTATATTTAGCTTGAAATCCCCACCCAGTGGCATAGTAAACACTCAGTAATTTCAAGCATTCCAATCAACATTGGCAGCTGCATGAAACAAGTCAAATATATTCCATAGAGCAAAGAGGCTGAGCCACGCCAGTCATGTAGGGTGACAAGGGACAAACCACTAAGACCTCTGTGTGAGAGGCTCTGGAGGGTTCATTTCGGAATGGGCCTTGCCACATGTTAAGGGACCTGGTAAAGTGCTGGATACTCAGGGAATTCCAAAGCAGAGAAGAGGCAGGAACTATAAAAAGAAAAGGAGAGCAGCTAGCTCTCTGGAGTAAGAATGAACAGGCTCTCTCTACCCAGACTGCCTGAGGGTTTTCACTTTTTTCAGCTATACTACTTCAAGTTTCAACAAACAATCACCTAGCAACCAACCTCCCTTCTCCCAAATTTAACTTGCTCTGGGCTGTAAGGGACTTTCCTTCTTTCATACCTTAGTGAACCACTTTGTATTAAGGAAAGGAGTCATGGAACTGAAATTCTAGAGGGAAGGCAGAACAGCCTCGAATTCAGCAGGTCACAAATTCAGTTCCAGGTTAGGCAGCTGGTTTAGAGAAACTGAGGAAGTGTATTTTTACTATTTCCCTGAGTACCCGGCTAGCACCCGGTTCTCCCTCCGCCCCCCATAGCAGGTTAAGTGACTAGCCTCAGGGCACACTAATCCTGGTGTTGCCTTCAGGAAAGGGCTTTGAGCAGCAGGAAGTGGCGGCAGAGAGGGAAGTGAACCTGGAGGACAGCTTGAAATCCAGAAAGTTGAAGGAAAAGGGAAAGACCCTTTTCATTTGGGGTTGTTTCTAAAACAGATAAGTTATATCTCTTTGCTGTGATCTCTGGTAATAGTAATCCTTCTCAGTCATGGTTAACTTTATTCATGAAAGTTAGTTTAGCAAATGGGTGACAAATTTTAACAGGAGTCTGAACCTTCAGGAATTCTTTGCCATTTAAAAGAAGACCTTTTAAAGTAAAAGTAGAGGGCTAAATTCCTGGAAGTCGAAGCAGAAGGGGGAGAAGAGGCCACTTACAAGTAAATAAAGAATGTTTATTAAATAACTATTCCTTTCAGTGCCAGTTTGGAACGCAATGACCATCTTAGTTTAGGAAAACGAGAATCTGACAGTTTCACAAGAAAACGGGGGAGAAAATGATAACTCCAGGCCATACAAGGTCAAAATAAACAGAGCAGAAAAAAAGAAGAAAAAAAAAAATCGTACGTCTCTGTTGCAAAGAGGGGCATTTAGTCCTCTGGTCCTCAAAAGAACAAAATATAGTATCCTCATTGCAGCAGTTGTAGTAAAACCACTAAAAAACTGATGTGAGTAATAAGGACACAAATTTTTTTTCCCCCTCACATTGAAAGCATATGAGAAGAGGTACACAGGAGGAAAAACAAGTAAGTCAAACATGTAAAATCTTTAAAGTGACTGCTTAAAAGTATTATCAGTGCTTTGTTTGTTAAGAATTCTCAGAACGAAGCAAAAAGAAGCTTGATACTCAGGAATTAGTTTTAAAAAAGATTTTCCAGAAAACTAATGTTTTAGCTTTGAGTGTATTTAAAATCTAGAACTAAATAAACATAATTATGGAAAGTACAGAAATTGTACTGATCTTTTTAGAGAAAGGAATGCTTTTAAGGCAAGAGAGTAAGACGTGGCGAGAGAAACAAAAATCTCAATATTGTAGGTGCACTTTCCCTCCTACACTTTGCAACTATTGCAGGCAACTGTAAAACAATTAAATTTTCCTTCTGAAAATGAGAATTTGTGCTTTAAGATTTCTCAGTAGTGATTAACAAGATTACATGAAAGTTTTCTTCTATGAAAGGTTATATGCTTCTAAACCTGCTGTTATTTTTTTCGTACAATATTATATTAGTTTCAGGTGTATGACATAGTGGTTAGACATTTATACAACTTACAAAGTGATCACCCCGATAAATATAGTGCCCATCTGACACCGTACATAGTTTTTACAATATTATTGACTATATTCCCTAAACTGTACTCTACATCCTCATGACTATTTTGTAATACCAATTTGTACTTCTTAATCCCTTCTTCTTTTTCATCTAACCCGTCAATCCCCTCCCATCGGGCAACCATCAAATGTTCTCTGTATCTATGACTTTTGTTTTTGTTTTGTTCATTTGTTTATTTAGTTCTTTAGATTCCACATATAACTGAAATTGTATTATTTCTTCTTTATCCATTCATCCATTGATGGTTACCCAGGCTGTCTCCATATTTTGGCTATTGTAAATAATGTAGATTGCTTGTCTTCATTTTGTTTAGTTCTTTTTTGGGGCTTTGTTCTGTTCTTTCATTTAGGACATGTTTCTTTGTCTCACTATTTTGGCTGCCTCCCTGTGTTTGTTTCTATGTATTAGGTAGAGCTGTTATGTCTCCCAGTCTTAGTAGTGTGGCATCTAGTTGTACGGTGGGGCCCACTGACACAATCTTCTTCGTCCTATGAGCTTGGTGCTCCTGGTATGTCCCTTGTGTGGGTTGTGTGTGCCCTCCTGTTGTAGTTAAGCCTTAGTTGCTGTTGCACAACAATGGGAGAGACTGACCCTCAGGCTGATTGGTTGTGAGGACTGGCTGACCACAGTGGAGGAGCTGTTGTGCAGAGGCTGACCCTATTACGCAGGATTTGCTTTAGCAGGGCTGCGGTGTCTGCCCAGTCTGCCCTTTGGGTATGTCATCTGTGGAAGTAGTTGAGTGGTGCTCTATGGTATGGTCTCAAGCTGGCCACCAAGTGTATTAGTTCTGGGGCCTCTTGAGAGAGGCTCTTTTGCAAGCCAAGGTCAGCCACTGCCTGTGCCCTGCTGGGGCAATTTGGTATAAGCTACAAAGTGATTTGCAAATGACTGCCACTTGTGCTGGGCTTGGAAGTGCCTGGGAGAGGTTAAGCTGAGAACCAGTCCTGCTGCCACTAATGCTTGGTTTGAGGCCCCTTAGCAAGAGGTACGGAGCATGCTGAGGCCAGCTGCTGCTTGTCTGGCATTTGTCAATGTTTGAGAGATTTTAGAAAGGTCTGCAGCATGAGCTAAGACAAGCCATTTGTATAAAACCCACTGGAAGCGGCTTAGGTGAGCCTGCAAGTTGGGAGGGGCAGGATCTCAGGAAATCACCAGAGCGGGGCAAATGATGTTGGCCAGATCAATGGAAACTCAGATATGGCGCCCACCTGTGTCTGCACTATGGGCGTGGGGAGGGCTCAACGAAGAAACAGTGGATTCTGCAAGCATTTCTGTGTGGGAGAAAACTGCTCCTCCAGCCCTGGCCCTGATGCCAGATAATTCAGTTCCTCCCCATTTGCCCCTGGCCTTTGGAGTTGCTGCTGCAGCACTGGAGCTCAGAGCGAATGAGTCTGTCGGCGAGTGTGTCTGTGTGGGCCCTTTAAGAGGAACTCCTGGGGTTCCGGCCACCTTCTGTCTCACTCAGCCACAATCTCTGCTGATTTAAACAGACAGAGAGACTTCTCCTTCCAGCACTAGAATCCTGGGCTGGGGAGCCTCATATGGGGCTGGGTTTCCTCACTCCTCAGGGGGTCCCCCACAGGCTATATATTCCTCCTGATTTTTAGCTGCCACATGTGGTGTGGGACCAGCCCATTCCACGTCTCCACCTCTCTCACCAGCCTTGAGATAGTTCCTTCTGTATGTCTTTAGTTGGAGGACTTCTGGTCAGTTAGACTTCAGGTGATCCTCAATGATGTCTGTTCTGTAGTTAAGTTGTAGTTTTGATGTGGCCGTGAAAGGAGACAAGCACAGTATGCACCTACTTTGGTGTCTTGACCAGTAAATTTGCTGTTATTAAGAGTTTTCCCTGTTGTACTTGGTCAAACCAAGACAATTTCAAACATTCAAAAATAGGATTGCACAATGAAAACATGGAAAATCAATATTTTTAAACCAAGTCATCTCACGTAATAAAATAATAAATCTTGATACTGAGATAGTTTCTAATTTTACTTCTTTAAAATGCTAGTCAGTATGAGAAATGTGAAGATGGCAGATATAAAAACCTTCCATCTATAAGGTACATTACATTTCATAAAGTTCTTTCTCTTTCGTGAGCTCCATTTTCTTGCCTTGAATAATGAAGCACTTCAAGCCAAAGATCAAGAAGCAGGAACAGAATAATAAAAATCAGGCGGCTGTCAAATAGCTGCATTAGCATCAGATTAACCAAATGCCAACTGTTTCCAAATATATGTTTTTGCTTCAACGTATATTTTAAATATATTTTGCAATCAGGTATGTCTAGTCTCCTTCAATGAAAATAATGGAAATCAATGTGATCTTTGAAAAGCAGAGAATATTTTACAGAAAGCAAAATATTGCTCTTCAACTTATTCCTGATTCAGGTCCAAAAGAGAATCCCAAAGTATGAAATTCAAAGTTCTTAATGGTACAAAACTTCTGAATAAATCTATCTTTTGACTTAAACCCCAACACAGTATATCAAAGGGACACTATCATGGAAGCCCACAGCTGCAGGGAAGGGTCTGCCCAAATCTGGCTCCAGGGCAGGACCGTGTGAGAGGGCTCAGCGCTCCTGCTGGTCCATGCGCAATGCACCTCAGTGCTGAGGTTCTGGAGGCATAAGGGCATCCAGCCTTCGAGAACAACAACAACTAAAAAACTACCAGTGACATTAATCCAAATATCACTTCAGCAGGAGCAGTGCCTTCCCCTAAAGAACAGATTTTAGACTCAAGGGTTTCTAACCAGGACACCCAGAACAGAAGTCTTGACGGTTGGATCTGCAGAACCAGGCATGCCAATTAAACTGTTGGCGTGATGTTCCAGAACCTCGTATGTCTATGCCAAATACAGTTCACGTTGCTTCCTGTTATGAGCTGAATTGTTGAAGTCCTAACCCACTACCTCAGAATGTTTTTGGAGACAGGGTCTTTAAGGGGATAGTTAAGTTAAAATGCGGTCATTAGGATGGGCCCTAATGCAATCTGACTAGTGTACGTCTAAGAAGAGATTAGGACAGAGACACAGAAGGAAGACGACATGAAGAAAAAGAGAAGACAGCCATCTATAAGCTAAGGAGAGAGGCCCTAGAAGAAATCAAACTGGCTGACACTTTAATCTTGGACTTCCAGCCTCAGGATTGTGAGGAAATACATTTCTGTTGTTTAAGCCACTCAGTGTGTGATAATTTGTTATGGGAGCCTGAGCAAACTAATACACACGCAGCCTTAAACAGGGGAATGTTTTATTGCTGTGCTCCTTGATAAATTACAACTTAGGTATAACTTTTGTTACCTACATGTGAAATTCAAATTATAGTTAATATTAATAGGTGTACACAAACATGACTTGACCTACCGCTTAACAAAAGCAAACAAGAAAATAATAAAAGTCTCCTATTTTATTCATTCTTTCCCCTTCTTCGTTTTTTACCTTGTGGTAAAACTTTAAGGTAATTTCTTCTGACATTCAGTTCTCGTAGAGATTTCAATTGACCTATCTGCTGCGGCAAGGCTGTGATCTCGTTGCAGCTGACATCCTGCATCAAAAGCAAAGAGAGAAATAATAAATGCCTTTTCCCAGGAAATCAAGCACTTCATGTGAAATCCCCATAAGGAATTTAAAGAAGACAACTACACAGGTAGACTTTCATATTGGTCTCCAGGTTCCTAGCCAGGTAAGGCTATGTTCAGGGGAGAAAAGAAAAGTTCAATGATTTAAACATTCTCTGAAAAAAGGGAAAAGGAAAAAGGAAGGACGTTGGTATTGCTGAGTCACTCCTTTACCAGCCTCTTGGCCTGCCACTTTCACATGCTTCAGTCTTATTTAACCCTCGGAGGAAACCCACGAGGCAATATAACTAGCCTGGTGGGTTACAGATCAGAAAAGCGAGGCTCAAAAAAGCAGTCACTCGTCCAAGGTTTCCAAGTGCCAGAGTCAATACTTGGAACGAATGATCAGCGCGTCGTTCAGCCACCGTCACATAGAACCTCCACATAGATGAGAACACATGCTACTTCACTAAACGCTCACATTTTACAGTGAAAAACTATAAATGTCTGCATTGTTTGGGTGCAGTGTTTTGTTAAAATGGAGGTCTTACCGGAGGGCTGGAAACCTTGGACCTGAACACCTTTACATACATTTTACAAGCAATACTGTGGGGTGTGCAGACGGTGTCTGCTTTGCTTCGGAAGGCTACTACTCACTCCATTAATCAATCATTGGGACGCCCTCTTGACACGCGTGAAATGACATTTTAAATATTATATATCCTTATTATCTCCTCTAACCCACTCTTCCTCTTGGCTCTCGTAGCTCTGCCCTGCTCTCTGCCCCCTCACCTCAGCCGCTCCTTCCTTTAGTCTAGCCCAGCATTATCTCTCACCTATACACTGTAATGGTCTCCAGCTGCTTTCCATTCCCCCAAGCCCATCCTTCCCAGAGTGAAAATTTACACAGTGTCAATTTCACTATGTCATTTATCAGCTTAAAAATTTGAAACAGCTCCTCAGGGACTATACGCCAAAGTCCCAAACTCTGCAGGCAGCAAGGCCCGGCTCTACAGTGCTGCCTACTTTTCCAGCGCCGTCTCTCTGAATGCCCTCCCTCCCTCCCTCCCATCCCATACTCAATCCGCGTTACTGCCGCTTGCAGTTCCCAGTGTGTGCCAAGCCATTTCGCAGGCCCGAAACTTTTTCAGGCTCTTTCCCTGCCTGGTAGGTCATTCCCCAGCATTGTTCTCTTGTCCCACCTACTCATCTTTTAAGACTGAATTCAAGCCTCGCTTCCTCCTTAAAACCTTTCTTGAGGCTTCCGCCACCTCTCCTGCTCCAACAGAGAAAGCTGACCACTTTTACTTTGTGGTCCTATAGATAGTCACTTAATGTACTCATCTGCTCAAATGTCTCCCTTCTCCAATAAGCCTGTACGCTCCTAGATGGAAGAAACCATGTCTTATTCACTTTGTTTTCCTGGTGCTGAGCAGAATGCCAGGTGTGAAATAAAGGATCAATAAATACTGGATGAAGTCCATTACTGCTGATGTCCAGAATGCTGCAGTTTATTCCGTCCCATGGCTGGGACCACAGGATGTGCCAAATCTCTTGCAGGTCTTGCTTCGTATTGTAGAAACACATATATTTGGGCTATGAATGATCCCAGTGAGATCAAGTCCTTAAATATTCCACATCACTACTGAACCTGCAAAAATTATCTCTTTTACTGCCCCTTTTAGCAGGTAGCAAAGCCTTATTTCAGAAATCAGTTCCACATTCACTCAGATACGACAAACTCGCCATTATACCAATTGCCCTCACATGGAGGCTATACAGAACACCATGGATTGCTGCCCTCTAAACTCATCTAAACATCCTCAAGTGACCTGCCAATCTGTCAAGATCATGAGTATTCTAAATGAGTATCACTTGATGATGAACAATAATATCGAAATTAACTAAAGACTCATCTTCCCTTTTGCTTGGTCTGTCTAAATAACAAATGTAACTACCTGTAACCCATAGTAATTCCTATACTCTGTAACTGCCTGAGGACAAATTAACCAATCGGCCTATGCCAAATAAGCCCTATTTCAGCAAAGTTGCAACTGAGCTCTGGGCCCAGATCTTCAGAGTGCTAGCTCCTCTGGGACCACGGGCATAATAAACCTAAGTTCTCCAACTCTCCAAGTATTGCTTGGATTCTCACAGGTCTGACTGCAACATTTCTGCAACAATATTACTCCTATCAAAGGGACTGAAGCTGCTATCTGTAAAGACTGAGGGCACACCCTACAATCAGCCCATCATACTGTTCTGTACTCAGCTGTGTGTCTGGGGGTCGGACGGAGGTGGCATGTGATGGATTAAGAACACTAGGTGTTCAATGGCATCTCCTCCAAGCTGCCTGTTGCTGCATTGCTCCTAGTGTAGAAAAGTCACACATTTTATGAAAAACATCCCTAGTGTTAAAATAAAACAAACAAAAAAAACGACCCACAAGCACATCTGCAGAGACATAAAGGTCTAAGGAAGTAATTATAGAATTAGGAGGTCCAGAGATTTGTTCCGTTGCTCTTAGTCCCTCACTGAGTCAGTAAATTACTCTGCCTTTCTGAATATACTTCCATATATGAGAAGTGAAAAGTAAAATGCCTTCTTTTCCCAATTCCTGTGGCATTTGATCAGTCACAGGAATAACCAAACCCTTTCAACAAAAGCTTTATCTTTCTTTGCCTTAACCAAATTACAAATAAGCATAAGGTACCATTCTTTTTAAAAGAGCCCTAACACAAATGTTACACAGAGATATATGAAATTAAATCATTCTATTGGACTTGCAAAGTCACATGCTGATGGGGGAATAATTAGAATTATTTTCTATCTCGAGAGAATTTATGTTATTGACAACTAAAATAAGTTTTTATAAGTCTGTGAGTGACAGTATGAGAAAGACTCTTTGCAGTTCTTGAGAATCACAGATTTTCAATGTGAAACCGACAATTTAAAGAAGTTCCAAGGACATAACTGTTCAAAACATGCTTCTCTTAAAAAAAAGGAGAGGGAAGAGGGAAACAAGAAGATGACATATGTAGGCAGCATTTTTGCAGCATGAAATCTCGTGAGATTTTTGTCCAATTTTTTCCTGCGTACTGTATTCATCTTGCACTTGTTAATAGCATTACCCTCTGGTTAGCCAGAATTTCTAAATATAACATGATTTCTTCAACATGTATTTCTAACATAATGGCTTTATCAAAAAAGAGCAATTTCCCTCAGTTGTATTTAAATGTTTATTTACCAGTAGGGAAATGGTTACTCAATTTACTTTTTGTTTTTTTCTTTTTTTAAAGAACCTCACATAATGATAAAAACAAGTTTTTCCCTCTGACTTACAAGACAGGACATCTGTAGACAATGAGAAACACAAAATCCAATTGTCCATTCACATTTTGAAAGTTATATGGTAAACGTCAAATTATTTTAATAACACTCTGCTGTCAATTACTTCCTGTCCTGCAAAGCTTAAGGGAAGAATGCCCAGGCAGATCCAGCATACAAGTGAGATATAGACTTCACTACTGTGTAATCAATATTGTAGAAAACTGCACAAAACTTTATTCTTTCCCAGTTATTAAATTTAAGAGGTTATGAATTTCATCACAAAAATAAAACCCTTAGGTAATTATGCCTTAAAATTAGCTGGGAACGAGGAGCAAGAAAGAGAGGATAGCGGTCTAGATACTTTGGGATAAGATATTTCCGTGTAGAAATTGTAAAAGCAATATTCCTGGAATGCTATGGTTCTCTAGAACATGTCTGGTCACGGTTAGCCCAAGATAAGGTGGGGCACTTTTTTTTTTAGTTCATTAAAGAAAATAAGATTTAGAATATTACCAAGATATGAATTCCAGATTCAGAATAGTCAAATGAATTCCTTCTGAATTATCTATTAGCCCTAAGCTATGTCTTAGAGAAAGAAAATTATTCCAAGCTTCAGTGAAATAAAATTACCATATATGTAGTGTTACAATACCACAATATACAGGTAGAATCATCATAAACATGTTATAAATATTTTCTAATTCCATTATTTTTGACACAAATAATAACATAAATACTCAAACTTAAGTTTTTTACGGATCAGCCAGTTCGATTTTGTCATTTCCATAAAAAACAAAAGAGACTTTTAATTATGACTTAAAACTTATTTTCCACTGATTTAATAAAAATGCTTTTAAGTAACTAAAAGGAAAACTTTAGAAGTTAAGGTTCTCATTTCATCAGAGCCTTTCAGGCAGTAAAAGAAGTCTCCAGAAGTGTTACATGCCTGTTGGAAATTGATACATTTTTGTTGACTAAGCGCTAGTTGCTAACTTACCTTTAGGATGCAAAAATGACAAGGATTTAAAACATCAGAGTAAATTCTGAGATTATTAATAGGTAATAGAAGGTAATGCTTAGTTTCAGAAAATAATGTAAAAAAGAGCAGAAGTGTTTTTTAAGGTGTGACCTCTAATAAAAACCAACATAAATACTGTATCAAGATGATCTCTTTAGAGAAGATGTTCAGTGAAGCCAGGGCATACTGTGGAAGTGCACATGGTATTCCCATGAGCTACCTTGCTCTGCCTCAGGTTATAAAAACTTGGTGTGGTTCTACTATTGCTTAAGCCATTTTTTGGTAAAAACTCTAGCTCTTTTTTTAATTGGAGGAAACATAAGTGTTCTGACAGAAACTGTAAGCTATTACCACTGGCCGTCCATCATGTGCCCATGCCCTGTTTTTGGAAATCTCTTTTGTATGAATCACTGTGTAACTTTAGGTAAATGTCTTAACCTCTCTGTGCCTATGTAAACATAAAAGGAGAAAGTAAATAATTCTAATTTTCTTCCAATGTTCGGAAAATTCATTAACCACATCAGAAAGATAATTGACGTAGGACTAATGTCAATTTTGATTTCAGTAAGATTTAGGAAAAAAAATCTGTTTTCCCTAATTTTTTTTTAAATTGAGAAAAATCAGTGTGTTCATTTAAACATCAAACTTTTTCGAGCAAGCTTTAGTATAATAGATTTTACCTTTCAAGACTTACTGTCTCTTTCCAGTTTAAAACTATTTCACACCCTTCCACACACTCAAAACACACACCCCACCCCACTGCTCTTCAACGGACAGACAGAAATGGAGCAACAGAGGGATCTGAACAAGCTGTGGGTTTTCAATCGTTCCACAGAAACCAGAGCAGTTAGCAGGCCTCTCCAGAAACTACAAATGAATGAATGATCATCGCAGACATGAATTTCATCTCTATTACCTACCTCAGAGAGTGGAATGTTAGGCATAAAAATAATGAAGAAGGGATTTTTCCTCAGAAGCTGCTCAGTAAATCCTGTGCCTGTAATCAGTATTTGAATTCAAATTCTCCACACCACCAAACATTTCATGAAAAGGGAATAAAAAATAGTGTGTCTGGTTAGGGCCAGGAAATGCACCTGCCATCAATTATTACTTGAGTTAGGCCCTGTGAGCTCTTTTGGCTGTAAAAGCAAGTTTCTGTACATTGAGTTCTCATACATGAAAGCAAGACCTAGGAGACACAATTTTCACATGAATTGGGAGAGGGCGGAACTGAGAAAAACCAAAAAAGAAACAGATATCAGCATGGCAGCATACACAGAGAACCTCTGGCAAATGCCCTATAATGTTCTCAAATTTACTGTGTTCTAACTTGGTGTGTCTGTCCACATTGCTGTCTGTCATTATAACATATGGCATTTGTATGGAATGCTCCACTCATGCTTGGAAAAAAATAGTTTACAACTCAATTTAGGATACTCTGAATCTAAGATAAAAATTTTAAGAATATTTCTTACAGAATGCTTAAAAAATACTAAGCCTAATAAACGGAAAGATTTTATCAGCATTTAGGTGGTTTAAGGTACTCTGAATGCTTGGGGAGTTCCCATTTTTAACAGTTCGGTTACTAAGTAACCATAGAACAGAAGGCTCCCAAGGCAATTCTAGACTTACTTTAGGCTCCCAGGGGAATTTTTTCCCCAACTGATAGCTAAAATCATGTGGCAGGGTTACCTATAATAACATTACTATTTTAAGCAAAAAGATGAAAGATAAGAACAGACAGGAAACTAATCTTTTTTTAGTCTGTGACCTTAAACAAGGTCACTTGCCTCTTGTAGTTAAATAATAGTATCTTACTGCATTTTAACCAACCTCACAAATAAACGCTTTTTACAAAGGTCATGCTTGCTTACACACAGATTTCAGGAGAATGGAAAGTGCCCTGTCCAGTAGAGTGGCCACTAGCCACATGTCACTACTGAGCATGAGAAGCATGGCCAGTCCAATCTGTGATGTGCTGTCAGTGTGGATACAAACTGGACTTCAAAGGCTTAGTACAAAAAAAAATATATATATATATATAATATCTCATTAATTTTATATTGTATATATGTTAACATAATATCTTGGCTACCTTTGGTTAAAATACATTTTTTAAATTAATTCCACTTGATTTTATATATTTTCTTAATGTAGCTACCAGTACAATTAAATTACATTTGCTGCTTGCATTATCTTTCCATTGGACAGTGCTAGGTAAGGCTTTTTCAACTTAAGTTACAAGTTAGCTACACCAGCCTGACATTTGGCACATTGCTCATGGTCTCTCTGCCTTGGGTTCTGTCATTTGTAACATGTCAAGACTTTGGATTAGACGCTTGTAAACCCCTAAGGCCGTAACATTCTAGACTCAAGGGTTCGGCAGTTATTGCTGGTAGAGAAAAGACACAAGGACTAGTTGATGACAGCGCTGTACGTGACGAGGCACGGCAGCCTTGGTTAGAGCTGGGCTCCAGACAAGGTGCTCAAGACAAGCTCAGGGCATCGCTTACAGCCACCCATAATAACATGTGTCCTTGTAGGAGGCAGTGCTGTTCTGCTTCTTCTGCCAGCCTGGCAGCTGACAAGGGTATTTGAGGAAAGCTCTGCTCGGGTGTGGGGCCGGCTCCAGGGCCCAGCACATGTGCCACCAATTAACAGATGAGCTGGTCTGCAGTTCTAGCGGCACAGCTGAT
The DNA here is from genome assembly GCA_003508835.1 of Eonycteris spelaea. Classification (NCBI taxonomy): domain Eukaryota; kingdom Metazoa; phylum Chordata; class Mammalia; order Chiroptera; family Pteropodidae; genus Eonycteris; species Eonycteris spelaea. Next base: position 494,537 of record PUFA01000154.1, read on the forward strand.
GGATGGCATGCTGTGGGCTTAAGCCCTGGGCGCAGAGGGCCAGAAACACATTCCGCTGCCAACAGTTTCCAGAAAACTGACCTCACAGTGTTCCATCCATACGCAGGAGCCCAAGAAGAAAAAACCGGCTTGGAATTCATCTTGTGTTCGCGAGGCCCAATCCAAACTCTAGCAAACTAGAATTTTGTGATTTATCGGACTTTTAAAAGAAGTTTTTTTTTAAAAAAAAAGCATATAACTATCAGTTTCATTCAAAGCGTTGTTCTGTGTTTGTTTGTTTTCTGGAACCAGTTAACAGGATACCTTCTGAACTGACCTGGACTGCAAGAGAGAGGTCCCCCAACCCAGCACAGTAGTCGGGAGTCCTAACTGTCCCAAGACACCTTCATAGCCCACTTTCTACCATGTGAAAGCAGCATTCAGCAAACACTTTGGCGTGTCTATCATGTGCTGGGCACCAGGATACAAGAGCAAGTAGATAGAGTTCCTATTCTTAAGCATTTTTCAAGGTATGGTGGGGGAAGCTGGTGTGGGGAACACCAAGTGAGTGGCAAATGTGACCGAAAACTTGACAGGGAGTCTAGGGTGTTTGCCTTAGGAGCACCCAACTCAGGGTAGGAGGATCTGCAAAGGCTTTTTGGAGAATGTGAGATCTAAGTTGGCTATGAACTGACGAAGAGAAGAGGAGGAAGAAGTAGTCCATGTATAAAGAGTGATGCTCTCAAAAGGCCAGAAGTGAAAACGGACAAAGCTGGAACTCAGAGGGCGAAGGGGCCGGGGACAAGAGATGAACCTGAAGAGGGAAGCACGGCCCAGACCATGGGGGGCTTCAAATGCCCTATGAAGGAGGTGATGGTGACCTAAAGCCAAGGCAGTGGCCACAGGGATGGAGCCCCCGGCCCCATCCTATCCAGCCTCAGCGGGATTAAACTGCTTCTCGCTCTTCAAGCATGCCCTGCAGTCCCCGGCTGTCTCGTCTTTGCACAACCTATCCCTTCTCTCTGGAAGGCCTTCCTGTCCCTGCCGTCTTTTTCCCATACAGGAAATCCCACACAGACTGATGTAAGGAGCCTCTCAAATGTCTCTTCCCTTACAACTTTTCCCAGCCCCCAGACTGAATCGATCGTTCCCTGCTCCATGAACATACTTCTTGTAATAGAGACTTTGGGTGGAGGGGGCCCAAATTAATAACTATCTTCTTTCAGAATTGCGCCCCTCTGAGGTAGCTGAGCAGCCACGTCTGAGCAACGTGACCATGTGCCTTGGGCATCGCTGACTGAGTCAGGAGAGAACATCAGACTTAGGTCTTGCCTCTCTTGCTTAGAAACCAGGGCTGAGACCTGCTAGCAGGCCCCTGCGAAGTGCTTTAGCTGGGAGGACATTTAAACTTGGGATCTGCGAGCTAGGCAACATCTTCATTGCAGACAGAAACAGAGAAAACTCATAGAAACAAACCATGGCTATGGCTCTTGACAACTTTCCAGTGTCTTGTTCTAGTCACTCATGATCCCTGATCAATGTCCTGATAATGAGTGATGTGAAGACCCCTGCATCTCTACAATCACTCACAACTCTTGGTGTAAGTGAGCTGGAACGGGTTTCAGATACTGCTATCACACAAGTACTGAAAAAAGGCACTTTTTATAGTTCTAATGCTGTTACACAGCAATGACTCACTTCTATACCAAAGTCAAAATTGATACATATGGGACATGGGTGCTGTCACTCTCCAAGCCAATCCTCACTGCCGACATGACTAAGTGATCCCAGCATTCACAAGCCATCACTGCGGTATTCCAGGTAGCCCAGAGAGAACTTAACAGGAGTGGGCACACAAAAGAAAAGCTACTGACAATCAATGTTCCCGGCTGGCATCTACTTAAAAGACGGTACTGTGTCATTTTTATGGTTATAATCATAATATTTAGCTCTATGCTTGACACATGGTCGGTATAAAATAATACCTGCTTAGAGAATAAATTATGACTGTTATGTTTTAACCTGATTGTTCATTCTTACCTCTACATTCACCCATTGTAGCCAACGGAACTCTAGAAGGGATTTATTCTTTCCCATTGTAAGAAACAAAAGTAAGTAATTAAATCAATAGTGAAAAAGGTGAAATATCGTGGTGCATTCCAGCCTCAGGCACACACGACCCATCTCTGCCTATCTATAACTTCTTTTTATCCCTGGGGATGTGGTCACATTTTAAAATTACATTAATTCGGGACATGGTTACTCAAATACTTAATAGAATCAGAGAACTCTGTTCTTTCTGTCTTGTGACTTAAGTGTATACATTCATAAAGTGGGGTCTACTAATGTGTAGATTATTTTTCCAGTTTATCCATAACTATTACAAACATTTACAGTGTGAAAAAAATGACCTAGTACTGTATGACAACCTGTAAACCTCAGGAACTGTAAAGCCTGTGACTTTCAAGAGTATAAACTACAGGAAACCTGCAAAATTCAGGAACTGTGTTACAGCTAAACCAAGATTGTTCCTCTCCCTACTTAATGTTTTTATCATATATAGTCCTCCAACAATACAGCCTCCTCCTCATCCAACTGTAGCAAAAAGTCTTTCTGACAACAGTGATAGACTATGATTAGTATACAAACAAAAAAGAGCATCTTAAAAATCAGTAACATACCAACTCCATTAACTGTTTGAGCTGACCTATCTCTTCTGGCAGTGATCCAAGTTTGTTGTTACTTGCGATTAAGACTTTGAGAGGCAGACCACACAGGCAGGCGGGCAGGGCGGACAGCTGATTTCGACTGCAAAGACAATACAACAAGAGCACACGTAAACATAGAGACCACTCCATACCATTTGTGAACATGTTTTTAACAAGCAAGATGAGAGAAGTGAGCGAAGACGACATTTTACGAATATAAAAATCCAATCGTTTCTGTATGTGTAATAACTCAAATCCCGAGTGTATAAGAAAAGAAAATATATTTTACAAAAAGAGAGGCATAGGAAGTTCTGAGGGAAACAACTTTCCCAGCAGACGGGACTCCTGCAGAAGCTGAGCCCATGGCCAGCCAGGAGACAGATGGGCAAACGCACCCTGCACCACCAATAGCAACAGGAAGCTGAGGCCAACTGCTCTCTTCCTAATAATGTGAGCAGGAAACTCCACGAGGACCAGCATGTGAAGGCGTCATCTCATCCATTTAAAAAGTGACAGAGAGATCATCTTCCTGCAAAGCACAAAACCACCAGCCAACTTTCAACGTCTTGAGCCTCTGTGGCTAAACTCTGTTTAGGTATCTGTGAGGGAGCTCATTCAAAAGTGAAAGTAAAGGTGGCCTTTCGGCAAAAGTGAAGCTGGAGCTTAGAGGGGGTGCAGCGTCACAGAGAAACCAGCAAAGTCTGAGTCCAGGTCCCACCTCAGCTCTGCACTAAGAGGTTCTCTACTCAGAGTCTCTGAACTTTCTACCATCACTGCTGAGTTTTCTGAGAGAAAAGAAACTATTAAATCAAATCTATGAATCATCCACATGGATATGTCAGCCACTTCTTTCACATCTGCCCTTACAAGGAGACCTTTTCTGCTATCAAGTAAGGAGACAGGTGGTTTTATTTCCTTTTCTTTCCCACCATTATGTTGATAAAGTCAACAAACAGGCAGTGAAATTTCTAAAAATCTGTGCATCATGGTATAGTATTTACTTAGAACTGCTGTGTGTATGCACACACAGGCATGAAGCTTCAGAGGCTGTGGCACTTGTGTGTGTATTTATGGGTCTAGATATCTGTGTGTGCAAGGGGATGGGACAGACAGACGGACTGGAAACCCAACAAAATGTTACCAGTGGTCATTTTCTTGGGAGTAGGTACAATGAGTAAATTTTATTTCCTTTATTACATACACTTTGCTGATTTTTTCCCCAAAATCACTACAGTGTTTTTTAATTAGGAAATAAATATTATAAAAAGAAAGAATTCATCTGGCTACCAGTTACATGGGTGCTTCTATTTGTGAAAATTCATTGAGATGCACACTTAGGATCTGTGCACTTTTCTGTGTGTTATATTTCAGTTAAAGGTTTCACTCCCCTACTGTCCCATGTGAGGGAGTGGGACCCTGGTTAGCCAAAGGACAGCTCTAGTAGATGGGCTTAGAAAAAGTATGTGTTGTGCTCTTCAAGGAACCTTTCTAATGAGGGTGCTCTCCTGTAACTACCCTGACGTCTCCCCTGCTCCAGGTCTCCAATGCCTAGATAGCATGGTTTTAGCAAGAAAAGATACAGCCAAGTCTCCTCTCCACTGCCCAGATCTGCGAAGAAAGCTATTTCCAGAATGGGGCAGAAGGAGGAGACAACTCTAAGAGGTTCCTGGAGAGGAGGTAGGAGATTGAGAGCCCTGCGGAGAAGGGGCGGAGTGTGGGTTCCCAGGACTAGAAAGACCAGCTGGTTCTTCATGCCCTCCTGGTTAGGCTGACAGGCAGAATAAGGGTGACGAGCTAGCCCTGGCACTCTCTCCTTGTCTCTGGGGCAGTGGAAACTAGGGCTACCAGCCTGTCTTTCTGTCTCCTCACACCACGCCTGCTGCCCTGTCTTGCACACAGGAGCTCAGCGGGGCTCTTCCGGCTGAATGAGGAGGCGACTGGCTTCCCAGTGCCCTGCAAAGACACAACCTCCTGATAAGAGAACTCGGTTTATCAAAAGGTGGCGAGTAAATAATTTGGGGTGTAATTTGTGGTTGTGAAATATTTATTAATATATAATTTAATAAAGTGAGGATTGGTAAATTACAATGTTAATATGGTAGTTTTATTACTTTGGAGCCATACTACACTTCCTTTTGAAGAACAGATAATAGGAACCAAGAAAAGTATGTTCAGAAACTTCTACATTTCTGTTTTCCACAGTATTAATGATTACAGTTGGAGATCTTTCCTACCCTTCTTTTCTTGGAAACGCAGATTGAAACTGTTCCCCGTTTTGCTACCTTAATGTAGGCATCTAATCAGATCTGCAGGTATTGAACTAGGAGAGCCATTTATCATGCCATTTAAGCAATGCAATGAAGGCTCTGCTCATTCAGACAAGATTGTATGGTATTATTCATACCAGACTTCTTCCAGGGTGGGTACTAATTCCAAATAAAGTAAAACTTAAGCTTCGAAAGCATTTACGGTTTCTTTGATGGGGACGAGGGCTATTTATACTAAAGGCTGCTGATAGAATAGCTATTTATTTATGTCCCATACATTCCTCTATTTACACTGTAGTTAATCACCAGTAGACAAATAAGATGACAAGACTTTAGTCATAACACACCATAGACGTGGGGGCACATTTCTTCTATTCATCCATCTGTTCTCTCAGCCTCTACTTTATATAATTTATCACAGGATGTTCCCATATTACTTGCAACTTCCCCAATAGAAAAAAGAGATGCACATGCACACAAAAACCCATTAGCTCTCCAGCAAATATTTATTTATAAAGGAGAGGAGAGACTGTTCTCTTTAATCCTTTACCCACATCAGCAGCCTGAGCTTTTTGAAACCGCTCATCTGGCAACAATTTTTCTCAAGCAAATAAGGGCCTCAGGCCACAACCCACTATCCTACCCCCCATTTGTCTCCTGAGAACCTCTGTGCTATAAACAGGCCCTTTGAGAAAAGAATGTTTAAAAATAAAGCCAAATAATGTCCGATAAGGTACTAGCCAACATTTATCTTCACATCTAGCCTGCAAACCACATAGGAAAGCAAAATTTTCATCAAAAAAAAAAAAATTAACTCACTCATTACGAAAAAGTAAATTAGTGGGAGGAAAGGGCCGCTTACTCAGCAGTAGAAATTAGATTCGGTCATGGTGGCCTGAGAATTCCTGCCATCACAGAGTTGAGCCCACCTGGCATCTCCTGTGCGTCTCTCTGCCCAGTCTGGGTGGTGACGGCGCACCGAGGAATGAGCAGGTCAGGAAGGCAGTGGGCTTTGACCAGTCCATGGTTACTGCTAATGCTTGTCTTCCACCTTTCTCAGTTGGATGACTTGACTCCCTACTAGATTTGCCTATTTCCTCATTCCAAGGTGAAACAAGGCGGTTTCACATAGTATGGACAGTTTTGACAGCCTAAGTTTGCAGGATAAATTTCTCTTGGTTACAAGTACCTCTATCCCTAACATTAACCTAATTCTTTAAGGAATTCACAAACCAAGCTACTTTTGTATGGTTTTACTCTTAGAGAGTCTTTTTCTCATGTATTTTTACTCCAGCACTTATTAATATCCATGTTTTCAGACAGCATTTCACATAATTTATTATTGGTTTATCAGAAAGTTATTTTCCTCAAAGTATATGATGATAAAAATATGCATATTCTTACATGTAATTTTATTATTAGGGCATCATATGCATCTTTTATTCTACTGAAATATATCTTTTTTGTATGCATATGGGTTCACTTAATAATGAAACATGGAACTCACTTGACAGAAAATAATTTATAGGAAGATTTCTATAACAGATTGACTTTTACTCAATTGGTAAAAAGGTCACCAACAGTGAGTGAAATTATAAGACCTGGTTTCAAATCTCATCTCTGCCAGAAAGCATCTCTACTACTACAGGTAAATCATTTAACCTCTTTGGCTTTGTCGTCCATAAAACATACATAATACTCCTTACTCCTTACGTAACATGACACATGAGATTATGGATGCAAAAGTGTTTAGCCCAAAACTAAACCCATATATAAAGATTAAACCAAACTTAACCACTAAAGCAGCAAAGTATTAAAGCGTATGTGTGCTTAGCTAGGTCTTATTTTATTTCCTAATTGCTAAAATTGCAGCCACTTATAAAATATGGTTTCATATTTCATTTGTTGAAACATATCAATTAAAAAAAATAAAAAGATAGTTACTCTAAGACATGCTGAGTAGAACAAGGCTACAAATTTCAGGTCAAAACAAACCATGTACCAATTTCCAATCTGGAGAACCAAGACTGGACAATTTAATCACACGAATGATTATTTTCTCTCCCGACTTCCCTAACTCTAGGATCCTACCATTTCTCTGGGAAACCATGAATACCTAGGGATCACCATCTCTATTATTACTTGGTTTCCAAAGAGTAACAGAAATAATTATGTGAAATCATTAAGATCTATTAAGAAAGTGTCACAGCATATATCCGACGGGCCACAAAGAAAGCAGAGCAGGTTTCCTGGCGAGGGCGCCCCTGGCCACTCACCCTACCTGAGTCTCAGCCAGGGAGGGGAAGGAACAAATATGTAGTACTTATTGTTTGTTTGAATAGCATTGTCTGTAAATAGCAAATATTACTGTAACCAAGTAAGTTTCCTTTTTCACAGGATACCTTGCCTGCGTTTTCGTGTTTTTTTTGCATAACCTATCCTTTCACTAAAGGCAGAGCAACTTTTTTTCTGTTTTGCATATGACAGTTGACTGCTAATTGTCTTCATGCACACACAACAATGAACAATATCTATAGAAAACCATTTCCTCTTCCTGCTTGGTCCACTCTGAAAAACCACCACGGCAAAATTGTCTCACCCTCAGTTCCCTTTCATCGCTAGCCCTCCCCCTTCATTCTCACCATCATTATGTGTTTGAGACAATTACCAACAACAACATGTTGCTTTAAGTTGCCTGGTGATATTTTGGTGGACGTTAACTTTATAAACATAAAAATTATAAATGTTTTATAATTTTAATATTTTACACAAAATTATTAATCTTGAATGAGATTATACATATGCATAAAATCTGGGAGTCCATGTTTAAATCTAAATTTGAAGGCAGTTACGCTAGCTATGACTTCAGAATGATCATCATTTGGAAATTTAAAATGTTTCAAAACTAGAAACCCTGAATCATCATTTCACACCTGGGTCTTGAACACTATATCAATCCATTCCTCACAGACATAAAGGCCATGTTCTGAGAAAAAGAGAACTGAAAAGAAGCATAAAGTGAGTGTCTAAAGCAGCTCAGAATTGAGGCAAATTGCTGCACTGGCTGTTTTGCCGCACATTTTCGCTGTGCGCACCTGGACCATATTTGGCTACAGCAACTGAACTGATTTCCCACAGTAACAGCCTATCAGTCTCCACTTGAGCATAAAAAAAAAAAAATCTTTCTTAAAATATTCCAGTTTTACACCCCTAACAGTCAGCAACCACCATTACCAATGTCTGTAATTAGATTTCAAAGTGCTGTTATTGGTAACTCGCCTCTTCTCAGTTATTTCCTCTCCTTTTTTTTTTTCTAGAGAGTTTTTCCATTCTAAAAGGGCAAAGCTCTAAAAACTATTACTTTCAATTTCCTGTATAATATTTATTATGTCCTTCCTTCATTCTAAAATGGAGCTAACGGTTCAAAAACAAGAACTGTTGGATGTTTAAAGAGAACTCAGTATCTGATACTACCAAGAATATTAATTTGCCAACCCCCTCCTGAAGCAACAATATGGGTTTGGGGTTTTAAGCACTAAGACTGTAGAGGCCTGAGCCTTGTGTCTTAAAAAATACTATTGTGCAAAACATAGTTGCTGGCCCATAGGAAAACCATCACTACATGGCTAGGAAGGATGTACTGGCACTGAAGATAATCCCCCCACTTTTGGAGCCATGTTGCAAGTAAAAAAGACTGTAGCTTGCTGTCACCAGGAAGGTACACCTACCTTATCCACCTTCTGCTTAATGCCACTCCACCAAAGCCATGAAATTATATATTTTTTACTTTAACACTTTTTACTTTAACACAAAAAAAGGATATGAGACTGACTTAAATGGTAACAGGCTACTCAGATCAACTTTTACCCAGAGACACTGAGTTAATAAAAAAATATGTAATAAAAATTAAGATGCCTGAATATTACTGTCCATCGTTTGAAGATGTGTGCCTCTCCATCTATTTCTATGAATTTTCGAATGTGTTATATAGATGGACATGCATGAGTACAAGTCTATATACATCCTCTTTTTTTCCACTTATCCTTCCAAGGAAATGAGCCTTCAGAGAGCTTCTATCATGTAACTTGACAGCCACTGATAACTCAGTTCCACTTAACTGCTCGAATACTTTCACAAATCAGTGGCATAGTCTCTTTAGTAACAACGCTTTAGTAAAATCTACTGACTTCACTCAAATACCAGACCTTTGCCAATGTTTTTCTTAACCCATACTGGAATATGTATGACATGCCACAAAATTTGATTTAACAAATTCGATGAGCATTTCTTAGATAGTTATTACATATAAGGCACTCTGTTAGACACTTATACAACTATAATTTTATTTAGATTCATAACAAACTTGTAATATAAACATTAAACTCCCTACTTTTCATACAAAAACTGGTATTATTTGGAGAATTTAAATAACTTACTCCAAGTTGCCTAGCTATGAGTTGCTCTGTATTAAGGTTTGAAACCAGGTGAGTCAGGCTTCAGATCAAAGTCTATGATAGTCCCTTAACACATCACAGCCTCTCCTCACTTACTTTGGAATAAAAAGTGAAGGTAAACCAGGAAACCAGTAAAAGGGCACTGAAATCCAAACAGGGGGCGATGAAATGCTAAACTTATAGTTCAATGATTGATTTATATAAAGAAGGATAGAGAAAAGGGTCAAAGCTCATTTCTGATATTCCAAATTGGAGTACTGGAGAAAAACAGTAGAAGCATGGACAGGACCAAGAATCCAAGATACGCTAATTGGTGAAAGAAGAAAATCGCTTAGTTTAGCACATGTTGAATTTTGAAGAGTCAAGAGGCATTTAAGAGAAACTGAATTTAAGGTTGAGCTTTGAGGAATTCAGCATTAAGGCACAGGAAGAGAAAGAATTTCCAAGCACCAGAATAGAGAAGAATCAGAAAAGTGAGTAGAAAATCATGTGACCAAAGACAAGGAAGGATGGTATCAAATACTGAAAGGAAGCCAATTATTTTCTATAGTGATGAATGCTCACTCCACTCAAGAACCTATTCACTAAGCTCTGAGAAAATACGAAATGTATATGAAGCCTAAAACTTAACCCTAACAAGACTAGGCAACATCTCTCTGAGCTGATACCGCCTCCATCCTGCTTGAACATTGGTTATATATTTTTAAAGTGTAGTAACAGCAGATATTTCCTTCTTGGTTTTTCAAATTTAAGATTAAAATATTAGTGACTCCTAATGAATAAAGAAAGTGAGACTTCCTTTATTTATGTATCATGTAAGGTGAAAGAAAGAATTCCTGGCTCTTCCTTAATAACTCAAAGAAGTGTCTGCAGACTTTGGGCGCCACTGTCAAATGCTCAAAGGCTGCCTCTGCCACAGGCCCCAGACTACTCTCTCCCCTTGGTACTGAGGTCACGATGGTGTCTCGCTGAGACTAATGTATGAGAAAGGCCACCACTCAAAAGTTTACTAAAATTCCCTGAAGATCACCTGTCAACTTATTGGTCAAACAGTAAATGCACTACCCTCAAAGCACACTTGCTACCTTCTCAGTCCTCCACCCACCACAGAGCCACCCGCCACACACAGACTTTTAGTGTACAGGACACAGGATCTGGAAGGAGTTTTACAATTCACACTGAAAAACACTGCTTATTATTTCCTCTACATATGGTCTCATTCAAATACTTCAGGAAACTGTATAATTCTTGCATGAAGTGATATAAATTAAACCATTGGGTATATGAGGAAAACCGTAAATGATTTTGAAGGGGCAAAACCATTGCTGGGGGTCTTGTCTAGCACACCCTTCCAGGTTATCTCTGCCTTTCACTGTCTTTAAATTATTTTTACAGCTCTTTAAATTGTAGAAAACTGGAATTACTAAAAACCATTTTTGTCTACAGAAACACAGATCAACTGTGAGGAGCGCAGCAGACCTGCAACTGATTATTGCTCTCTGGTTACTGACCAGTTCTGCAACTATTTGTAAATTCACTTTAACAAGCCTACCAGGGTGCATGCGTGCGTGCATGCATGTGTGTGCGTGTGTGTGCGCGTGTGTGTGATTCTCCTTTGAAGAGGTTATAACATCTAACTGGTTCCTTCATTAATTAATGAGTTAAATGCAATCTTTGACAGATGTTCATTTTACATTTGTATGAGACTCATGAGTTTACCTTTCTTTAAAGAATTAACCTTTCATAGGCAATTCATTTTACCATAGGGACTTTAGTATTTCAAGAATGAAATCTCAGAGCAGACAATTTAAAGACTCAGCTGCTTTAGACTTTTGATCAAAGATCTTCTTCTCTTCCATACATAATACAGAGCTCTCGGAAAGTCTGAAAACATCCTCCCACCCCCTATAAGAAAAGTTCAATCCTACAAAGAAAGGGACGCCAAAAAAACCTAGAGCAAATGTCACAAAAAATTAACAAATGTTAAATCTGACTAATGGGAGTGATTGATATATTCTTTGTACTTTTCAGTACTTAATTTTTCTCAAAATAAATTACATTCACTATTGTAATTGACAGATAAGTAATAATAAACAATGTGTATGTGTGTCTGTGTATGTGTGTATTTTTTTTTAAGGTGTTAAATAAAAAATAAATCAGCCTGGATGGCAGCCCTGTGCAATACACTTTATGCTTTATTGTTTCCTGTGCCTTTCTGTTTTCTACTTATATTTCAACTTATCTTTCAATACATTCAGTCCATACAGATTACTCGGCCTCTGAATATGGCATTATTAAGGGGCATACTTTTTAATCTCATCCTTTTTTTAGACATGAAGTCAGTTCCTGGAGAATTCCTTGGGTAATAAACACTCTTCCAAATCAGCATTTACAAACTGGTGTTTGGAAAAGCACTATCCTAGGGCATGGTAATAGGCAGGACCTCACACAAAAAAGAAAGAAGAGTCCCATGTTGCTTAGAGAGTCACAACACTGATTAGCACAATAAATGAACTTTTTTTTAAAGCATATCTATTAACATCCAACAGAATATTTTTCCACAGAATGTGTTCTGGGGAAATGGCATTCTACTTATTCTTTAATCTATCCAATGGCATCACTAAGGTTAGAAATAAATAAACAATGTTTCTCTTATGGAGTCTGGCAGATAAGTTTTCTCCAGAGCTATTATTCTCGATTCATGAACAGATGAATTAATCACTGAGTAGAATGGATCAGTTTTCCTAAATTATTTTCACATACCTTTTTGCTATGGCTTGCCAGTTGCCAAATGCAGTATCAGAAAACACTGCCCGATTTCTTGAGGTTAGGTAGATAAATTGAGATTAATAGATAACACAGTTCCATATAATCCAACTCTAAAACGGACCAACCCATTTTTGTTATTTGGATCTTACTGTTTGAAGAGATTATATCATTCTATTTGTCCTGATCGTCCATCTGATACCAGAGTGTAAAAGGTATTCTGAGAAATGACAGGAGATGAAAAAAATGCCTTACAGAATAAATTGCTCTTGTCACAATCATCCCTTTTGTCTTCTGAACATCCACCCAATCCCTCGACTCTTTTAGGATAAAGAACCACAGAATAAGTATTTATTCTTGACTTAATAGCTCTTCCCTGGAAAAACTGCTATTTGAAATTCTTGGCTACATTGTTTTATCAAGATTTTCCCTCCCTGAGTTTTCAGAGCACAAGCATTCATTTCAGTCATAGGATTGTATTTTAAACATCATATTCTACAATTTCCCAGCCACTACAGCACAACATGCATGTTTTATTACTTTCGAAAATGAAGTAACATATTTCTATCTGGATTGTGAAGATGAGAAAACCAAACTGTGTCTCTTTTCTCAAAAGTAACTGTTATTATGTGTCCAGTTACTGTAATTGTTGCTAATAAGCAAATGAAAACACCAAGAGACCCAAAGTGATGCCCTGGCTTGGCCATTATGTCCCCAGACTGTAGAAACCCTACTTGCCTAAAGCCCTAATTCCATGTGGCCTTTAATTTAAGGCACCAGGAAGGACTGGAGGATGCTGACAAAATAGAAAAGACAGAGCTCAACAAAGAAAGAATTAAAAATCCCAAAATTCTCACAAACTCGCATTTAATGAGTCAAAGGCTTTAAGACTAGTTCTCATCCGGTTTGAGAATAAAATAACTAAAACAAGTCTGAAATTTAGTACCAAGTGAAAGTTTGTTTTTAGCGAACCAATAAAATACACTATTATAAGAGTAAGAGAGTACATAAAATTTCACTTACGAGTTAAAATGTATAGTTCCTGTGCTTTATAATCCACTCAATAAGAGCCTTTTCAATTAAGGAATCCCATGATACCATAATTTTCCTGCATTCAAAAAAATTACTGTACTTTCACTCTTGATATATTTAAAGGCATTCTTGTGCTTGAAAATGACCCCAAATGTAAAGAAATGAGAACTATAAAAGCAATAAAGAAATGTGAAAGATAGAATGAGAGTTCTAACATATAAACAATATGCCTTTAAATACAGAAAAACAGACACACAGACCAATGGAATGGAATTGAGTCCAGAATTAAACCCCCATACATATGCGTAAATAATTTTTAACAAAGGAACCAAAAATATACAGTGAAGAAAGAAAACCCTCTTCAATAAATAGTGCTGGGAAAACTGGAAAACCACATTCAAAAGAATGAAATTAGACTGCTATCTGTCACCACATACCAAAATTAACTCGAACTGGATCAAAGACCTGGAAATAAGATCTGACACAATAAATCGCATAGAAGAAAACACAGGTATTAAACTCATGGACCTTGGATTTAGAGAAGACTTTATGAATTTGACCTCAAAGGCAAGGAAAGTAGAAGCAAAAATAAATGAATGGAACTATACCAAACTAAAAAGTTTCTGCACAGCAAAAGAAATGATCAACCAAAAAAGGATCAACCAACGGAATATATTTGCAAACAATTCCTCTGATAAGGGCCTACTATCCAAAATATATAAAAAGCTCAACTTAACAATAAAAAAAAGAATCCAATTAAAAAATGGACAGAGGACCTGAACAGACACTTTTCCTAAGATGACGTACAAATGGCCAACAGACATATGAACAGATACTTGACTTCATTGGCTATTAGGGAAAAGCAAATCAAAACCACAATGAGATACTATCTCATGCCTGTTGGAATGGCTATTATCAACAGGACAAGTAATAGCAAGTGTTGGAGGGTTTTTAGGGTAAAAGAAACTGTCATAACTGCTGGTAGAATGTAAATTGGTACAGCCACTATGGAAAACACTATGGCGGTTCCTCAAAAAACTAAGAATAGAATTACCATATGACCCAGCAATCATCCAGGTATTTACCTAAAAAACTTGAACACATTTATCCGCAGAGATATATGCACCCCAATGTTCACTGTAGCATTATTCATGGTGGCCAAGACATAGAAAGAACCTAAGTGCACATCAATAGATGACAGGATAAAAGAGGTGGTGCATACATACGATGGACTATTACTCAGTCATGAGGTAAAACACTGCTATTTGTGACAACATGAACGGATACCAAAAGTACCATTCTAAGTGAAATAAGTCAGACAGAAAAAGTTGAGAACCATATGATTTCACTCATATGTGGGAAAAAAACTAAAAGTAACAAACAAACATGATATATAAACAGAGACTCATGGACACAGACAGTGGATCAGTGGTTACCAGAAGGAAGTGAGGGAAGGCGGAGGTAGATAGCAGAAAAGGGGGTAGAATATTTGGTGACAGAAGGAAATTTAACTTTGGGTGGTGAATACACAGTGTAATATACATATGGCATACTATTGGATTGTATACTTGAAACCTATTTGATTTATTAACCAATTGTTACTCCAATAAAAATTTTAAAAAATCAAGGTAAAAAGCAAGGTGGATCTAAATAAAGAAAGAAATAACATAAAGTTTGGAGAAAACGCTTGCATGCATATAAGACTTTCTATATATGCTATTACTTTTAGAAGGAGAAGGTATTTTTTACCTACAAGAACTTTAGACTTCTGCAAGTCGAATTTTATTATGAACAATTTATAGGAAATCTTCTACTAAAGTATAAAACATACAATGACTAACTTCTAAAACGAGGAAGAAAATATTAGAATAAAAAATGCTCAGTATGTTCAATGGAAGGTAGAAAAAGGGCAGAGAAAAAGACAATCTTGATAAACAAAATACAAAATAAGGAAAATAGAAATTCACATTCATAAGTAATTATATCAAATTTAAATGGCTTAAACTCACTATCATAAGGATGATCAGATGTTTTTAAAAAATAATCTGTCTATACTCTATTTGGAGACATACCTAAAACTTAAGGTTGAAAGATTAAAAATAAAGGGGTAGAAAATGATAAAATCAGGGCAAAAATGATTAAAAGCTAAGATACAAGTATTAATTTCATATAGAATAGACTATAACTCAAGAAAAGCATTTAAGGGATAAAGTGAATCACTATACAACAAGAAAACCTGAAATTTGCCACAAAGAACATGCAATTTTAACTTGGGCCTCAAAATACCTGGTCTATATATTTGGGTCTTAAAATATATACATTAAAAACTGATGGAATTACAGGAAAACCCAACAAGTCCACAATCATCTTATTTTGCTTAACATATATTTCTCAGTAACTGATATACACTAAGCAGACACAAAATATTTATGGTAGAGAGGATATGGGCTCCTAAATTTTTAAAGTTATCCTTAATGGATTTTACTAGAACCTAACATATAACACTTATAGAGTATACAGTCTTCAAAAATATGTGGAATATTCATAAATGTTAACTATATGTGTGTAAAGCTATAAAGAAGCAAATCTCAATCAATTTAAAAGATTGAAATAGAAAATATCCTCTAAACACAACACAATTAAATTCAAAATCAATTTTAAAAAGATAACTTTAAAAACCTATTCTATAGAAACTTATGGCTCAAAAAATACTGAAAATTGGAAATTTATGATTGATTTTAAAAATATTACATATCACAACTTTTAGGAGTCAGCTAAAGCACCATGTAGAGGACAATCCTGGGCCTCAAATACATTTATAAAAAATAAAAATAACTAAAAATTAATGAGATAAATGTCCCAAACTCTAGAAATTAGAAAAAGAATAAATATATAAGAAAATAGAAGGACATGTGATAAAGAAAAAATTGTATTATATATATTTATTTATCAGAAATTAATGAAATAGGAAATAAAGACTCAAAAAGATGGTCACTAACATTAAATGTTAATTTTTTTAAAAAAAAATACATCATTAAAACTTCTGAAAAAATGAATAGAAGAAAAAATGCAAAAATTTACAAATTTAGGAATTAAAAAGAGGAACCAACTACTATAGATACAGCAGATATTTTTTAAAAATTACAAAAGCCTCCCTTGTTTAAAATTTAGTTGGTCTCTTGGAAAATTTTCTAACTATTTTTATGATTATGTGACTATCCTAAGGGGCAGGGAATGCAATGGAGCACAGTGTTAAACAAGATAACGAAAATGAAAGTGCTAAGCAGACTACAAAGTGTCAAGAAATTAATTCCACTAATGTCTATTATTCTTATTTATGAAACAGTGCAGCCTAGGGATAAATCGCTTTGCTATTTCCTACCTAAAGGTTGTCGAAGGGCTCAAATATGATTGATTATTCCAAAATCCCACACCTTCTTTCACATGTTCATGTTCTGTTTTTCTTTCCTTCCCTCTTCTCATCTACAGTAATTGTTATGAGCCTTGGTAAGCTACAATGTTGTTAGAGGAAATAAAGGCAGTTGATTATTGATGAAATGGAAATATTTCAAAGGGCTTTTGTCTGTCCAGTTAGAAAGTAAATGTAATTTGCATAAATGTAATTGGGGCTTGCAGAAAAACCTTCTAGAATTACTGAAAACCAAAAAAATAATAATAATAATTTACACACACACACACACACACACACACACACGCACACACACAATAAATTAGAAGTAGGTCTTCACCCCACTTTTCAGAAAAGCAAACCTGCAGCACAAAGATCTTGAAAACTCTTTTAAGATCAGAAGCAGAACCGAAAACAAAACCAACACGTCTGACAGCGGTCTAACTATCAAAGCCATAATCCCTTTTGTGTTTCTGTTCTTTTTTTCAAAGAAACACTGATCTAAAACAACATCTGTGATCAGGTGATGTATAAATGGAAAAATCCTCTTTGGAAGCTTTGCCGAGTATGGGCTATACTAAAAAGGAATGGAATTTGGTAAGAAATATCCTATTATTATTAACTCATTCACATTTCATAAAACCCATCAGCTACCAATGCCAATGGATATAATTTTACAGGCACAGTAATTTATAAACACATTAAAATATTAAAGATATTTTAATATGTAAATACATTAAAATTTATAGGTTCCACCTTGAAAACAAATGCCCAGGAAACACACTAGAAAAGGCAAGGCATAAACTATGTGCTTTTGCTCACACAGTGGGTGACCCTGATGGTCACTGTCAACTCTAATATTCTACAAAAATATTTTCAAATTTAGGATACTTCCAAATACCTGTGTTTTGGTGTTTTCCTGCTGATCCGTCACAAGACACAATCTAGCTACCAAAGGCCAGTTCCAAAATATATAAAATATTCTCATTTTCCCTTTGAATGAAGTAAAATTTTCATAAAAGATGTAGGATTTACAGGTTTATCTTGAATTGAACAAAACTCTTCACCTTTTCCAGTTCAGGAAGATACCATCAATTTTATCAGTTTCAGAAAGAAGAAATGCTATCTTACAACTGAGACTTTTTCAGAAATGTCAGTGCAAGGAGACTTAGGGATAACATTAAATTTTTAGAAACAATTAAAATTAATTTGTGCTCACAACAAAAATAATAATAAATCTGCATTTTAAGGCAACTCTAGCTTGCAGGATGCTTCTTCCAATCCTTCCAACAGAAAGCAATATTGAGGATTAAAGATTATTTCTCAGAATGATTCCCACCCCCAGGATGTGGGGATACAGGTTATACAACCATCAGGAAGTTGGTTCTTTCTGCACATTGTTTAGAAGCCAAAAAGAATGCCAGGCTTCAGAAAAAGCAACCAAAACAGATTCCTTTTTATGATGTGATAACATTTTGTTCAAGAGGCTTTCCCCTTCTTTATTGGCAATGCCTCATAATCTACTACTAGTAGGTTGAGAGGGATAAGAGAATTCTAAAGAATAAACCAGTTCCTGGCTCTGTACGTTTCACCCATCAAAAGTAAAATCATTCACCAACAGTTCTGAAAACAATATGATCAAAGGCTGTAAAGAATTTTTTTTTGATAGCTTCAATTCCTGAACCTCTTGTGAGATGAAACTTTAAAGCTAAATCTCTATTCTTAGATTCACAACACCCTATGATTGCCAAGAGTTTTGCTAGTCTAGGTTAGTCTGTTTTCCTAAGGTACATTTTCTTCATGAGTCTCATCAACAACAACCTCTCCAACATCTTAAAATAGATTTTAAACTTTGAGAGGCTTTCCTGTGTAACTCAGGTTCAGTGTGTTTGTTCCTATATAGGAACAAGTCTTGCTTAATCATTTTTATTGTTCTTGGCCACATTTCTTGGATTAAGCCCCTTTATAACAGGAAGAGACAGTGGCCCATATACTAAACTAACATACACTATTGTTGCAGACACCAAGAAACAAAGATTAAAAGCCCAGATCCTTCAAACACGGGCTACATAAACAGCAATAAATTAATATTTTCCACAAATATGACATTTCTATCACTTAAGTGTTTTCAACAGCATTTAGTGAAGACTTTTTTTCACATGTGCTAATAAAGTTCATCTCTATCTAAGACAGAAATTGGGTTCCTGGCAAGAAGCAACCATTTGACATTTAAAGATAACATCACTGAGAGATCCTGTCAGCCAAGAAGGTGGGTAGGCAGTGATATATCCCCATCACCACCACCATTATCTTTGTTATCATCATTATCACCATCAACATCAAATATTTATGGCTGTTTACTCTGCTGGAGTACCTAACATATCCCAGAGGGTATAATCAATTTTAAATGTTTCCAATAAATTCAAAGTAGCTTCATATGGCATCTCTTCTACTTTGAAACATACAAAATTAGGAATTTCTACATGAAATCTATTAAAAAGAGAAAGAATTTAAAACAGTGAGACCACGTTTAGTTTAATCAGAAACATGAAATCTATGAAAATATGAAAAGCAGCTTTCTGCACTATTTTACCTAACAACTTTTTATTTCCGTTAACAGAAATGAGGAAAATTATAAGTACTACAGAAAAGAAAGTGTTTTCTGATATTTATTACTAAATCTAATGAACTTGCCTATTTCTTCAAGCTCTTTCAGAATGTACTATATTTGATTAGTCTGCCTTAAGTGTGTGCTCAAAAATAATTTATAGTATTTAATTTTCTGAAATTTATACAGACTTCCCCATTATATCTAAGTTAGTGATTATGTCATGATTTGACAACTTCTGTCTAGAATATGAGCTTTTTCTTTGACATAATATCCCATTAACAACTAGTACAGAAAATAAATTATATTAAAGGCAACCCAGAAGTTCTTCTACAAGGCAGTATGTTTGCAATATCCTGAGTTCCTTGTTTTGTTTTTTTTGTTTTTTTTTTTTTCAAGTGAATGGATTGGCAGCCTCTCCTCCAAAGGCCAAAAGGCAACAGAAGTCCCCCATGCTTCTTCACCACGCCCAAGAAGAAATACACTTTATTTTGTTGACTTAATTTTCATGAGGGGTAGAAAAGAAATGAAAAAGCCATAATGACTGATTTTGGTCATTGTGAACGAGACATAATGTCATGATCACACACAAACACAACATTCGCATTCCACCTGGTTATCGGCTTAGGGGTGGCTGGGAGTGGGGTGGTAGTTTGAGAACAGGAAGAACTCACGCAGACACCACTATCATGTGGATATTACTCAACATCTTAGAAGACTTGCAATTTAATTAGATGCCACTGGTATTTTCTAGTAATTATTACATATTTGACAATAAACATATGTAATAATCACCTACTACTTCACAAGCTACAAGTAAATCTTGTAGGCGAATGTAAGAGTTTCCCTCAAATCACTCCTAAACAGAGAAATAACTCAATTTCAAGGGTCCAATTCCTAGAAGACATGTTTTAACTTAACTCAATATTCAAACAAGTGTTAAAGGCCTTATAAATAAATAAACAAGATGATCTTCTCTTGGTCACTTCAAAGCATGCCCTATGTTAAATTTTATGTTACACATTTATGTTCATGAAGTAAATTGATAGAAGATGTCAAAAATAATTATACATGTATATTATAGTCCCTGGCTTTCAAAGATGTTAGAAGATATACAATATCTCTAAAAAGTAGGAGACATACTTTTTCCTAATGTTCTTTATTTAGTTATCAATTCCTTTAGAGAGTCATGATTCAACACCAGAGAACGTCTTAAAACATGGTAATATTAAAGTAACTGATGTGAACAAAGAAAAACAAAAAATTAAAATGACCCATATAAATGGGTAGAAAGATAGAGGCAAACAAACAATTAAACAATTATAGGCAGAAAACAAAGTTTAAAAAGTTGGGTGCTTAAAGATCTCTTTATTTCTCTCTCCCTTCTATTACCTAGGAATTCATCACAAACTCTGTCTATAATATCCCCCATATTTCCTCTTCAGCTATCGTCAGTTTCAATGACTTCTCTCTGTTCTTGCTCTAAAGAATCTGAGATTTATATTTCCTATATTCTTTCTTCTTATCATCTGAAGATAGCAATATTATTCTACTATCAATTAGGCTCAACATGAAAATAATCATATCAAAACCAATTTTATTAATGCTTTTAAAGCATAATATAAATTTTAAGATTAGATTACCTAGCAGTTGTAGGATTTTATAGTTTTTACCATCCAAGAAGAAAAATGTCACCTACACCCAAAGTTTCTCAGTGCAAATGGGCTGAATATAACAATGCAAAGTTAAATTTCTTGTTGCATGTGGGACTGATAGAGGTGAAAATGTCACAGTAGGACAGGAGTAGGTAAGTAAAGTAAATGAACCAATATGTTCTTAGAATATTTCCCCTTCCTGGGTTTGGACATCTAGATGTCTTAAGGAGTTGGTGAACCAAAATCTATAGACACCACTATACTGGCTCCATCAGGCAATTCCAAGATAATTAACATTCTGCTATAGCAGAAACAACTTGCTCTGTTCTTATGCAGCAAAACTCAAAATGGTCAGTGAATGAAAAACCAGGACAAATGAAAGTTAGATAGATTATTTAGGTTATCCTAATAGTAACCTACATCTTATTTACCAAAAAAAAATCAAGGCCACTTAAAAACATAACAAGGATTGTTTTTCACTCCCAAGGAAGAAGATATGCACTTCTAATGCAATGGAAACCTATTCTTGACTGCAAAGAAAGCAGCCCAAGACCACTAATTCTCAGTTGTCAATTCAAAAAAAAAAACAAAAACAAAAAAAAAAACCCAAAAACTAAAAATTAACTGACATTTATTATCTATCATAAATTAATGCTATGCTGGTTCATTGGGAATTTTGCTCTTCAAAGTTCAGCACATTTGTTATACAGCACAAACCTTGCTAATCAGGTGCTATCTTTTGCATACCAAGATAATGCAACAGACATGAGTGAAGGCTATGCTCAGGACTGAATTTTGGAATCTTATTTTTATAGTATAGATAGATTTGATAAAATATCTACCTCTCTCTCCTGACCTCCCAAATGTGAGTCAATGAGACTTAGGAGACAAGGAGCCAAAATCTAGCCAGTGCAGTTGACAGTCACAGCAGCAAAATCTAAAACCTATGCCCTAAAATAGCTGATTTTCTTAACTTCAGTGCTATGCAGGGTCATTAATTAGTTATGCATTGAGTATAATCAGAGAGTGACCCATCCTCAGCAAAAACTATCTTAATTTAATGGGCTACAAAGACAGCAAACTTCCTGTCTTCCTGGAGTTGCTCACTGCTCCTCCTGAACTTTCTCAGGTAGCCTAAAGTGAGCACGCTCAATTAGTACTAGGCAGCAAATCCAACGGCACCAATAACTCCCAAAGACCATCCCGACACCCAAGTTTTTTTTACTTCCTTTAGCCTTCCTCCTCCAAAATCTACCTTAATACCTGAAGACAATATACCAACAAACTTCTAAGCACCAAAGAGACAAAAAAGTATAAATGATGCCATAAAAATTATTTTTTAAAAAACAAAAGTATTGTTATTGACATTCAGAAAAGTCTAGCACAAAAAAACATCAATGGTACTACAAATGTATTATAGAAGATATTTCTTAAAATGATCTTTGCGTGATTTACTTCAAAGTGTGATCAGTAACTGCAAAGAGACAAAAATTAAGAAATAAAAGCATATTTTTATTGAATTTTATTACAACCTTTACAGTTAACGTACCTCAAGTTTAAGTAGGTCAGCATCTGCAGATTAACGATGGCCTCAGGAATGACTTTGATACAATTATGATACAGGTTAAGAACTTCCAGTGATACAAATTGGCACAATTCCATTGGAACTTCAACCAGTCTGTTTTTAGATAAGTCTATGAAAAAAACAAAAAACAAAAGAATACTTTGTCAATAAACCTTCAACACAATCCAGTATAATTTTATCAAATATTACACCTTTTTCTTACCATGTTTTAAAATAAACACTATAACCTACATTTAGATCAACATTATCATTTTTTGCACCACTGTTAATATGGTGTTGATGTCCATTTCTTAGCATATTAGCACAAGTCACATGGAAAAGCAAAAATATCGCTGAAATAGTTTTAGCTCTTTAAAATAATCTGTAAATTGAGGCCAGGTATAAGGGTTACTGAAGCAATATTTACTTGTACCTTTATCTAAAAGTTATTTCAGAGTCATTACCCCCTAGACAAGTATGTAAAGCTGTATCCTTTAATATATCTGAATACATATATTTACCTCAACATTTAACTCAATTTTGCATTTGTAACATGTGCTGGAATATGTCTTTTATATCCTCCACAAGCAAACACACAAAAGATGCTAAACAAATATTTCATTCAGGATTACTGAATGCCTACGATGTACAAGAGCGAGATAAATCTGTTGCATCTGTTAAGGACAAACACGGTGTCTGCTGTATGACCTGTAGTAAAACTGGGCTCTCTTGGCCAATTACACTAAAGATGGTAATAATGGTCTACAGAGCAATGTAAACATACATTAAGGTTTATAATATCACAATCTCAACAGTAAAATTATAGAACAGTCCTTAATGTCTAATCTTGGAATGGAAGACATGATTGTCAAATATCATCAAACACTGAATATAAGAAAAAGGCCACCACTCTCAAAAACAATAACTCAACAATAACCGACGACCTCACCCTTGATTAGGAGGGTACTCAATCAGTATGAATTGAAGATGTTTGTTAAATAATATACACACTTAAGGAACCATACTCCGTACCAAAAAAAAAAAAAAAAAAAAAATACCATAGAGAACTTTTTAAATAGGTCAATACTATGATGCAATAAAAATCAAAGAGCTACCTTCCTGACTGTCCTTCCAACAAACAAATTCATAAATAAACAAAAACAAGCCTAGATGGCTTTAGAGGGGAATTCCAAAACATTCCAAAGAAACAATTCTGATAATATTTTCACTATTTCAAACCATGAAAAAAGAAGAAGGAAAGTTTCCAAACTCTTATTTAAACAGTAAGTTATAATATAGATATCATCGCCCAACAAAGAAAGTACATAAAAGGGATACTACAAATGAGTCACCCTTCTAAGTGCTGATATTAACTCTTAAACACTTAGCAAACAAAATTGAAAACTACATAAAAAAATTAGCATACTATGAATAAGTAGGATTTATTCTAGGAATATAAGAATTTTGTCTTATTTAAACAATTCACCATATAAGTAGAGTAAAAGTCAAAGGGCACATGATCATCTCTACATATACTTAAAAGTTATTTAATAAAATACTCTATTCATTCTTTTTTAAAAACAATTTTATTGAGGCATAGCTTATATATCCTAAAACTGACTTATTTCAAGTGCCAATCAATGCCATCTAGTAATTTTAGCAAGTAGTGCATTCATCACCATAAATCAGTTTTGGAACACTTATATTCATTCTTAATGCAATTGTTTAACAAAAAATAGCTGAACATTTCCTTACATAATTTACATAGGAGAAAGAGAATAAGAGAGAGAGAATATGCTTTTATTTATTGCTAAATCATGAACGACTGTCACCATTAAAGTCAAGAGAAGATATCTCTACTACTATTTACTATTGTTTAGGAAGTACTAGCCAATGACGTGAGAAAAGAAAATAAAGAAAAAAACAAAACTGGAAAGGAAAAGACACAACTATTATTAGTTACAGTTAATCTGATTGTTTTCCTGGAAAATCTAAAAATATCAACAGAAAAATTATTACAAATGTAAAAAGGTACAGGGTAGAAAATTAATATACTGAACTGATAGTCTTAACACATACACACATACACACACAAATCAGCAAAACAACAGAAGAGCTCTAATTTATTAGAGTAAAACACCTAGAAAATCTTAAGACATATGCAAAGTTTACAGGAAGAAAATGTCACAAAAAGAGTTAAAACAGAAGATAGTTAAAAGATATTTTATCATTATAAAAAGAAGACAATATCAAAAAGGTGTCTATTCTCTCTAAGCTATATGATTTGATACACTGCCAATTAAAAAAAAATGTACTTCTAGGATACATTTTAAAAAATCTGTTGAGGTTATTATACAAGTTGATTCTACAGTTCACATGGTAAAATAACAATTAAATATTAGGGTGGTATCTCTCAAAAAAGAGGAGCTCTGAGAGGAATCAGCTCTCTTAGATGTTAAAAACATCACAAAGCAGTGTGGTAGGCAGATGGGAAGGTCAATGGAACAAATTACAAAATTGGGAAATAGGTCAAAGATATAAACACATGGAAATGAAGTATGCAATAAAAATGGCATTTCAAATCAATTGGAAAAAGATATGATGTGATAGGTCAGTAAACAGTTTGAGAAAACTGGATAGCCATCTGAAAGCCAAAAAAAAAGTACAACGATCCTACTTCACCTCAATAAATTCTAGATGAATCAAATGATTAACTGTAGAAAGTGTAGCCATCACAGCACTGAAACAACACATGGAAGTCTGTGTTTACAATCTATAAATGGCATAAAGCAAGACTGATAAAAATCTGAAACATTAAAAACAAAATTTATTGCATTTTAAAGCAAAAACTGCACCCCGCCTCCCCCCAAAAATGACAATAAAGGAATGAGGGGCAGGGTGAGAAGCCCTACAATTCTTAAACCCAATAGTCTAATATTTTATATATATAAAAAGTTTCTACAATCAATAATAATAAGACTGAAAAAAACCCAAATAAATGAAAGAAATATGAACAGAAAAGGCTCTTAAGTTTATGAAAAAATGATCACCTCACTCAAATTAGAGCAATGCAAATTATAACTACATGAGAAAGTATTCTTCACCTACTAGGCTAGTAAACATCAAAAAGTTTGATAAACATATTGTAATTACTGAGGATATGATGTTGTAAATGAAGGATATTTTAGCAAAATCTATCAAAATTACAAATGTACATACACTGTGACCCAGCAATCTGTTTCATCTATAGATAAACTCATACATGTGTAAATGACATCTTTTTAAATATAGTTTGAAATAGCAGACAGAAAGCAAGTTAAATATCAGTGAAGATCTAGTTATATATTACTATGATATTGATAAATATAAATAAAACAAAATTAAATCAATAAATATGAATATAATATTAATAATATGTCATGTGATAGAATGTGGTCTTAAACATTATATTCCACAATAGAATGCTAATACTATGCAGCCATTAAAATCAATGAAGGAGCTTTATATGTGCTGATATGGAACAATCAATCTCCAAGATATATTGTCATTTTTTTAAAAAGCCAGGTATAGGGCAGTGTATACAGTATTTGTGCTGTTATATGAATATTTACATAATCGTTTAAGTTTAAACAAATTATCTCTGGAAGGCTACACGAGACTCTGTTAAGTGCTTCTTTCTGGGA
The DNA here is from genome assembly GCA_003508835.1 of Eonycteris spelaea. Lineage (NCBI taxonomy): Eukaryota > Metazoa > Chordata > Mammalia > Chiroptera > Pteropodidae > Eonycteris > Eonycteris spelaea. The sequence goes on from PUFA01000154.1 coordinate 520,662, forward strand.
AGAGGATTTCTTGCTGGGAGGACAGAGTGGGAGGAGATCCCCCACTGTAGATCCTTTTGTACCTTTATGAATTTAAATGGATTGCTCATTTGAATATATAGAGAGGTAGATTATATAGGTATATGTATTACCTATAATAATTTCTGTACATATATATATATATACATATATAGATAGATCTCCTTTTTTAAAGAACTTCCCACCAGCATTCTTATTCTTACTCTAAATAAATAATTTCATTTCATTTAAAAAGAAAGTTAGAAGGCCATAGAAGATTGTGACGTTCCACATACTAAATTAAGGGAAATACTGAAGCAAGCTTCCTTTCGTGAATGCTTAGAACCTAAACAGACAAAAATTCTATAAGTTGATTGCATTAGTTCCTCCTAAAACTCTTTACAAGACATGGCAATCTTCATGTGCTATAATGCTAGAAATTTGCCCAGAACACTTAATGTGTGTGGTTTCCTTCGGTTTCAATTAAAAAAAATTCCGCCAAGATTCCAGTTTACATTCAAAACTTTACCTTTCCTGAGAATTGTTAGAACTCTACTATCAAGTTTATGCTTCAATAATTATTTTAAGTAATAAAAATGTTTTTATTAGTTTTGGTATCACTAATACTTTTTAAACCAAAAAATAGGGCTTTTGTAGAAATACTGTTACGTAACTACAAGCCTTTTAAAAGATAATAGGACATCAAAATTAATCATAGAAACCACTCCAATCTTAGAGCAGAAGACCAGTTCTAAATCTAAACCACCTGAGACATTTGAGAAAGTTACTCAATTTTCTAAGTCCCTGTTTCTGAATAGGTAAAATTAGAGTACATGCAACTGGATGAATTCTAACATTCTTTTCAGATCTAAGATTTCTGTGAGTAAGTAAAAAGTAATTGGAATTCAAGTATTCTCTGCAAAAGTATTCAGAATCTAAGTGATCATGTTTCCTCATAATAATCAATAGCAGCAGTTAAATATCATAAAAGTTATAAAATATAAACCGACATAATATTGGCACATCTTTTTAATGAATTTATCATTTCATTGTAGAATCTATATTCTATCATATAATTTGAATTTTAGAAGTGCTCTGTTTTCAAACTTCGAGAAAATGTGATAATAGGAGAAAAATTTGTAAAACAGCTCACAAATTAAGCTAATATTCAATTCTGAGCTAAATTTACTGATAGCATCATTATTAACAATTTACTAGAAAACAATGCTTGAATAACGTTCTAATTTGTATGTGAGTCTGGTATTTTCATTACTATTTACAATACGGATTTTATTTGCTCTCTCCCACAATCTCCAGATTTGAGGGGAAACTTTCGCCCTTTTCCTTCCCCTGTAATTTCCTCCCTAGTAGTCTAACTTGGATCCAGAAGCTATACTAAGTTCTGGTCGCGCTTCTGAAGAGATGGGAGCAGTCCCGCCTGCTGAGAGGAAAAGAAAGCGCACCTAGTAAAACCTTAATTTCCCCTTCATTTTAAATCGTTTATCGGATCTCTCCGATTTAAAGCTTTGTTTTGAATTGTGCTATTCTATATGTATTTTTTCAAGAATCCTTTTATTGAAAGAGGTCAGGCTACACATCATAAATAAAGTTAAAAGGTGTGAACAGGGATCTGTTATGCCTGAGCCTACCTTGCTAGCCAAATAAACAGACCTCCATGTCCGCTGAGTTGGTGAGACTTTACCTTGCACTGTGCCCCCATTGTTCAGGTGCGTGTTTCAATTTCTACATGAAAGGTGAAGTAACTGTATGACAAAATCTACACATAGCTTAAACTCTTTCAACGCCTATATAAAAGCAGTTGCCTAGATCAGCATTGTTCAAATAAAAACAGATCTGAAAAACAAAACAAAAGTTTTCCTTTCTTATTTGTTTCGGTTAATTACCCAGATGGTGAATTGCTGCTGTATTCATCAACATACACTAAGTACATGGTTTCTGCAGAAATGAAAACACATATGCCTACTTTCAAGGAGCTTATCACTTGAAAGGTGAAATGAGGCAAACCCAGAATGAATCGTAAGGCAGAATGTTCAAATTATGCTTTTTAAAAAGTATAAATAAAGAGCTAAAATCCAGTTGGGTAAATAATGTCACCATTCACTGAGCAGTTCCATCATGCCAACCACTACATGTGGAGTTTTCTCATTTAAACCACAACAAGGAGCAGTATTACCACCAATCTAAAGATGAGGAAACTAGGCTCAGAGAGTTTATGTCAGGGGTCCCCATCCCCTGGGCTGCGGACCAGTACCAGTCTGGGGCTTGTTAGGAACCAGGTTGCACAGCACAGGTTGAACAGTGGGTGAGCTAGCGAAGCTTCATCTGTATTTGCAACTGCTCCCAGCACTAGCATCACCACCTCAGCTCCACTCCAGATCATTAGGCATTAGATTATCATAGGAGCACTGGTCCCTAGTGCCAAAAAGGTTGGAGACCGCTGGCTTATGTGACTTGCCCAAAGTCATAGAGGTAAGTCATTTTATTCACAACTACGAGTCAGATGTACTATAAGGCCTGAATGAATTCTCCACACAAGACCACTCCATGGAATGATGGCCAGCAAGACCATGATGCGTCCTGCAGCTAGATTACTAGGAAGATATAGCAATTACATCTTTACTGGATGTTTATTTGTCCCAAATGCATCGAATGGGTTTTTAAACACATGACTTACTCTTCCCTACTTGTCTGTGAGTATCATTTAATTCTCAATTAACTTTATTATTAGAAGAGAGAAAGAGGGTGCAAAAAATGGGCATGTTTACTTTTCTATGCTTTACTTAGGCTAATGTAGAAATCACCTTGTACTTTGAGCATCCACTAACCCACTATGGGAAAGAAGCCCAGATGGGCAAGGGAAGTCAGTCTGAATTAAGGTGTTTTGACTTTCATAAACTGGAGTAGATAACACAATTACAAACAGTGAAAAAGAAAAAAAAAGTGACATACCAATTTGTTCAAAATGTTTTGTTAGCTGAAAGCAAAGAAATATAACAAGATCCCGTCCATCTCTCTAAAACATAAAAAACAAGAAGATAAAGAGGAGGAAGTCGGATCTACAGGACTTAGCTGTAATTAGAAACAGCTGTAAGGGAGCAGGCTGCTCACAACGCGCACACAGTGAACGCCCCTCACGCGGCCTCAGAAAGGCGGACGGAGCCCTGGCAGGGGCTCTCACACAGAAAGAGGTATTAACAACCGGCTTATGAGTGACTTTCCTAAATAAAATATCTGCCTAGTATTTCCCGATCTTGTTGGAATCACTTGGAAAGTTTTTACAAGTCCCGAAGCCTAGGGCCCACAGCCATAAATTTTAGGGTGTGACTTGGGCATCACGGTTCCCTGTATTCTAAGGGAAACCTTGGGTGGGTAGGTGATCCAACCTCTCAGCTTTCCCTATAAAAACTCACCAACAGGCGGCGCTCTCCTACAGGCAAGTGGTGGGGCCCAGGAGGGGTCTGACTGGGACACCAGGCCAGTACCTCACCATGCGTCCTGAGAAAGGAAATCTGCGCCAACACAGAGCTAACCGATTCGATTCTTCTAATTTTATCCTCAACTACTTTTTGTTGCAATCAGAGCAACAAAACATCTGATCTGGAATGGAGTTTTACATATTATAATTTGGTTGTGATTATAAAAAAATTACGCTTTTTCCTTATTGAATTCTCAGCATAACCTAGTGAGGCAGGTGCTATTATTCATTACCAGTTACATGTGGCACTAAGGCCCAAGTAAGTTAGATAACTTGCCTGAGGACACAGAGCTACTGTAACCACAGAACTAGCTCAAAATGGTCCTATCCTGTTTGATCAGGTCCTGAGTTGTTTTTCAGGAATAGCGCACCAGGACCACAGGCCATGTAGCCAAATCATGTGCACAGGGAAGAACTTTGACCTCTAACTGTACCTAGAACCAAAGTCTTGCATCCCAGCCCCCGACACACACACACACACACACACACACACACACACACACACACCCAAAGGACCAGGACCTAACTGGTACTGAACACCAAAACCCTTTCAAGAGCCAGGAGGCCGTCGTCTAGAAAGATCCAGTGTTGACCTTTCCTTTACCATAAAAGACCAAGTTCCAAGGTCCCCTCCAATTAAAACTTGTCCCACCAGCACTTCTGCTTACCTGTTCCCCCTTGCCCCTTAAAGACCCTTGACCGGTCCAGCAAACAAGATAGGTGTGAGGCACCATTAGGGCTCCCATCTTCTCGGTTGGGGCCTTCTCAATCAGTAAATCTTATCTTACTCCAAACCCTAATGTTCTGAGTTTTGGCCTTTAAAACATGGGGTATACAAACTTTGGTTCTATAACACTGCTAAGTGTCAGAGGCAAGAATTTAAACCAGCAGATATGACACCAAAGCTCTACTCTGAACCATTATTGATTCAGGGAATCCAGGGGAAATCAGTTGCTCTCATGGGCACCTCTTGCAAAAAAAAAAAAAAAAAAAAAAAAAAAAGGCAAACCATTTCAGATGCCCGGTCTGGAGGCATTACATGATTCCGGAGCCTGTACTAAAACTAAAAGCGATTTTGACCAGGTCCCCAATATTTTCTCCAGAAAGAGCATGTGTCATTGGCTTCTACCCACTCCTTCCTTGCTGCAAACCCACCGTGGGCCCTAGCCCTGCCCTGGGGAGTGGGGTACACCACAGTTCTGTGCAAATACAGCTGGCAGCAAACCAGAACCCAGAACCAGCTCCTCCTGTGAATGCTTGAAATAAAAGTGCAGCCAGAAATAAAACAATAAATTTTGCCACGGCCAAAACAAGCTCAGCAAATCCCTAAAATAAAGTAGCCAAATGAATAAAAATAAGCAGGGGAAGGTAGAAAAACAGTCAGTGGAATCTCGTGTGCAGTCAGCACCATTGAAGGCACAATGTTGTTTTTGTATAAAAAAGGAAAGTGGTGCCTCCGGAGGAAATGGATGAGGGCTGGCTCAACATCCATCAACATCCAGCAACAACATCCTGAGTTATCAGCCACCACAGCCACAGAACAGAAGTGCTGACAGACCAGGACAGCTGGGACCCTCATCTGCAACATCTTGTCTTCTGGTCAGAAGGCCTAATCTTGCAAGTCAAAATCATGCAGTGTCAGCAAGACCAAATGAAAGCTGAATTGTAGAATCTTAGCACTAATCATATCTCAACAATTGGACAAAATGGGTACCTTCCACATGTAACTCTAAACCCAGACCCACCAACAAGAAGATGGACCTGCTGTTCCCCTACTAGTGAGGAGACATGCTCTGTGCCTGGCCATCTCCACCCTCTTGCTTGGTCCCTGCTGGGAGCACTGTTCAGAAATAAACCTTAGGTGAAAGGATGGTCTGGGGCCACTTGCTCTGTCTGTACAACCCATATCCCTCTTGACCCAGAAAGCCAGGGGTTCCTCTAGAAGGATCTCAGTTTTGTCTCTCCATCCCTCCTCAACTCCCCATCTGCTCCTCAATGTCTCCAGCATCTGACTGCCCCACTCTTCAACTCCTCTCTTGGCACAGTTACCCCATCCAGCCCCGTGCACCCTGGGCTGGTCTTGGGGCACTCCAGGACACCTGCACATCTGGAATTGCACTGGAGGAGGAGGTGCTGCTCCAGGCAGCGAGGCAGAGCCCAGAGGCTGACTCAACCATCAGACACTTCAGGGTTAACCAGGTGGATTCCTAAAAGTTTTCAGTGAATCAGTCAAAACAGCAGGCTACAACTCTTAAGAGATCAACAAAAACAATAATCATGTCAAACAGTAGAGATTTGTTAAATAATTCCTCAACATTAATGGAGGCTTCCCTGACCACCTACTTAAAATGTCAACATAGCCGTCTGAACATCTTTATTTGTCTGACATTTTCTTTTTTCCTCAGCACTGGATAACCTCTAACATAGCACGTAATTTGTTCATGTATTATTGTTGTTAATTTTCTCTTCTCTCCCTACCAGAATGTAAGTTCTATGAAGATTGGGATTTTGTACAGTCCCCTGGTATACAGTAAGAACTTAATATATATCTGTTGAATGAATGTAGTAAGAAAGTAGGTTCTTAGGTCAGAAGCTTGAGTTCAAAGCCTGGTCCCACCATTTAGCTGTGTGCTCTTGTAAATAATTACTAAATTTCTCTATGCCTCGGTTTCTTTACCTATAATAATAATAATAATAATAATAAAACAACAACAACAACAACAACAATAATACTACCAGCCCCACTGAACTATTTAAAAGATTAAATGAGATGATACAGATAGTCCTTACAGCAGTGCCTGGCATAGACTGAAGCATTCACTATGTTAGCTAATGCTGGGTTCTGAATATCTGCAGCAAAAAACCAGGCCTGGGCTGGGAAGGAGCTTCAAATTCAACTGTCAAGCATGTGAACCATATCATACATACAAATGCCTCATGATAACAAATTATAGATGGAAGAATTTGAAATAAATAATTCTGTATTATGGAAAAATAAGTTGGTTTGATGGTTCCCTTTCCAAAGCTTAAGGAGGAAATAAGAAATAGAAATTAGTTTTGATAAAGGCCAAAAAGTATATAATGACAGAGTATACTTTTGTCCAGGTGATTTTATTAGCAGATGATAACCATAAGGACACAAAGCACCAAAAAGGAAATTATGTATAGGTGGCTTTTACTGAACACATTCATTTATTGAAATGTTGACAGCAAAAATTGATTACTTTATCATACCTCTCCTATCCCAAGAGCTGCAAAAGAATAAAATTTTCAGACAAACATAGATGTGGGAGGAAAAAAATCCTTGTCCCAAAGTATAATCATTTTACTCGAAATGTTGAAGATAATCAGACCAGCAAGAAACCAAGCACCACTTGGAGAGCTGGAGGACTCAGGTTTATTATGCCGGTGGTCCCAAAAGAGCTAGCACTCTGAAGATCTGGGCCCTGAGCTCAGTGGCAACCTTGCTTTTATAGGGCTTCATTGGCATGGGCCAATTGGTTAATTTGTCCTCAGGCAATTACGGACCTTGGGAGTTGCTATGGGTTACAGGCAGTCAGAGAGCCCAAGATTTTCAAACAAGAATTCTAGGCAGAACAAACAAAACGATGAGTCTTTAGTTAATTTCAAGGTCACCCTACCCTTCGGCCTATGTGGCAAGCATATCCACAGATGCAGAACAAAGAAGTAATTATAAGGTTAGACTTCTGAGTGGAAAATTCCTCTTTAAAAGACCTCTAAAAGGCTCACTTAGAGGCTTTTTACTCTTAAACACAATTCTAAGAAATGCAATATCTTTTTCATCTCCTTCCTTTTAGTCTGTGTGTGTCTTTTAATCCGAAATGAGTGTCTTATAGGCAACATATGTAGGTCTTATGCATTCAGCCAGTCTACCTTTTGGTTGGAGCACTTAATTCTTTTCCATTTGGGGTACTTATTGTTAGGAATGTAGTTGTTACCATTCTTTATTCCTGTTTTTGATACATGTTTTTTCTTTTAAAGAAGTCCCTCCAACATTTCCTGTAATTCTGGTTTGGTGGTGAAAATTCCTTTAGCTTACTTTGTCTGGGAAACTCTTTATCTGTCCTTTAACTCTAAATGATAGCTTTGCTGCATAAGTATTCTTGGTTGTAGATCCTGGGTCTTCATCGCTTTGAATATTTTGTGCTAAGCCCTTCTGTCCTGCATAGTTTCTTTTGAGAATCAGCTGCCAGTCTTATGGGTGTTCCTTTTTTTTTCTTTTTTTGTTGTTGTTCCTCTATTCCTTAATTTATTCTTCTATTTGCATGCCTTTCAAAAACTATCTAAAATAAATATACATAAATACAAACAAATACTGAAATTATAAAGGTGGGTATAAAAAGCTCAAATTCATTACATTTTCCATTTTTCTATTTTCATTTTAAGTTTAAATTTCACATTTAAAATTTTAGTTTTGGTACATAATTCTATAAATTATAAAGCACATTACAAATGCAAGAATTTCTTGCCTACAACTTTATCTTTAAAATTAACTTAAAATATATGGTGTACTAACTAGACACACAATTCCCTTTCCCCATTTCAGAGGACCACTATCGCCTCTTGTAGCATCTTTTTCCTGGTATTTATCATCATATTTTTAGTAATTATTTTTTTCTTCTTTTCTCATGAATCATCCATTTATCTATTGATCACAAAGGTTTAATCATCTTCTGTTTCTCCTTCTTTCTTCCAATGTAGTTATTGCATAAGTTTAGCTAAGTAATAGGTTTTAAATGAACATGTTACGACTGCACTAAACCAAGCTGTGTTCTGCAAGTATGTTTCCTTTCTTTAAAACATTCTTTTTTGTATTCTGGTGTGATCGTGCCCTTTTTAGTGATGTTATTTGCTTACTTGCTTGCTTGTTTTCTGTATTTCTGTTTCCATTCTTCTTAAATGGTCCAATAAATTTTGCTCCAATAAATTTTGCAGTTTACCAAAATTATTCCAATGTTCAGACATCAGATGTTTATCAACTCTTAGATTTTCTAAGTTTTATATTGCAAAGCTTTGTTAATAATTTTTCAATTTCTTTTAAAAACATTTTATAACATTCTCAAAAGATTTTCCCTATTTTCTTTTTTTAAAATACTATCCTATTCTTTCTATCTAGATTCATTCTTGTCTCCATGGAGATATTGGTAACAGAGAGGAGTCATTTTGCTTCCTGCAAACCTTTGTTAATGATCATTTTTCAGTTGTTCTTTTTATTTATCTATCTATCTATCTATCTATCTATCTATCTATCTATCTATTTTTATTAATTTTTTTTAGGACATTGGTTAATGGAATCTAATGTTTCAGCTGTACACTTTAACAGTAAGGCATATATGTATATATTTACGCTGTGTGTTCACCTCCCATAGTTAGATTTCTTTCTGTCAGCACATATTTGACCCCATTTATCCCATCTATCTCTCCCTCCTCACTCCCCCTACCCTCTGGTATAACTATCTGTTTTTCTCTTGCTGCTTTTAATATTCTTTCTTTGTATTTAAACTTTGGCATTTTACTTATATGTGTCTTGGTGTGGCCTCTTTGGATCCCTGATTTTGGGAATTCTCTGAGCTTCCTGGGGTTTTATGTTTATTTTCACCAGGTTAGGGAAGTTTTACATTATTATTTTTCAAACAGCTGTTCAACATCTTGATTTTCTTCAGGTATGCCAATCAGATGGATATTTGGACCCCTAATAGTGTCCCATATGCTCCTTAAATTATTTTTATAGACTTGGTATTTTTTTCTTACCATTCTGATTGGGTGACCTTGGTTTTCCCATCCTCTAGATAGGTCATTTGATCCTTTTCTTTATTCATTTCGTTTATTCCATTTAATATACTTCTCATCTCAGATGTGTTCTTCATTTCAGACTGGTTCCCATTTCCGTTTTTATGTTTTTTATCTCTTTGTTGAATTTATCTACACTTCCCAAAAGATTATTCAGCATCTTTACAAACAATGTTTTGAACTCTGCATCTGTTAGATTACTTGACTCCATTATATCTGGATCTCTGTTCTGTTCTCTCATATGGCTGCTTGTCTTCCCATTTTGGCTGCCTTTCCACGTCTGTTTCTATATGCTAAGCAAAGCTCTTAGTCTCCCGGTCTTATCAGTGTGGATTTGTGAAGTAGGTGTCCAGAAGCACAGTCCTGAGAGGGTTCAGCTGCAGGCCAAATTTAGCCCAAGCTTCTGCCCCTCCGGGACCACCTGACAAGATTCGGCAAACAATCCACAGATGCTGTACTTATAGTTGCCTCAAAAGGCCACACCAGAAAAAACAGGGCTGCCTCCAGTGTGAGTCTCAGCAAGGAGCACCCTGACTCACTGAGGACACACCTGGATGTGGCTTGGGTGGGGCCATGAGTTGGGGGAGGCGGGGTTTCAGGGAATCCTCTGGGTGGAGCGACCTCTGTTACCCAGTTTGATGACATCACAGCTATGGCAACACTGTGTCCATGCACTGGGAGCAGGGAGGGCTCCACAGGGAACAATACCCCGTCACTTCTGTACAGAGCGAGTCTCGCCTCAGTCCTCACTCCCTGACAATGTCTCCTGTAAGACCCTGGTGCCCTTTGTGCAGCCAAATCGGCACTGGGCTCAGAGCGAGGTCTGTCACCGCTAAAGTCTGCTCGTAGAAACGGCCCCTTTAAGAGGCGTCTGCCACTGCTGTAGCCTGCATGTCACTCAGACACTTGAGACCGGCAGCCCCACGTCCTCGCTTCGTCCTACCTTCTGCCATTGCAGGGTGCTTTCTTGGATTTCTCCCTAGCTGTATGGCTTGTTCATCTAGCCTCAGGTGATTTTCCTTGCTGCTGCTCCTCGTTTCCATCAACTTTGATTTGGTTGCCAGAGCGATGAACAGAGCCTCTATCTTCTATGCCATTTTTTTACCTCCTCCCTTACCAGTGATATTTTTAAGTAGACATGACTACTGAAATCTAAAGCATGGTATTTATATTTTATATTTAATTTCATATTTAATATGCATAAGAAAATTTCTGAGTCTACTTGAAAGTCCACAGTTATTTTTTGTACATAATGGAATACTTTTTTTTTTTTTACCACTAATGACATTTTATGTGTATAAAAATGTTCAGAGCAGCTGAAATTATGATTTCGTCCATTATCCTTCTTTGAAAATTAGGTACATTATTTTGGGGAATAAGTTCAGCTTTATTTTTTGGATAAAATGAAACCTCTAAATTTTAAATGAAGGCTATAGTTTTCAGAGAAGAAAATGGACAATTAACTATGCCTTTCTGACGAGCAAAGCTTCTTCTCTACAGAGTCATTGAACAAATACTTATTGTTCACCCACATGTGTCAGGAATAGTTCTGAGAGCAGGCAAACAGCACTGAGTACTGGCAAAATCTCTGCCCTCCGGAGCTTACCTTCTAGTGGAGTGACCTAAATAAAACTAATAGGTAAAATATACAGCATGTTAGATAGGGTGGGGGTGGGAGGCCTCCAGGCTAGAGAGAAAAATAAAGAAGAAAAAGGAGATAAGGAGTATGAAGGAAGAGATGGCAAATTTAAATAGGGTGATCAAGAGAATTAAAAAATAAGTGGTCTCTGGAGTGAAGAGCTGAGGAAGAGAGGAAGTCACAGGAACATGTGAAAGGACAGGCCCCTCCCCCACAGTAAACAGCAAACGGAAAAGCCTAAGGTGGGAGGGAGCCCAGTGACACAACAGGAACTCAGGGAAGCTTGTGTGGCTCAGCAGAAGGTGAGAAAATATGAAACTAAGACCAGTGAGGCTATGGGTAACAAATCATGTAGGGCTTTAACTACTGAAAACATTTGGCATTTACAGCCACTGGATGGTGTGAGCAGGGTGTAGCTAACCCCATAAAGGCTCTTACTAAATGTTGTATTGAAACTAGCTTGTGAGAGAAAAAATAGAGACAGGGGCAGAAAGACCAGTGAGGAGGCTACTACATATCCAGGCAAAATAAGATCATGGTAGGCTGAGTGGTAGGGTGGAAGTGATGAGGTGGTCAGATTCAGGTTATATCTTTTGAAAGTAGAAATCGAATTTGCTGACTGGATATGAGTTTGAGAGGAAAGAGTACCTAAATACAACTTCGAATGTTGGCTTCAGGAAGGGAAAGAAGTTGTCCTGAGATGTGGAAGCCTGCAAGTCAATATTATGGGGAAGACGGAGTGTTCACTTTGGAGGCGTTAATATTAAGATGCCTATTAGTTATACAAGTGAAGATAGCAGTTAGGTACGTGTACAAGTTTAGGCTCTCAAGACGAGTCCAGGCTGGAGATACAGATGGGGGATCATCTGAGTATAAATGACACTAAGACAAGTATTAAGATCCAAGGGATTCAATAAAAGGAGAAGAGGGTCAATACTGGGTCTTGGGGCTATAATGTTAGTGGGGAATGGGGACTAAGAAGGAGTGCTCTCTGTGAGAAGAAAACCCCAGAGATGTACGGTTTCCTGGAAATCAAGTGATGAAAGCATCTCAAGGAGGAGGAAGTGGATCCACTGTGCCTAGTGCTGTGCTGGGGTCAAATAAGCCCAGACCAAGAAACGACTGTTGCATCTAGCCAATGGAGGTCACAGGTGACTTGAGAAATGTAGGGAAATGCAAGAGCAAAAGACCAATAAAAGTGGGTTCAGGGAATGGAAGGACTACTTAGAGACGTAGAGACAAAAGTAGACAGACGGTAGACAAGGACTGGGGGTTGGGGAATAGGGATTATTGTTTAATGGGTATAGAGTTTCAGGGCTGCAAGATGAAAGTGTACTGGAGAGAGGTTGCACAACATATGGATCGCTTACTACAGGGCTTTACACTTAAAATGGTTAAGATGGTAAATTTTATGTGTATTTTACCATGATTATTATTATTATTATTTTAATTTTAAGAGTGGAAGAGGAGAGGAATAGATCACAATGACTTTAGTTTAGTCAAGACACCTCGTGATAAAAGGAAGCGGAGAAACAGAACAGAAGCTGGAGGAGACATGGTATTAGGGGAAGAAACAGCAGCATGTTTGTATGCTGGTGGGAATTACTTGGTGGAAAAGGGGAAACTGATGATACAGAGAAAAAAGACAGTTGATGGAATGATGTTCTTAAGAAGGTGGGAGGGGGCCATGTGCTCAAACTGAGAAAGTGGCCTCCTATAGAAAGGTGGTTCTTCTCTAGCAAAGGAGGCAAGGCAGCAGATTTGGGCACACCACAGATAACTGAGTAGACAGGGTGGTGGGTACACAGGAAAGTTCCCTTCTGATTGCCTGCAAGCCCAAACGGCTGAGAGTGAAGGATGGGGCCGATGTTAAGGTTTAAGGAGAGACGAAGTATGAGGTAGTCAATAAGAGCGTGGGAATATGACTGCACTAGCAAAATGTGGAGTGACAGGTGTCACTGCAGGCCACATGAAGTTTGCGGTCATGAACCGAAAGTGAGCACACTGGGATGGGGTAGGACATAAAGATGCCTGATAGAAATGCGTATAATTCACTGTTAATTGGTTTATTTGTTCTTAGTACCTTGGCCTATCATAAAGCTCAATCTGGAGATAATTAAAAAAAATACATTGTCTTATATTTTGTAGCTTCCGTCCCAGAGCACATATCTAACTGGGGAGAGCCAAGCAAAGTCACAATGTGTAAATCTGATCAGCAAGGAATAAGTCATAGATCCTGGAGGGAGACTCCAAGGGGCATGTGGGCACCTTCCCAAGCCTCTCCTGCCCCAAGAAGAACCATCCACATGTTCACTCACTCACACAGTCATTTACTGAATGTCCTCTAATGAGCCAGACATGCCATGATAGATACTGCATAGAGTAATATGAATTTAAGATTCAATTACTCAGAGGCCAACAGGGGAGGTAGAGAACTAAACAAAATAAAATGTAACTGAGTTGGATCTAGATTTATCAGCATGGTTAAATATCAACTCAGTTTGAAAGGTTGAGAAAGGCTTCAAAGAGACATTGACCTGTAAGATGAGGCTCCAGACAGGTGTCTGGGAGATTGCCAGGGGCAGAGTGAATAATTCCCTCCAGACGAACAGGCCAGCCTAGATGAAGAATGCAGGGGTGGGTAGCTCTCTGAGAAACTGCTACTGACACTATGGCTCAGGCACATGGGATTGACTTTCAGCAGGGATTCCATGGAACCAGTTGCTGAAGAGAGAAGACCTAAAGAAGGCAAAACATAGCTGATATGGAAGAATGGATACCCCACCACCACCATCAGCATCAGGAGGGGATGGACAGGAGGAGACAGTTATGAGGTAGAATTGACAGAGTTTAGTGATCAGTTAAATATAGAAAGTGAGGAGGAAAGAAAGAGCAGAGGGCATCGTGGGTTTCTGACTTGGGTGAATGCCTGGAAGTATGCTACTTGCTCAAAAGGAATGCAGGAAAATAAATAGATGTGTGGGTAATGTGAGAGAGGTGAGTCAGAATGAGTTTAGTTTCTGAAACACTGATTAAATATCTATGGAGCACCTTATTAGAGTGGGCTGTTGGCCACTGGATTGTGGGTCTGAACCCCATGAGAAAAGTCAGCTAAAAATTTAGATTTGGAAGACATCAGCATATAATGAGTGGCCACACATGATATCACCCTAGAAAAAATGTGAAAAATGAGGAAAGAAAGTGAGCTAGGAAAAGAACCTTCCAGCAGCTGCTACCATAAAGCCAATGCCTTTCTCTTTCCCATCACAACTTCTTAAAACCCAAATGCTTGGCTCCATGGCCCAAGGGCTATCTATGGTAGGTCCTAGAATTCGGACTTCCTGGCCCAAAATCCAGTGTTATTCCCAACACAGCACTATGTCTCATGTTTATTAGACGATTCAGTAATGATGAGGGTATTATACTGACACCCTAACCAAGCATGTGTATATGATGATGGCATTTAATGGTTACATCGTCTTTCACTTTCTAGGAACCAATCATGATCCATGCTTTAGAAATGAATATTCTTTTAGTTATACTTAGGGTCATTATCAATTCCTAAAACAACAAAAATATTATGGGCTAAACTACCAAGGTAATTGAGAAGTCTGACTCCTTCCAGAAATACTTCCTCAGGCATTTTTTTTTTCCTTAGCCCGAAAATATGAAACAAAGAGTGAACTGTCTACTGAGTGTCTGGTTTTCCAATTTTTAAAGTTCTCAGTGAGCTAGGGCAGCACTGATAAGAAAGACATTTTTGTGATGGTGACTGAATACAGTATATTCCACTGTGGGAACATGAATTTTAAAGCTAGAAATAGTTTATTTGTTTCAGATTATTTCTGCATCATTTTTATAGATCTGGTTGGACACTTCTTGCTGACCTAAAAAAGTAATGACTTTTGACAATAAAATAGAAACTGTTTCTCATGATCGCTTACTAGAAACTATAATAAAAATGTGATTTATCTAAATTATTTAAGAAAGTATATATGACTGGGTTATTATTTCCAAACATTTCTAGACTTAAATGTAAACAAAACACTTTTTCTCTTCAGATTTCTCAATATGGTCACATAATTTACTCATCTAGGGTTCATGAATAGCAAATAATTGTTGCTTGCATTTTTTTTTTTTTTTAAGTAAGGGCTTTCATCTGAAGCCCTGAAAGAGATGGTGTTCATGAAATATATTCAGAAATCTCTTTAGGCCTCTTGTATGATGCTTTACACTTGAAGACACACTATCTTTCACCTTCTTGTTATTGTTTTGCAAACAGTATAAAATCTAAATCCTAGACATTTTTCCCCCTGAAGTGCAGCCTGCATATTAGTCCCATGCTAAAGTGGACACAAAGACAATGCAGAATTATCCAGTGTTTGCAATGAGAATTCTCTAGAATTCACATTCTGATTCAGCAGGCAATAATTGCCACCAGGTATGCACTGTATACAAGCACCATACATATGGCACCCGCTCATCAATGGTTCCTAACCAGCAAATGCAGGCCGGTTGATACCATAAGTCATCACGGCTACTAACCATTACTGAGCACTCACTGTGTCCTGGGCATGCCAAGTATGCTCTATGGATTTGCAAGCTCATAAAAGTTTAATGGGCATGTCATCCCCACTTGCAGATGAAGAGACGAGACACAGAGAGGTAAAATAATCTGACCTATAACACCCAGCTCAAAAGTGGGAAAGTTGTAAATGTACTTAATGCCACTGAATTATACACCTAAACATGTTTAAAATGGCAAATTCTACTTATGTATGTTTTACACAATAAAAAAAATCATTTAAAATCATTAAAAAATAAATAGTTAGATCCAAACCCGAGTCTTTACACCAAAATTAATTCCAGGCAGATAAAAAATGTAACAGTAAAACAAAACAGTAAAATAACAAGAAAAAAAATTGTTGAAAAGCTGGGTTCAAACCCAAGTAATCTAGCTTTAGAGTCCATGCTACATGCTAATGATCTTCCACGGATTGCTATTTTATGGGTAGAAACTACCCAAAGTGTTATTTTATAGACAACACCCCTCACCATCCTCACATTAAGTCTCACGGTAACTCAACAGCACTGCATGGCTCGCTGGAAAAGCTGGAAAAGGTGCACTGGGCACGTCTGCCTGCTGAACACATGAGGGACAAACCCCAAGACAAAGCTGGCATCCACCCACATAGCCTCAAAACTGCCAGAAGTTGTTTGCAGTAGACACAGTCACTATCAGTAAGCATTCCGAGGGGGCAGCAGGCCAAGCTCACTCCAGAAACCACTTTTGCAGCCTGTAGTTGAGGGGAAGTGTCTGCTATGGAAAGGATGCAGAAAATAATCACATTTGAGTTTTAAGAAACCACATGCATACAGCAGAGAACAAACAAAATTACAGTGTTTCAAAATACCTCAGAGTTGAAAGCTTGCGAAAAGCCTCAAATCTTTATTGCCGATCTAAAATAAGAGTTCAGGGAGAAGAAGGAGGGGCATCCCAACGCTGAGGTCTCCGAGCGGCCTGCAGACAGAACGATTCCCAGCTCTAAGAACACAGTTCCTGCTGGAGGCAGACGCGGGGCGGAAGGGGACCTGCAGAAAGCCAGGGAAGACTGGAGCTCCCCGAAGCCTGCAGTTCCAGAGGGGAGAGTTTCTGAACGCCTTCCGTAAATGACTGCGCGCCTCGTTTATTTTACCATCTTTCATATACTCAATGAAGTAGTAGGTTCTCACTATTGTTTTGAATATCAGTTTAACTGCATTTTCAAAGGGAAGTAAAGTCAAACTGCCCCTCTCCTCAAGCATTGAAAACCTCGATGCTGAGTGTAATTGCCACTTAACCAACAATGCAGTCCTCTTCCTGTCCCAATTTCTTAATGAATTCAAAAGCTTGGCAGAGAAGAATTGAAAGAGAAACAGAACTGACTGCTGGGTGGAGGTCTTGTCAAATGTGGGACTGCAGAGACTAGTGAATGTGCCTTGGATGCTCATCAAACAGGTCATGGCAAAATACCTTTAGATTCGGATGACCCTGATTTATGAGAGCCATAATAAGCCCAACCTTAAGAAATCTAAATAATCAATGGCATTGTTGGATAAGTTTGCTGAGGAAATAGTAATAATTAATAGGAATAACCTTCACGAATTTTGGAAACGAGGAGAACGCCCATTTTTATAGATATAATCAACTGCCACTGGTAAGAAAGAGAACAATATTGTTGCCCCATCTGCTTTCCACCCACCAAGTACGCTCCAGGGACCCACATCCTAGATAAGCTCTGAGATTTTCCATATGGCTATTATCATCAATTTCCAATAAACATTAATTGAGTCAGTGGCAAGAATATTAGAGACAAACAGTTGCCTTGTGGTTCCAAGAACAAGGTCCATAGACATCACAATTATCATCCTTATGAGCCCTAAAAATTCGCTTTGTTTCTTTCCCTTGTCCAGAATTCTCCCTCGGCCCCACTCGCCTTCGGTACCTTCACACTACCATCTCCACTTATTCCAATCCTGTCCCTTCTTTACAGACCTGCTTGATTGCCACCCACTAGGAGACACCTCTGCTCCATCCAGCTTCAGGGGATGTCTACCTTTCCTCACTCCTCCTGCAGCGTGGACCAGATGTGGACCTCTCACTCAAATAATCCTTACAGTGTGGTCAGTGTCGCTTCAAAGTAAGGGGCATGAAGAGTGAGTTATTCTGAGGAAGTAACATGGGACACAAATTCCAGCATTATTGGCTCCAAATTCATATTTCTGTTCCCATTTCCCCATATTACTCAGTCTTTTCCCTGTTATATCTTATACTGCCAAGCCCCCTCTTCCTCCCCACTGTCATAGACCAGAAAGGCAAAGATCGCCCCCTGGCTCGCCCAGCAGAGCCCTCCATGAGGTCCAGAGCTCACTGAGTACCCAAGTGCTGGGTCCTGAGGATGTTAGGAAGCTTGGTGAGAACAGAATCGAGGTCAAGTTACAAAGGAGTCCCAGTCAAAAGCCCATGGACAACTTCAGCCAGCTGTTCCTCCTCATTTCAAACATGTCTTGAATCATGCAGTTAGCAGCACTAACAGTGTTTATTTTTATTTTTGTGTGGCTCACAGAACACAAAATGCATTTCCATAAGTCTAGTGTGGAAGTTAAAAACAAAAATTTAAAAAGATGTAAAAAATAAAAGGAGAAATGGGCTCCAGACTAAGGAAAGTTGTCTTTTTCCCCCCAGAAATATCCTGGTCTCATCACGTGCTTTTCTACTCATTGATTTTGCCCCCTTGAGAAGCTCTATACTTTGTCCTCGGCCATGTTCCATGTTTTTTATAATTTACCAGGAAGGTGGCATTAAAATTCTTGGGAAAAGGTCTCTGTGATACCTTTATTTAGCGGGCTACTGTCAAATTCAGAATGAATAATAAATTTGAAATAATTTTCCAAAATTACTCTATGGGTAATACAGTGGGTATATTCAGTGATGTGTAGTAGCAGCAGTAGCACAATATGCTGTCTTGCTACACAGCATTTTCTGTCCTGTGAATCAGACTGGTAATAGAACTGACCGCAGCACAGTGCAGGAGTCATGCTGGTTCACACTTGATTTGCCCTACACATCACTGCCTGGTTCCTCCAAGTAAGAGCAGCAGGACGTACATGTATATAGTGAACCATCAGAATCCACTGTGCTCATTCCTCTCGCAATATGAGTCTGTTGGACCCCGTGTCGTGGAAGTGCCCTTTGCACAATTCGCTTTGCAAGATTCTCACAGAGCTTTGGGCATTTCTCTGTCTCCCAATACTCACCAGCCTCATATCCTTCTTCATATCCCCATCAATCTAGCTGCCCTTTTTTAAAAAAAGTTAAAGTCATATTTACCAAAATGTGTCTGTATGCAGTAGGAATTTAATGTCTTCTGAACCATGTTACTGTTTTTACTCTAGTTTTTATTGTTTTTGTTAGTTCTCTGGTTGCAAAGGAGCTAGCAAACACAATAAAATGCATTTCCATACGATTAGTAGGGCCGGCCAGTTTGGAATGGTCAGCCCCAACCCTGTATTTCCCATGAGCCGTGTTCTTCTGAATACATGACTTTGAAGAATGTGAGGTTTCCAGGAACACATATACCAAGTTATATCAGAGACACCTGTAATGGTAATTCAGGATATGGAAATAGAGAAAAGAGAATATAATAGGATACCTCAGGGATATTCATAGGTCTAAAAACTACAAATGAAACGGAAAACCTAGAAAGAAGGCATTACAGTTAGCCCTTTAAAATATGCTACTGCCATAATGATCGACAATCATGAACCACATCTGGCCAAGAAAAGCATCCTTCTTGATCTTTGCCATCCGAGTGTGTGTGTGTGTGTGTGTGTGTGTGCGCGCGCGTGTGTGAGTGTGTGTGCATGCACGTGCACTGAAGTGGGGTGCATCATGATTGAAAAAGGGGAAGAAGGAAGGAAAAGACTGGAAAAATGGTAGAAAAGGTGGTGACATAATAATAGAATAAAACACTGCCAATAGAATAATAGAATAAAACTCTGCCTCTTCCGTGCTACAGGGGATTGCATTAGTCATTTAATCCTCTGGGCCTCACTTTCCCCATCTAGCACATAAAAAATCCAGCCTTATCAAACTCTATGATACTCAGCAAAAGAAAATGGTTAGAAAGAAAACTGTCCCTTCTCCCAACCTTAATTCCCAGGAAAATGGAGGACTCTGCTTTCATCACATTTACAAACACCATTGTACACAAATGCACACAAATGCTAAGACCAAGATGTAACTATAAAATTTCACACATGTACACATACTTTCAGACATGGGTCAATTGGGTTCAATTGAATTCTTCTGATTGGACAAGAGATCACTGTAAATGCCAGAACCAAAATATCAAAATTAAGTCTATCTAACTCCAAATCCAAATCCACACTACCTAAATAAAAGATGTATGAGGAATATGAAAACTCCCAACCATTCCTCACACATTAATTTGAGGAACACATGTGAAGAAATTAATGGAAAACACTGCCTTGTGTTATCTCATTTATAATAAAACAGGAAGTCAGGATATTATGATCACTTTCATTTTTGTTTTTGTTTTTTGGGGGGAGGGTTCTTTCTTTTGCATAAACCCACTGGTAGGGAAAGATAATGAAAAAAGACAAAGAAAACAAGGATGGCTGTTTATTTGATACATGTATCACATATGTCCTTCTTCCCCTCTGGTCTTTAAATTTAACTAAAATAGAAGAGATCATAGCCTTCGCACAAATTTTATTATGAGCCGCCATGCCATGTCACAACAGTGTAATATAACCACTACGCTTTAGAAACAGCTGCTACCATCCATCTCTGCATATGAAAAGGGCTAAAACTGATCTAATGAAAATTGAGTCTAATATTACCTAGTTTGCACATTATATGTCATTACCAAGGTTCCCAGGCTTAAAATACAATTAAATAGAAACTAATCAACACACTAATCAACAAAGAGGATCTACTTCACAACTTCTTGAATTACCTAGAAAATTACTCAGTACAGGACTACCTATTAAGCAGAGTGGACAACGTAAAATGATAAATAATTATCAAAATATCACCTTATAAGTTCATAGCCCATTTCCCAATTGCAATTTAACTCAACCCGATCCATATTTATAAAATGCTCACTCTGTGCCAGGAGCTATCCAATAGTATATTAAAATAATAGAGTACGGCTTGGCAGTGATTGTCTTGGGATGACCCTATTTTCAATATGACATAATATGGTCCTTGTTACACTTCAGAAATAAAATCTTCCATATTCTATATACAGTTATCGCCCATTATCCTTCCATCTGTCCATCAAATACTTTTTGTGCCTGTGCTAGGCCCACGGGATTTAAAGATGAAAAGTCACTGCGCCTGCTCTTAGGTTTTCCAGCCCAATGATGTAAAAGACTTGAAAAGTTGGAATTAGCCATAATAGTGTGGTAATTTTAAGACATGTCCTACACTGTAGAGCCATGTTCATATTTACAGCAGCGCATTATTCACAACAGTTGAAAGGCGGAAGCAACCCAAGTACCCATCAACACGTGAAGGGGTAAATAAAATATGGTACATTTTGAAATGGAATATAACATGGACAGGAATATTACTCAGCCTTAAAAAGAAAATTCTAACAAATTCTATCATGTGCTATGACTTGGATGAACCCTGAGGATGTTATGCTAAGTCATATAAGACTGACACAGAAAAACAACTATTATATGATTTCACCTACAGGAAGTAAACAGAGTAGTCAAATTCATAGAAACAAAGTAGAATGGTGATTGCCAAGGGCTGGGGAGATGGGAAAATGGGGAGTTAGTGTTAAATGAGTAGAGAGTTTCAGTTTTTCAAGATGAAAAGAATTCTGTGGCTGGATAGTGGTGATGGTTGTAAAATAATGTAAATGCACTTAATGTCTCTAAACTGTAGACTTAAAAATGGGTAAGATAGTATATTCTATATTCTGTATGTTTTACCACAATTAAAAATAAAAATAAAAAATAATATGTCCCCCAATTCTATGACAATCCTCCTATCAAGAGGTAGGGTCAATGTAACTCCTTCCAAGTGAGCAGAGCAGGCCTTTGAATACAAGGCAACAAAAGTGACTGTGGGTGACTTGCAAGTCTAGGCAGGTTCTGCCAGTCTCCCTTGGGACACCTATTCCAGGAGCCTTCAGCCGCCACAGAAGAAGTCCAGCTCCCTGGGACTGATAGGTGGAGAATGACATAGAATAGGGAGAGCTGCCGCGGGAGCCCCAGCAGTTCCAGTCCTCAGCTAAGACTCTTCCAGGCCCCAGCACCAGACCGTGAGCAAAGAGACCTCTGAGATGAGTGGCCAGCCCCCTCTGACTGCAACCTCATGAGATTCCCAGCCAGTACTCCCTCCCTGTCCCCATTCGACCCTCCTGAGTCACGAACAAAATAAATGATTTCTATTGTGCCAAGCCGCTGTTTGAGGCAATAGAGAGCTCGAACACAGGTAGATAGCGGATGTCCAGGGAAGTTGGAAGAGGGTGGACCTAACGGAGACTGAGGGTGTCAAGGAAGAGGAGACACTTAGCTAAACGTCAACATGCCAATGGGTATCACTGAGCACTTCGGGCCAGGGAGAGGGCTGGGAAGCCAAACAGATAAAATGGCACAGCCACGAGTGGTACACAGGCAAGTATGGTTAGAGCCTGGTTGGAACAGGGGTAATGCAGAAGATGTGGCCGAATCAATTGTCAAGGGTCTCTGTGCACATGACCCAGGGGCTGTGGGAGCTAATGCAGGTTAAGAAAGTAATAGGAAGAGTTTCAGTAACAGGAAGATTACTGATGTGATGCATCTGCCTAATACAACACTCCACACCACAAGCAAATCCTGCTGTAACAAGGGTCAAAATGTATCTTGAAAAATAATCCACATATTTGGAGTTGCTGGATTAAGTATACAGTATTGAAATTTTCCTGTCAATAATATCACTAGGTAATTCCAAAGGTGTTGATAGTGCTTTTCTTTTTTCCTTATCCTAACTGAAACAGGCTGTCACCCATCTAAGCAAGTGAATTCTAACTTTGCAAAGAGTTCCTCCTACCTGCCTGTCTTGTCCCCTACCTATCCTGGATGTTCTCACAACAGATTCCTCCATGCCCCATTGACTTCCCAAAAGGCTTTTCAACTCTGTGGATCTCCTAGTATTCTTAGCTCATTCAAACCACCATTTCAAGAGGCACTTACATCCTCTCCCCAAGGAAAAATGAAAGAGTACATTCCACTGAAAACAGGGGTTATCAACTGCAACAGCTCAAGTCTTAATGAGCAGGGATGGGTAGGAACGGGGAGAGACTGAGGGACTGCCAAAGCATTCTCATTATGAAACTAAATGGGTCCTGGCGGGTTCTCAAAGTGCCTTCCTTAATAAGGCATAGAACACATCCACTCGCAAACTCCAACTGTCAAATCAAGCACCAGGAAATAAAAGTGAATGAAGGAAGCTCTTACCAATGGAGTGTTCTATTTTTGTCCACAGTCTTATGATCTTAAACAAACTCAGTCGACTTTTATCAAAGAAGCTAAAGAGCGGGCACTCTGCTTATCAGTACTGAAAGCGTAGCATTTTATAATGTTAGCTTTCCTTATCCTGCAAAATATTTGTCTTCTCATCTCTACCTTTTATTATGTATTTGCCTCCCCGCACCTTCCACATTTATGCCCAAAGCTCAGTTTGTAGGGAGGCACTTTCTAATAACCTCAAGTATTATCTTTCACCAAGAGTATGCATTATTATTATTTGATCCCAGAAATGGCTCCCAATATGGGACAGGATTGCATTAAACACCCCAGATGACAGGTCCCCAGCGCACATGGAATCTGCAGACCTTCACCAGCTGCTCTCCTTGGAAATATAAATGTAAAGCTTGGTCTAAAGTCTCTTGCTCCATTTCAATAGATACAAATGACAGACCAGGCATCTTTTAACTACACTAAAAGCTTCTAGCCCTGCTCACTCTGGGACACGTGCCAGTGGGATCAGTTATTACACTATGGGTCTCTCTCCCAGTGCTGTGTTCCTTCAGCTCAATGAGCAGTAAGTATGACACAACAATGAAACTACTTTATTGAAATTACTAACTATAAACTTTTTACAAAAATGAAAGCAAATGTAAAAAGAAATGTCTGTCTTACCACAGTGTTCTCGAATGTTGCTGGCAGATTCTACAGGCTGTCAAGTTGCTCAAATTAGAAAGTAATTTTTTTTTAGCTTAATTCATAGCACAAATGATTTTTAATAAATAAATTATCCAGAAATTTCTATTTTCCTCTCATTGTTGTGGGTTCTTTGGTTCTCGGACAGTTCCCCTTGGATTTACTAAAAAAATAAGGATACTAATCATACTCAGTCTTCCAGGACTAAACTTTCATGATTGCATGAACAGAGTGAGGAATTTTTACTGATACTGAAAATATATTTCACCTACAAGT
Source organism: Eonycteris spelaea (assembly GCA_003508835.1). NCBI lineage: Eukaryota > Metazoa > Chordata > Mammalia > Chiroptera > Pteropodidae > Eonycteris > Eonycteris spelaea. The sequence continues at coordinate 544,604 of PUFA01000154.1, forward strand.
GTTCTGCAAGTTACTGCCTGCTGCTAGAGACATTGTTAGGATTGTACGGATTGTTAATGAGCTTCTGTAGACGCTTGTCAATTAGCAAAAATGAAAATCACACCCACCCAAACTGAAGAGAATTAAAATATATTTAACAGCCAAGATTGTACAGTGGTAGATTACTTCCTTCCTTCGGAGGGCTCCACTGTCTCTGACTTATTTAATGGTATAATATACTCTTACTAACAAGCCAACTGTGATTCAATTCACATAGAAGATACAGTATATCCTGCCTTGGGAAAAACCATAGACATGCACCCAGGACTAGACATGAGTGCTTATTTGAATTTCAGTTTTTAAAAGTCCTTTGTTTCACAAGCATTTTATCACAGGACGTCTTTAAATAGTAACTTCTGTTAGTACATTTCATTTAATTCAAATTACTCAGGGCTGAGTTGCACACAACCTTGCACAAATATTTCTATTATGTAAAGAAGAATAATACAATATTTATTTATGTTTAGAGTCCAATGTCTGGGATGTAGACATAACAAGCCTGTATCTTACACATATTTCAAGTCTTCTAGTTTCTAAGTCCATAGAGAAGGAACTAGGTAAATATCTATAGGATCAAGATGAAAACAAACTTCTCAAAGAAACACTCTCACCCACTTGTTGAGTTTTCTATTTTGTTATCATAAAACAGTATAAAAATATGATTGTTTAAAAAACTATTACCCTTACTGATTACAGGGTGGTTACTGGGCTTTCTGTAAATTCACAATATCATACAATACTGAAAGATCTTCTGTGTCGACTAGGGAAAGGGGGATGAAAAGGCTGTTAGGTACAAGAAAACAATCTCATAAATAGCTCTACTCTAACGACCCCAAAGTGCTCTGGGTGCCGAGGCATCAAACATGAAGAGAGAGTCTCTTGGAGAGGAGGAGCATGTGTGCGCAAGGCAGAAAGACCCCGTCCCTGTTCTCGGAGCCCATGATGCCTAAAGCAAGTTTACCTTAAACACAGTAAGAACTCAGTGACTTAGTCTACGTTCCTTACAGAAGCCAAGAAAGGTAATAAGTTAAAGTTTTAGCATATGATAGAAAGTAGTTAATTACTGTTAGTTATTTACTCAATGTCCTATAAAATGGAAAAAGAAGTGCTAATTGAGTACAGTCATAATTAAAGTTAAATTAATGGGAAACATGGAAATATCCAAATCCAAAAGCAAAAAAAAACCCTCCATAAACAATAAACGAACAGCAAGTTCCTATAGACTTTGGTTACACGACTCAGCAATGCTTCAGAAAAATATGATAGACTGTACACAGGTCACTTCACCAACTGCATAGCCCAGTGCTCTTGACTAACCACCTAATCGAGGTTTTGCAATGATTAGAACCCTCTGTCCTTTGAGCTGCACACTTGTTTCTAAGTAGAGAATGCTATAAACTTTCAATTTACTCTATACTTTTTTCCTTTCAGGAATTAACTAAACATAAATTCGTACACCATAGCATGGTGGAAATAACAAATCATAATTAGTGTAGAAACAGGAAGAAAATACTATTCTTTTGTATTCGAAGGATGTGCGAGAAACCAACAACACTGGTTGCCTGTGGGGAGGTGAACTGGGTAGCTGGAGATAGACCTGGGAAGGAGTTTGCACCTTTCATGTCTATAAAATTTGGAAACATGTAAATGTATTAGTTACTGAGTCCAAATATGTTAACAATCAAATAAAGACACCAGAATTACCTTATCTCCATTCATAATTTAAATTATTATTAAACCAAAAATAAATTAAATATACTCGTTTGTTTGAACTATATTGAATTACTATTAAAAGAAGTAAAATGTAAAATACAATTCTGGCATTTTGAAAAATGTATTACTGGCAATAACACAAGAACTGAGTATGTAGGTGTAGAATTTAGGAAGTATTTCAATATAAGGATCTATTTCAGCTAAATATACAAGGCTCACATTTTGCTCCACCTTCCCAAAGAAAAACAAAAAAGTCATGCCAATCCAACAGCTCTTCATCCAAATGTTCCTCTCCTTTCTTCCAACATTGAGCTTTGTGCGTGATCTCTTTCTAAGAATAAAGTTACCCTGAGGGTGATTTCTGTCCAAAGTATTTTCTCTTTATGTAACTTTAGCTCCTCCTTGCCTCTGTCTTGTAAACCCAAGTCCTCACTTTGAGCCTGTTCTGTTGATTAATTTGAGCCTGTTCCTTAACGGCTTTTCTGGAAATACTTGGTTACTGCTACAAACTCAACTTCTTAAACTAAAACAAAGTGAGAAGAAAATATTTTAAATGAGAACTTAAGACATAAACTTAAGACAAAAATATTTGTAAACTGTGACGTGCCATTCATATAGTAATTACTATTTTACCTAATAATAATAAAATAAAACCCAGGTAGAAAACACAACAGGGGAGCGCTATAGAGTCAGTAAAGTTCTCTGTGGCTGCTACAGATTTCAACTCTGGACCTCCTTATGGGCAAAACTGAAAAAAGAAAGCATAACTGAAAAGTAGAAAATGCTGAGGACAAGGGAGGAAAAAACCTACAAAATACTTAGGTGCACTAAGTTTTGTTGTTACTGTTTTATATTAAATCTTCAAAGAAATGCCACCGAGTCCCTCACAAGAGGGCTGCTATATTTACATACTGTAGTATAATGTCGGATGTCCTCAACATCATCTCCATGGTAAATGCAGAAGATAGATCTGTATTTACAATTTTTATGCAGCAACTTTTCTTATAAGTTTAGGAAAGAATAGCAAAGCAAAATTCAGCGCAGCCAACACAAAAGACTAATTTTCCTACATACTAGACTTTACTGAAATTTGAAGTAGCTATAATTTCATATATATGACGACAATATACACAGCTTGAAGGCGTCACTACCAGGTGTAAAGCTTCTTGAAGATAGGGGCCATGTCTGATTTATCTCTGTGTACCTAGCAATACCTAGCACTCAGTAGACTCTCAAAAATACTGAATGAATGAACAAGCACAGGCAAAATGAAGAAATGACAACCTATCTGGGGGGTCTATCCTGAAAGAAAGCTTTCATGGTCCTTCAGAACTTTCTTAAAAACTATCATTCTCTAAAGAGAATCTGAACAAATGGATATAAGACAGAAAGATGACTTAAATGCAACAGAGAGAGGTCTGGTGTATATTTTTAAAAAGAAGGGTTAGGATTGCCCTTCAGAGGAGATGTGAGATTGAGACTCACCCTGCAAGAACTTTGTTCTGGGTCTCCAAGCAAACTCTCTAAGTCTCCCTGAATAGCAAAGAGAATCTCACAGTTTCGATGACCCTTTACTGAAACACCTACCTCAAATGTGCAGGCTCCGAATCACAAAAACCGTGCTAGAAGGGACCACACAGATCCGCGAACATCCTGATTTTACAAAAGCAAAAACGGAGGCTCAGATAAATGAAAGACTTGCTAGCTAGTAAGTAACGGTCCGGGATGAGAACCAAGTTCTTAGGGACCCTGGTCCAAAGTTGTCTATTCATCAAACTCCTCTGCCTGAAATAAAAGGCTGACTCCCACTATTCCCATCTAAAACGTCCAAGTATGAACAACCTAAAAACACATTTACAGTCAGCCAGAAGCCCGCCCAAGAATATTCACCTGACACAGAACACCTGACAAGTTTTGAGACTCTGTTATGCCACCCCTGAAAGACACAGAGAAAAAAATATATATTTCAGATCAGTTACCATCACACTGAAACAGGGGATTTATTCTGGAGTGTTTTGTTTTTTGTTTTGTTTTTACTACTGATACCCACTCTTGTTTTCCAGTACCATACTACTTAAGGTTCTCTTAGAAGAATCTGGAAGTAAGTCACTCAAGAAATTGCACTTACTTTCATTTTCAGAAACTCACTAAATAATAACATCAGCCTCCACAGCCACTAGGCAGTTGCACCCCACCGTGCTCTTATTTTTTTTACAGGTCAGGCTTATAACCAAGCATGAGTGAGGGGCGCTGTCATCTTAAGGACACAGTTAAAGCCATCTGTCAGACGGCAGTTGTGTTTTAGCTTATTTTGATAGCAAATAAATTATTTTTATGGCGCTGAAGCATAAAAATTTAGTTTATAGGGTTCTGTTTCTGTTTTGTGCATTTACTTTCAAGTTTTATTTAGCAGTTAGTCTTGTGACCTGGTAGACTCATCTGGGAAGAGAAAGTACTGACATCAGGGCACAAAGTCTTACACCGGTCCAATTCACTAAATAAAGCCGATTTCCTTTTCTGCAAAACTGAAACTCACACCAGAATATTTTTCTTTTCCGAATACACAATTCCTCTACCAAATGCATTACCGCCAATTTAATTATAAGTCTCATGTTTATATTTCCAAGAAATGATGTTTAATTATTCTAAGGGGAAAATATTAGAGAGCTACTTAAATTGTTTACACACTGTAACTACAAGAGTTGCCTTTACAGAGGGTGCAAACAGAGAGGAAAGGCGGAGAAGGGACTAGAAGTGCATTGTACCTCATCTGATGGGTTCTCCTCACTAGCACCCAAAGCCTAAAGCTACCTGGGAAAATTTTCCAACAAACCCTTAATAATGATTATTCATTCTTAGAACCATCCACACAGAATACCATTGGTGGGTACATGTCAGAAATACTCGAAGCAAATCCGATTGGAAAATATCCAGTTTGGGAAACAAAAACATCCCTGAAACTCTTGTGCTTATTAAAGTCTCTTTTAGTCTTGTGAAACAATAAAACAAAAGCAGGCCCCAATACATATGTATAATGAAGGTCTGTCTAAATGAGGGAACAGAAGGACATAAAAAAATGTTTTGTTTTGTTTTTTTAAAAAGCTAAAATTGGTATAGTCGCATTTTCCTCCACTTAGCCATGGAAGAAATGTTTTTAAGAGTAGGAACTAAGTCATCAGTAGCAATAACTCAGGTTCACTGCTATGCAATGAATTCATCAGTGTGAACAACAACAACAACAACAAAAAATACTCTCACAATTAAACTGATAAGGAGGTGTGGCCACGGAAAGGGGTCAGAGTTCCAGATGCCCAAATATCAGATAATAATTCTGAAATGCTTTCCTACATTATAACACCACCTCCATCAGGATTTTCTGAGTCACTGTCATCTCTTCCTGGGACAAAATGTTTTGATATTGTACTATGATATACAATAGAGTAAGTCCTTCTTATGGCATCATTCATCTCGAATGTCATAACATCCTTCATCTGAGTTTGGCAGCTCAGGCAGAGAGTTAACATGATAATATAAAAGGGAGTTGAAGGAAGGAGAATCCACTGATTATTCATATTCAAAGGAAAAACAAATAAAAAAGGCAACCAGAAAACAGGATTCAGGGTAAAATTCTAGATGTGACTGAGAAATAGAATCTACCACTAGAGATCAGATTTAATTAAGGCTTCTGTTCTTAAATATTTACTTAATTGCACATGCTTTTCCCTCTAAGAAATTTTGGTCATTTAGTCTTACGAATTCGAACATTTTTTAATTCTTTTTTCCCTTATGTGGATTTGTTTGGCAGATATTTATGACTCCAGTTTTATGATTTTGTTCATGGATCACCTTTAAGCTCTTTCCATATTCTTTCTTCTAGTCCATCTCTAGCAAAACGCCCCCAGAATTCAGAGATCGCCAACTACCACACTACACTGCCTCAAGAGGCATAACTAATGAAGCCAGCATCAAGAGATCAAAACACACACAACCTGGCTCACTAAAGAAACAGTAGGAAGTGGTGGAAGAAGCAAAACAACCTGCTGTTTTTGATGCTGGAAAAGAACATGTTTGAACCAAGCCACTTCAAATGCCTGAGAGCGGGAGGTAGGAATTTAGAGGACATTTAGGAACATATCAAACTTCAGTCATAGATTCTGTGGTCATCTTACTTATGTTGTATCTAGTTCAAATGCTTTCAGCTCCAAGTTTAAAAGAACCCACTTCAAAATGGCTTAAGCCAGGTCCTGCACCAGACCAATGAGAAAAGAATCTCTGTGGGTAGACTCCAAGCATCTGTATTTAAAGCTCCCCCAGGGATTCTAACAAACGGCCAGGATTGCCAAAATCATAGCTCTGGCCAATCATGTTTCAGCCCTCAGGTCTTACGCCGCTTACCTAAAGCACATGGAAGGCAGAGGCCTGAGCAGAGGTGAGGTTTTATTATCAAGAAAGAAGTTATGGCGTGGTGATGGGTAATGAGGAAGGAACAGACAGTGGCAACAGGCGAACAAGAGAAAAAATAACGTATTTTTATCAACACTTGGCTATTGATTTTTTTTTCTTTATTTGAAGGTGAAAGTGTTAAGGGCACCATTTGCCATGATAGTCTGTAAGCCATTAAGTACTAGGAGGCAATGTAGATACCGTTTCTATTCGATAATGTCGATATCACTAAAAAGCAACAGAACAAACCCTACCCTTAACAAGACTTCAGTTTTAGTAAGATAAGTAAAAATTTAGAGGTTAATGGTTGTTTTTTTTGCTTTTGTTTTTTTTTTTTAAGGAAAACAAAAACCTGGTAACATCTATTACGGTAATCTGAAATAATAATGTAAAACTATAGATTTCTGCATTTTTTCACTGGCTTTCAACAAATTATGTTATCCACAGTGTGTGTGTGTTCAACCAAGAACACTTACAATTAAAATTACTGTCTGATTTCCATAAGTCAAAATAAAAGTGGTTTCCTTAAATTTGGGATCTTCAATAATTGACCAACCGCATAAACAGTGAACTTATATTGCCTTGGAGTTAAGCAAGAAATATCACCACTATCAACAAATGATGTAACCCACCAATGTAAATATATTGTTAACCAGGAGCCCTCACAAGTTCTTAATGATTCCATTCTATGATTTCAACAGGTAAAAATGAGTGTTTTCCTTAAATTTCAGTTCTTAATGACCAATGCATAAACAACAAAATACATAGCCTTAAAGATAAGCAAGGAAATAACTTTATCTTCAAAACAATATTGTACTGTTTTCTGAGAAATCATCTGCTTATCTAGCAAGACATACATAAAGGAGTATAGAATTTTCCTGTTTCTATGATTTTGCTTTGAAAACACAACAATAAACTTATTTTAAAAAGAACAGCTCCAGCATGCTAGCCTATCCATGTTCTCCAGAAAACACAAATGTGATGATGGAGTGGTTCTCAAGTGGTCTTGTGCCAACAGCCAGGAAGGGGGACAGGGCACTTCACAGTCAACACATGCAAGCCCATCTCTTCAATGAGGTGGAAGTTTCAACAAAACTGTGAGCTTTTTTATGAATTTACACTTAGAGGCCATCATATAACAGGCTCAGTATCAAAATATTATGGTACGTCAAGTTATTCTTGCTTGTATACATTTAAAGTACAAGACAGAAAGAACTATTCACAATTCTTCTACCCATTAATATATCCATACCCTTCTAACTATATATAAATGCATGCATAACCATTAGTTTCATTTATATTTTTTAAGTATTTCCATCTACCTTTTATTCTCATAGGCTGTCAGTTTTGTTTTGCTAAAACTGAAGTCTCATTATGGGCAGGATTTGTCCTGTTCCTTTTTAGTGATAATTGACATTATAGAATAGAAAAGGGATCTACTTCGCCTCCTAGTATTTAATGGCTGTACAGACTATCATAGCAAATGGTGCCCTTATATCTTTTCTTCAGTAAACTCAGACAGCGCCCCAAAATACACATATAATGTAAACTTACGTAATTTAAAAATTTCTAGTAGTCTCATTTTTAAAAGGTAAAATTCTATTAATAATTTTATTTAACCTATATACAAATGTTATTGCTTCAACATGTATTCAACATTTTTATAACATTGAGTCTTCGAAATACTGCCTACATTTTACACTTAGATAACTGTAAGTCATCACTAAATGTTATCAGTAGGTCCTGGAAACTGCGACTTTAAGTGAAACGACATATACTAAAACCAGTTACCACTGGTTAAATGATATAAACAAGAGTTAAGTTTCTACAGCATATTTCTGGTTATAAAAAACACCAAACTTCTAAATAAAGTCCTAAAGCACTTCTAATAGTGAACACTGAAATAAATGTGACCTACACATACATTTAAGAAAGGTAAATAAAAATGAGATAATTCTTTTCCAACCCGCTGACTCCAGTTCAAGGGGTGAGTAGCCAGAGCCTTTCCTGGCAGCTAGGGGCACAAGGCAGGGACCTGCCCCAGACAGGACCACGCACACACTCACTCAGACTGGGACAATGCAGACATGCCATGCCAGTTCACCTCACAATGACATCTTTGGGATGTGGGAGGAAACTGGGAGACCCAGAGAAAGCCCAAACAGACACGGGGAGAATGTTTCCGGCTGGAAACTGATTTTTTTTTTCTCTCATCAGTGTTAGAACAAAACAAGGTTACTCAAGGACCTGTTCTACATCTCAAGTTGGATGCTAAATTTTCACTGGAAATATTTGATCATAAAATTTACATACATTCACATACTCATGTTATTCCAATTACTGATTAAATATCAGTTCGATGTTTAAATTAAAATTCAACTCTTCAGTCAAACCACATCTCAAGTGTTTTTTAGCCAAATGTGGTGACTGGCTACACCACCACCACACGGCTGGCCCTCATGAGCCTGAAAGAATGCTATCCAGGAAGACCTCTGAACAGACTGCATGGGGGCGTGGAGGGTGGAGATTCACTTCATTAGGTGACAGTTGCAAAGTTGGCTCTCAGAAGCATTTAAGACTGACTGAAGTATACTAAGAACGTAATCTTATCATAAAGCTTCCTAACGCACAGGGCGCTTAACTTTGACCAAATACCTAAGGCTCCTGAAAGCAGGAGGTCTAACTTTGGTTGTAAAACTGATTCTTAGAGCACATTTTAAAGTTACAGTCCCCTCTTGAATACCTACCTGTTAATGGGTTCAGCAATTACCAAATAAATTTTATTCTAAGTCGTTTCCTAAGCCACTCCCAGTCAATTCTGTAAATGTTACATACTTAAATGCCCTGTGATGTGGTAGGAGGCATAGAACATATTAGACGAACACATATCTGAAAATATATTGTGTTTCTGGAGAGGGAGTTTGGATGAGTAGAGTAATAATATTTACACCTTTTTTTAAAAGAAAAAATATAAATCAAGTGACCATATTTTTTCTCAAATCAAAAAATAAAAAAAGGATTATACTGTCTGAAAGAGGCACAATAAATAAATCAGTACTACCCAGGAAACCGCCTTTGAACATAAAATAATGGACAAAAATATACAGAACTGGATACAACTATGTTTTAAAAACAAGGTTTGAACTTTTACATACATCCAAAGAGAGAGATTAGTTTTGATTATCGCTTTAAACTCTCTCTCAAATAAATCTGTACTAGAATTATAAACAAGTCCTATGGAGGGAGTGTCCCACTTCCTTCTCTCTCTTTTTTGTTTGATTTTAATGGTTGAGCAGGTGAACAGTACAAAGGTCTAACTGCAAGCCATGAAAAAGAAGAGAGAAAGGAAATGTAAAAACTAGCTCCTGGACAGCTTGACAACTCTCATAAGATACAACCTTTTTTCTTTCTTCACATGTCTTCCTTCTGCAGGATATTGTTTAAGATCTCCAGAAGGTCCCTTCCCAGACTGTCAAACTCTTAAGTAGCCTCCAGCCTCCCATTAATCCCATTCATTCATCTGATGGGTTCAAACATCTCTCTCACCCTCTTGTCCCAAGGTTAGATCTGGTCCTTGTTCTTCAAATGTTCTCGGACTCCCTAACCTCTCCTACAGTGGACTTGCCATGATTTTCTTTATTTATGGTTACTTTTTTGTCTTTGTTTTTAATTCAAGACTGTGACTCCATGAGATAGGGACCACTTCTGTTTTGTTCACATTCCTAGCATATACCCTCTGCCTAGGAGTCGTCAAGATGTCCAGCAGCTAGGGCTCTGTAAGTCTTTCTGGTTGAATGAATTAGCTATTTGGTCAGTTAACCAAAGACCTCTTCCATTCTGAAATTCTAAAACTCTCTACGAGACCTTCCTTAAATAATGCTTTCATATTCAAATTAAAAAAAAAAAATCAGTAGCCAAGGGCTCATAAAAATACTTTGTTTTCCCTGTTTACCTCCTGTTGCCAGCTTTCTCAAAATGCAGTTTTTAATCACGGAGATGATGTAACTGAGTAGCAGGGGACACGTGTGGAACACAACCTTGGAGAAAACTGATATCCAGGTCTTGTCAGAAAATCATCACCCTCTGAGGATAATAATTCTAGGTGTTTTGTCCCAAAAACAGCCCTGGAACTTCATCCCAGAGCAGTCTCACGAAATGGGGAAGGCTCAAGGGCCTCGTTGCCTAATGCTCATACCCCAACGTGGAGCATGTGACAAAGGGGCTGACCTTGGCAGACAAGCTAGCACTCAGCGCCCACTCTATGCAGATATTACCAACTCCTTTAAATTATAGTAACAAGTTCAAGTTCACAAGCAACTGGTCTGAAATTAAAGAGGCTCTGCGGACGCTGAGAAACCATTGGGCGGGAGCCACTTCTATCTGGTTCACTCAGGTGGGTTACACAGTTCAAACGACATAATTATACACCCTCCTTGAGATGATCAAGTGGGGAAAACAAGTTCCTAAAAGAGAGGTACACTGTTTTCTGCCTGTTTGCTTATAAGAAGGATGTATATAGTGTATAGTAATTTCTGGAAGAAGTTCAATCACAACTAACTTAGGAGATTAATAATCAATTATATGGAAAATTAATCCATCTTTAAAAACCCACCGCATTATATAAAAATCAATCCAAGTTAGGAAGTTCACATTATTAACTCTTTTACCTACAGAGTGACAAATTTCACTCCATTTTAATGGTACCCACTTAAAACTCAATTCTGCCTTTTTAATTATAGTGTGAAAAGAAGAAAGAGGGAAGAGGGGAGAAGTATAGGTTATACTAAAAACCCTCCGATCTGTAGACGCAGGAAGAGAACTTGGTTTATTTCCCTGAAGAAATACGATACTAAAAACATGTTCATCAAATACTTATTATGAAAAGACTTCACATCACCCTACTAAGCATTTAATTCTTTTTTTCCAGAAGTTGTTCCAATTGTGTCTTATGGTCTTTCCTAGCACTGAGTGGATATAAGAGTCAAAAGTTACCCCAAATGACACAAGGCACTGCCAGTGGAAAAAATGATTAACAGTAAACACCTAATGCATGAGTCCCTGTAATTTCAAAGCAAACCACCTCTGATGAGAGACCGTCTTCACTCTCTGTGTTTGTATTACATCTCAAAAATACATGAGAGCATGCCTGCACTTTTCTTCCACCCTGTGGCTAGTCTTAATGCAAGGGATTAGGAAACAAACTTGATCTTGGACTAAGAGAAATAAATGTCCACTGGACAACCACAACCCATGACCACCCCCTTCACAAACCCCTGACTTGTGATTGAATCACAGGGTCACGGTGCATCCACCAGCAACTCTTAGACTTCAGCTTTGATCAGAGACTGACTCATCCCCATTCAACTTTAGCTATAAAACTTGTGTTTGGTTGGGACAGAAGTCAAGACTGCTCCACTAAGCAGAGAAAGTACCCTGCCCTCAGCTATGCTTTAGAACTAATCAGTAATTATTAACTGTAGAAATGAACAACGCACTTAGTTCTGCAGCTCCTTCACCCAGAGCTGAAGTTCTTCATTACAAAGAAAATCTCACCTCTCCACTAGGCCTCCCTGCCCCCCCAACCGCTCACTTGCAAGGAAGTTGCTCACCTGGTTAGCAGATAATGACAATTTTCCTAAGGTGTCTGAGGGCCTGAGTTTTTATTTTATGCTTCAAATGATCTCAATAAAACTGTTAAACATGCCAAGGTAATTTAAATGTTTGCATAGAGAGAAGAAATGTTAAAAGGAAGGAATTAGTTATTTCTGATAGAAAATGTCTGACACTGACAATGTAAATGAGAAGAGCTTTAGTCTCAACTCCATGGAGGTAATGGCTGTATCTTCCCCTATGAGAGATTCTTTCCAAATCTGAGCGCACCTGCACACTGGAGGCATTCAGTCAGTTAAAACCAACTAAAAATACACAGCCCTTCTCTCAACTATTTCCACTTAGTACGGGGGGGGGGGCTTGTGTGTGTGTGTGGTGTGTGTGTGTGTGTGCGCGCGCGCGCACGTGTGTGTTGCTGCAGAGTAAGAAAAATCTGTGCATAAGGGATCTTTTTTGGGTCACTTGAGAATATAAAGAAATAGAAAGTTCTTCAGGTTAGTACCACATGAGAACCCCTTCTCTTCATTTGGTTCAAGCATCTGGGGCACTCACTCCCACCAGGAATTAAGACACTATACAAATGTCTGATGTAGACGATATTACTCTCCTACTGCCACTGTAACAAATTACAAACTTAGTGGCTGAGAACAACACAAATTTATCTTCTTACAGTTCTTGAGGTCAGAAGTCAGAAATGGGTCTTATGGGGCTAAAATCAAGGAGTTGGCAGAGCTGGGTTCCTTCAGGAGTTTCATTCCCTGCCTTCTCCAGCTTCTAGCGGCTGCCCATATTCCTTGGCTCACCCTCCTGTATCACTCGAACCTCTGGTTCTGTCCGGTCACATAGTGTCTGACTGATCCTCTCACCTCCTTTCTATAAGGACCCCTGTTATTATGTTGGGCTCACTGGGAAAATCCAGAATGACCTCCTTGCCTCAAGATCCTTAATCACATCTGCAAAGTCTTTTCTTTTGCTATGTAAGGTAATGTATTCACAGGTTCTAGGGGTGAGGACCTGGAAGTCTATTGGCGGGCGTCATTATTTGACCTACCACACTAAAGAATTACATGCCATTGCTATCCATAAAGCCATTAAAAGTTCGGGTTTTCGTGGAAATAAAAATAATATAATTTCAGCCCACTAATGTATACAATTAGGTTGAAGTATTTTTTATTCAATATTTTTTATTATATGACTTTGGTCACCCCAAACTCCCTTTTTCTGCCTCAGTTACTCCACCCCTAAAAGCAGGATTACTCATTACATCCATAAATGCTGAGTCTATCCTAATTAATATAATGCCTTATAACATTTTATATTAAGACAGATTAACATGTATTACGTACAGCAGTTCCTTACATTCCTGGAGTCACTCAGCAAACAGCTTCAGCTATCAAGTCAAATCTGAACTCTAACAGGTGAGCAACGATGGCAAATGACACACTTCTATAGATGTCATTCAACAAATATTTACTTCTGGGCACCTACTAATAAGCACATGGCTCAGCAGTAGGTATTCAGGGGAAGACACAAGATGACAGAAGACTGCACTTAGCAGAGGAAAGGAAATGCACATAGGGAAAAAGACAGAAAGTGGTAAATGCCATAGCAGAAGTACACAAAAACAATGCTTTGGAGTCTGAGCTGACAGAGGTAGTTGGAGCTGGCTATTCAGACAATGACATCACAGTAAAAATGACACTTGGGCTTAGTTTAAAACATAAGCTGAATTTTGCTACAGAACCTCTCCAATGAGGAGAAAGGAAAATGAATCTTGGGTCCCAGGGCAAGAAAACTCTCATTCAAAATCTCTTTATTTATCATTATGCACATATTTTTCATGTAAAAAAGCTTTGTTTCTAATGATAACAAATATCTAGGCTTTGTTTTTTTAAAAGTCCAAATTTACAGAAAAGCACAAAAATAAAATAAAAACCCATCCCAAATCCCACTACTCACGAAAAAAGTACCCACACTTCCAGACATCTCTCCATGAAAATATACACAAAATATAAACAACTCCAAGAATTTGGGATTTCTTAATTCACCACAAAAATAAATACAGCAATGTGAGACTGAGAAGCAGGAAAATGCTGTTTTAAATATCACGAATGAAGGTAGCAAAAAGTGACAACTGACAATGAGGAAAGATGCTAAAAAGTTCTAAGTTCAGATCTAGCAATAATGAAGCCTGTCATGGTAGACTGTCAGTATGACTACGGGCAAAGTGTTTTAAATATTCATAGCAGCAAAGGCCATCTACGCATTAAGCCATAAGCAGAGGCTCACAAAACACTGTTGATAATGATGAGACTGAGAAAAGGTTAAAGTATGTTCTACATAGTCACTTTAGACATCAGAATAACTTCCGGCAAAAAAAAAATGTTAAAATTATAGAGTTCGGGCACTTTAGAGAATATTTCAATTATCTGAAAAGTGAAACCATATAGAACTCCGTTTTCTTCAACAGGTGGGAGAAAGCTCTGCTTTGGAGTTAGACAACCCAGGTCTTACTCTCAGCTTTACCACTGTGTGACTTCGGGGAAGTCACCTTGCATCTGAGTCTCTATTCCTCTAATGAGGAAAAGTGTTGAACTAGATCAAATCTAAAATTCATCCTAGTTCTGATATTTTATATTCTATAAGTGAATTGTCACTATTAAACCTAAAAGGAATTCCAATCTTATATTTCAGCCACTATCGCAAACTATAGCTTTGTTTTTCCTCATCTCCGACATGTGACATTTTAGACAGCAAGAAACTGAAAGAAAAAACAAAGCTTTGAAAAGAGGAGGGTCAGGGGGATAAGGAAAAGTTCCCTCATCTTCAGCACATACAGCCATTGGAGCCTCAAAACAGAAAATAGTCCACAATTTTTGTACCTCTGCTCCTGCAGGACACAAGTATGTTTTCCAAGAGTGTATAAATGGATAAAAGACACAAGACTGCTGTAAAATAAAAACATAAAGTAGCATGGAAAAAACACATTATTGTTCAAGAGTCAGGAAGCTTTGGAGCCCAGCCCAGGAAAACACTCTGTAACCTAAGGTGAGCCCTTCCAAGTCTTGGCCTATTTGTTTATAAAGGACTCAGAGAGATAATTCCAGACATATGTGTTTTTATGTCAATCCAACTTTCCTTAGAGAAAAAGTGTTTTAAACTCAGGAAAGTTAAGATTTGGTGGGGGCTGGCGAAGTTCACTCTTTCAATATATTTCTCAGCGTTGCTGTGTGCTAAAAACCAGATGCCTACTGGATTGCCTTTCCTGAGTGAGGAATTAATGGGTTGATTTCTTGAGGAAAAAGTACCATAATGTAACTGCCTATCACATTGCCCAATATTTTTCTAACTGATCTGTGTTTTCCTCATTGCACCTCAGCTAGAATCTAATACAGCAGAACATTCTCGTATGTACCTTTTCCTCTCATCAAAGCATTCGGACTAAAAGAGTTTGCCTGCTGCTAATTTGATAATGGTCAGTACCTTGACTGGTTCCTTAGAATAAGGTTTGAAAATTCCGTGGACAGTGTTGTGATGAGATAACTGACATAAAAATACTTGGCTTTAGGCTCATCGAGCTCAAAGCACTTCACGAATTTTCATCGGGTTTTTCAGTCCTTGGGTCATGAAAAAAGAGAGGAATAGATCCACGTTGTAGGAGTCACAGGCTGAGGGCAGAGCAAAACCAACAAGACCTAAGTCCTGCCTGCTCTGCTCCAGCTATAATTCATGCTTATTCTATCTGGGGAAGAAAAAACAGACAACTGGGAATTAAAATAACACTATCATTAAGTCAATTTTCCAGGGGACTGGCCCACTGTGTTCCTTCAGAATTAAAATATCTTGTTACCTCGAGCCATCGCTTTCACCCTATTCTGAGCGACTACAGAAGAGGGCACCAGGTTGTAGACACCACGCTGTGGCACCCTCTGGCAGCCACAAGAACTTACCTGAATTTCTGAGACCCCACCCACTAGTCCCCACCCCAGTTAGAGTTGTTAGATAAAGTAGGGAATGCCCAGTTAGATTTAAATTTCAGATAATCAACCAATAATTTTCTTACTATACGTATGTCCCAAATATTGCATGGGACATATTTAAATAAAAAATTTTCCCTTGTATATCTGAAATTCAAATTTAACTCGTGTGTAAGACATAGATGGGGAGCACAGCATAGGGAATGTAGTCAGCTGTAATGTAATGGCTATGTGTAGAGTCAGAGGGTAACAGAGTAAACGAGGGGATCATTTCATAAACCATATAAATGTCTAACCAATGCACTATATACCTGAAACTAATAATAAAAAAGGCTTTAAAAAGTTACTGTTTATATGAAAGATAGATGTAACAAGGTATCCTGTACTTTCATTTATTAAATCTAGCAAGCCCAGCCCATTCTTCAATATCCTCCATGGTATTTTACAATACAAGAAAAAAATTAATTGCAGACAGAAAAAAAAAAATTGGGGGATGGGGGCAGGGCTTGGAATCCATAAGCTAATTTTCAAAGGAAAGTTTTACAACAGCAAAGACAAATGATTTCAGAGAAAATCACTGTACCCCTAAAAATCTGTATATCTATTATTATTATGTATTACTATTATTATTTGAAGCAAACAAAGGCATTGGGGTAGGCAGAACATAACTTCATGTACTCTGAATATTAAATCATTTGATTTAAAAGGTGAAACTAGATTATTAAAAAGCATTTTTAAACACTTAAAATTCTCCAATACTTAAGAAGTTTTCTAAGACAATTGACTTAGTTTCCTATTATAGATATAATTTTCAAGCTTATTGATGGCATTCAATGGTAGCACCCACCACTTTCCACTTAAATTTCTTGCTTTGGTGACACATGAGCCCTCTCTACATTCTTTTCTGTTAGATACTGAACATCTCTGCAGACACCAGCCTTGAAAACAACCCATTTGGGTTCCTTAAGGAGGGAAGCTAATAGAGAGAGGGGTTGACAGGAAAATTTCAGGGAAGATTTCAGTCAGGGTCAGGAGGAGGAAACTGGATGGTTTCCCTGCACCTCAGATCTCCAGGGGTAGTTTTGTTACTCCCTTAGTGAGCAGACACACCCCAGCTCAAAATATAATGCCATCAAAAGAAGCAATCTGGAGACAAGCCATATCTCTGTTATGCATATAATGTAGAAGGAGGAGCCTTTTACTTCTTAGATCATGGAAACTGCAAAAGCTATAAAATTATTTAAAGGGAGAACTGCAGAATGCAGACAATTTATTAATCAGCAAGAAACAAATTTATTTAAATTTACTTATTATTATTATCTTTTTAATAGCGAGAAATGGCAATCAATAACCAACTCTGTGACCACATAGGATTCTGGCCTGTTGTTCAGAGAAACATGTTGGGGGACCAAAAGCAATGCACTTTGATTAAGAAATAATGGCAGTGAGCACTTTCTGGGGGCCAGCCACAGTGCAGAGAGCTTTGCATAAATTTATCTTATTTTATCTTCACCACACCCCTGTGAGTTGAAAACGATAAAAGAATTCTACTTCTTTCAAGGGAAGACAAGATGTTAGGTAGCTTCTTTAAGGCTACAAACACGGTAAACTGCAGGAGGGTAATTCAGATCCACTGCAAACGAATGGAAATCCCATCCTATTAACCCTAAGGGACACCCCATCCCAGATTTGATGACATGTGTTCTGATAGTCACGACACTACCTTCAACACAGTAAACAGAGGAAACACACTTAAATTCCTCTGGCTCTTTCAGCTATGCGATGAAGCTAGATCATCTCCAAAAACTTCCCACATCCAGCAATCCCAGCTCTATTCAATTTAAACCAAAAACTCCTCAGATGAGCTATACATAGTCTCATTTCTTCTTCCTGATACCAGCCTGGTATGGAAAGGTTAAGCGACTTCCTCAAGGCTACAGAGCTCGCCTTAAGGAAGTTGAAAGAAAATTCTGATCTTTCAAATCCACGGCTAGGGCAGTCACAGTTAAAACACAGCTGGATCCATGACCTCTAATTTGTATGGCAATACTGCAAATCGGTAGACACAGAAACATCCAGGTTACAAACCCAACTACAACATACCAGCTATCAATGCCCAGGTTTATCAAACAGGTTCTTTCTTCATGATAAAAAAGAAAGTAGATCAAAACTTGGACTCAGTAGCTGGATTACTAGGCAGCAATGCTGATGCCATCACGTAAGCCCAGCTTATGTCTGTAATGTCCCAGACACTGATGACCCTGTGGAAAGACCTGCCACTTCATAGCAGCACCCATAAAGAGCACCTCGATCCTACTGGATCTTCACAGGATAAAAAGAAACTCAGCAGGGCTATGCCTGGCAGATTTGGGGTAGTGAGATACCTAGACATTGTTGTATAAATCTAATAAGTCTTATTAACCTAAAACTTAATTCATTTAGAGTTTTGTGATACTTCTGATGGAGCCAAGCCCCTTATGGGTTCAAAAGAATTGGATAGGAATAATCAGATTGCAAAAGGACAATGAATCAACCTTAGGGGACAAGTCATTTAACCTGGTAAAAACCTCTATTTATGATCAATGAGGTAATTACTAATTATTCTCCTCTACTATGGCATTTTTTAAAATCTTACTTTTCCTTTGAGTACTTCTCCCAAACTTGCCTCAAATATAAGCTTTTACATACAGGCAGTCTCCACCTCCCAAATAAGTTACCAGTCAAGTCATTCCACAAGTCTATCTCTTGCTGTATATTATTCTGTTTTCCGTAGAGAGAAAGAAAAAGCACTGGAGAAAAGAAGGAGAATGAGTAGACTCTGCCAGACCTGAGGCTGATGCATTGTGCACACAAAGCATCCTGCTAAGTGTCATGAAGAACAGAAAGAAAAACAACACAGCTCCTCCACTCAAAGCATCCGCAAAGCAGGTAATAGCGTATAATACCAAGTGGGCATGAATCTAAGCTTGTAAGGGCTAGGGTTGGTAGACGTGATTTCCATCCTGCTGTGCTTTCCTCTGTGAACACCCACTCCACCCCCAAATATAAAGCTGTTTCTATGGACTTTCAATCCGCTTTGCGAGCCCTACTTCCTAAAGAACAGCTGTGTGGACAGGTAAAACTGAATGTACAACCAGAGCTAGCACGACTTTAACGATAGAAATGCTTTAAAATGCTGACAGAATCCCCCAGTATCAGGTGATCCATCATAAGCAGGAAGGCTGACTGTTACTATAGAATATGAACGACAAAGTTCTACAATGCCAGTTCTTAGTGTTTGTCAAACTGTACGATGAAATAAATTAATTCGGTGACCAGCATTTTATGTAAAGAAATGAAAACACATATCTTAAACAAGAACTGGACATACTGCAACAATACTTTAGGTTCAGTTGTGTGTGTATGTGTGTGGAAAACTGGTCCGCAAAAAGGAGTGTGACCCAAGAATAGCAAACAAAAATGAATAAAATAAATATTTCCTCTGAAGCACTGACCACACAGTTCACAGTCGTGACCTAAAACTCTCTGTTACTCTGGGCACGAATAATTCAACTATCTGAGAAAGCTACCACATAATACCTGAAAGACTTCAAATGCAGGTGTTTAGAAGGCACAGACCAAAAACACAAGTAATATCAAGTTTTGAAAAACAGGAAGCCGTATTCCTAAACCATACAGACATTACTAGGATAAAAATGTTTATGTTTGCATGTTAAAATGCCTGGCCATGTAGAGAATGCATACTGCGGAGCATGACGGTGGCCCCTGGGAGACCACGCAGGCAAAATGTCACAGAAGCAATGCCTTAGTGTGGGAAAATAGAATAGGATCATTTTCCTTTAAAGGACAATTGCATTTAATACAACCGATAATTTAACATTTAACATAACTAACACATTTAACATTAGGTAAATTGACTCAAATTATCTTTTAAAACTACTAAATTGTTTACCTTTCAATATTTAAAGCAAATATTTTTTTTCAAAACATCTAAGAAGTTAACAAAGGGGGGGGAGGGCTAACATTTACCCTAAATCTTTTCCAACCCTGATATGTAGCTCCGTGACAAATAACAGACTTCATGGTCACTGATTAATTCATTAACAAAAATTAAGTAAATGAAAATTAGCTAATTAATTAAAATTAATTGAGCACCATCACTACTAGGCAGCAGCAATGGTTCTAAGGTAGTGTAAGCTAAACTGGTTCTATATGGTTTCTTTTTAACCTATATATGGGGGAAAGCTTCGTGACACTGGATTTTGCAAGAATTTCTTCGATATGTCACCAAAAGCACAGGAAACCTAAATAAATAAATAAATAGATTGGACTTTGTCAAAACCAAAGATTTTGTGCATCAAAGAATATTATCAACAGAATGAAAAAACATCCATAGGATAGGAGAAGATATTTAAAATCATATATCTGCAAAGAGGTTAGCATCAGAATACATAAACTACAATTCAACAACAACAAAAAAAACCCAAACTACCCAATTAAAAAATTAGCAAAGAACGCAAATAGATGTTTTCCATGAAAAGATGTTCAATATCACTAATTACTAGTGAAACGTGAATTAAAACCACAGTGAGACAGCACCTCATGCCATTAGGATGGCGACTATCCAAAAGCCAAACAAACAAAATAACAAGTGTTGGTGAGGATGTGGAGAAACTGGAACCCTTGTGCACTATTGGTGGGAAAATAAAATGGTGCAGCTGGTACTGAAAACAGTAAGGTGGTTCCTCAAGAAGTTAAAAATGAAATTGCCATATGATCCAGCAAGTCTATTTCTGGGTATCTACCTAAAGAATTGAAAACAGGAACCCAAACTGATATCTACACACCTGTAGTCATTGCGGCATTATTCGCAATAGCCAAAAGGTGGAAGCAACCCAAGGGCCATCAACAGGTGAATGGACAAACAAAATGTATATATACCTACGGAAACATCAGTTTTAAAAAGGAAAGAAATTCTGACACATGCTACAACTTCGATGAGCCTCGAGGACATGCTAAGTGAAATAAGCCAGTCACAAAAAGAAAAATACTATATGATTTCACTTATACGCAGTACTTAGAGTAGTCAGTTCATAGATACAGAAAGTAGAGTGGTGATTTCCAGATCCTGGGGGTGGGTAAAATGGGGAATTAGTGCTTAACAGGATAAAGTTTCAGGTTTTGTTTTTTGTTTTGTTTTTGTTTTCCAAGATGAAAAGAGATCTGGAGGCTGGTTGCACAACAACGTGAATAGATTTAACACTACTGAACTGTACACTTAAAAATGGTTAAGACTACAAATTTTCTGGTCTTTTATCACAGTTAAAAACCATATATAGCAGACAGTGTTTCGCTCTGGGGTTTTATGCACTGCAGTGGCACCTGTGGTTCTGGAAGCAAAGAACAACTTCTTAAGTGCTCTGTGGAAGCTGAGCCCCAGGCTTCACAGCCTCAGACATTTCTCTTGCAGGGGAAAAAAAAAAGAAAACAAACAAAAAAAACCCAACCCGGATTTAATTCATCATCTAACCAAATAACCTCGCAAAGCATTTCCTCAAAACAGAGAACAGGGCTGTTTTGTTTGTATTCTCCCCTCCTCCCCCCAAGCCCGGGGAGTTGCGGGGGAGGGTGTAGTTGTGAAACTACCATAGAAAAAGTCATAGGGAGACAACTTTTTCCCTTGAATTTTTTGAAACTGGATTTTTTTTTTTTGAGCTGTAGAACATCATCCATTCTTATGCAAAAGCTTTTATAAATCTGCAACCTTCTCTTTCCCCCAGACAAGCAAGTTCCTGTGTTGTCTATTTTTATACTGACTATATACTGAACTGGGCGCCAGGCTGCAAGAGGGTCAAAGAAAACCTCCCTAGGGTTGCTCAAGAGAGGCTGTTTTTACCCCCAATTTTTTTTTTTTTTATGGTGACATTGGTTAAAGAAATCTGGTAAGTTTCAGGTGCACAATTTAACAGTAGGCACATATATATTGCATTGTGTTCACCACCCATAGTTAGATTTCTTTCTGTTACCACATCTTTAACCCCTTTTACCCCATCTACCTCCTCCCTCCCCCCTCTTCCCTCCCATCTGGTAACCACTAGTCTATTTTCTATGTCCATGAGTCTCTTTGTTTGTCCTGTTGGTTGGTTGGTTTTAGGTTTATATCTCACACATAAGTGATATCATTGGTTTTCAACTTTTTCTGTCTGGCTTATTTCGGTTAACATGATTATCTCAAGGTCCATCCGTGTTGTCACGAATGGCAGCGTTTCATCTCTCCCTATGGCTGAGTAATGTTCCATTGTATATATGTACCACGACTTCTTTATCCAATTTTTACAAAGAGAAATAGCAGTGTTTCGGTAACTTGTGGAGGAAAGCGTCTACGCTATGCACTGACTCGCTTTGAAGTACCTGTGAAGTTTCAACTCTGTTGTCACTTTACTAGATCTGTGGTTCTGGACCAGCTCGCCAACATACATCCACACGGGTAGTGACAGACCAACTATAAAATGGTATCGAGAACCTCCGAAAGATTCCCAGAACCCTTGGCACTGTGGTGTTATAACATGGCTTATGATTCAACTATGCTCTTTCAAATTTTAGAGGCAACGGGTGGGAGGAAGGAGAGGAGTTCCTACACGTAGTTGATCTTTAGGGTGATTCTGTTCTACAGCCACCTCGCACACCGGATTGGCAAACACCGAACCACTGTCAGCAGAGGAAACACGGGTTAGATCTCTACCTACCTCTGGTCACAATATCTTAGCCAACTAATAATACGCAACCATGTTTTATGTGCATTTCTGTTTTAGAACACCTTATTTTATATATGTTGATTCATTAACATTACTCTCACAGAAAATAGCACCGTAACTCATCCTTTCATACCTGAAGAAAGCTTGCCGAACACATGAATTATCCCCACTGAACACATCACAGCCTTCCTGAGCTTAGGAACACTTGCCAGCACTTCAGCACGATGCTCGGGGCATTTTAAACAGTGATGTCACCAATAAAAAGCACAGGCATGTAGAGAGTGTGGTGGGACTGGAGAAAAAGACATTTGTTTACAGTATGAGAGCTGAAACAAGCCGGTAGAGCATTGCGTTGTCAGACCTCAGAGACTCAAATTTTTTGCCGCTCTTATCTATCTGCAAACAATGACAAAAGTAGCAAAAATATTGATTTGAGGATTAGAAATAACTCTTAGCACATAGGAGAATTCATAAATACAGATCTGTGGATAATGAGGATCGACCATATTAGCCAACCTGGGAACTTTCCTAGACTTAATGCTGATTATAGTAATAAATATGACATATATTCAAACCTATTAGTGTTTTACAAAGCCATATGAAAATCCAGGTGTACTGCACATAGTGTGCACAAGTGACTGTCCAGTGGGAACATGGGAAATGCTCCCCTCACTCTCCGAAATTCGTCAGGCTAAGCACTGGACAAACTGCTGATCACTACGGACCTAGCAGTAGTGACTACCAGCCTCTACCATCAAAGCATCTGAGTGACTCTGATTTAATCACCAGCTGCTCGTCTACCCGCAACGGGAGTCCCCACCGTCTCCAGAGAGCACTTCCTCAAAATCCTTCCCTTTGTCAATTCATGCCTTTAAAGTCTCATCCGAATGTAACTTCAAGTCAGACTTTACTGACTTTTTTCCACATTCTAACAAAGGTATCTCTGTTCTTCTTAGTATGTATATCATTATGATAAAATTCAAGATTAAAAAAGGCCCAGTTTTTTTCCTATTTACTAGACATGGCAACACCAAGTGTCTCCCATCATAAAAATGAAAACATAGGACCGACATAACGCTACTAATACAGAATCCTTGCAAAATAACAAGTATTATTTTATATCTCTAGAGAAGTGAAGACTGATTTATTGTTACCATATCAGACTGTACCAAACCATGCTGCCTCCTGAGGCAGAGAATGCTTAGGGCCATAGGACTGGTACCAGGTACCCTGGGAATATTTCAGGATCGCAGTATTTTTTTCAGAGCTGCAGGCAAAGTTCAAAATTCCCCAGCCTGACATTCTGCAGAATGAAAGAGATAAGCGTTCAAGATGTGCTTCCAAAGAAAGAACTATGTTTTAAAATTAAACTTACTGGAATAACACTGGTTAATAACATTACATAAATTTCAGGTGTACGATTTTACAATATCATATCTGTATGTTCACCGTCCAAAGTCTAGTCTCTTTCTGTCACAATATATTTGACCCCTTTAGTACGGAACCAGTTTTGATTGCCTGAACTCCCTCCCCCATCACAGCCATTCAGTTCTCGGCTCCACCTTCTTTCCTGTTAATATACCAAAATAGGAAGCACTGTGCTCTCAAGCTTCTGCTTTTTAAGTCTCAAAACTGTTCACTTTTTAAAAGTCTTTTTGACATCACAACAAAAAAAGCTTTTGAGCATTAAAGTTAAATTCACGATTTAAATTTAAAGATATGTTTGCCATTCTTTATTACTTTCCCACTTTTAACATTCCTTTCCTACACATATTCAAAGAAAAAATGTTGAGCTCCGATTTCAAGCCAATTTTGCTCCATGCCAGTATTCAGCAAAATTCTGTCTGGGCCAACCTATGTGTGCCTAGGGCCTTTCCTGCTCTTTTTGTTTCCTTGAGTCAATTCCTGTCAGGTGCAAGCACTCCAGAAATGCAAAATTATGACACAGGAACCCATCCTGAGTCATACCTGGAACCCATCTTCTCTTCTGAGTTCACAATTAAAAAACAAACAAAATCTAAAGTTACGTGTAAAGAGCAGATTTGGCTCAGCCTCAGCTGCCTATGTTCAGGGGCAACGGATGCCAGGAAACCTAGGAGAGCTACAAAGGTGTAGTTTACGTCCATCACAAGTCTTAAGTGACCATGCTTACATGAATATAAAACCGTACGTCAGTTGCTTTCCTACCCATCCTGAGTGTGCAATATGGAGACACACAACCTGGAAAGTAATCCGAAACATTATGGAGAGGCAGAGGAGGTCCATCACATTCGTGGTGAGGCAGTGGTGAATGATGAGGGCAGTTTCACACGAAGCGCAACAGGAAAAGCTATGGCTTCTTCTAACAGCTGGCGCCAGGCCTATTCACTCTCTTAGTTCCCCAGAGGAAGAATGCATGTAACCCATTGTTACACTCATTCCAGTCTACCAAGATAAAATACATTCTCTATGGGGTCTGGGAAGATGAGAGAATAAAAGTATAAAAGATCAGGAATGGTATAAAATCTAACCTGCAGTGACCAGCAGAAAAAGCAAACCTAGGAATGATCATCATGAAGATGGTAATTAAATAGAGACTGTAAACTCAGAATATGGTAGAGAAAACCCAGAGCTTGAAAAATGAGAGGAAGTTAAAGCAGTAATACTGAAAACAGTGTGAATGGGTCTTAGGTAAAATCTATCTGTGAGGCTTTCTTTATAAATATAGACTGAAGAGCTACATAAACTGGAGTCAGTTTTCCCAAAAATATGCTCTTGTTATTTGTTCTTATTAGTCTTCACATTTCAGACACGTTTTGTGTTTAGAAGGTACCAACTTTAAAGTAGGTGTGGATGTCTTTTTCATATTTTTTTTGGCCACATAATTTGGTGATTTATTCATCAAAGTTAAACGAAGCAGTAACTTATGAAGTCATAGGAATTCATTCAGTCAACTTGAAAAATTTTAAATATTCAACTGTAACACTCAGCTGTCCCTCCACCAAACGCCCAGGGCCCTTGTCCTACTGCCCTAAACATTATCATTTTCGAGGAGGCAGCATGATAGTGACTTTAAGTTAAAGGGTCTTCTCCAGGAGATAAAAAAGTCATTTTTTTTTTCGTAAAGATCCCTTTGCTAAATTTTTCTTTGAGTCGGTAGCACTCCTCAGAAACAAGGGTCCCACATCTGTCTTGTAATGACTTTTTAAAAATTTCATCAGCAAACATATTTTTTGAACAATTCCTTATTAGCTTGGAAATTTTCAGCAGTATATGCTTATTTTGAATCAATAAATATTCATTTTCCACTTTTTTCCCCCTGAAATTAAGGAGGGGTTCAGGGCCAAATAAACACTAAGACTATAGATAAGAAAGGAAAAGACAACGATTGTCTCAACTTGTTCTTTTGGATTCTGACTGCCTGGATTTAAATTCTAGCTCTGCCACTTACTGGCTGTGTGACCTTGAACTAGTTGCTTAAGCTCTCTGTGTTTCAGTAAGAATAATAATAGTTACTGCTACTGCCTCATGGGATTACTGTGAGAATTAGATGAACCGATTGAATAAGTAAAGCCCTTAAAATTGTTCCTGTCACATAGTAAATGCTATATGAAGGTTAGCCATTACTACTAATGTTATCGTTATTGTTATTATTTACATGACTATTTCATTCTAAACCCTTTATCATTTTATGCTGTAATTTTAAATCCATAATGATATCTTTAAATTTTATCATATCAAATTAAAATTAGCTTTACATACAAAATGAAATCAGGGTAAGTTTAAAATTCAGAAGAGTAAGAAAAGAAACTGATAGGATAGGGGTGAAATATGGATCCACCCTGGGAAACGCCATGCTCCCTGGGCTTGATGTAGTGGCAGCCTCGGCCTCACATCAGGGCCTCACCATCGACAGGATGGTTCCTCCCTAGATCACGTAGCAGGCAGGCAGCAGGATTAACAGGGCACGGTGCACATGCACAGCTGCGTCCACGGGTTCACCAGACAGCACTTAGAAAACCAGCCACTAGGTTCAACCCACAGAACAAATTTGTTCAGAACATCACCTCCCTTCTCTGCGATTGTGCTTTTTTCAGATCACTGCGCTAGTTCATGAAAGTCACTCTGGTTTCTCCTAGCTCTAAAATTCAGTGACTGTCAGTCACTGACTAGTGGTTACCAGAGGGTCGGGAAGAGCGGGGAGTGGGGAGGGAGGGTAAAAGGGGTCAAATACATGGTGAGAGAAAGAACTCTAACTATGGGAGATGAACACACAATGTAAATATATACATATATATATAAAATATATACACACACATATGTATATATATGTATGTAACATATATATGCATCTATGTGTGTGTGTATATATATATATGTCTTGTTAAATTGTTAAACAGCTGAAACTTAATGGGATTTTGTTTAACCAACGTACAGCTGAAACTTATTGGATTTTGTTAACCAACGTCACCATAAAAAATAAAATAAATTAATTAATAGATAGATAGATAGATAGACAGATAGATAGATAAAATTCAGTGACTCTGTGCAGATTTTGCATTCTGTCCTTTGTGTTCTCCAGCATGACCTAATCAGCTACCAAGTACTGGGATTTGTATCAGTGTTTGAAGAATGGCAAGTTGCAGTTAACTGAATTTATCTAATCCCTGTCTCCCCCAAAAAAACTCCTAAGGAAAATCAAACATCTCTGTTTCAGTTTTTGTTGAAAGATGTTTGAAAAGACATTGCTAAACTTTCGTATTAAATAAATGGAAGTACTGAAGACTGTTTAATATTTTTTAATAGCTTGAATTCCAAAAAAGCTTCCTTAGGGGTTTAAAAAAGCTATACAAGGTTAGCAATTTAGAGGAGGAATACATTATTTCCAATTTGGAGGGAACTAGGAAAAGCTCCTTTGGAGCACAGGTCCAAGAAGCACAGGGGATTTGAGTGGGTGGAGACTGGAGGGGGCAGGATAGGGGACCAAGGGCAAGAGATTGCAAGAAATGGAGTTTGAGGCAGAGAAAAGCCACAGACATTTTGGAAGCCATACACTCAGCAGTGTGTTGGACAGGACAGCTGGCCCACATTTTCTGCACCAACGCAAGCATGAAGGCAAGTATGAGTCTAGAAAGGTGGTACAGGGCCAGATCACAGATCACCAAGGGCTCACTCAACAAACTAAGGAGTTTGGATTTTACCCCATAAGCATCAGGGAATCACCAAGGTTCTTCAGCTCACAGAACCAAGATTGGGAAGAGTAGTGATGTAATCAGGGCAGTGGTTCAGAATAATAAAACTGGCAAAATATAAGTGCAGTGTAATGCTGAGTACTACTTGAAACATATTTGCCAATGACTTATCATACTCTATCAATTTAATCTCATTTTATGGATAAGAAACTGAGCAGAGGAATTAAATGAATTATGCAGATTAGTGTGATTCTCGAGTCTCATAATGACTGCCACAGGGAACCCCATATTCTTATAAAGCACAGAGCGCCCTGTGAGGTATGGAGCAAGCGCTCAACAAATGTTAGTTCTTCCCTCTATTGCTCTTCCCTGTTCTGAATTGGAAAAGAAAAATCCAGAAACTAAAAGGATGAAATGATACGGCAGCATATATCACTGAGACACTGTTAAAACTGTCACAAGCATTACTTTTTCGGGGTTAACTTGGGATGCAGTCTCTCATAAACTGCTGCCTATAAGCCATGGCTTCATTTTGAATAAGGAATGCTCCAGCTTTTAACAAAAATTAGCAATCCCAAGTCAGAAGACCATCATGTTCTACCAATGTGAGACCTTAACGAGATAATACATTTTGTAAATGTATCACACCAATAGAAATATTTGTAGAGCCTCGGAATTGCAGTGCTACATCCAAAATAAAAACTGAGCCACAGAAAGTATCACTGGGTGGGAGGTTTTGCTTGTTCTGATTTTAAAACAAGATTCTATTTTTGATTCAAATACCACGTGACAGGAGGGAAGCCTTAACGACTCCACATTAAATACTTAAGTTACAAACAGATGACTAAACTCCTCTAACGTCTCAAATTGTAAGTATTAATTTCCTTGATATTAACTTAATGAATTCAAAATATTATTATTATTATTATTATGGAAGGAAAAGTGTAAGAAAAAAATAGAGACAATGCAGACTACAGTCCTATTTTCCTACATTTGTTCAAAACACCATTGCTGCTTTCGAATTCTCAGTGGGGAATAGGGGTTAATAACTCACTTGACTAAAGGCAAAGGGCTTGATCTGCTGGCTTTCTGTGGCCACTTCCAGGTCTAAGAAGTCTAATTTAATTAGGTTTGCTAGACTGGGAGCTTTCCAAAGTCCTGACTCCCATCTTAATTGCCTTTAGGAACCTGGTGGCAAGCCTGGAGCTCTAGCTGAATAAATGATCATTAAAAGTTAATGCTGAAAGCTCCCTTTCCTATTTTTCAAGTGCATATGCAGAGCAATATTTCTTTTTATTGTGGCTTCAAATTTTATTAAAGTATCCATTCTATTATGCCTTTCCAAGAAGGGAGTCACAATGAAGTCATAATAATCCTACTGAAATCATTTTCATTCCAATAAATTAGATATTAATAAAGGTTTATTCTTATAACTGAAAAAAGGAACTAATTCATTATGAAAATGAATAACACACATACGTGGTTATCAGTGGCCTGTAAAATAAATATTTTCAAATGAAAGCTGTGTTTTTATATTCTAAAATTATTTCCAGCATTTGGCATGGAGCCACAGCAATTCAGTAACTTTGCCATTTATAGCAAAGTTTAGGCTAACTTACAGGGCACACACACACAAAAAGAATACTAACAACATATTAAGGCCACAGAGCCAATCAGAATGTGCAGGAAGGAAAAACTGTCTAACTATCTTTTGCTCTTCGAAAGCAAAAGAGAATCCACATATTTCTAGCGGTGTCACTGGCAGAGTATTTAGGAAAAAAGAAAAAACAAAAATGATGCCATAGGCAATAGAAAATTAAGTTCAGAGAAGACACACATCAGATCCTAAAAAACAGGACACCACTGATATGACACACCTACCTTCTTACCTCACCTGGGAGCACCTGAAGACGAGATGTGACTGAAAGTAGCCACACTAAGCATGAGAGGGCAAATCCATCCAGCATTTGCAAAGACATCCACCTACCAAGCAGACAATGAACTCATGGATCCAGAAAACTCCTTTCCCATCCAATTTATGAAGAAAGTTTGAAATGGGAATAAATCAACCCGTGGGAACATGGTGTTGGGCTTTAAGAAGTTCTGGAAAAAGTTAACATCATCCCTGTTGTCAGATCTCAAAGGCGGATGGCCAAGACAAAAAAAAAGTACACACGACAGTTGCACATTGTGTGAAAATGCTCTACTGGTGACACGCATTCACGGTGCAGTGGAAGCCCAAATGAGAAAACATGGCAGAGGCATGGTCGACTTTTCCTTTAGGTCTTTTAAAGTAAGAAAGAGACTAATCAGAAGCTTACAAGTATTACCTGCCAATGAAGTCAGTATTCTCCACTTTGCTCAGTATCACAGAGGCCTAGATTTTAAGGAAACTTGTTCTGAAAAGACAACATTCACTTTTTAAAAAATCTCCTCCACCCTAGCCCCTAAAAAAGATTAAAAGAAATAGTAACTTCCAAACATTCTGCCTAACTTCCAGTTTATAGGAAATACAGGGGCAAAAGAAAACTGAACAGCCCCAAGGGAAATGACCCATCAGACACAGTCTCTTGGGACGTTCTCCAAGGCAAGCTGCCTGGTCTCTTTAAATAGCCAATGTCGTAGGGGGAAAAAAATGTGAGAGAGTGGTTCTACAGTCTAGAAGAAAACTAAAAGAGAATTTAAAACCATAACATTATTGTAATGCATAAACAATGACTGGATCTTAGTTCAGGGAAAAAATAAATATCTTTAAAAGGCATTTTGTAGACTATTGGGGAAATGTAAATAGGGACTGAATATCAGATATCATGAAGACATTAAGTTTTGTATTTTGAAATGCTATTGTGGTTACGTAGGAAAATGTCCTCACTTTTAATTTGCTTATCCTAATTTACCTCAAATTGTTCAGCAAAATTACACATACATACACACACCCAATGTAATGCAGCATAATGTTAACAATGAATCTAGGTAGTAGGTATGTGGATATTCAACATACTATTATTTCAATTTCACTATGTTTGAAATTATTTATAATAAAAAGCTGGGTAAGGAGGGAAGAAATGTTGCTGATACTTGAAACATGTAAGGAAAAAGTAAATATATCTATAAGGAAAAGAGTGAACAAGGAAAGTTATGTATCATGTAACTGGCAGAGACATTTAATCAGACTAATAGGTAACGTATTTATCTCTGAAAGTCGCTACCACTTTCAGTATCTCAGATTTGTAGGAGTTGTCTACTATAATCTATCCCAGATTCACTGTGTAAATAAAAAACATTTTATGACTTCAGAAGGTAGCAAAACTGCATGGTTCTGGTTTTCAAGCTTTTGTGAACAGCATGTTGTAAATATAAATTATTCCAAGATAAGTAGTCTGGGACAGATTAAATAACTTGGCATTTACAATTAATTCATATACATATGACTGGATTTACCTAAATGGGAGAAATACAGCCTTAATTTTGCACATTCCTTTGATTTTCTTGTATTAAATTATATTTAAAGAAAATTTAATGCTAAAAATCATAGCCCTACTACCCCTTAATTATTCTTTAGTACTAAAAATAAAATTGAAAAACTAAGACTAATTTCAGGAATTGAGAGGAAGCAGAGAGATTATTAATTTCATATACTGTATATAATAATGTAAATGATGTTTTTCACTGTTTCTCATAGCTCTCTAATGTACATTAAGATTATAATTTCAAGTCTATATTATCACAGATGTTAATAATAAAGTAGATTTGTTTCTACTTTTCACCAACAAAATCAGTGTCATTTGATAAAATTCATCTCCCAAAGTTTGTTATAAAACAATAGCAATAAGCTACCCTGAAATTTGTCTCTAATTCCTAACTAATCATAACTTCCAAAGAAAGCACTTACTAAGACACCTATTCATAAATCAGGGACAATCTAATTTGACTGGAATCAGACTTCCTATCAGGCATCCACAATATGATCTGACACATTAGTTTTCTTCTGACCCTTCTTCTAAAATGTCCTTCATATACTATAAGGTTATCAGAAGTGTCCTGAAAGGGTGTCTAATCTGCCTTAATTCATCGATGCCAAAAATCAGTTCTCAAACCTCAACAGTGTTTCACTTTTCAGTATTAACAATCTCCATATTGCGTTTGCAATGCAACTAGTCAGGCCTTTGTTGAAAGCACAGGACATGTTTGAGAACAGTGTTTTCTTTCAATGGGTTTGCCATTCTAATGAACAAAAAGAAGTGTGGCACATAAATGGAGTCAAGAACAAAGATAGCACCAAAGACAATCCCTCCACTCACCTCTAGAATCGAGGCTAATGGAGACATGAAGCTTCATCTTCAGCCAGGAGAGTCCTTTGGGTACTGTTGTTAGAGCATTTACAACTCAAGCAACTTGGGTTGGCAAAGCAGGGTGTAGACTTGTAAGCCACTTCTGACATCTGTCATGAGCTATTTGATCCTCAGCAAAGCAAACACTTCAAGGGTCTGAGCTAGAAGCCAATGCTGAGGTCATCTAATGGCCAACTCTTCATTTTCCTGATAAAACTGAAACCCAGGGAGATTCACCATCTCCTCTGCTGAAGCTGGGACAAAATGAACCACATCTATGCAAAATGTATAACAATCCTTTTCGCCTGAGGAGATCCAATGCTAGGAAAAGCGGATCATGACAACAAAATATGTCAAGACCCTATCCTGACCCCCATCATTCGCTATATAATTCCTTAACCCGGGAAGACAATTCAATTAAACAGTTGGCCAAATCAAAAAATAAACTGGGGGGGGGGGGGGCGGAGATTAAGTTCTCACCCTTGTTGGGGCTGTTCTTAGCTGCCAACTGCAGGTGGTGGGCAGCCTCTGACCCTATGCGTGGCCCTTCTAAAGATCTTCCTGGACAATAGTTACAATGTTGAATTTAGCAAAAAGTGCCATCTCTGTGGTCATATCCATTGATATTTCTCCCTGTCTGTCATTATTTCTTCCCCTCTTTCACAATCATGTATTTTGTATCTCCTATAAGTTAAGCTATTTCTAGGTGCTAGACTGTTAATAAACATTTTATTCTGGTACTAGAACTTATGAAAAGAATTCATGATGTCTCTAAGGTTTAAAAACTCAAAATGAAAAGTAAAAATCAACTTGAAGGTGGAATTTTTCCCCAGTACTACAGTGATTTATGCCTGAGAACTGGAATACCACGATGTCAAGAAAACTCTAAAAATGGGCACCTGCAACGCACAGCAAATCTGAATGTATGGTTTAGATCTAAAAAGGGAAAAAAAGTTTACAAAGGCTTAAATCACAGTTTTTGTGGTTTGTTCCTTCAGCTGGAAAGGATTTCTTAGTACTGTAATTACATCTATCATACAAAATTCCTAGGAGAAAAAAATGACAATGTTTATTCTTATCCTCAGTAAATCCAGTTAAAACCAAAAAGAGATGTAACCTGAAGAATGAAAATTACTTAAGTGAACAATACATACGTCACTAAAGTGTATTCAGGAACAATAATTTCAGATCATACTCATGTCTATAAAACTTTCGCAAGTTACAGAAATGCTGAATGCAGAAATACAAGTGCCAACTGCTTTTAAAACATCTAACTTAACAAGAAGATACAAAATGTTTTGAAATGTGTCAGAAATTCTACCAACTTCTTCCTACTCGTTTCCTGACTAATCATTAAAGGAAAAGACATCTATTTGCTTTAAAAGCTGGAAATGTTTCCAGTTACCTA
Source organism: Eonycteris spelaea (assembly GCA_003508835.1). Lineage (NCBI taxonomy): Eukaryota > Metazoa > Chordata > Mammalia > Chiroptera > Pteropodidae > Eonycteris > Eonycteris spelaea. Next base: position 578,051 of record PUFA01000154.1, read on the forward strand.
TGAAAAATGCAGTTCTCTTATAGGACTATTTCTTCTCGATGTCACTATTACCCCATAAATTTCTCTGCTTTTCAACAGTCAAGCAAATTGAGAATTCTCTGCACTTTCATTGCTTAGTTGTATGGAAGCCATCTGAGGAAGGAACTTTTATAGCAGACCAAAATAGACTTCTCCATCAGTTCCCACAACAGACACACAAATCCCACCCATATTTTACATACAGCTTCATCTCAGGAAGATCTTTTTCCTAACAAGTGGTGCTTTATAAAACATTACTAAATAGATACCATGTGGGTTTTAACCATAAAATTGTCACCAGACTGAAACAGCCTTGTTAATATTAAGAAATAGAAAACTATTACATTCAGAGCACTTAAAAAATCAAAGGGACAAAGTCTTAAGGGACAAAAGCACACGGGAACACAGTTAAAAAGCCTAGAAAGGAAAAAACAGGGTGCAGGGACCCCCAGAGGCCCTCTGGTGCTAAGGGGCCGTGGCAAAGAGAGGGGTGGGCATCTCTGCAACATCAGCTACACAAGCTAGGCAACCCAGATAAGATGGGAAAACTGCTTGCCATACGATGCCAGGAATAACGTTTAACTTTTACGTCTGGAGCAGTACTTTTCCAACTTTAATGTGCACTAAAATAATCAGGAATCTTGCTAAAATACAGACCGATTCAGGAGATCTGGGGTGGGGCCTGCGGGTCTGCATTTCACCCAAGCTCCTAGGTGATGCCAAAGCCACTGGCCCATGGGCCATGCCCTGGGTATCGAGATCATAAATCATATGTGAGAAAATAGGATTAACACAGTATGTACTGAGAAGCAAAGAGGCCACGTGTGTGAAGAACTTTAGGTTCCCTGGAAGAAAGCTACTCTAACTAAAATTAGAACTACCCTGGTGGCAAATTGAACACACTATAATTTAAATGTCTGAATTATCCTTATATCTTAGAGTACAAGTCTCATTGCTTAGAACTTCTGTTATACATACCTTGAATAGAGTTATAAAGAGATTAATTTTTACTAAAAAATGCGATGTTTCTTCAACCTTATGGAGTCTTTCTGATAGTTAAAATATAGTTCTAATAAAAGGTGTATGTTTCCCCTGAATATTGGAAAATGATTACTATAATTTCTTTTTTCTTTTCAGGGCTAAACATCCAGTTACTCTAACCAATCTTTGAATAAGAAGGTTTTGATTTACTTCCCTATTTTACTTTCTCTATTCACATATATGTGGCGCTCTTCTGTTTACTATTAAAAGCTACAAAATAACAATGAATAAAAACATAATAACATTAGTTTGTATTTACTGAATGTTTACTGTTTGTCAAGCACTGCAGTTTTGGGTGGATTACCTCACTTAAATCTCCCAGCATTCCTGTTTATCCCCATTTTGCAGAACAGGAAAATAGGGCCCAGAAAGATTAAGAAACTTGCCCAAGGCCACACAGCTAGCAAAAGGCCAGGCCAGGATCTGTGTAAGATAAGGAAATTTCTAAGGTCACATCTTAACCCCTACCCACGTCGCTTCTAAAAATATACCTTGAAAATATTATGTGAAAAATAAGTTTTCTGACCTCATGGAGTTTAAAATCTAGGTGACAAAACAAAACAAAAGAGAAACCACTTCGTTGAAATGTTAACAAAAAATACACATCAATGATTATGGTCAAAAGTGAGTAGCAATCTAGTCGGATCAGATCGCATTGCTAATATTTACTCTATTAAACAAAAGAGAAATGTAAGGGGTGTAGTTACTCTTAATTGTCTCGAACCTAAAAACTAAACAGCCTGCCCAGAACTAAGCACTAATATTTACAAATGCAGCCAGGAATCTGCAGCCATTTTTGGAGCCAAACACTCGTGAAGTGCCACAGGAGGAGGACAAAGCTACACTATCTCATCCCCAACACAGACCTCTGATGCAGGATCCAGATCACCGAGTTAATCCAGTAAGGAAAATCGCATGGTACAGTGAGCCTCATTCTTTTTAATTCAGTATTCCCACTGGCTATATTTCTTTAGCACCCATAAAAGAACAGATAATTAGTGCTTTTGATATGGCTGATTGAAGATGGTCACAGCAATTTCGCCAGGACATTTAAAAAAATAAAGGAAGCTAAAACTGATTTGGTAGTTATAAAAATTAAACATTTAATGTGAAAATTTATAAACTTTTACAGGAAAAAGTTCTCAGTTTTATGACAGTAAGAGCAGTCCTTGGAGAACCTGTGGCAGAATTGAGAGCGCAGTATATAGACACTGGACGGTCTCTGGCTTTGATCAAGGTAGATCTATTGGGAACACATTTTTGAGAAATGTATTATGTTCCCAGCTCCATCCTTGGCTGAATGGAACTGTCATTTGTTTTCTTTTTGAAAGAGAAAGTCTTTATGGTGAAAGGTATTAGAAGGGCTGTCGTGGAGCCTTTATTCTTCAGCCCAATAACCTCTGGGAAGTGCGTGGTAACATTTACTGTCTAATTCCACTCAATAGCAACATGCTCATCCCCCATTAAGATATCCGAAGGAACTCAAAAGCCACCTCAGAGAGTCCCTCATTGCTCCCAGCTACTGGAAAGATGACATGACAAAAAAGATGAGAGCAACGGTTGTTTTCCCATTGGTGGAAAAGCGTGGTAACAAGGGTCCTTTGTATCTTAAAATGCACTCAGATTTTTATAATGGCCAGGGTTCCATGGAATGAGTAGCTTTTAGCTATACCGTCACTTTCTTCAAATAATTTTTTTAAAATTCTTTTGGGATTATATAAAGGAAGAGCAACAAATTATGGAAAAGAGGGGAAACAAAAAGAACAGGAGTACTGGACTAGAAAAGGTGGAATACTAATTCAGGGGCGGGGGTCTGGCATTGGTGGAATAATCGAAGGCCCAAGCCATCTCTAGTTATGATGTTCACCCACTTTCATCAGTAGAGCCTAATGGTTAAGAGCACAAACTAGAGACAAACTGCTGGGATTTAATCCCTGAAAAGCCACTTCGAAACTGAAAAATAATTTCCCTTTTGTGCTTCTGATTCTTCCTAATATGGGGATGAGAACCTCACCTTATAGAATTCTTGTGACTCATAGATAAAATGATAAATCTCATGTCCTTGGAACTATGCCTGCCACGTGGTACTTGTCCAACAGATGCTGGCGGGTCTTACTGGACCTCTCTCTGTCCCATAATTCCCCTCTCTAATGCCCTGCACCCCATTTCCTTTATTCCAACTCCCAGTTTCCTTTTTCTTGTTTTGCATTTTTGTCCCTGGCCTTCCCAGCTTAGCCTACTTTACCCCTTTTCCTAAGATGCTTCAAGTACAATCAACACCATATTCCATCTAATGCATAGAAGTTTGGGGTGGGGTGGGGGTGTGAGTAAGAGACAGGAAGCAAAACCTCTCCAGCTGCAGTTGGGGTTCACTGAGGCAATGAAATAAATAAGGAGACTGAAGGAGAGAACAAAACCCACTTGCAAAGTTCCAAATATTGGGAGGGAGTTGGCACGTGAAGCTACTTTCTCGTACAGCAGTGCCACATGGGCTGTGCTGGTAAAGCAGTCTCGAGCCTTACCCAGTGATGCCTCTATTAACAAAAGGATGAGTTCTAACTACACGCTTCAACATCTGAGGTGTCGTTAAAATACTACTACCATTAAAATAATAATAATTTTGATGATGATGATGATGACGACGACGACCACGACAAAGGCCTACAGTCAGCCTTTGTGCATAAAATTCCTTTGCTATAGCCTCATTAGAACTAGCCCTGCTCTGAAAACTTTAGAATGTTTACCAATTCTCCTTGTGCTCTGCTTCTTTTTTGGGAGAAAGGATTTTGTCCCCTAAAACTCTGTCCCTTCTAACATCACTATAATGTCTACTGCATGTCAGAAATGTCTCAAGGGCGATGGTAGGTTGTATCACTATGTCAGCACTAATTAACCCAGGAAAGGCAGGAAAGAAAGGGATTTCCCTTTTGGTCTCACAAACTAGTTCATCTTACATGCCCTGTCGCAATATATGAATTAAGAGGTGATTTACCAATCTCATAGATTTGTCCCATATAAAAAATGTCTTCAATTACAATGTCAGTGTCACTGGAACAGAAAGCAGTATGCACCAACCCTAAAAGCTGGCATAATAGGAAGGTACAGGTTCCTTTAGTTTCTGAGCTGTTTTGCTGTTGAGTAGGATGCAAACTGCAAATCATACTTTGAACAATTTCATATCCTCATTCCAATAACATAAGATTCCAGTAAGGAGGTAAGAAGAGAAGGACCCTATCAAAAAAAGTAAAATAACTGAAGGTCGTTTTTTATTCTTTTAGAACTTAGGATATAGTCAGGTTATAACTTGATTACAAGTGATAGAATTAGTTTTAAAACTCCTTCTTCATTGAAAATCATTCTGTAAAGCTTTGCCAGAGCTTGCTCACTTCCAAACAAGAATGTTTGACTTAAATGGGACTGACTTTTTAAGAGACAGTAGAAGTGGAGGTGGGCTGGGACTGTACCAAATGCTATAAAATGGCCTAGGACTGGGAACTCACGACAAATGTTCATGCCAAAATGCTCCAAGAGTGTCCCTTGCCCATCCCATGTGCCTGGGAAGTTTCAGTCCTTCATGAAGCCACTTTCTAGATCTGCCTTTCAGAGGTACAGACCAAGTCTTCTCAAACTACTCTGAAGCTCCACGAGGTCAACAGGGTTATAATGTTGCAGTTCCTAAGATCAGGTACCTCAGTGCTTAGACATTTGAAGTCAGATGATGAACAACTACACAGATGTTTCTGAAACCAGACTTGCATTTCTAATTGACAATTATTCGGATGTTCACATTGCTTACGTACACCAGGGATAAAGTTGGCAGCTGCCTTCTGATACATGTACAGAAAAATAAACTATGGAATGTATGAAGGTGGTAAAAGTGAAAAGACAATTTAGGAAAAAAACAAGATTATTTGCTGTGTTTGATTATTGAGATGTTATTACTTTTTTTATTGTTTACATCTTCGGATCCAGAGTGATATTCAATTCAACTGGAAAGGGGTTAATATAAGGAAAAAATAAATTTTTTCCCACCAGCTGCAACAGGAATATATATGGAAAAACTACTCCCAAGAAAGAAAAGAATCATAGGCAAAAAAACACAGAACATACCGGCCCATCTGATATTGGCATCTTGTTCCATGGAGTTCTAAGAAGCAAAATGGACTGTCCACTTTTCATAGTGATTAACATTTCTTCGACAAGTGGAAAAAATGAACGTTGATGATTGTTGACAATCAGAACTACAGCTGTATTCTGTGGGTTCGTATCAGGGTAGCAATCCAGTCTGTGAACTCTGCCCATAATTAGATGCTACAGTTGAGCATGTGACAACACTCCGGCTCGGCTGCATCAACCAGACCAGGGTTTCAAAAGAACAGTCCTTCGGCATATTTTGTTTTTATCCCAAGATCTACAGACAAACCTTTAGAAATACAGCCCTTTCCCTGCACACAGCAAGTTCCCCACCTGCACATAGAGAAAGACGTCCCACCTGATTCCTCATGAGAGATAGAACTTCTACCAACATGAGGTTTTCCCTGAAGAGGTGGGAGGCTTCAGTGTGGGCTCTACCAGTTAAAATGATCAATCAAAGGAAGAAAATGCCAACCCCTCATCCCCTGGGAGCTCCCCGGATTTTGCTTCCCTGTCCTTCCGGAAGGAGGCCAAACTTTGTGTTTCCAGCTGCCAGAATATTATCGGCATCTGACTGCATAATTCAGATGTTCCCAAATCCAACCTAGTGACTGCTGATTCTGCACCAGCCTGCAGAGAGCAGTCCCGAGCCATGTGAGTTTTCAAGGGAGTCCAAAGGACCACCACGTTAATTTTGGAGGGAATAAGAGAACTGGAAAACAGGGATAGGCCATCAGAAAGAAGAATAACATGGTACTTCTGGCTGAAATGCTGGCTCTTACCGTCCAAAAAGGCGCTCAGAATGTAGCCTATTGTTAATCAGATGGCAAAAGGCTCTTAGTGTTTGTACATTACCAGGCTCCCGCCTTCATATTTTCCTCTGAATTTTAATGAGATCCTCCAGGAGCTGCTATTAATGTGTCAGCCTTTTGCCTTCGTAATGCGCTAAAAGCAGCAATGTTTACACAAGGTGGCACCCATGCCTGGGAACTGTCAGGGAAGCAGGCCATTGTCTACATGGGAAACTTCTAAGGCTGGGCAGAGTGCTATTATGTCATAGAGGCTTTTATAATATGGGGGTGCCACGAAGCACACATCCTTTCTGTTCTTCCAAATTAAACACAGGCGGCCACAGTTCAATTTGATTTTTAAAGCCAACCGCAGCCAGATTTGAAATTAAGGCTTCCTTTCCACACCTAATGCATCTCACTGCCAAAGAATTCCAAGGGGATGCAGCATGTGCATGTGGTTATGAGGGATAAAATAAAAACTCACGCTAGGTTTTCATTTCAGCCTAAGGCAGAGACTACATCTCTGGAAATCAAAAGCAAAGCGAAAGGGTGCCCAGGAGCAGAACTGAAGAGAGATTCAGAGCCTAGAGGGTCGGGTAGAGCTCCTTGGAACCACCACCGAAAATCAGCCCAAGACATGATTTCTTCCTTCCCTTTCTTTGTGGCTGTTTCTTCCTCTTCCTCTTATGCCTTTGTAGTTGCCAGGAAACAGCTCATTAGTGATAAAGAACCTGCCCACGACTGCATTTTGCAATAAAGAACTCAATACCTTCTCTCCTTCTGCAATAAAGCTGGTTGCTGTGTTGTCATCTATCAGAATTCATTCATCTCATTCCTTTATTCTTTCAACATGACTAAGCATTCTCTAAGGCAGAATTTTCAGATGGCCCTCAAGATATCTGCCACTCTGGTCTACACCCTCTTGAATGTGAGTTGGACCCGTGAGTATGATGGGATTCCACTCCCATGATTATGTTACCTTATATGGTAAAGGGATTTTGCAAAAGTATTTAAGATTTCCAACAGGTTGACTTTGAGTTCATCAACAGGAAGATGCTCCTAAGCGGGCCTGACCTAATCAGGTACTGCCCTTAAAACAGGCACTGGGAACCCTCTTTAAAAAAAAAAAAAAAAAGCAAAGTCACCCTGAATTCTATGAATTTTAAGTGTCACCCAATAAATTTAATAATGTTAAAAATAAAAATTAAAAAACATTTTAATAAAGTAAGAAAGTCCCTGCCTGAGGATTTTTACCAGTAGGAATGAGACCACTCTGCCCTCTCCCTCCCAGACACACACACTCACAGCAGATGGATGCTACAAAGCAATGTCTCCTCCAACTTGGAAGGAGAATTGTGTGTGTACAGAGCGCATGAATGGAAAGACCCCTGAAGCCCGGTTCACCAGGCTACCGTAAGAGTTTATTTAGATAATCGTACACACAGGCTGTGGTTCTGTGAAGCTAAACCACACAAAAGGCAATCTTCATTCAGCGTGCAGAGCTGACTGAGCTTAAACTCCACACCTATAAAAGTACTAATTTGCAGCAGAGAACACAACCCTTCATGCTGATAATAATGATAGGGAGAAGCAGCAGCAAGAAGCTAGTCCTTCTAGCAGCAATCTCTGTTCCCACAGTGGAGTCATTCCCAAGGTAGGACAGGAAAGAAGAGTGTGCCTAATGAGGACTTCCGACTAATCAAAGAAGGTGGTTCTTGTCCATCAGGCATATTTTGTTCTGATTTTGTCAGTTACCTCACTATCCATTGGCCAAAAGAACATGTTGTTGTAACATTCACAAATGTACTTGTAAATATTTAATGTAAACCTCTTCCAAAGACTAAGACTAAGTAGGATCTTTATTACTGCGGCCAAAAAGAACTTTGCTGTCTGCATTTATCCAAACAGACAAAGAAAAGATAAAGAAAAACCAATAAATATCCCATATGACAAAATGAAAAAAAAAAAATTCCAAGCAACGAAAAGTAAGCAAGTGAGTGTTTCATAATCAGTTGTAAGTTACATGGGTTGACTTTTTAAAAATCTTCTAAGTCATTAAAGTTTGTTCAACTTCCTTTTTAAAACTTTAGAACAGGCACATAATGGTTTATAAGTCTGAAGAGAAGGAATAATTGAGAATGGAAATGCTTTAAAAAGCAAGAAAGGGAACTCGCAAACAATTATTTTAAGTCTTCAAATGGACAAAGGGAAAAAATGTGTCTTCTTTATCGGTCAATCATTCAACAAAGTCTGAAAATGCCGGTTGTTCCTGATCCAGCAATCCAAAATAGTCCCACCTGGTTCTTTCCCTGCATGTCACTTGTCACCATTTATCATCATGTATCGCAAGTTTCTCCTCCACTAGACTAACTGGCAGCTCCACGAAGGCAGGTACCACATTTTGTTCACCACTGTGTATGAAGCATCCAGCCTGGAGCCTAGTGCTCATTCACTCATCCATTCATTTATTCATCTATTCATCTACTGAGTTCAGATATTTATTAAGTTCCTACCATGGGCCAGACACCATCCTAGGAATAAAGGAGACTAGTTACAAGAAAAAAAGAAAAACAAGGTTTGTCTCAGCATTTGATGATGGAAGGAGAAGATGACAAGAAAGAAGCAAATAAATAAATAAGAAACAAACAATAATAGCTAATAATTATTGAATGTTGCTCATAGACCAGACACTGCTCTACATTCCTCGCATCTTCCGCTCCCAAACGCCCTCTGAAATAGATACTATTATCATATCTATTTACAGGTGAGGAAACTAGAGCACAGAAAGGTTACATAATGTGCCAGAGGTCACTAGGCCAAGAAGTAGAAGAGCAGGAACCCCACGTTGGCAATGAGGTTCCAAGCCACTCACTACACATAAGGAGATAAGTAGAGGGAAGAGATGAGCTCATTCGCAGTTCATATGTACTAGATAATAAATAATTGTTGGATGAATAAATAAATGTCACAGAGCTTAAAGTATTGTAGTGAGTCCCAGGAAAGCTCAAATAAGATGATAAACATATCTGGTCAGGGGACCACAGCCTCAAAGGAGCTGCAGCTGACCAGACAACCAGGGAAGACAGTCAAAAGTCCTCCCATCAACATGTAACAAGCTCCAGGCTAGGTGAGTACCGCTGAAGCCTTGAAAACAAAGAGAGTCCTCAAGTACTGCCTAGGATAGGGTGTACAAAGAGAACAAGGAGTACAGGGAGTGGCCTCACCCCTGTGCTGGAAGACCAAGGGAACAGAGTCGGTTCTATCAGTCAAGAGATATGTGTTCCCAGACTAGTGACAGAGACTGATGCAAGTCCCCAGCACAGACGGGGATTGGCAGCAATGGGAAGTTCTCACTTCTCCATAAAGAGCTCCCCTTTTGAGGATGCCATAGTTCAAAGAGTAACTACCAGTACTGTCATAGACACACACGCCTATATGAGCCAAGTGCCATGTACTTAGAATTTGTTATTTTAATCATCTAGCAACCCCATGAATCAAGTTCCATTACTTTCACTTTACAGATGAAAAATCAGCTCAGAGAGGTACATGAATTATCTCTAAACCACCCAACTAGTAAGTGATGAAGCTGGTATTTGGCCTTAATATTTTGGATTCCAAGCCTATTACCTAAACCAAGGGTCCCCAACCCCTGAGCTGTAGACCGGTACCAGTCCTTGGCCTGTTAGGAACGGGGGTCCGCACAGCAGGAGGTGAGCAGCAGGCAAGTGAGCAAAGCTTCATCTGTATTTGCAGCCACTCCCCAGCGCTAACATCACCCCTCCGCTCCACCTCAGATCATCAGGCATTAGATTCTCATAGGGAACCGGTCCTTGGTACCAAAATGATTAGGGCTACTGACCTAAACAGCTGTGATGGTTTTAAATCTCATGGATGGTCACAGCAAGAAAGGGATGAAAGCCAGGGACAAAAACATGCTGATTTGAACACGCTGGTGTTTTATTCTGGGAAAGTTCTCACAATGTCTACAATTCTAAGAAGCTCCATAGCCCTGGAGATGACACCTTGCACACTTTGAGAAAACGCAGTCACGCAGCTAACATTTCCCCAGTTACTGAGAGCACAAAGGGCCATGTCTGGAAGACAGTGGTCATCACTAGAGAGTCCACACTTGAGTATCTCTGGGACTCATGCTAACAACACACATCACTGCGAATACCACTGACAACTATTCTCTGGGCACACAGAACACTCAATACAAACACTCTGTGGATAAACATGAAAGTGGAGTACATATTCCTAGATCCAGGAACCTTACCTGATGCCGACCTGCCCTCTCACTGCATTGGGTTACTTGCACTAACATCTGAGATGCATAAGAGGCACTGGGCAGTTGGAGAATATGCGTTTTGATCAACAAAATCCTAACATATTGTAACACATTTTTATAACATAAAATAGTTCCTTTTTAAAAAAAAAAGGTTAATTACTCTGAAGGTGAGCTCTAGAGTGAATTTCAATGGTCTACAAATCCAGCAAGGAAAGAGCCTAGGGCAACCGGCCATTAGCGTTTAATTCTGCATCTGCGAAGGGCAGCAGAAATGGGGAAGTCAGCTGAATGGAGTATATTCACAACAGCGTAAATGCAAAATTTGAACAGGAATACTAACTCATCCTCTCCCATCTTCTAATTTTAGAAATTCCTGCTCTATTATAGTAAAATTCAGGAAGGTATAAAGTAAATCTCTCAAAAGATACAAAAAACTTTTTCCAATTGCCACGACATTCAAGAATCTATTCCACCTCATGTTTGTTCTTATATTGTCTCGTCCTGAAATCTAACATTCTTTATGGGTTCCACTCTTCCCTCCTGAAATATATTCCATATATGCTCCTACTTCTAACAGAATAGAAGGAATATTTTTTTTTCGGTCAACGTATAACTAATTAATAGTTTCACTAATACCCAGCGCTGTGGTAGGCCATGCAGGGAATGAGAAAAGAAATGTAGGGCTCCTTATGCACAGAGCAGAGTGTCTCTCGGGGCAGAATGACCTGGTTTAATTTTATGTATCCACTTATCCGCTCTGTGACCTTGAGTAAATAATTTAAACTAAGCCTTGTGTGTGTGTGTGTGTGTGTGTGTGTGTGTGTGTGTGTGTTTTGCAGACTGTGATATCTAACTCTTAGCAGTAGGGTAAGGATGATGTGATACAGTATATTAAACCATCTCTACTACATACCCGGTAAAGGCACACTAAATCTGTTTCCTTTCTTTGCCACTCTTTCTTGAAGAAGTTTGTAAGCAGTCAGTAAAAAGTAGGATGTTACCACTCAAGTGAAACTGGATTTAAATCCCAGTTTCTCTACTTAGTAGTTACGTGATCGTAGGCTTTTTTTTTGTCTCAGTCTCAATTTTAATCTGTCAAATAAGGAGAAAACATATACTTCCATGCTAAGATTGTTTGGGGGATTAAATGAGAGAGCCCATTTAAAGTAGGAAACACAATACCTGACTCAATAAATGAAGCTATTATTATATTTATTATTAATTAGAGAAAAGACATGAAAATTCAAGAGCAATTAAGGACCAACGAAATCACTTAAATCACCTGTTACAGTCTGAAAGCCTGAAGTTCATAAAAGATGGAGGTGATTGGGGGCGAGGTTGGCTGGGGTTTGGGACATCACTGAAAAGAGGCAGGAGTTGAGATTTTGGGATGACTGGACACCCAGAGTTTTATTCATTCATTCATTCATTCATTCATTCATTCATTCTGTTTTATTTGGCAAATGTAGAGAGGAAAGGAAAAGCATGATCAAAAGTGAAGTAGAGGCACTTAACCTGGAACATATGGGACATTACAGAAAAGGCAACCGGAGCCACAGAGGTCAGTGAGGACGGTGAAAGGAAAATCTGACGGGATAAGCAGGGTGGTCCAGACTCCAGGGGCCCATGAGATCCCGTCAGGCAGCTTGACCCTGGGTGGGCGGGCAGGAGAGAACTGCAGGAGGAGGCTGGGCCAGAGCGTGCTGCATCACAACTGTGAAGTAGGAAATTTGCAAACAATATGCACAGGGTCCTAGTGCTGCAGGATACCACCAGCGGTCCTGCCGTCCTGCAAAAGTGCTCCCTTTCTCTAGGAAGAGGCAGTTCCTCCTAACGACATTATGCGTGGAGGGAAATGTGAATGCTTTAGTCAGACAGCTGGGGTTTGAACTGGCTGCCCCACCTTCCATGTGAGAATTTGGGGCAGGCTGCTTAACCTCAGTTTCTACACTAAACGAAATTTAAGGTAAATGACGCTTACCTTATAGGCTGAGGGGAAGAATGAGATCATGTCTGCAAAATGTCTGATACCCAGTAGTTGTTCAACAAATGTTCTTAGGACTTAGACTTTGTTAGCTAACATCATTCCAGTGATCCTAGAAAACCTGGCACAGTATCAGTTTTTTTTCCTATCAGTAAAATAAAATGCCACTCATAAATAGAAGAATAGTTTATTAGTATGACTATATAGACAGTTAACAAGCTGTTTCAAAATAGAAAAAAATAAAGATCAAAGAATCTGTCCACTAAAATAGAAATACTGATCTTCTAATAGTAGGCATTGATTCAGCCATAAAGCCCCAATTATTCTGTGTTTTAAAAGAGCTTGTCAATCAGGGTTCCACAGCATGCAGAGAGCTACCAAGGCACTGGAAATGCTCTAGTTTTTAAATTGAATAATGACTACATAGGTCTATTTTTAGTCTACCTTACTAAGGTATAATTTATATACAACAAAATGCACTCATTTTAAGTATAGAGTCTTATGAGTTCTGACACACACCTGTGCACTCACCATTGCAATCACAACATAGAATGTTTCCATCATACCTTGTGCTTCCCCACACAATCACCTCCCCAGCCCCAGGCCCAGCTTCCTACCTACTTACTCTCTGTTCCTATGTCTATTTTACTATCATTATTTAAATCAGTATACATTTCGCATAGACTCTTTTTTATGTGTGCTATATTTCATAATTTAAAAATGAATGCTAGATTTTGCCCACTAAAATTAATGAACAATGCCAAAGACCTCCGCATGAGGGTTTCTTAGTGTGAAAATAAAAAAATTAAAAAAGAGAAACCAGTCAAGCACTAGCAGTCCTTCAAAGGACAGCAGTATGGGGGCAGGTGACAGAGATGACCAGGATAAGTTGTTCAATTCAGGACCTGATCTGGCACTAACTGGATGGGGGTATGGGAAAGTCACTTTACTTTTTTTCTATTTCTGTTGATTTTCTCTTTGCTACACATTTTCGAAGGATTTTATTAACAAAAGAATTTAATGCTTATCTACAATAATAGTAGAAGAAGAAAACAAAATGAAAAATTTCTTAAACTTGCTGAAGGATTATTAACCATGTTGTGTTCAGATAAACAAGTTGCTTCTTTAAGTCTAAAATGAGAAACCAAGTATGAACTGGAGATAGCTACTTTCAGACATTATGCTAAAATGAGTGACAAATTTTCCAACCCATGTACAACCAGTGGGCAGAAATGTCTCACTCATAGTAACTGCCACTCTCTTGATTTTCACCAATTATTTCTTTTTCTCTACATATTTTTTTTTACCATGCTTTAATTATAATTACACTTTTAATCATCTGCTGAACCCATCTTGCCCATAACCAGTCTTGGCTAAATCATGTCTTCTGAGTATCCTGAACCTGCTCCTTAGCAATTCAGAATTTTCTGGAAAAAGTCATGTAACATTGTTGACTGACACCACTATAAACGTCATTTCAGTTTATTCGTAACAGATGGTGTCTATGGTCCCATAGAAGTGAGAGACCATATAATGTGTCACCCAAATCGGGATGTGTTAAAAGGAAGGGCTATTGTTCATTAGGCCAATATAGCCAAGAGCTATAAATCAGACTGTCCTCAGCAAACCCAGATTTAAGATGCTGCTACTTATGAGTGTCTTATAAGAGAACCTCTGGGGATGTTCACATCCTCATGGTTCTCCTGAAAAATCAAAGAGTATCGCATAAAATTACGAAAAATGATGTGTCTAAAATCTGAAGTCTTTGATCCAAATGTGATGGGACTTATCCACGTCATGTGGTATTAAGAGATCATGAACAAAGCTGCCTGGCTACCAGAATAGAGAAGGAGTCTGAGACATTGGGACACACATTGAAACTGTGAAACCACTTTAAAAGGCACCATGCAGCCTGATTATGAAGGCACTTAGCTGGGTTATCCTGTCTTTGTCACTCACTCTCTAAGAGGCAGACATTAAGGACTCTATCAGGGTGCATTACTTCAGAATTCCCACTGTGCAAATTTGATATTGAGATGCCAAGTCTTCATTAACATATCGATTCCAAGGACTTTGCGGGTGGAGGTGGGAAGCTGCCAACTGAATTTCATGAAATACATCAGACTTAGGCACATTAGCACTCATAAAGTTATAGCATGGCACCCTTTAAAATAGTGCATAGACACAAGAAAGCATTAATTGCAAATATCTGAACAAACCACAGCTAAGCATTTATTACAAGGCTATAACTTGTAATAGTTATAGAATGATTGGTACAACTAAAATTAACTTTGAGTTATCTGGGCTTTCTAAAGACCAGAAAAAAAAAAACACATAATTGTCTTAAATTACATACAGAGATTATCATCCACACCTTCAAGGGAACTGCACAAAGAGAGATCTATTTGCCTTCAATTGCACAATGAGATTCCTTTGAATTACATCAATTTGCACACACAAAAAACTGGGGTTATTTAGCCATAAACCATGCAGACATTTTAGCGAAAATGGGCTGCCATGCTATTTATTTCATTTACAAAATTGTAAAAGCAATTACTTACTGTATTGAAGAATTTTCACTACAAAATCAAATGCATTTTTATAAATCAAATCAATGATAACTACTTAATAAAACAGCTTTTAGAATGTAAGCACTCGTACTACAAAGGCAATATTCTAGAAAGTAAACTACTTGGTCACTTACCCAAGGGCTATTCATTCATTTCTCAGTGGAGGGAATAAAGTCTAGTAAATCTTAAATAGCCTGTTCAATTAGGTTACACATCACTAAGTCTAAGAACATTTTATATCAAAAATAAAAACCCAAATATATAGTTGTATTTTTAAATAACAGACACCTTGGGGGAATTTTTTAAATTGCCGCTCGCTTTGAACCACAGTTCTTGGAAATTACAAACAGGATTAGGACTAAACTCCTATGCAACTCCTCTGGTCCATTCCTCTAGCTCTAAATATTCAGTGACACCATCATAGAGCAGGGCAGAGACTCAAGCACTTCCACAAGAGCTCTGATTCCAGTTTGGGCTCAGTCTTTTCTGGACCTACAAAGATACTCAGGTTGCCTAACTGATAAATTCCCTTCTTGGCAAGAACGCCGTCTGTCTTGCAAGGTAGTTTCGAGTACGGAGTGAGGAAACATTCTGAAGGACTCTGGACCCAGATGGTATCCCCCATCAGTTCCCCCATCAGTAACTTCAGGGGATACGGAACCTATCGCAAGGCTTTTAATGAATCAGCTTCTGATCGAAGTTCAGAATAAATGCTGGCTGCCAGGAAAACAATGAGAAAAGAACAGATACATTTCAATATATGTATTTATTCTTAAATCTTTGCCTCTCATAGACATTTTCTCACTTCTTATAGAAAAAATTAATAGCTATATATCTTCAGAGCAGTTGCCAAGAACATACAAAGATTCACAAATTGTTCTTTGCTAAGATCATAAAAAGGTGATTAGCTTACTTATTTTAATCTGGAAATGGCAGGACTCTTGCAGAGGACAGAACTGTACTCCAAGACCTCTTCTGAGTCCCCAGCCCCTCCTCCACACGGCCCTGATCCCAGGCCCAAAAGAAGCCTTGGTCCCCAGCAACCTTTTCCTGAATACATAGTTTTGCGCCAGAATATGGCTCCTTATTTTCCACTGGAAGAATCCTAATCTTGTTTTTCTCTATCATTCTTATTCTCCTTAGGATTGTTTTGTCCTGATAAAATCAAATCAGACCTAAGCATGCTGTTAAACTGGGGAATGAATGGAAACTGCATGAAAACTCAGATGTGGTCCTGGCTCAACCACTTCCGAGCAACAGAACCCAAGGAAAATCATTTCACCATCTAGTCTGGGTTTCCTCACATGTAATTTAGCTCAATATTTAGAGCTGGAATAATAAAAACCTCCTACACTACCATCCTCCAAAGACTGTCAAAAAAATATAAATAACACTTACACACATCGAAAATATGTATACTCAAGCTTTCTGGATAGTATTAATGTCACACTACTTCTAGGAATTTAGTCTTTTTGTGCCTTATAAGATTGAATCTCTTTTCTAAAGATAATAATGGCAAACATCTGTGCCAGGCATTGGCCTAAGCACTTTACACATACATTTATCCACTTATTCTTCACAATAATCCTATTATTATCCCTCATTTTATGATGAAGAACTAAAGCACGGGGAGGTTAAGTATTAGCCATGCCCTGGTAGAGCCCGGACTAAGATCTACCACAATCTGTGCCCTTTGCCACTGTGCTAATGATACACTTACAACCTCCAATAATTTATTTCCTGAAAAAATCTATGACACATAACGCCATGGGAATCTAGGAAAGCAAGTGACATCTATTGATCACTCACTCTGTTTGTTGATCGCAACCTGAATTCTGAACCTCCTTACTTCTTGAATCTTCACAACAACCCTGGGTGGGAGAGAGTATGACTTTTAACAAATTACAAATTTAAGTTCAGAGAGATTCATTCACTAACTTGCTTCAAGTTCTAAAATTAATAAATAGGAAAGATAACATATAAAAAAATAAAAATTAAGTAGGGAAGTATTTAAATTCCCACCCATCTCCCTCAGCAGGCCTCTACTGAGCCAGCTCTTCCTCTGCCTGGAGGCCTCATTGAGTCCCAGAGCTGACCCCACTGACTTATGCCAACACTTACTCTCCACACGAGTGGGATGGAATCCTCAATCTACTCGACGCACTGGCCAAGGGGCTTGGAGAGTGGAGAACTTTCTGACCTTGGGTCGGAATGGCAAAAGGGAGAGAATTATCCCCAAGAGGCAGGAGCTTCATTCACAGCCTGACCCCGAGATCTCCAGATTCAGAAGTTCATATGCATTTTGTCATTGTAACAAAAATGTTACAGAGTCCTACAGCATATACCCTGTGGGATTGGCTTTTTTGACTTAGCATAATTCCCTGGAGATTCTTCTAAATTGTTGTCTATATCAATCGTGCATTCCTTTATATTCCTGAGTAGTGTTTCATAGTATGAGGGTACCACAGTTTATTTAACCACTTACTGGTTGTAAGACCTCTGGGCTGTTTCTGGTTTCGGACCACTACAAATAAAGCTGCTATGAATATAGAAGAAAGAAAGAAGATGAGAGAGAGAGAGAGAGAGAGAGAGAGAGGAAGGAAGGAAGGAAGGAAGGAAGGAAGGAAGGAAGGAAGGAAGGAAGGAAGGAAGGGGAAGGAAGGAAGGAAGGAAGGAAGGAAGGAAAAGAAAAGGAAGGAAGGAAGGAAAAGAAAAGAAGAAAGAAACCATCAATTAACACAAAGGCTCATCTCTGCTAAGGTTAAAGAGAGGTCTGTGAGAGAACCAAACCACCACTTACCAGTTTATTTCCACAGGAAAATGCATTCCAAGTTATAAGAAAAACCTTGCTATGAAAGATTGTGGCGCACCTCCGGTGTGTGAGATGAGGGCTGCCCACAAACCTCTTAGTATTTGGAATCCAATTTACATGGGGCCCAGACATGTCCCCAAAACCACACGCAGTAAAATCCTGAACTAACACATTTAATCTGTAACCACTATTAGTTTTATATCTTATTTTCCCCAGCTTTGGACCAGATGTGATTAAAGGTTTCACAGTATTTTCTGTTCTTTCAGGCATCTTCCACATGGCCGGTCTGGGTGAGTTTGACCTGGGAACTCTGTGGAGGGCGGGAGATCTTCTGCCCATCCCAATGTTGCCTTCTAGCTCCATAGAAACTTCCTGTGGTGTGAGGCTATGAGACTGGCACTGGCTCAGGCGCCCAATGTCCTGCTGTGTGACCTTAGCCAAATGACTAAAGCTCTCTGGGTCTCAGTGTCCTCAGCTATTAAATAAAAGGGAGACATGAATGGATAGTTTCTAAATATCTAAACTCCCTCTTAAGACTACAATAGTCAAGAAAGGCATTTCAGAGGCAGAGGAATTTGAACCGGATACAGGAAGCTGAGTGGAACCTCAATAAAAGCTAGAAGAGTTTGGAGTTACTGAGCTCCAACCACAATTAAAACAAACAGCAAAAATTAAATGAGATACTACATATATTACATATTTAATACATATATTTACATATAAATCACTTGGAACAATACCTGGCACAGCGAAAGCACTTGATAACATTACCTTCTGTAATTATGATCATTGTCCTCACAACAACTCTACTAAGTACATAGTATTAGCATTTTACAGGTAAGGAAACTGATGCTCAGGGTTTATCCAGTTGGAGCAACACAGTTTATAATCGACAAAGACCTGGACACAGTGGACACAGGTCTTCGAGGTTCAAGAGACCTGATTTTTAACCTCTAAGAGATACTGATGGAAGAAGAGGAAAGAAAGTCCCTTTGGCTAAAGGTTGAAAGGCTTTACCTGCAAATGACATTTGTTAGAGAGAATACCACACAAGTAGAGTACTTTAAAATATATTATTTCCTTAATCCTTATGTAATTCTGAAAAAAAGTAGGACTATGTGTCTGTAATCATCCACATCTCATACATGATAGGTGCTCAAAAACTGTTTAATTCTATTTTATTGGCTAATTTCAATAAAATCCCTGCCATGTCCTTAGGAGTTCATTACAACTCACTTGACCTCTGGATATAACACTGGTTATCAAACACTTGCAAATGTTGGTGAGAAGCCACCTCACCTGTGTTTTAACTACTGCGAGAAAAAAAATGACTAGAGACCTGCCAAACAATAACCATGATGTTTTCTAAATTTATGAGAGATAGTAAGGAGGTAAGGGGACCCGGACAAGCCAGAGTCACCCATTTTTAAGTGTACAGGTGGCTCCTTCCCCATTTCACATGCATATGCTTAGTAGCATTTACTGAGCCCAAGTAGAAGCAGCACAAGTGCTGTGCTAGATCCTGGGGTTGGGATGGTGAACAAGAGAGGCCTGAAAGGGCAGCCCTGCACAGGCAGAGTCAGCCTGCCCAGGGCTGTGGGGAGGAGCCATAGCTGCCAGCCCCACCGGGGGTGAGTGTGTCCTGGGCCTGAATTGTGAACCCATAAATTCATGTGGAAACCCTAACTCCTAGTACCTCAGAAAATGACTGTATCTAGAGATCAGAACTTTAAAGTCATAATTAAGATTAAATGAGCTCCTATGGGTGGGACCTCATCCAATGTGACTGATGTTCTTTTATTTTATTTATTTATTTTTTATGGTGATACTGGTTCATGAAATCCAATGTTTCAGATGTATACTTTAACAATAAGGCATATATATATATATATATATATTTACACTGTGTGTTTACCTCCCATAGTTAGATTTCTTTCTGTCACCACATATTTGACCCATTTAACCCCGTCTGCCTCCCCTGATGTTCTTATAAGAAGAGGTATCTGGACCCACAAAGAGACACTAGGGACACAGGCACAGAGGAAAGGCCATACCAACACACAGGGAGAAGGCGGCCATCTACAAGCTAAAGGGAGATACCTCGGGAGAAACCGGCCCTGCTGACGCCTGGACTCTCAGCCTCCAGAAATGCGAGAAATAAATGTCTGTTGTTTAAGCCACCCAATCTGTGGTGCTGCATTATGGCAGCCCGAGCCAACTAATACAGTGGGTGATGTTGAGAACTAAAAAGATGTCATGTGAGAAAAAATAAGGTCACAGATCAACAAAGCGTGCATGGGTAGGGATGGTGACTTAACAGATCCAAGATGAGACTTACAGTGGGCGGTGAATAGGAAAGAGGAGACAGAATAATCCACTGGTTCATATCTAGCACTTTCTATGACAGGCATAGAGGGCATTAAAAACAACAACAACAACAACAACAACAACAACAACAACAACAAAAACCCTGCCTAGCCAGAATTCGCAGGCCAGTAAGGGAGGGAAGAGCTTAAACATGGGGAAAATACCAAAAGAGGAAGGCAATAATTAAAAAAAAAAAAAAAATAAAAAGAAGTCATAAGGAAATAACACAAAGATGCCTTAAGGCTGTGCATGATTCAGTGCTCACATCCATAAGGAGGGGCTGGCAGGGAGCCTGTGTGCTGTGAGTAGGCTTGGGACAAAATGAGAGAGGGTTAATTAGAATCTTACAAGTCAGGACCAAGGGAGAAGTGTGGGAAATGACCTGGAAAAGTAAAATGAAGGCAATCTAGAGGAAGGCCAAATCAGGCAGCCTGCGGACGATGCTATATTTGAACTTGTCGCTGTTGCCCGCAGAGATAAAGTGAGTCAAATCAGAGCTAAGCCAACGGAATCAGGTCAGACGTATTGATGCTGCTCCCTATGCTGTATGGCCTCAACATCAAAAGTATAAAATACTAGAGGAATACACTATGTAGCTAAACTCTGTGTCTTGCAATGTAGGATCAGCTATCAAAAGCAAGGCCACAAGAGAAGCCAGAGGATTAAAAAAGAAAAAAAAAAAACCAACTAAGATGGGACTTTTTTCTCACCATTTAGGGAGAACGGTAAAGAAGAAAGTCAAGACTCACTGAATTGGAGGGCTCCCGGCCCTGTTTCATCTCCAGAATCTTAGGGCCCCTTCGGCAGAGACTGAGGAAACACAGGACAAGGGTGAACAGCAAACATCAGGGAAGATTCCAAAACTGTATAGCCTGACCCTGGTAATTTAAAAATGTCTTGGAAGAGTTTCAGGGACCGTAAATTGAGCTGGCTCAGTGTCAACACCATATTAACAAAGGATCAGTAAATAAATTCTCAACAAGTAAAAACATATACATATTTCTGTTTTGCAAACCAAACACTGTTCTTTTCCAAAATTTTTTTTTTCTTTTTTTCCCCCACCTATATTCTGCATTTACGACCAGTTAAGGAGGGTGTGGCTGGGAAAAACCATGAACATATACAGATATCTGACTATAAGAGCGTTTCTCTTCTATTGCATTGCTCGAGTAAGCAAGGGAAGTCCAATATTCTCACCATTTGTCAACTTTCTGTTCATGTTAACAATCTCATTTTATTTTTGAGTTCCTTTGTGGGAACAGATGGCTTCTAAATGTATGATTACAGTATGTGGAAACAACACTACTGAATTCTTAAATTATGATGACGAAAACACAGGCGTGCTTCAAGTTTGCATCTGTATTGGTAGGTCTAGTTTTCCTAAACTAAGGCTTACTTAGATTCTGACCTTTCTTCTTTATTTCTTTACTTTTCTCGCCTTATTATTATTTTTTTGATTAAACAATTTACATCACACACCAAAAAGCCTATCTGAAATACCATAGCAACTGAAAATTCCGGTGCATAAAAACTTTCACACAACAAAAACATAACAATAACAGAAGCCTCTAGACTGCCTGAGTCATACATACATAAAAGCATCAGATACATATAGTTGGATTTTATGTCTTACATCCTTAAACCTTTTATGATAGATTACAGTTTTATAATTATAAATAAAAAGTGCAATTAGCACCAACTTACCTTAATTCCAACAACTAACACAATCACTGAAACAGTGTTCGCAAACGGTGATTTTGGTGGCATTACCAGGTCCGGGCACCGGCTAGTTTACCCTTATGTCTGTCTATGACAAAAATCAAATTTTCCAAAAAAAGAAACCAAATCTGGAAAGTAGCATCACTAGCGTTTTTTGTGAGGCATAGTTAAAAGCTCAAGTTATGTAACCTGACCGATGAACCCACTTAAGTAGAGTCAATAGCATTTCGCCATTTAAATTGCCAAATCTCTGGAAAAGCGTTCTGAATATAGCACCTGGGAGATGACTCTGGGGAGATATTAAAAGAAAGTAAATGCTGCCCACTCTAAACATAAAAAATCTTTATATCTGTATCTATATTGACAGATGATAGATAAATGATAGATACATAGGTACATAAATGATAGATAAATAGATGATAAGAAGGAGAGGAGACAAGTATATACACAAAAGAGAGAAACCACTCATGTTTAAATAAGCAATGAAGTTGAGTAAAAAGATAGAAAAAGTCTTTGTACACACGATAAGGAAAGCAAGAGCAAAAGGAAATTGACCTCTGAACTGATCAACATGAACATGGATTTCAAAAGGTATGTACCCTTTAAATGCTTTACCAAAGAACTGCTAAACTACAGCATGAAAAATTTAAATCTGCAACAAAACTCAAAAAAAATTTTAGTTAATTATTTAATTAAAGTTTAAAACAGTGAGGTGTGCCAAATTTTGCCCTAACAACATACACTCAACAAAAATCAAATAAAATGTTGCCGTGACTGACAGACTATCCAGCAGAATCATTTCAATGAAGGTCAAACCTTGGTCTGTCCTTTATAAACTGGCACAAACTAAAAATTCCCAGAGGTTTTGTGACCTATAATTGTATGCTATTATTCTAAAAACATGATTAGTGTGTTCCTGCCTTTTCAATAAAGAATAGCCTATAATGCAAGCAAGGAGAATAGCAGTTTGTCTGTAGAGACTATACATGAGCCACCATACGTATTGTCTTAGTTATCCTAAAAGCTTTGACTACTAGAATTCTTCTACACCTTAACAAGGAGGAAATTGATCAACAGAAGAAAAAAATAACAGGAAGAAAAGGGATATGACTAATCGTTTATGAATGGAGATCTATTTGTAATACATGTAATGAAAATAGGCATTTATATGGTAGTGACTACCACAATAAGTGATAGTTACAGCAATAACTAATAAATTTAATTCAATAACGGAAAAATAATTTGAAACTAGATATAACTATGAAAGAACATACATTTCAAAAGTGTCATTAACATTTGTAATGAAAACTGTTCACGGCCAAAATTATGGAATAGAACGAGTTTTTCCGAACAAATAGATTTCTTTATCAAGTCCCATGTGAATTCCAGTGACTGAAGAGTCTTAATATCCCAAGGATTCAGTTTCTATAGGATGAGAATGGGGCAAGGGAAGTCAGTCTTCAGTAGATAAACCTGCCCACAAATGTCAAGAAGATTCTTTGAATGCGTACAGACATGAGAGAGCTAGCTCAGACTAGGGCATTAGTCCTGTCACAGGCTAACAAATCCCAGGCCTCAGCCATCTCCAGAGCTCCCAAATAAAGGGCCAAAGAGCCCTGTGCTCTGTTACCCATTCTATAGTGATAGTTGGCTGGGAGGATATGACCGAGGCACAGGCTTAAATGCCCTCTCTTATTGTTTTATTCACAGATCTCAGACTGTTAGATTTTCGCTCCAGATTTTCGAACCATCTTTCCAATCACCAAATGTTCATAGGTACTTCTATCTAAAATGTGTAATTCCTACAAAATCTGACCCAAATCCACCTCTGCTATGAAAAGTCTTTCCTAGCCAGCTTAACTGAAACAGCCATTTCCTCTGACTCTTGCAGACAATGTCTATCTATACTATTTGGCACCTCACCTTGACCTGCCTGTGGGCTCCTCTGGCTTCCTGGAGCTGCTCGCTTCTTCTGCATTCCTGCCTGTCCTACCTATCGCACCCTGCACTGGCACATGCAGGACCTCAATGAATATTTTTATACCGCATTTGTATATTCCTGCCTAGGTAAGCTCTTCATTTCCTATGCTGTCTTTCCTGCTCCAGTCACCTCAAAGATTTGGCAAGGATATAGTCTCCCCTCTCCTTAATGAGAATAACTTTTAACAACTGTTCTGCACACCAAGTCCAATGGTTTCCTTTCCATTTTCCAGAACCTCCTGCAATTAGCCTAAGAGAGATACTTTCTTTTCTTACTCATTCTTTTCAATCTGTTTTATTTCAGATAAATTTTGAACTTCTTCATCCCCAAATGACCCACATATTAGTGCAATTTTTATCAGGCCTAATTTCATGCACAGTTTATATTTATTGCTAGTCACCATTTGCACTGTTGATGCAAGACACCTCAAGTCACCTTTAATACAAGGTAGCATGTATATTCCTATAACAAAGATATTATAACTATACCATAATTCTTCCTACTCATCCTGCAAAATCAATTTCTTCATTATCTCCCCATCCCCCTCCAACTAGAATGAAAACTCTATAAGCAGAGGTCACACAGCAGGGGGTGAGTGTCCGTGAGCCAGGTGAGCTAGTGAAGTTTCATCTGTATTTGCAGCCACTCCCCAGCACCAGCATCACAGCCTCAGCTCCACCTCAGATCATCAGGCATTAGATTCTCATAGGAGCAACCATCCACCATCCCTGGTGCCAAAAATGTTGGGACTACTGGGATACAGGGATTCTCTGTTGGTCATTGCTATGGTGCCAGGTGCCTATAACAGTGTCTGTCATTTAGTGATGCTTGGTGGGTATTTACGGAATGAGTGTGAGTTGAATGAATGCCCAGACAGCCTCTCAGATTCTGCTCCTCTCTAACCTTTCCCTGCTTAATAGGAATATGGTCAAGGATGTAAAACTGTCAGGGTTCAATCACTGGTTCACCATCTAAATCAGGATACAATTTTGAGCACATTATCTGGCTTCTCTTAAATGCAATCTCCCCAGCTGTAAATGAGGCTGTGAATAGGCTTCTAGAGGACTGAGAAGAATAATGCAGATAAAATACTCGTCACACAGCAGGGTACACACCAAGTACTAATTATGGCTCTTTTATTCACATTTCTCCAGTTCATCCAGTGTCACCTGTGCCACACTTTCTCCCTCTCCCCTGTGAAAAGACCAGACCCTGACAACAAAAACTATTTTAACTCAAAAATGAGTAAATAAAAAAAAAGAGTAAATCAATAGGTCCAAAGTGAGGGCCTGAGAGTTTTTTTCCTATGAAAAATGTTTTTGCATTTGAGTGACAGTTTAGGTATCTACTGAGTGGCCCTGGGTCTCCTTTTGCGTTTACATCTTCCATTCAGATAAGCTACATTGCCCAAGAGTGCAGTTCTATGTAGGTGGATGCCAGAACAGGTACTTTTACAAGGCATAAACCAAATGGCCTGTATTGTACAAATGAACAGTGAAGAAAATCTTTCTACGTCTCTCCCTATCTTTCAAAATTTATGAAAAAGTGCCCTTTACATCTTAGGTCTTTAAGCGTCTTCATGCGCCATTCTGATTTTAAGAGATATTCTGTAAATTATTAACCCAGGAGAAACCACTATCTTTATTGTCTGTTACTATTCATACTCTCCACTCTACTAGAACTCTAAATATAAAGGAAATGTCAACACTGCAAACTGGAGGTGTTTTAACTCTTGCAAATGTCTTTAGAAGAAAGGGCAGAATACGTGGATTTACATTCAAAGATATTTCACAGAAAAAAACTCTTTAATACATTCAGGTACTCAAATTTCATTTAAATAGCTGACTACATTAACTATTTTTACCTTTACTGAGCTGTCTTACAAAGTTTGGTGACATTCCCCCTCCATAGTGTAATATTGTTATGTTTTTTTGAGAATTAACATTAAGCCTGAGTTTGAACTCTTTAAAATTTTCTGAGCATGAAACACGTGCAAGTGAAGTTTATAATTAAAAACTTACAAAACTCACAACCTAAGCTCACCACAAGCAAGCAAGAGAGAATGGGAATATCTGTGAGCATTTACCTTACATGGCAAGTTCTTAAACGAAAGATACTGTCCCTGGTTTTAAAAGCACAGGTTTTCTCAAAGAAATGGCAACACAACAGACACATGTTCACCCAAGTTTGGAAATAAACAGCATAACTGATGTGGAATAACAACTTTCTAGCCCCTCTACTGAAGGTACAAACACATGTTATTACTGGTCATGCCAGCTCCATTTTCTGTAGACATATCCAATCCTTTCAGAGTTCACTGTACACTCTGTGGCAAAGGGGGAATAGAACAGTTTTTTTTTTTTAAGTCAATGTTTCTGGCAATCCTTGGAGTAACTTCCATTTGAGAAAATGTAACTAAGAGGTCCTATCAAGAGACTCTCCAGCTGTTTACAGCTCAACTCTGGAAATTCCCTTTTTTTTTTTTTTGGCCCACTCCTATCTCTAAATCCTAATTACAAAGTTTAATGACCCTGAAGGCCCTTTGGCTCCAAGAACTCAGAACTCTGTCTAAATATTCATTGGGACTCTCTATAAATGTTTATTGAATTAAAGGTGGAAGAAAAGGCACTGGAAACCTAGCTCCAAAAGCCAGCTAGCTACTTTCTCCTGAGACCGACCCCTCTCCTCCCGCAAGGGCAAACTGGGAGAGCTGGAACTGAGAGTCCATCCAGGACCCAGGGGGTCTGACACAAAGGCTCACGAAGTTTTGACAGCCAGGAGGTCTGAGCGGTGGTTCCAAAATGGGGCACCCACTGCCCTGGGAAACGCTGACGCGTGCCAAGATAGGAACCCTCTCCGAGGGAGCTGAACCGGGTTATAGAAAACCAAAATCAGTCTGCGGCAGGATCCCGAGGCCTGAATCGCGTTCCACCACCACCTTCCTTCCTGTTTAGAGATCCCGCTCCAGCAACGACAACTACCAAAGGGAAAGCTGTCGTCTCAGAAATATGTCAACACATGACATAACTTCAGAAAGCTGGCTGCTCATTGGCGCGAGTTGCAACTTGTCAGACTCATATAGGAAAACCGGCTCACTTTAATTACTTGTCTTTTAACATGCCATGCTGTCCCTGCGAGGGCCCTCGCAAAGGTCGGGTGACTGCGAACTAGGTAACCTCGTGGTAGGAACCGAACCGCGTGGGCGGTGGAACCAGGAAGCCGACCGCCGGAGGAGTGGCCGCGGATTCGGATTCGGATTCGGATTCGGATTCACAATAGCAGCGGCTCTTCCCTGGCAGCCGCGCGGTCGGCGCCACGCTGCCGGATCGCTCGGTGATGCCGCGGAGAGGGCCCCGCGGCACCGCGCGGATGCTCTCGGGTCGGCCCAGGGCGCGCCACCTTTGTCTGAGTTTCCCCCCCAGAATGGGCGACGCCCGGACGCAAAGAGGGCTCGCCCGGGTCGACGGCGCAGACGCGGCGCCCAGGTTCCCAGCCCCGCGCCGGGCCCAGGAAGCGGACGCGGCCGCCTCGACCCTCCCACGCCCGCGGCGCGCCCGCCAGTCCCAGCCCGCGGCCACTGCCCTGGCCACCGCCGCCTCAGGGTGGGACGCCGGACACCCGCACTCGCAGCCGGCTCCGCGGCGTACCCCGGCTCTCCCCGGGCTTCCCCGCCAGCCGGCCGCGAGGCGGGGGCCACCGTGCCCTGCGCTGGGCCTCTGCCTCGCCCACGCGGTCCCTTACTCGGGAGAGAACGGGTCGATGAGCACCCAGCGAGGCCACCTTTCACAGTGGCCCCCGCGTCGGGCAAGGCGCGGCAGCCAGCCACTCACACCCACCGCCTGCTCCTCGGCCTGCTCTCACCTGCCTGCACCGTGTCTGAAAGGTCGTGCCCTGGAGCCGCGGTCCTGGGAAATTCCTTCAATTTCCTGGCGCTCAGGTTCAACCCCCCGGAGTTGGCCGCTTCCTCCAGCGCGCGCTCCAGCCCCCGGTTCAAGGGCAGATTGAAGCCCCCAGTGCCGCCGCCACCGCCTCCCCCAGGCCCGCCGTTGGCTCCGGCTCCTCCGTGGTGCTGCGGCTGGTGGTGCTGCTGCTGTTGGTGGTGGTGGTGGTGGTGGTGGGGATGATGATGCGGGTGCAGAGTAGCCGCTGAGACAGTAGGCACGAAAGGTTGGGGTTCGCTTCCCAACGTCGCCATCTTCTCCCCCCGCCACACACACGCCGCCCCGCCGCCCGCGGCTTCTGCGGAGGGGTTACAGCTTTCCCCCAGGAGGGGGAGACGGCACCTCCGACCGAGTCCCTGCAGTGCTCCACCGAAAGATGCGAGAAGGGGAGGAGAGTGTGGCAGGCGTGCGGAATGATGGGCGGACAGGGAGGCGGCAGCGGCAGCTCAGTCTCGAAGGTTTCCTGTCCCTGGGAAGCTGAAGACTGCGGCGGCAGCGCGCATGTGTCTCCACCCGCCCCTCTGCCCTCCTCCCGCCGGCTCTCCCCTCCTCCGCCCGCTGTACTCTCCTCCTCCTTCCCCAAGCTGTCGGTCCATCTCCGAGCGTGCCTCCGCGGCCTACCCGGCTGGGCTTCGCTCCTTCTCTGTGCTCAGCCCCGCAATCGGGGTACGGGAGGGTGGATGGGGAGCGCTTGTGCGGGGGTTTTGTTCAATTACACTCCGAACTCCCCTGGCTCTCTTTTCGCTGCCCAAGGGTTTTCCGGACAAGGGGTTTTAGGCCGGGATCTGAGAAGCCGGCGACAAGGCACTAGATGGGATTTGAAATACAGTGAGATTACGGGGAGATGAGAGGTTACCGCAATTCTGCAAATTATTCTGGCTCTTTGACCTGGAGTTCGCCGCAGAGTCAGTTTTCCACTCTGGGTTCAAGCCAAGAGACAACCCCTCCCACCCACCCAAGTTTTGGGGCTTTCACAGTGAGCCAGGCACTGGTCTGGGTAGTCTACATTAATTATCTCATTAATCCAGAAACCCCATGAGAAGAAAAATTGTTTTCACCAGTCAACAGAGAAAGTTAAGAAACTCGTGTAAGAGCACTCAGGCAGTCAGAGGCGGAGCTGAGTTCGAGCTTGTTGCCCTCAGACTCTAGGGTTGTCCTCCTCCTATGTGCTCCCAGGCTGCTAGCTGACAGATGGGAGTAGAACAGAAGGTTTCCTGAGTGATGACAGAAAACTGCAGACCCAGAAAGGAAGGACTTTCGTAATGAGAGTAGTTTTTATGATGGACAAAACACATTGTCATATGAGGCAGAGGGGCTGCCTATGGCTGAGTCTCGGAATCGGGTAGTGCAGGAAGAGGTTAGAAAGCCAGTGATTCCAACAAACCAGTAACTCAGTCACGGGTTGAGCCCGTGCACAGTCACCTTAGTGGCCTTGAGCTGCTCCTTTTTCTTGTCCCCGTGGGGCAGGGAAACTGACATGTCTGCTTGCAAGCAAATTTATGTTGTGCTCAGATCAAGGCTGGCACACCAGATGCGACAGAACATCTGACACCGTCAGGACAGACCAGCTAGGACGATTGATCAAGTACCACTCCTTTCCAAGGTTTCGGCCACTTCTGTAGGGCCTTTAATTTTGCCTATACCCACAGCTTGATCGTCACTTGGCTAGGGAAATGAAAATGCAGGTCAAGTGAGAAAATAATACAACTCTTGGAGTAGGGGAAACGTCTGCTAAGCGGTAATTCGGAAAGGTGATGGTCAGGGCAGAAGGCTGGAACTTGTGACTTAGTGGACTCCGCGCTGAAGTATGGCATGATCTTAGTCATTTGCATTGTGTGCGTGCATGCATAGTTGCCCTTAATTCCGACAGGACTCTAGGCTGAATGAAACATGCTTATCTTCTCAAAGGAGACAAGCGCCACCTGCTGGTTTACTCCCCCCAAACCCCCTCTCACCAACCCCTTTTCCACTCAGCCTCCCAGACTTTTAAAAACCAAAAATGAAATTAATAATAATAAATGCAAGTTTACTTACAACACTTATAAAAACTAACCTAAATTCCACTTTCCTCACTAGTCTTTCCCCAAGAGTCAGGTGAGGAACAGAGAGACAAAAAAAAATTTCAGTGGAAAATTTTTACTAAAGCTAGGTGATAAGTAGTCTGTGT
Source organism: Eonycteris spelaea (assembly GCA_003508835.1). Taxonomy (NCBI): domain Eukaryota; kingdom Metazoa; phylum Chordata; class Mammalia; order Chiroptera; family Pteropodidae; genus Eonycteris; species Eonycteris spelaea. The sequence goes on from PUFA01000154.1 coordinate 607,864, forward strand.
GAGCAGTTTGTAGGGTATGGTGGAGGGCTTGTGGCAGACTGCAATAGTAGTTCGGACCATGAATTGTGGTGATGCATCATATAGAGTATAACCTTTGTTTAAAAGACCACTAATTCCTTTTCAGGGGAAATGATGGAATATGAGTGCAGGAGTTGCTTTTAACCAATGACCAGTCCTCATGTGAGGTCACCTAAACATTATAGCTTGCTTTACCATGTACGGATCACTAAAGTATAAAGTCCTTGAGAATGGGACCTATTTATCTTTACAACTATATCCTCAGATGCCAAAATATAGAAGAGAACTTTGTACATAACAAATACACAATGAATAATAGTAATTAAGCATTGCACAATAGCTCAAGTGTTTTACGGTTGTCATTTATCAATAGATCTTTTAATAAATGTCTGAATAAAAACATTTTTTCATTAAAATGGAGAGTACTTGACCCTTAAAACAGATCTCAATTATTTATGAATATTCAAGAAACTTGACAAGCCATTTTCTCTCGCTGTCTTACTTCTTCGCTCCTTTTTTTCAATAAGATGGACATCTCTGTCGTTGTTTAATACCATTTTTACTTCTTCTGAAAATAGTACTCTCTTCCTTTTCTACCCTCCTTGCTCTATAGTACAATCCTCTGGGAGCAGCCAAGTTACATTGACCCAGCTGGCTGTCCTGGTTAGTTCAGAAGTGTACTTCTGATCAAATGAAAGATCACTCAGAGGATCCTGGTTCTGTTCAGAACCTAGATTCTGTTTCTTACTCATATCTTTGGTTTCTGTGAGATATCCAGTACATTTATAATATGTTCTGCTGCATGCTTAAGTCAATTTTATTTGGTTTTCTGTCAATGCAACCAAGAGTTCGAAATAATATATGTAATTTATCATATTTTGATCTTTACTTCCCCTTGTTTTCCTATATAGCCTAATTTTTGGGTAGTCTAAAAATAATCGCATAAACTATTTGGATGATGACAGCAGATTTTTTTCATATTTTGTCGTTATACCTTCCAATCATTTCACAAAGTTAATAGAATTCAAATTATCGAGAAAATGGGGAAAATAGAAATATTCTCAGCTTAAAATATTGGCTATTAGGAGAAAAGTGATCAATTTCATCAACAAATGTAAAAATTTTAGAACCCATTTAAAAAAAATTTTTCTTAGAGAAGATAACAGATCATAGACTTTTCTACATTTAAAACCCAGCTCTTTTATTCTTGCTTGGAAAATGGTGCTGTAAACAAGCTTAAAAGAACCAAACTAATTAAGAATGGTAGGCAGATTTAGACATAGCTATTTAGCCCATACACCCGTCTCAGAAAATCCCTGAGAATTCTCTTTCTGTGAGAACTCAAAGCATTTGCTACGAAGTGGGCAGGCTCAACCATGTGTTTCCTTCATGGTCCTGACTGCCCTCCTCTAGCCACAGCTAAGTGGACAAAAGGTGTTAATATAAGACCAGTCATCCCAAGGCAGATGAGTTCACCCAGTGAACTCTCCTGAAAATGTAAGCAAAAACACACTGAGACCCTAGTCAAATAACAACAGGCATTTGACCCCAAAGGCAGGCAGAATCAGGGCTTATTCACATCAACTTCTCTGCTTTGATTTCCCTCTCCTAAAAAAAAGGAACAAAAATATTTCCTGATCAAGATGGCCCTTTTCTGGTTACTCCCTCTACATATTCTCAGCACTAAAATGTTCTCTGTACCATATCTATAAATATTTAACTGTAAATGATCAGGGTATGTTGTATTCATTAGCTTTCAAGTACACCGAGGGCAGAGCTCAGGCCTTTGTTTTTTTTAACCCACTACCTACAAGATTTAATAGCTAAAGCTGTCTGAGATATTATATTGTAAGGCAATGAATAACACCAATATAAATTTATCAGAAGATAATCAGTAATACTATCTTGGACATTTGAGGAAATTTTTCTAGCATTCCAAAACACTAATCTGAACCAGTTGGTTAGTGATGAAGTGACCCTGGAAAAATGAGAAAAATTAGGACAATGTCCCAAGTTTTTTGCAAAGCTGAATGAATTCAATTTCAAGAATTGTATGTAAATATGAATCTATACTTTCCTTTTTTTTTTTCAGTGGGAAAAAATAATAATAAAATAATGGTCATAATAATTCTAGTGTTGATTAATATCTTTATTTTAAAAGAAATAAAAAGTAGGCTATTAGAGTCAGTTTCCAAATTATTTCTTTCAGTGTTACTTATTTGTGAAATCAAAACTCCTAGGAACTACTTGCTTAGACACTTGGTTTTCTTAACATGGACACATAACTTCAGTTACCTGCCTTTAAGCACTTTTCAAGCTTTGATGACACCAATGCCTATGAGTCTTTGTGAAAGTGTATGGTTTGTTCATGTCTCCACAGCCCACCCTCTTTCTATTCTTTAGATATGCTCATTCTAGAATTTATCACAATTCTGAAAAGATGTTGCTGCCTTTGGATTTTGAACTATCTCATTGAGTTATTGTCCAGACCCAGCATTTTGCCCTCTCCATTCCAAACCCCCACTAACAAAATTCTCAACCCCTCATAAGGGCTCATTTTTACTTTTCATGAAGTGAAGTAGCAGCAGCTACTGCCATGTGGCCAAGCCCTGCCCTGCCTCATTCTCCCTGTTCTCTCCCAGACTAGTAGAACTCCAGCTCCTAGAACAGAGAGACTTTCTTTACATGCTCCTTTCCACTGCAACTCCCATTAAATCCAGAAACCACAACATCTGGGCCATCATGATAAGATTCTCAAAGAGGCTGCCTTCTAGAACCATTCTCTAAATTAGTGGTCCCCAACCTTTTTGGCACCAGGGACTGGTGCTCCTATGAGAATCTAATGCCTGATAATCTGAGGTGGCACTGAGGCAGTAATGCTAGCCCTGAGATGTGGCTATAAATAAAGATGAAATTTTGCTGGCTCATCGGCCATTCACCTCCTGCTGTGTGGCCCTGTTCCTAACAGGCTAGGAGTTGGGGACCCCTGCTCTAAATGAAACAGAGGAGCTGTCTGTGATGGAACAAATTATATATGCTTTCAGTCTTTGCTCTATTTTTATAAGTATACTTGGTTTCATGATGAAATGCTAACTTTGTGCATTTTATTCTTTTTAAAATTTATTTCTTTTAATTAGTTTCAAGTATACAGCACATTGGTTAGACATCTATATACTTCATAAAATTGCTCCTTCCCTCTCTGACCCTCCACCTAGCCAACGCATTAATGCTAACTGCATTCCCTGTGCCGTGCTCCCCATCCCCATGACCATCCATCAGCTACTAATTTGTACTTCTTTAATCCATTCTCCCAGCTCTTCAAACCCCTTCCCCTCTGTCCATCACCAAATTGTCCAACTATATTTGTGAGTCTGTTTTTAATTAGTTTGTTCTTTTTATTCCTTAGATTCCGCATATAAGTGAAATCATTTATCTTTCTCTGTCTGACTTAAATACCTTCTAGGTCCATAAAAGCAATACCTTTTTCCATCCACTTCTTTTTAGCCTCTGGGTATTTTTTAATCTGAAATGAGTCTTTTGTATTTTTTCTTTTTAAAGTCCCTCCAACATTTCCTATAATACTGGCTTGGTGGTGATAAATTCCTGTTTTTTGTCTGGGAAGCTCTTTCTGTCCTTCAACTCTAAGTGATAGCTTTGCTGGATAAAGTATCCTTGGTTATAGATCCTGGGTCTTCATCGTGTCAAATATATTTTACCAAGCCCTTCTGTCCTCCATAGTTTCTTTTAAGAAATCAGCTGCCAGTCTTAATAATTATCAATAATTATCTATTTTTCTCTTGCTGCTTTTAATATTTTTTCTTTGTATTTAAACTTTGGCATTTTAATTATGATGTGTCTTGGTGTGGGCCTCTTTGGATCCCTGGTTTTTGGAATTCTCTGAGCTTCCTGGGGTTTTATTCTATTTCCTTCACCAGGTTAGGGAAGTTTTCCATCATTATTTCTTCAAACAGCTGTTCAACATCTTGATTTTCTTCAGTTACACCTATTGGACAGATATTTAGACCCTTAATAGTGCCCTATAGCTCCTTAAATTATTTTTATAGTCTTGGCATCTTATCTCTTGCATTCACTTGCCCATCCTTGGCTTTCTCATCCTCTATAGGGCATTTGATCCTTTTCTTTATTCACTTTGTTTATTCCTTTGTTTATTCCATTTAACATATTCTCATCTCAGATAATGTTCTTCATTTCTGACTGGTTCCCTTTTATAATTTTCATTTCCATTTTTATGTTTTTTTACCTCTTTGTTGAAGTTCTCTACACTTTCCAAAAGTTCATTGAGCATCTTTTAACCAGTGTTTTGAACTCTGTTCTGTTAGATTACTTGACTCCATTATATCTGGATCTCTGTTCTCTTCTCTCATATGGCTTCTTCCTTTTGTCTTCCCATTTTGGCTGTCTTCCCATGTCTCTTTCTTTGTACTAAGCAAAGCTCCTAAGTCCCCAGTCTTATTAGTATGGATTTTTGAAGTATGTGTCTGTCCAGTGGCACAGTCCTAAGAGGGTTTGGCTGCAAGCCAAATTGAGCCCAAGCCTCTGTCCCTCCAAGGCTACCTGTTAAGATTCGGCAAACAATCCACAGATGTTGTGTTTATAGTTTTCTCAAAAGGCCACACCAGAAAATAAGGCCAACCACCTCCACTGTGAGTCTAGGCTCTGCTCAACAAGGAGCACCTGACTCGCTAAGGCTATACCTGATGTGGTTTGGGTCAGGCCGTGAGTTGGGGGAGGCTGGGTTTCAAGGAATCCTCTGGGCAGAGTCACCTCTGTTATCCAGTTTGATGATGTTATAGCTATGGCCGCACAGTTTTGGGTGCACTAGTAGGGGAGAGGGCTCAACAGGGAACAATGGATACTGCTGGCACGTCTGTACAGAGTAAGTCTTGCCTTGGCCCTCACTCTAACAATGTCTCCCTGTAAGTCCCTGGTGCTTTTGTGTGCAGCCGAAATGAGCACTGGTGCTCAGAACGAGCAAGTCTGTCACCACTAAAGTCCACTCATGGACGTGGCCCCTTTAAGAGGCTTCTGCCGCTGCCAGGGCCTTCCTCTCACTGAGCTGCTTAAGACCAGGCAGCCCATGTCCTCACCCCGTCCTACCTTCTGCCATTGCAGGGTAATTTCTTGTATTTCTCCCTATTTGTATGCTTATTCATCTAAATCCCAGTGATTTTTCCTTGCTGATGCTCCTTGTTTCCATCAGAACTTTAATTTGGTCGCCAGAGGGATGGATAGAGCCTCTATCATCTACCATGTTTTATGATCTCCTGATTTTTATTATTTTTTAAAAAGTTAAAATATATATGTATATATGGCAGTATTATATGTATAAGTATATAATTATAATATATCCATAAATATATATATATATATATATGATATGATATGATAACCAATTGTGTAGCAGAAAGACAGTATTCTGACCTAGAACTCATGAGAGATAACAGCATTTTGAAAGAATCTATGAGGAAAATATAGCTTGGACCACTCAGAGTGAGGAAAAAAAGCTTATTGTAACAAAAAAATTTCTTTGGCTTAAATAAGTTCTAAGAAAAAATGTTGGTGAGCAATCGCTGACCCTCTGGTTTCTTTCAGAAGTTTCTTAAGAAGCTACCAGAGGAAAAGTCCCTGGAAAATAACCAAAAGGTGCTAGCTGACAGGACTTTAAAAATACACAGATATGTGTATTTTTAAGTAACTGGCTTTTAAAACATGTGAATGTAAATATTAGCTATAGATAATATTAGATAATAGCTATACTATAATTGAGTTCTTAAATATTTCACCTATTCATTTTACTGTTATTAGTGTATAATATAATACATATTGTTACTGGCTTATAATATAACAAATACATGAAATATTTAGGGGAAACAATTATTTCTTTATAAATAAATTTTGTGTTTTCTGAGCCTTAGTTCTTTAGGTTGTTAATAAGCATTGTGCACAAAGGATTTCATTGTCAAATAAGTTTGGGGTAATAAAAAACTTTAGAAGTTATTTTTCTGAGACCTCACAGAATCTTTGATATGGTAATGTGCCTTGTAAATATGCAAGACGAAGAGATGGTTCACATCCAGCTCTTCTCATATGTATTTAATTAATAAGTCTCTTTTGAAAGACTGTTATCCTTGAACATATATTGAGAAACTCTAGACTGGGGTAATCTCTTTCACTGATATTATTTATAATATATCACAGCTTAGCAGAACAAAATTTACCACCAAATTAATATTTAAAATGATGCCAAGTATTACTAATATTAGACTCTCTTCAGCAAATACCATTCCAGGCCTATTGTTCATGAGATGGATTTTTAAAGAATAAAAAAAATCTTCCTATTTGTATATCTGATACTTTGCACCTAACTAAAACGGTAATTTATTCATTCCCCAAAGGCAATTTTGTAGATTCTTGATGTCGTTACAAGGATATTTTCCAAACCCAAGTCTGTCATTACTGCCTAGTCAGAGGAAGAACTAGAGAATAGTTCCCAGAGTGATTTTTCTCTCCGGATATGTTAGGAAATGCACTCTGACTACAATTACAGTAAGCTTTCTACCCTCGGCTGCTATCACTACTCATGCACACAGGGTTTAGATGTGGAGAACTTCAAGTCATTTCTCAAACCATTCCATTGCATACTGTGAAGTGGGGTCGTATTTACATTTAAGAATAAGGCTGGACCATGAAGCAGTGGTCCAGAGGCAAAGGAACATCTCAGAAAGAAAAGTCATCTCATTCTTATCTCCTGGCAAACTAGGTCAAAGGTGCACAACCCACCATGGCTTAGAAGCAAAACCAAACAGAATTTTCTTAAATTTCTGGTTGGTGCAGAAAGAGCAAAGTCAGAATTAGTGGACTGGGACTAGAGACTGACCAGGAAGTAAGTTCACCCCAATGAGGGTGAACAGTGCTGGAATCCCTCACAATAACCACAGGGAAGGGTGTTTGCAGGTCTACCACAGCCACTGGAAGCCCCAGATAATCTAGTAAGAGCAAAAATATTCTCAGGCTCATGAAGGTTGAAACAAACTGCAAATGGGTAATAGGGAGTATGTAGAACCCACTTCTGGGAGAAATGTCCAGTAGTAAACAGGATCCCAGCCCAGCTGGCTGGGATTCAACATAGGGCCTCAGGCTCAGTTGTGAGCTGCAGTTCAGTCAAGAAGCACTATATGACACAGAATACATCCACATGGATGTATAAGAAACTGCTAATAGTGATTGCTATAGGAAAGAAAACTGGAAGAATGGGATGGGAGAAAGACTTATCTTTCTCCAGATACTTTATTATTCAGTATAAATGTTTCGCAAGTGCATCAATAACTCTTTTTTAAGTGATTAATTAATTACACTTTTAAATACCAATGGAGATGATTGAGCATGGATCAGAAGTCACTGCGGAACTGTTGTGAGTCCTAAAGAAGTAACATAATACTATGAGGGTGAGTTGGAAGTGAAGAAGCAAGCCAGAACATTGCTACAGTGATAAGGGGTGAGGTAAGGAGGGCTTGGATTACAAGGCACAGGGCATGCAAAAGAATGGATGAATGAAAAATATTTGGAAGGAAGAAACAACAGAGCTTCAGTATTCAACAAAAGTTTGTTGAGCTGCTTCCAAGTCAGAGGCACTGTTGGGTACTAGTGCTGTCTCTGCCCTGTAGTCCTATCGAATACCAGAGAGAAAGAAAAGGGGAACACGGAAAGCTCTGTCTTTGAGAGCACAGTTCCAGGACAGTTTATGATCATCCAGATTGCAGAGGCAAGAGGAAGGCAAAGGATTTGGAGGTTATGGGGAAGGAAAAAGATTAAAAGGCAACAAAAAAGGCAAATAGAGCAGAGAAAAACTGGCTTAATGTTTAAGATAAGGAAGATATGAGAAGATTTGAAAGAAGAAAAGGTCTGTAAGAAAGATTGGTGTGCCCAGGAAGAAGGGGGTGAGGGCAGAGTGGACAATTGCAGGTATGACGGCCAGTAAAGGGGGGAGATGAGAAGCATGGAATCCAGGATAGATGGGAAGACTCAGATGCCACCTCTGAGCCTGAAGTAGAAAAGTCAGGAGACCAAAGTAAGAACATTAACGTGCCAAAGTGGTGATGCAGACACCTTTAAGATTGTATGCTGAAGGATGAAGAATCTAAATATAGACCAACTTCTAAGAGCAGAACTGGAGGTTGGAGGTGAGAAGGGAGACTTATGAACAATATTTTCAAATAAAAAATACCAGAGAGCATGCACCCCATTGTAATCAGAAATATTCAATCTTTGGCTTTCAGCCCAAACTGTCACATTAACCTATCACCGAAATCTTGATTCTGCCCACAAGCGATTTTTTCCTCCACATGTTTCTATTTGCTTATAATCCTTCTATGGATTGCAAAATTCAACATATCTAAAAACATATAGCTTGGTGTTTAAGAAAGGAAAATAAACTGGCTCTTAATGAAAGATCCGTTCTTTCCCAATACCTCTCTGCAGACGGGGTCACAACACGGAGTTTCCACACCGCTTGTTCTGTCATCACCTAAGGAGGCTTCAGGAATCTTGTCCAACTCCCTTTTTTCTACAGATCGGGAAACTGAAATAAGTGCATGAAGATGAGTTAGCCAATGTTATTCATCTGGCTAGTGCAGAATGAGGACTAGAATTCAGGTCTCTATTTCTATCTGTTGTGTTCTCCTTGTCCTTTATGTGTTATGTGAACAGAAGTCACTGGCTATGCAACTACCTGCATGTTTGGACATCTGTTCCTGTCTATCCATCAGTGTGGTTCATTTGCTTTCTGCCTGGTATGACATTATTAAAGGGTGCTGGCTTACAGGGCTGACACAGAGTAAGAGCTGTGGTAGGAGCTGATCCAAGGGATTTGAGATGGTCTAGCTACTTGTCTCTAGGGCGGGACAGACAGCATGCCCTGTGCCAGCTGAGGGGTGATGTAAACACCCAAAGGCCAGGCAAAATCCAAGGCCATGATTTATTTGGGAACCCTTCTTCCATATTGGAAAAGCTGAGTTCCTTTGGCCTCCACACCAGTGGTTACAAAATATATGGGATGTTACAGATTTGAGGTTCTTTGACAAGAGATACACACTCTTCCCAGAAAAATGAATATTAAGTCCTAAACACACTGATCTGTATTTAATTTCAAATATATTAGAGACTCTCTGAGCCTTTGAGGGTTGGTCAAACCTCATCTAATTAACTCTGACCCTGAACAAACCCTCCCTATTGAAAAAAAAAATCTCGATAGAAGTAGTTCGTTCCATAAGACTATCTCAGAAAATATTTTACTTTTTATGTACAGCAAGGTTTTCTTCTCCGGAACCTGTGATACTTCCATTGGGTACAGAGGAAATTATGTGGCATTGGAACTGTTTTCCATCACATAAATAGAGGTGGAGGGTAGCCGAGGTGATGCTGTTGATGAAGATTCCTCCCTGCTGGCCACAGGCCCTGGTATTTAACACTTTAAACTCCACAGCCACACACTAGCTTTGATCCCTACCCAGCTTATCCTAATTGCCTCCCACAGTCCAGGTTAGATTATTCATTTGTTCTCAAACCCTTTCCAGCATTTCTGCCATGTGGCTAATGATAGGGCACCATATGTTAGCAGCAGGATATGGACACCCACATATGGGTTGGGGCACAGACCTACCTTCATGAACAGCATGGCTTCCAGTGTGACGCCCACTCCCCAGTGGCACAAGTCATCTCTTTTGCATGAGTCCGCACTTAGGACACAAATGACTGAAGTTCCTCCCACTGTGGGCTGAGTTTGCAGAAAATGACATACATGTATTTGAGTTACCTTTAAGTCATCCCTCACCTTTCATTTACCTAGCAACTTAGAGCAGCTTGAGTTGTTTCACATATAGTTACAAATATTATTTAACTAAACTCCTGCAGCATTAAAAATCAGAATGCAAGGACTTTACAATATATGAAACAGATTTTTCACCCAACACCACTCCCAAGGGGTTCCAGATTACTCGGGTCCTTCAGTGAATTGTAACTGAGAAGAAAGGCACTTTCCAAACCTGATGTTAGAAACAAAAAAACAAACAATACTAGCTATCTGTAATAGAAGCAGGTACTTTCGGTCTTACACTTCATTTTTAAGAAAAGGGAAAAAAAAAAAAAAAAAAAAAAAAAAAAAAAAAAAAAAACTCTGTATTAATTGAGGTGTGAGAATGTGGAGACCTAAAGGTGCAGATTCCCCAGACAATTGATGGTAATGATCAGAATCACACATTTTCCCATTTTCTTTGCTATTGATTAGGTTATACTGCTCTCCACTGGCTGTACCTAATTTTATGTCCTTCTTTCTGTACACAGAACTTTTGGGTCCAGAAGGCTGCATTAGGCAATATCTGTTTTTGCTTTATTGTACTTAAAAGCCCAAGAGATCATCTAAGTTTAAACTTTTCTAAAAATGAGTCCAGGCTCTTATTCATTTTTGCCCTTAAACTTCTTTTTTAACTTAATGATTTGAATGCGAAAGAGAGAAACTCAGGTCTCTTAATAATTGACTGTTTTCTTAGTCATTAACTATAGAATTAAACAGGAAAACAAATATATGTTAAGCATCTATCAGCTAACTTTGCCTAACTTCAGCAAGCTAAGAGAAAAACTTAAAGGGCTTTCATGAATGGAAGGAAATGGAATGTGGGCAGTCACATAATCTACTAGAGTTAGTGAGAACAACAGTGAAAATATAATATTAACTTAAAATTTACTCTTGCAAGTTGTAATTTAAATGCTAACTTTTGGCCATTAACCTTGCCTTTCATTTTTCCTTCAAATGAATAGAACAATAGACTTTCATAAACTACATGATTTTGTAAGATCCGAGATGTTCAAGAAATAACGTGTGCTATAATTATTTCATAATTACTGTGCTAATTTGATTTCTTGAAGGCCACAGTCATTGAAATACTGTATGTCACAGAAAGAGAATTGAACTAAAAATGAGGGTACAACCCCATATCTTATCAAGGCTGCCAGTCAACTGTGTTTTTGTGGCTAAGTCATTTAATTTTCCTGGAACTCAGTTTCCACAACAGTCAAATGAAGAGGTTGGATAGTTTATGCCTAAGATCTTTCCCTGAAATTTCATGACTCTCAAAGTGATAATTTAATCAATAATTCGAATTTTCTGTTCTACCAAAAATATGTTAACAGAACTTTCACCCAGGGAAAGGTATATTTCTAAAGTTGCCCTGCCTAGTCAGAGGAGAATATAGCTATTAATGGCTACTGAAGAGCCTGAGGCTGGTAAGAGAAACTAGTACCCTGAATAAATCACAAAACACATAATACTCTGTCATACAATTAAGTGTGTGAAGTACTGAAAGCAAGTTGAATTCTAAAATTCTTAATTAGGCTACAATTGTATATTCCCCTTCTAATACGACATTGTTTCTATAGTTGATAAGCAGAGGGTCTTAATTTTGCAGAAAAAGAGAAAAAATGTTTCACAGGGAAATGAGAAATGAGGTAGTGATAACATAGGAAAAGGAATGGAGAGAAGGACCATCTCAACCACTAGTCTCAAATGGGAGCTAGATAGCCAAGTGAGTTTAAGAAAAGTAAAGAGTGATCAGAATTTTCACACTGCTTGTTATGCTGATGTTTTGGGTGCCTAAGTTATGAAAAAGGAACCGTGATAATGAAATAACACTAGTATTGTTTGTGATCATATTGATACACACAGACAAAATACATTCTGTTAAAAGATAGTTTTTTAAGGGTAAAATCATGACTGTTATACAAATATAAAATAAACACAGGTCAAGGAATGTGTTTAACTCATTAATTAATCATTGAATAAGCAAGATATTCTAGCCTGTTCAAAGGAGACTTCAAATACACCCATATATAAGCAGATGAAAAATGCTGAAATTAATTTACAGATAGATACAAAAAGCAATGTATCCATAGAGAAATTATCAATTACACTCCACCAGACACAATTAGTTTGCAATTATGTGGGCAACACTCTTTTGCATTATTATTAGTTTCCTATAATTTACAGAGTTGTAAAATCATTCTGAGACAATGGAAGGGGGAGATACTCTCGTTAATCCTTTTTCTTTTTTTCCCTCAAAATCTTTCACAATATTCCTCCCAATTTACATTGAGAACATGTAATGGTTAGGGTGTAACAACATGACAAAAGGCTGGCCTAGTTTTAAATTCCTTTGTCATCTTGAGCAATATATTTGACTTTTCTGAGTCTCAGTTTCTTTTCAGAAAATGTGGATGATGTTATCTATCTTTCAGAATTGTTATGATGATTAAACAAGATAAACATATAAAGAAATTAGTTCAGTTCACCAAATAGATTCTGAATACATAATAATTATTTATTAGCAATAATTACACAGAAAAGTCCATAGCATGCCAAAGAGATAATATGGCTTTGCTTTTAAATAAATATGTCTTCCTATAATCTAGGTACATTTAATGCAAGTTAAAATGTTGTTAATTATAAAATCTTGTATATAAATTAGTTATTTCTCCTTCATTGCTGGTGGGAATGCAAAATGGTGCAGCCGCCTTTACAAGACAGTTTGGCAGTTTCTCAAAACTAAACATACTCTTACCATATGATCCAGCAGTCATGCTCCTTGGTATTTACCCAAGGAAGTTGAAAATTTATGTCCACACAAAAGCCTGCACATAGATATTTATAGCACTTATATTCATAATTGCCAAAACCTGAAAGCAACCAAGATGCCCTTCAATAGGTTAACAGATTAACAAACTGATACATCTAGACATTATTATTTAGAATATTATTTGTTGATAAAATGTATCAAAGTCAGCTGATGTAACCATGTTATACAATTGTTTTATCCTTAGTATAGCATTCAAACTTATTGGGCAATCACTAGAAATTAGAGTCTTTTTGATCAACTGGCATAAGTGAAAAACATCATATCTAATTTGGCTGCCTGTTCTTAAACCCAGATGCTGCCATCCCCAGGAAATAATAAAAAAGAGACAAGTCAGGCTTGAGATTTCCAAGAACAAAAATGAAAAGGGAGAGGGGACTATTATTGGGGGAATATGATAATCTACACTGGATTATCCAAGAGGTATGGATCATGCTTTTTCCTTAAGAACTGTTTGTTTAGTCCATGTTTTTGAGTCTGTACAATTGCCTCTGCCATCTCTTTGACACTGTCCGTGCTGACTTCAGGAAGGAGTAAGGGGAAGTGAGCACAGGAAAGGTATTGTCAGCAGAACAATGGACAGTTTTACATGAATACCATGCCAGCAGTATGGTGATCAAAGTGTTGTCTTTATTCCTAAACACTAGTGAGAGGAGACTCTTTTCAGTTAGCATAGCAGAGTATAATCTACCGTGTATTCAACTGAAACAACTGTTCATCTTAGGAGAGCAGCTCTAGAATGATGGGGAGCAACCCAGCTGAGAATCCTCACAGAGTTGCTCACCCAGACAACCTGCCCCTTTAAGCTGCGAAGTGCTTATTTGGCATGTTCTTAGGCTTCCCAGATTGCCATTGCTCAGGACAGTGATATCTGCATTTCACACATACACATCACTTGTGTGGCTCTATTAGACAAAGTAGTGTAGCTTCCAGCCACCCCTACTCTTCAACCTGCAGGCAGAAACTCATCAAGAAGCATAGCAGAACAAAGCCTTTTTAGGAACATCATTTTTTTTTTTTTTTTTTTTTTTTTTTTTGTCAGAGCCTGATGCAGTTTCAGGACTGGGGTGGAAAAAGTACGGATAGTAAATTTTTTCTGTTAGATCTACATATGGAGAAAGACAGATAGAGATGTAGAGGTACAGACTCAGGAGAAACAAAATGTCATCACATAACTGCATTCGTCCTGAAGTCCTTCCGCTTGTGCTACCGGCCCTGTGTTCACTTTTAGTCCAGCTCTCATTTTGCCTGGAACTGCCCCGTATTCTCTACTTCATTCTCTCTCATGACCCTAATTCAGGCCACCATCTGAGTATTTTTTTCTTCTAGTTTCAGGGCTGGCCACTAACACAATTCTGAATAGGAAGACTGCCTTCCAGGATAGAAGTAGAAACCCTGTTACATCCTGACCTATTATTTGTTTGTCTGAATTTGTTTTGTTTTGTTTTGTTTTGCCAGTGTCATCTGTCCTTCTAATATGTCTGCTGAGGAGTTTTCTGTCAGAAAGGACTTTGTTCTAATATAATCTTGAACTGTAGAACAGAGTCAGGGAACATATTGTCTACAATAGATTCATAACTTTCCTTTGAGATAGCTGTCCCAGTTTGGGGGTGTGTGTGTGTGTGTGTGTGTGTGTGTGTGTGTGTGTGTGTTCACATGACTCATCAGAGGTGACTAAGGAGACCTGGGAATCTGCTAAAGTCAAGATTTCCTGTGACATGTTCTCCAGTTACCTGACTGTTAAAAGAAAGTGCTTTAGTGAGTGTCCTCTCACAAAAGCCACCTAACAGACATTATTTGAAGGCACTTATCTTATTAGGCGGCTAATCTTTGCTCCACTTTCACATTGTTTAAAATATATTTTAGTATCAGATAGGAGTAATCACTCTTAATTACTCTTCTTTTACCAAAATTTCTTTGGTATCTCTCTCTATAGTTCTCCCAAATATACTTGAAAATAATTTGTTCCCTCCTCTCCCAAGGATATTTGCTGATTTCAAAGGGGGGGTGGAAACTACACTTTTACAATGGAGAAATCTGGTGGTTATTCTCTTATCCATCTAATGAACTGTTAGAATTAGTTTGAACTATTTCCCTCCTCATGTGGTGCAATATAGAATCATAGCATGACCAAGGAAGTGCTCTTGTTAAAAATGTTTCCTCTAAACAAATCAAGCCTTTTAAGAGATACAGAGACTAGAAGAGCAAATTAAAGTGCACTATAAGGAGAGAATCAGACACATCTAGGCCATGACGATTGACCTAATGTTTTCAATAAATCACAATTATTTTCAGAATATTTCAAAATTAGTTTAAACATAACAAATTTATTTTCAAAAAGCCAAAGATACGAAAAATAAAGTGGAAGAACTGTTTTCTACAATAAAAGATACTAGAGACAATAACTAACTGTAACTTGTGACCATGATTAGATTCTATTTGAAGGATAAAAGCAGTAATGAAAGGTATTCTCAGGACAATTAAGAAATTTAAATATGAAATAGTATTAGGAAATAATTGTTAATTTTCTAAGAAATAATCATGTTATTGTGATCATATAGGAAAATTTGTTTTGAAAAGATGCTTCAAAAATATTGAAGTATTTAGGGTGAAGTATAATAATGTCTGCAACTTAGTTTCATCATATAATTCAGCAACAATATAAAAACAGTATAATTAATACTTTACATATATATAGTATATGTATATAAAATATATATAGCGAGTGTATATGTGTGTATACATATACAATCATATATACACACATAAACGCATGCATGAGTAGACAAATATTAACGATTTTTTAATCTAAGCAGTGGATATATTGGTGTGTCCTTTATGCTATTTTTTCTAACATTCATGTTTGTTTTTCAAGTTTTCATAATAAAAAAAATGAGGGGAAAAAATGAAACCAATTTGCAGTTTCCAAAATATTTTCTTGAGATTTTGATTTAAACTGCATTAAAAGAGTTGATCCTCCCGTCTGTGCCAGGACAGTGCGTGGTCCATGCAGAGCGACAGAGATGCCCCGGATACACTCTCAGGATGACCCAACAGGAAACGGCTACACCTGCAGTAGCAGAGACCTCCGACACCAACCCCTTTGAGAAGTACAGCACGAATTATGTGCAGAACAATGACATTTCCTTGCATGATTACATTGCGGTGATGGAGAAGTATGCCATGTACCCGCCACACAGCGCTGGGTGCTATTCCGCCAAGTGCTTCCTCAAGGCTCAGTGCCCTTCGTGGGGCGCCTCACCCACTGGATGATGCACAGCCGCAACAATGGCGCGAAGTTCCTCTCCATGAGCATGGTCAAATACGCCTTTGAGGTTATTTATCTGCTCCCTGGCGAGAATCTCCTAGGTCCTAGTGAATGCCATGTCAACAGTAGCTTCCCAGAGGACTTGACACGCATTGGGGGTGAGTGAGAACAGTGAGCGGAGAGGCTGTGGATGTGTTCCCTCTGTGCTGTGTGAATCAGGCTATTTAGCTGCTCTGCACAGGTGTCCGGGAGGCTGCCTTCCGGAATATCAGGTGCCTGGCAGAAGAGCTCATCCATGCGGTCAAGGGCTCCTCCAATGCCTATGCCAACCAGAAGAAAGACGAACTAGAGCGTATGTCAAGTCCAGTCTTTGATCGCCTGGCTGCAGCCCAATAAATCTGTTTGCCCTCTGGGGCAGCGCCGCGTGCATGCGTGCGCATGCGCGCTTGCGCGCGCGCACACACACACACACACACACACACACACACACACACACACACAAATAAAATAAAACTAAACATGCTCTACATGGCTTTAGTTTTCTAAGCACGTATTTTCTTGGGAACTTGGTATCATGTTTTTATAGTTACCCAATTAACTCTGCCAGTTCTCTTAAGTCCTTGGTGCTTGTTTGGGTTTTGAAAAGAGTTGTTATACCTACTACCTAGTCTCTACTCCAGATTCTAAACCAATGCAAAAAAGACAGAAGAAGCTAGACTTAGTTGCAATACAATATCAGCTATATTCCAGGTACAGCTTGTGGTTTAGAGACTGTACCTTGGCCTAAGGCTTAACTCCAGCTTCCTATTCTCCTTGACAAATATAAATCTGCTATTAACAAGTTAAAAAGCTGAGGACTTGGGGCTTCCTTTGTCAGGAGTGTGGGGATGTGGGGGGGGAACTCTCTGTTGAGCTTACCGAGGGAGAGGAAGAAGTGTTGGGGAAGACCTTCTTTGCTTACTGGCAGAGAAGAGAGCCTGAGCCATCATCTCACCATTCCTATCGGTTACTCTCTGCTGTTGTGAGGAGCCAGGAGAGAAAACTACTCCAAGTTCTTCTCCAAGAGACCTGAAGGGCTGGAGCAAGTTTCTCAGCCAGGAGTTTCCATTCTATAACCAAGATGGAGAGCACTGGACAACTCCCCTTCCACGGTGAGTTGGGTTTCATCCACATGATTTCCTTCTTGGCTGATTGGTCCCTGGCTGATGGATTGTGGACCTTCATGAAAAAAAAGTTCCTAAAGAAGGGAAAATATTTGGATAAATTGTGTGTGAAGACTGAGTATGGAATGGAAATGAAATCAAGCCATTTTAAAATATATCTGACACCTTTAGAAGATGAATTATCTGTATCTATATCCTTTGTATTAAAGGCTGCCTGTGAAGTTAACACAGAGACATATATAAGGTTTCAGAAAAGCCTGGAAGTGAGTCTCAATCTTTCCTCAATCTCTGAAATGATAACGAGCTGTTTCAGCTGAAATATAATTAAGCAGGCAATCATTATGATGAAAGCCAGGCATGTAAAATCTCAAGTGGACAGAATTATGAACTTGAAATAGCACGAGAAAAGCAGAACTTATTTTTTATCTTGCAAAATTCTCTCTCTCCCCTTTTTTTCCCCCCTATTTTTATTTCAGGAAGAGGAGAGATGTGTATGGGGGAATAGCACTTATAAAAGAGAAAGGTTTTGACTAGTAGATTCAGTCTAAGAAACAACACAACTATGAAAATACAGTTTTAAGTTCTTAAAGCTTCTGACAAAACTGGATGAAATGAATCAACAAATGATTCATCAAAGAGACCCTTTTTTTTTCGAGTATGGAAGAATAAAAACTGTGAAGTTAAATTAGTTAGAAGCTTTAAACATTCATAGCATTTAAGAATGTAATTTTGTAGTAAAAGTGTTGGGGTTATTAATTTAATATGTCAATTTAACTGGGGCACAAGATACAAGACATTTGGTTTAACATTATTCTGGGTGTATCTGTGAGGTTGTTTCTGGATAAGATTAACATTTGAATCCGTAGGCCGAGTAAAGCAGATTACCCTCCCAATACAGGTGGGCCTCATTTAATCAGTTGAAGACCTGAAGAAGACAAAAAGCTGACCTTCTTGCAAGAAATAATTCCTTCTGCCTGATAGCCTTGAGCTGGTACGTTGATTTTTTCCTGCCTTTGGACCCTAACTTAAACATTAGCTATTCCTGGGTTTTGAGCCTCCTGACCTTTAAACTAGACCTTAATACCATCACCTTTTCTGGTTCTCAAGCCTTTAGATTGGAACTGAAACTACTATCAGATCTGCTGTGTCTCCAGCTTGTCAATTAAAAACCTTGGGACTTGTCAGCCTCCATAATCATGCGAGCCAATTCCATATAATAGACTCTTCTCTCCTCTCTCTCTCTCTCTCTCTCTCTCTCTCCTCTCCCCCCACCCCACCCCTCTCTCTCCCTCTCTCAATTCTGTCTATATATCTTATTGATGCTGTTTCTTTGGAGAACCTAATACAAGTTTACATTGACATTTGTGTCCATTAGAACTCTATTGGTGGCAAGTGACAGAAAACTGTACCCAGATTGCCTTCCATAAATAGAAATTCTGGAGGTAGATGGCTTGGTTTTAAGTCTGGCTTTATACAGAGATTCAAATGATGACATCAGAATCAATTTTTCCATTCTCTTCATTCACCATCTGCTTTCTTTGAGTGGACTCCATTCTCACACAGGCTTTCCTATTAGTCAGAAGATGACTCTTTTCAATTCTCATCTGAAGTGGATGTGAGGTGGGAAATAAGATGCTCGTCATCTGAAGCAAAAGCTTCAAAAATTTCATTTCGTCTCAATAGTTCTGGTTGGGTCACATGTGCATCTCCATATATGGCTAGGTAAATATGATGCTGTTAGGAGATACATGGCCCTGTGGTTTTACACGTACCTGCTGGACATGCCAGACGTAAGGCCTGTCCTTCTTCTCCTGAGCAGCTCTGTGGCTAGTCATGCAGGCAATTGCATAAGTCAAGACACTATAGTTTGACAGTAGTTTGTCTGAGGGGAGCAAGTGGGGAAAGGCTGACTTGCTTCTGGCCACAACGTTCTCTGTTTGCTAAAAATATGCTGGGCCTTCAGCTTGGTTTCTCTGCTGTAACACAACTCACTACATGTGCAGGTGTCATCTAGACTTTTTTTGTTACCCCGTGGAATTGGAGTTTGCGGGACTAGTGCAAATATGCTGACACTGGCTACTGCTCTTGCTATGAGTAATGCAGTTTCTTTTGTATTTGTGTCTCTGTCAAGAAGTCTTATGTGCTCTGCCAGCATCCATGAAGTGATAGTGGGTTAAATTGCTTTCTTGCAAGTAGGGTAAAATCTCGGAGCCTTCATAGTTCTTGGAAAATATGCTGATGGACTTAAACCTTGGTAACCTGCTCTGAGGCATTTCCACCATGAACACGTTGACTGAGAAAGGGGAGGAGGAGGTCTCCCAGAAGACTTGATACAGATACTAGCAAGAGGATAAATAGATGGTGGGCAGAGAAAAAAATTGGGAGTTGTGCCAACTTGCCCACATGTGTCCTATCTCCATGCTCCCATCTCTATGTAAATGTGATATTTTTTAATCCATTCCAGCAGTTGGGCAATTTCACCTTCAGGTGTCTTCACTGGGCCCAGGCTCCACGAAGACTAACAGAATTCCTCAGGACTCAAAGGAAAGGCCAAGAATCTCAGGTGCCATAAACTGTCCAGGAAAATACCTGTGAGTGATGAGAGACAAACTTTATTTCTTTTTTTCATTTTAAGAAAAGTCTTCTTAAAATATAATTTTAAACACAGACAACACAAACAAAAATTAAACTAGAATGAAAAAATTCACCCATGTCTTCATCCTCTAAAAAAGCAGATTGTTTTTACCTAACCCTCCTTTCTAGTTCTTTTTCATATGTATATATACTGTTTATAAAATTATAGCAGGAAAATATATAGTCATTTCCCATGTTTTTTATTGTTTCTATTTTAATTATTACAAAACATTTAAGGCCAGAATATGACTAGTTACACAAAACTTGTTTACCATTCCTTCCTAAATGAGTACTTCAATTATTTTCCATTTTCTCCTAAACTAACACAAGTAAATAATATTTGTATAACTTAAGGCTTTCCACACATTATTTCACTTGATTACCCTAGCAATTAATGAAGATAGCTTTGTTATTTATTGCCTTTGTACAGTTGAGGAGAGAAAGGCGAGGAGAGGTAAAGTAATTCATTCTCAAATACAGAGCCTAGTGTCACAGGGTGATGCCTTGAGCCCAATTCTAACAGCACTTCTAGATCCCATTTGCTTTGCACTTGTTGATACTGACAGTTTTTTTTTTCTTTTAGAACCTAACTACCCAATAACTTCTGCCAGTGACACAAATATCAATGTCAATAAACAGAGCTTTCTGAGTCCTTTATGAGTAAAGGAACTTCAAAGCTCCCTACATGGGGTTATTTGAAGACTCTGAGAGGGCTTTTATGCCTCTGACTACTCAAACATCAGGGCCCGTAATGCCTCCATTAGAAAGGAATCTCTGAGTTTTGGTGACATTTTGGTCTTTAAGAGGCCCTTATTAAAATCTCCAAGACATTGAGAAAGATGACTGCATAAACAAGCTTTTGTTAACCCCAGTAAAAAGTTGTTTTTCAACCCTTGATGTTAGTGGACTGTTGTGAACATCTGTTGTTTACTTTGCTTGGCACTGCACCCCCACTGTCCTTTAATGGAATTGCCTCTTCCTCCCAATGACATGGTTATCATGGGAGCAACTTGTTAGAATAATGTAATTATTGGCCATGATATGTGCAGTCAGAATTGAGTCAATCAAGTCCTTCCATAGGACTTTGGGATTGAGATGCAGAGAGAAAGAGCTCTCTGTCTATGTCTCTCTATATGTCTCTCTCGCTCTCTCTTTTATTAAAGGCTTATTTCACAGTCCATACAGAAGACAAAAGCAGAACTTTTTGTCCAGAGGATCGCAAAGACGAGAATTGATCCCCATCCTAAGAAACCTGCAGAGGCCCAACTTTAGAACCTTTTGAATTCCTTGGAGGTGTTAAACAAATGTTAATAATCTCTCATACATCATCATAACTTATGCATATTGAGTTCATCATTTATTTAATAAACATGCATTGAAAGCCTACTGTGCCATGCCCTAGAGACACAAAGACAAAATCAGTTCCATCTGCAAGAAGCTCTCTGGCTGGTGAAAGAGCCAGACAAACAAATTATTTCAGCACTCTAAGGATAATAAATGTTAGGTAGTATAACCAAGGAAGCTGTGGTTATGAAAGAAGAAAGGAGCCAGTATGGGGTCAGGAATAAACTTTTGAGTGGTCCTTGCTAAATGAGTGGAAAGATGTTGTGCATATAGACTATGAATTTGGGCATGTAGGGGAGAGTAAAAAAGTATGGCGTTTGGGGAAACTCTTGCAGTCTGTGGTGCATGGTGGGGAATAGTAGCACAGGAGGCTAAAAGACAGTGAAAGTCCATCTTGGGATAGGCCTAGTGCTCTGGGCTAGTGGGTTCCAGCCTGTATTCGAGGACTATCATTTTAAAAGCAGGATAAGAATGAGGAGTGAAGAGCATGGGCTCAGGAGGAAGGTAGGCTGGGGTTCATGGTCTCAGCCCTGATGCCCAGTAACTGTGTGGCCTTCTAGAAACTAATGATCCTCCTAAGCTGCAGTTTTCTCATTTATAAATTGGTACTCTTTATGGTATATACCATAAAGTCTTCTTGAGAGAATTAAATGAGTCGTATCTTTAAAGCACTTAGCACAGGCTCTGGGAAACATAGTGACAGCTGAATACTAAGTAGAGACTATTAGTAATTTGAGTGGCAGTAAGTTGATTACTCCCATAGGGAGTAAAGACACTTAGGATATAATTGGGTTTTCTCAAGGAGGGAAAAACTATCACCAGTGGTGGGGAGAAAGCTTAGATCTTGTTGTTTACTGAAGACCACTTCAAATACTCATTGTAATTATCTGGAGAATATGTTTCCAGGTAGCTGGGTAAGAGAAAACAATTAGAAATAATGGTGAAATAATTTTCATTGAACAGTTTATGGAAAGTACAGGATATAAAACCAAAAACATTAGAAATTTGCTAAGAGTAAACCTTAAGTTCTCATAAGAGAAGAAAATTTTGTAAGTATATATGGTGAAGGATGTTAACTAGTCTTATTGTGAAAATTTTGTAGTATATACAAATACTGAATCATTATGCTGTGCACCTGAAACTAATACAATGTTGTATATCAATTATACCTCAATTATAAAAAAATAAAATCAAAGACAATAAAGGAGGTTAAAACATATCTTGCTTACATTAGGTTGGACTTCATTACACCAGGGAAAATCAAGATTTTTTCTCTTGTAACTCAACAGAAGAACATGTTGGACTTTGATGCAGATGTGTTTACCTGATTAAAGAGTTTGCAAAATGTGGAGGACTTATTTTTCTTTGTCAGATTGGTAAGCAACTTGAAAAGAAGATTTGTTCACTGGAAAGTTCACTGGAGACCTTTTATTGTGGGGTACTTTTTGGAAATTGAAATATTAAAATATAATTATTTCTAAGCAGACATAGTATCTGAATGATGCCAAAACAGTCTAACTGATTAGATAACAACAAAACATTTAGCCAATGGATCAAAGTTTTGTTCTATATGCTACCAAATATCTAGATATTTGGAAATAGCTGTTGGGCATCATGTGAACCAAACAGAAGCATCATTGTACCACCGTATAATGGTGAAGGCCCTAGATTGCCTTCTATCTGATTTGCTCATTATCTCTAAGATTCAGTCCTAGGAATACTGCTGACTGAGCAGGGCCAGTACTAGTTTGAGCTAAGGTCAAGTGGTAAAGTTGATGGCTATAGAATTTCTCATTGGGGTTTAGATTTAGAAAGCAGGCATGGAATAAGATTATCAGGAAGACTGAACCTCCTGATTGCAATGGTTCAGGAGGCCATGATGTACTGGAACATAATAGAAAGTAGTGTGGAAACCAGGCTAGAATGATATCTTTTTGTTTCATCTTTCACATGGTGCAGTGGAAGAAGCCTGGGACCAAGAGTTAAAAGAACTAAGCTCTGCTACTGGCTCCACCACTCTCCTGTACATGTAACCATGTGCAAATCTCTGAAACTCAGCTTTCTAATAGGTAAACTAGAGATTGAAATAACCATCTCACAGAACTGTTGAGAAGCTCACTGACATACTGTGTAAACAGTGAAGTGATATACAATCTAAATTATCATTAACTTCAGTACCACTTTTTGCTATTATGTAAAAGTTAAAATGATTAACTAAAATTATGAGGGCTATAAGTAAGAATAATTCAGAGAGTTTTTGGTGGGGGGTTGTCCTGAAAGGTACTAGGAAATCTGAGTGAAGAAAAGCTTAGGTTTTGGAGAAAACATTTTCTTCCCCCAAAACACAGTAATTTAGCTGTGTATATGGGACAAGTTACTTCTCTATGCTTTGGTTTCCTGATTTGTGAAGTAGGACCAATAATAGTAGCTGCTTCAGAGAGTGTTGAGGACTAAATGAGATAATGCAAATACCATACTTGGCTCAAAGCACACACAAAAGTGCTACTGGCATTAATATCAGAGAGCTTCCTGTCACCGAAAGTGTTCAAGCAGAGATGAACCCCAATCTCTCCAAGGTGTCAATGGTGTGCAAAGAGATTGAGCAATATGACTTCTAAATCTCCTTTCAGTTCAAATATTCTATGAGTTTCTGATATAAAAAATGCACAATTGTAGAAAAGAAACAAGAAATGAATTTGATCTTTGGGAAAAAATCATTTAACTTACGGGCAGAATAAGAAACTGTATATGAATAAACATCAAAAACTGTGTTCCACAGCTTTTTATTGGCACTGAATCCAAGCCATTATTTAGCAAAATCCAACACAAACAACTAGTGAGCTTGTTTCCAATGTTCTCTGCTTTGAAGTTTCAGAATGTCAACTTCTCCCATTCTTGTTGGGTTAGCCTCAGTACAAGATAAAGGACCAAAGGATCTTGTTGGCAAGTTAAAGAATGAAAACAGTAACAGCAGTTATCAGTAACTGTGATAGTAGTACTAACTTAGGTTGTAATTGCTGGCTGAACAGATAAAGTACATTGGGAAATAGCTACCAATGTTTCTCGCTTTGCAAACAATTCACTATTTTTCCCATTAAGCTCATCTTTTAGGAGAGAGGAAGGATAGCCCAGCTCTGGATGGCTCCACTTTGCCAAAAAATATATATATATTTTGTGGAGAGAACAGTTGTCCTTAGCAAATACGAATTTCTCTTTGTCAGAGGTAAAGTTAACTGTGAAAACATCAATAAACACAGCAACCTTTAATTTTGTTTTTTGTATTCTTGTCTTCTTTCATTCATCTTTTTTTTTTTTTTAATGCCAACTATGTGCACAGCACATTGCTAAGCCTTCTGCATGTTCTGCCAGATGTTCTCCACTTGCTGCTCCAGGTTTAATTTCCACTAGGCTCTGGGACCCCAGGACACTAATCTTGTATAGATGATGTCAACCAGGCTCCACCCAGGCCTCATTTGAAGTTGAGTTTGACCACTGTGGGGCAACAGCAAGGATCAGGACAGGAGGAGAGAGGTTAAGTTATTTATTCCTAGTTTCCCATCTCACATCCCCTCCCCCAATTTCAGGTACTAAAATCCAGGCCCTGCACTGAGCTGTTGGCAGTCCTGTGATTTCACTTAACTCTGCTTACAGCTTGGTAAATAATCCATTAAACAGTGACTCTGTAGAGTATGCCATCTGTTTTTTTGTTTGTTTGTTTTCCGAGACTTTGACTGTTACACAGGCCATATTTCCAATAACCAGAGAGGACATAGGCACTTTGAGGTCAACGCAGTAAAAAGCTAGTGTGTCTCCTCCATTCACCAGGAAGCAAAGACCCTGAGAGGTCAGAGTTGCTATTTAGGAACAGCCCAGCTCCTCAGCATCCTGGGAGGAAAGCCACCTGCCCCGCCTCAGACCGTGATATGAGCAAGAAGTAAATTTTTGTTAGTTAAGCCACTGAAATATTGTTTTGTTGTTATTGTTGTTACTGCAGCAGAACCTATTATATCTTGACCAACACTCTTACCTAATTTAACCCGTATAACCACCTTAGAAAGTAGATGCTAATATTAACCCTCATTTTAGAGACCAGAAAACTGATGCAGAGTGCTTAGTTAACTTGCTACAAGACCAGAAGCAGTAGAGCTGGTGCTCAACCAGGGTTTTTGTCTCCAAAGCCTAGTCCTTTTCAGGACATAATATAATTTTCTTCTAAACCACATTCCTTTGGGTGGATAGGAAAAATATCTTTTTGCCATGTGTAGTAAGATGTACTTTTTGTCAACGAACCTTGCTAGCCAGGCGGACAGTATGTCTAACAAATGTTGAGGAAAATTTCCTGAAGCTTAGAGTTGAGTCATGAGCCCCTTAAGACCTTTGCCTATCTGCTCTACATGAAAAAGAGGGATATAGAAGTTTTTTTTTCCTTTGCTTAAGGTTATTCCTGTGGAAGTATCACATTTTTTTCATTCTTCTATAGAATAAAAATGTAGTTCTTCCTTTGTTGCTCCTACTAAATATATTTCTTCCGAGAGATTAGGGGCCCATTTATAGCTATTTTTAAAATATGATTCTTAATATAAATAATGTCACTGAATTGTAGACTTAAAATGATTAAATGGCGAATTTTATGTGTTTTATTGCAATAGAAAAAATTGCTTTAAAGTATGATTTTTCACTTTTGGCAGAGATTATTTGCTTTTGAAAATGCATGTCCAGTGCATTTCCAGAGTTTCATTATCAGCTGGAGGAAACAGGCTTTGCCACTTGCAGGAAGAAATCATTGACTCTAGGTCAGATCAGTTCCTTGCATTCAACAATAATAACTATTTTTTCTGTCACCAAAGGAAACTCAGCAACACAGTTACTTCTGAAATTTTGTGTGTAGGAAGGAAAAAGCCAAAGCCGGAAATGTGACCTCTTGAGCTGTTCTGAGGCAATGAGGTCAGAGAAATTCTTTATCTGCCTAATCTGGATGTAATAAGCCTCAGTAGTTTGCGTTCTATGGCTCTGTTGAGGATGAATTCAAAGGTAAAATTTCAACCCAAATGTCCTGTGTGTTTGTCCATAATCAGTTTGCCCTACTTCCTTCACTGAGATTTCTATGCTCTGGAGCAGGTCTTAGTGTGTGGAAATCATTCTCTCCTATTTATATTTTCTTACACAAGACACGATCCTTGGAAAAGGAAGAAAGAATTTACTTGGAAAAGCCAGCAACCTTATTTAGAATTGTGTCTGAACCAATACATATTTGCCCAGAGTCTTTTAAAGAATTGACCTACTGGGTAAAATGGGAGTTTGGGGTCAGATTCTCTGTGTGGTGTTCAAATCCAAAATAGGTAGGGAAGGAAACTAGCCTGAGGTGATTCTCACATCTATTGTTTCTTCCTGTTCAACCTGACCTTGCCTTGGTGGTCAGGGTGCCCAATAGAGGCTTTTTTTCTTTTTTCTTTTTGTCAAGAGTGGGGTTTCCTCCACTCTGTCCTTAGGGTCAAGAGTGGCTTGTCTCTTACTCTGTCTTTAAAGATGACATGTTTAAAAATAGTCACATATTCTGTAAAGAAAATGAGAATTCTCAATCCAGTCTGAACCTCTTATTGTAAGGACTGATGACCTGCTTATTTTCTACCAACTAACCAATATCTACTTCCTGTCCTTTTCTGTCTTGCTCTGCTCCCCAGGGACCTGACTCCTTCTAGACTATGTCATGAGGCTCCTTTACTCTCTCTCTTATCATTGGATTTGACCAATTCTGGTCATCACTGAGGGGAGAATGAGGTCGTGATATTTCTCCTCTCCTCCTTCTTCCTTGTTTTAACACCATGGTTCTGCCCATGGCTGAGGGTTCCCTCTAATGTGGCTCTAGTGCCTGTGGAATGACCCCCTCCATGGCCCCAGGTTTCATCAGGTTCCCATTACTTCAGGCCAAAATGTAAGAATAGTTTCTTGATGTGCTCAACCCAACTGCCTCTAGACCCTTGTAAGAGAGAAAATATGCTCTAGCAAAATAAGAGAATTGCGTGCCTCTTAAGCCTGCCCACGCCTGTAATGTCCTATCCTAAAATTCCCTAGATCTCCAGCTAAGCATGCTTTCTGCAGCCCCGCAGAGGTCTTGACTGAATGTTTCTTAGTTCCCAAGAGACTTTGCTCATTTGGGTGAAAAGTCCTTGGGCCACGAGGAGTCAAGTATATAACCTGTGGGCTTGTAGAGCCTTGAGCCACTTTTAATGGTTTGATATTGACAATGCTATAGTTTGCGGCAATGTAATTTTACTGATAGAGGTTATCTAGACTCTTGCCACACTGATTATGGCCCACAGACCAGCATCCTTTGCATCACCTGAAAACTTGTTAGAAATGTTGAAGCTCTGACTCCACCCCAGACCTCCTGAACCAGAGTCTGCATTTCCACAAGATTCCAGGTAATTGGGGCTTTTGAGAAACACTCTTATAACCCATAGATTATTGAGATCATTGTATGTTACTCCATGGATAGAACCTAGCTCAAAGGACAGTGGATTAGCATTGTAAAATGTTTCAGTGATTGCTTTTTATACTCCAGGCTGATGAAAGCAGAGGCAATTTGAGTTATATCCTACTTTAACACTCCTCCCTCTCAATACCTCATGAAATCCTGTTCTATTTTCCCTCTTCAGCCTAACTCTAAAGAATTTGGTAAAGTCACTCACCTGATAGTAAATAAATAAGAAGATCTAATTTCACCCTATTAAAACCAAACATTCCTTACGTCTATGTTATGCAGCAAAGAGTGCTAGCTACACAGGAAGAAATGGTGAACTAGCAATGGGAGAAGAAAAAGGGTGGCAGGAAGAAAAAAGAAATGGGAGATAAATTTGCCAGAATTTAGTAACTAGTCATATAATACTGCAGTAGGGGTAGGGTTGAAAAGACTGCAAAGATGAGATAATTGCTTAATTTTTAGTTTATGTGTTTGGGGTTGAGGGGTGTAGTGCCAATACTCTAAATGAAATAGGCAGGATAACAGAAGGAGCAAGTTTAGGGAGGAGGATGAGTTCAGCATTAATCATGCTGAACTAGACATCTTGTAGGCATTTAGACACATGAGTCTGAAGTTGAGGAAGTTAACTTTAAGAGAAAAATTAACCAATCAACATATGATTGATCTGGAGCTACAGTGTGGGAGTAAATGGTTTGTTCCTGGAAGTTCAAGCATTAAAAAGAAAAAAAGCCTCCTAACAACCTGTAAGTCTGAGAAATGTCCAGTCAACTCTGTATTGTATTTCCTACTGGGAACAGGGGCCAGGCTCTCAATTCTCTTCTAGTTTTGCTAGGGCACATTTTTCCTCTCCACTACTTCTCCAGGCTCCTCACCTCTGGCCAGGATGGGGATTAGAATGTGGCTTCACCTTGTCCCCATTCCTTTCGATTCCTGGACATAGGACATATGCCTTTTATTTTGGGTTTCCAATCCCTATAGGAGACAAGAAGAGAGGAATCAGAGCAAGAACAGAAGTAGTCTGTTGTATAATATTTCTACTGAGAGGAAATAGATTTTCTGAACAATTTAGTTTGACACTTTTCTTGGATACCAAAATGCCTTTTGGGAATTAAATGGGGGTGGGGGTGGGGGGGGAAACTTATGTTGGCTGACTCTATTGGAGGGAAAAAAAGGGATTCTTAATAATGAAGATGTATTGTGCATTTTCTTTTTGAATTAATCAGTTGCTCTCTGTTTTTTTTCTTTCTTTTAGCTTTGTTTTGTTTTTGTGTTTTGTTTTGATTTTTTCTTTATGTTTATTGGCTCGTCACTTGGGACCAAAATCTCATGTATGTGGGCTGAAGTCTGTGAGGTCTCCTGCTTGCTCTGGAGAATGAAATCAGAGACTCCAACTATGAGTATTATAAACACAAGGCTACTAACTCAGATAAATGAGTTCCAAATGCTGCCCTTTGAGTGATGAATTACAATTTCTTGCACTAAACTGGATATAGGATTTATGTGACATTTTGTGTTGAGAAATAAAGTGTCACTAATCAGGCAAATGGCTTGTGGTTTCTCCACTTCTTTTTCTCAAATGATAACAATATTCATTTCTCCTCTATTTGACAAAGAAAAAACTTGACAATAAGCCTTCAGTATTTATATTTGAGTCTTCCTTAAAAGATTTTGTGTGACATGAAGTAATGCTGCCATTCTTTTTTTCAGTAAAATTCTGTAATGAAAAACTAATCTAAACAGTTCACTGAATTAGTCTTTATTACCCTCAGTTACTAGAGTAACTCAGGTGAAAGTTATTTTTCTGAATTTATCAGAATAGTTATAATGTGATGATAGTTTCTTTGGAAGCCTTCTGGGAAAATCCTTTGGACTTTTCAAATTAGGGGCAAACATTGTCTTTTATATTTGATTGCCAGAGATAACTGGTGGACTTTCTCCCAACAGCAAAAATGATTAGTGCAATTTCTTTACATACATTCACTCAATAACATTCCTTGACACTCATGATAAACACATATGCTTGGTGTGGAGATATCCTTGCCTTTGAGAAATACACACTTTGGTAGATGTGTAATGATGATAGCAATGTAGAGAGTAATGTGATAGGATTATGTAAAAATGACTATGGAGCATAAAAGAGAGAAATTCTAATATTATAGAGAGGAGAGAGGGTGAATAAGAAAGCTTCATAACAAAGGTGACAGTGATACAAGGTCTTAAAGAATGACTAAAGAAAGGCAGGTAACATGAGCAAAAGAAACAGAATGAGAAAGGCAGGGGTTTAAGGTAGCATGTGTGTGTTTAGGATATAGGGGTGTATGGGAAGAAAGGCAAAGGAGGGCTAGTACCAGATTATGGCTGTCTGGTGGGCTAGACCAAGAAGTTTAATGTTATCCTATAGATCGATGAGCTGCTGAGAGTTTTAATCAGGTAACTGCTGCTTTCTTTCATTTTCAGAAAAATATCCAGATCCTCTATTACTAAGAATTATAAGAAAATATCCATAGGCTCTTATTCCCTAAGGTTCCCCTTCATCTTTAAATGGGACTCGGGTGACCAGTTCCAACATTACTCAGAACTCTAAGAACCCTCTGGACCAAGATGGACAGAGGAATCTTCCAAAGATTCAGTGATTCTCTAAGATCTGACAAGGACAGTAAACAAGATTTTATTAAACTCTACAGAAATGAACAGAGTAAGATTATACAATCTATAAAGTGTGGCTTGCTCTCGAATGTGAAGACCCATTCAGTTCTGGGTCTGCCCTTTTTGTTTGTGTATGTGAAACATGATTACCACAATAAATCTAGTTAACATCCATCACTACACATAGTTACAGTTTTTTCTTCTTGTGATGAGAATTTTTAAATTCTACTCCCTTAGCAACTTTCAAATATATAACACAATATTATTAACTATAGTCAAATGCTGTACTTTACATCCCTAGGACTTATTTATTTTACAAATAAGTTTGTACCTTTTGATAAATTAATGCCTTAAGGCTTCCAATGTGTTTCTAATGGATCAGCTTCTCTCCTGTGCATCTAGTTTGGAAAGCTATGAACTTGAGAAAATAGTCACTCATTACTTTCTGTAGGACTTCGTCCTTCATACTCGTCCAGTTAAGAAAGACTGGAGAAAGACCTGGCTCCCTCACCTGCATGCTTAAGGTTCACCTCGTAGGATCACATTTCCATGCTGATTGATTCTAGGAAATCCACGTTTCTCAGGAGAGACCACATCTAGTGTTAGGAATATGAACTCATACCAACAGTCACAGAAAGATTCTCTTAGACAACTTGGTGATAGCAAGAAAGATGGATTCAGAGAAGAGAGACTAGAGACAGGGAGAAAATTAAGAGGGTGCTGCAATGGCCCGGTGGGATATATTGTCTTTGTGTAGCTCCCAACAAAGAGAAAGGCTTCCAGGAATGTCTGTGCTGTGCCATCCTATTCCAATGAGAATAGAAATGTTTAAGGGAAGACATCTCACCCAAGTAAACCAGATTTTTTCACTTGAGAATTTAAAAAATTGGGAAAGAGACAAAGACTGGGGATCCTTTAAGCTGATTCAATAATGGCAGAACTTCAGAGAGATGCTGTCGATGTTGTTTTCCTTTCTGCCTTCTGGAGGTTTGATTATTAATTTCTTCTTAAGGTTGAGTTAGAAGCATTAGTGTCCTTCCTACAAATTTTATTACTCTCTTCCTTAATTAATTAAATATTATTAAATGAACATTATTAAATTAGATGGTCCTATATAAATCCATGGAGCTTAAGGAGGGATAAGTCAATGGAATAGAATAGAAAGTCCAGAAATAAATGCTCTTATAACCATCAGTTCATTTTAAACAAGAGTGTCAAGACAATTTAATGGGGAAAAATAATTTTTTCAGCAAATGGTTCTGGGATGACTGGATACTTGCATGCGAAGGAATGAAGTTGCATGCCTACCTCCTACTATATAGAAACAATTAACCCCAAATTAATCAATGACTTAATGTAAAATTCTTCAAAAAAATGGTCATAAATCTTCATGGTCTTAAATTAGGCAGTAGTTTCTTAAATATGACACTAAAAGCGCAAAGAAAAAAAAGAAAAAGTAAAGGAATTGAGCATCATCAAAATTTAAAACTTTTGTGCTTCAAAGAACACCATCAAGAAAGTGAAGAGACAACTTACAGAATGGAAGAAAATTTATGCAATTCATATATCTAACAAGGTACTTGTATCTAGAATACATAAAGAACTCTTACAACTTAATAATAAAAACACAGACCAACTAAAAATGGACAAAGGATTTAAATAGATATTCTCTAAAGAAAATGTAAAAATGATCAATAAGCACATTAAAGGATGCTCAATATCATTAATCATCAGGGGAATAACACATCAATCAACAATGAGATCCACTTCATACCCACTAGGATGATATAATTGAAAAGATAACTAATAACTAATGTGGCTGGGATGTGGAGAAATCAGAACTATCACATACTATTGGTAGGAACATACAATGATGCAGCCATTTTGGAAAATAGTTAGGCAGTTCCCTAAAAAGTTAAACATAGAGCTACCACATAACACTGTAATTCTACTCCTAAGTGTATGCCCAAGAGAAATGAAAATATATGTCTAAACTGAAAACTATACATGAATGTTCATAGTAACATTATTCATAATAGCTAAAAAGTAAAAACAAATCAAACGTTCATCAGCTGAAGAATAGATAAATAAAATCGAGTATATTCATAAAATGCAATATTATTTGGCAATAAAAAAATTTAAGTACTGTTACATGCTATAACATGAATTAACTTTGAAAATATGCTAATGAAAAGAAGCCAGTCACAAAAAGCCATATATTATATGATTCATTCATATTAAATGTCTGGAATAGGCAAATCTATGCAAACAGAGGGTAGATTAGTGGTTGCCTGGGCCAGGGCGAAGGAAGGAGAGGTGTGATGGGGGAAACTGGAGAGTGACTGCTAAGGAGTTTCTTTTTGGAGTGATGAAAATGTTCTAAAATTGATTGTGATGATGGGTGGATGATTGTGAACATATTAAAAAACAGTGAATTGGTCTACAGGTGAATTTTATGAAATGTGAATTATATTTCAAAAAAGCAGTTATTAAAAATATTTATGGAGAAGTAGATATCAAAATGCTTTTGTGAATTCCTCAGCAAGTTTGGTGTTCAGCAGGGACTCTGCTGGGTTTAAGGCACAGGCTCACATGTTATAAGGACCTAGAATGTGGTCAGGACTCTGCATACTGATACTTCGCTATTATACTGCAGTTCCATGAGGTGCTGCTAGAATTGCTTTAGCAGTATGTTCGTGTCCAGCTGTACTTATTCTCTGTTCTCAAGGCCCCAGATCTCCAGGGAGTAGGTAAATTCTGTCTCTGAACCTGAGCTTCAGGTGCTAGGAGAATTCCTGGATTCAGCATCTGTTTCATTTGGCCTTTAACTTAAGCAGCTGTAGCCTAATATTCCTTGTGCAGACAATAACTTAGCACACTCTAGCTTTGCTATGATGGTCGGGGCAGAACACCATTGCCATCTGAGACCAGTGTTGTCTGCCATTAATCACAATAATTCAGGATACCCAAGATGGAGTTCTGTAGGGTCTACATTGTCAGATTAATAAATGGAAGGAATAAAAATCACATTTCCAGACCTGGTATAAGTGTTTTAAAAATTCAGTCATGCCATTCAGATCATGTAACTCCCCATTAGTATTCTAAATAAAAGATCTCCAAAATGGAATGTGTTCACCCCAAAGGGGCCCAAGATAAAACCTACTGGGGTGGAACAGCATCATGTTAGAATTTCTGTGTAGTCTTATTCTATCTTTTTAAGCATCTATTTTTGTTTCCATTTTTAAATATACATATATTTTAGGACCATTGTACATGCATATCATTTATAAATATAAAAATTAATGTTAATGAAGGTGCTCAAAAACTTTTTATTGCTAGTTTTATGCTATTTTCTTTAAAGTTCAGAGAACTGCTGCTCTAACGAATGTTTTGGTTTACTACTAGATGAAAATTGACTTAAATTATATGTTGATTCACATTTAAGATCCAGTTCCCCCCCCAAAAAATTAGTTCAGAATACCTATTTACAAAGATTTATTTTTTAGTATAAATTCATCTTAACAGAGCCCAAATCTCCAGGGTTCAATTGTATCCTCACAATGAATGGGAGCAGAACCATTTGAATAGCACTGCTTGGGTACCTAAGCTCTTTATTCCTCTCTTCTTAACTAATTGGGAAATTAGGCCCCCATCTGTAAGTTCAACCCCTACCAGCCTGAAAGATCTATCTTGACTTTGAACTGATGGATTTAAAATGCTCTAGGCCCATGTTTTTGCCAAAGTATCAATTCCCCTTCAATGCTAGTCTAACTTTAGACCACTTCTCCAGTCCTGAGAACTGAGCTTCTGTTTTGACCCTGAGACTAATTCCTAATCAACTTCTTGGTTCTAGTAATTGAATCCTATATTGTACCATGTGTCTAAGTCTGGGTCCAAAAAGCTCAGCTACTTACTACTCAGTCCTACAAGGATGGGGACCACCAAGGCCTCACCCATCTCCAGGTATAGGATTAGGATCTAGGAACTTGCTGACAGTTTTCAGTGATTTGGGGTTCTTGGAATGTTTACATGTAAAAGAAAAACTGAAGGTATCCATAATTAAAGAATCCTCATAATGGATTGTTAGTACTAGCTACTAGTGACCAAAAGGAATGCTTTGATCAACATTTAATGGTCTCTTCAGTGCACAATGTTCGGTATGTAAATGTTCTGGTTAATGAACAAACTCTTCTTCCTAAGAACACAAAGCTGTTGAACAGCACTAATACCCTTTAAAACTCAAAGAGACTTCGGAAAGTATCCAATCTAGAGACCACAGATAGGGCCAAGCCACCAAGCTCACTTTTAAGAACTATACACTACCTGCAATAATGAGGAATTTAGCACCTGCAGATGGTCTCTTCTCCTTGTTCAGTTCTCCTTGGGTTGATGCTCAAAAACTGCCTCTATGAATTTAATTACCTCCAATTTCCATTAGCAATGTCTTTTTAGCCTTCTTAATTATTTTCTTTTAATTATACTCTGTAGATAAAATACACACACATATATTTATTATACTCAAGAATTATCATAAACTGTTCTGAAGGGAATACAGTTTTGTCTTACTTGTATGTCTTGGCTTTTGTTTAACTCCTGCACAGCCCTGAGTGTATGACCATTTATTAGATTTCACGGTTGACTGAGAGAACTGAATTTCATTCTAGGTCAGGTGGAGTCTTGATGGATACCCATTCCACCTCATCTAATCATACCTATCAGAAAAGCAGACTTGATTACTGATTACCTAACAACCAAACAACTTCTGGAGGTGTATCCAGATTTACTACATCTTATAGAATGACTTCATCTGTCAGTTTCCTCATATCTTAAATTGTTAACAATTACCTCATTACAGGATAATTGTTAGAGTAAAGGCTAAGTGTTAAAATTACTACAAAATATTCTTATTTTCTAGGTGTAATAAAAACTAACTTAACACATATCAAGTTCTTCAAATTTTTCATAAAATATTTCATATGGATATTTAGTATAGTGTTTTCATTTGATTGATTGTATAAGGCAAAATTTCTTCTTGTGTTTGACTTACATTATTCTTCAATAGTCCATCACCCTTGCTCTCCTGAGGGGTGCTCACCATCACCAAGACCAGACATTTCAGTGGATGGAAACTAACTGTAGCCTTCTCCAAAGTCTGCCCAATAACAAATAAATTTAGATAAGAAAGAGATCATTAAACCAGGTTTGATATTTTATTTATTAGCATCTCACCTTTCAGACCATGAAACCTTATATTGATTTTTAATTTTTATTAATTGACTTCAATGAGAAGTGAAACTAATATGCAAGTTATTGGAAAGTTTTGAAATTCTAAAAAGACACGCTAAAGCAAAACCAATTTCAGGAAAAAAAAATACAGTCTCTGATACCCGAAGTTGAGTTACCTAGGGGTTTGCATCCTAGCTGTAAAAACATGTGGGAAAGTTGTATGAGCTCTCCAAGCTTCATTTCTTTATCTCTCAAATGAAGTATGAGTTAGGGTAATGTTAATCTTGCTGTAGCAAAGAGACCTAAAAATATATTAGCCTAAAGAATATAGGAGCCTTTTTCTAGCACAAGAAATAACTCCTAGGTGAGTGTTCTGGTTGGCTAGGTGGATCTGCTCTACAATCATTTAAGTATCAATATCATATATAAATCCCACATGTAACCCCATGAGAATGTCTGCTAAAATCCATTCTTTATTATTTTGGGGCACAAGGCTGCCCACCTTTGTTGTTTCTCCTATTTTATGGCATGAAGTGGCGAAGAATTTCTCAAAACACATATCAAGATATCTTTTTGTCTTGAAAATATAAATTGTAAGGTAAAATTTGATGAATTTTGTTACATAAAAATTAAACTTTTTTCTGGCTATGCTATAAGAAGCCTAGGCCATATGGGGGTGCCACAACTAAGTGCTCTGACAGGCCCAGCTGAGTTCTCAGGGAAAAGTCAGTGCCAATGCCAGCCATCCCCTCTTAGATGTAGCTTCGTGAGTGAAGAGGCTATCATGAAGTCATTCCTCCAGCCCCAGTGACCCAGCCGATATTACAGGGATCAATATTAACCATCCAGTTGAGCCTTTCCTGACTTTCTAACCCACAAAATACAAGAAAACAAAATGGTTGTTTAAAGTCCTAAGTTTTGGAACAGAGTTTAAGAAAACGTCTGAGCCAAAAACAGATCTGAGATTTGAGAAGCCCAGGAAATAGGAAATAATACTCAAAGCTGGAAAAGAATAGGACATCGGTCTTGGTGAGTGGTCGAAAGAGGAGGAATCTGCAAAGAATAAGGAAATGGGAAATGAAAAACAATTTTGCTTTATCGATGTATTTTTAATAATTTAACTCTCAGAGGATTGCCTGAATAATCTAAATTCACCAAAATCAACATGTTTATTCAAATTATATGTATATAGAATCTGTGTGAGACAGTTGTTAAAAACTTGGAAGTTAGAGGCAGACCAGATCCAGGCACAAAGCAGTACTCTGTGCCTTCACAGTGTGATATGCAGTAGAATAAAATAAAATACACCCTTTATTAGTAAACAGTCCTGCATGTTTCAGCAAATGCATGGTGGTGTACCACTGTTACCATTGGGATGATCTGAATTCCGGTGCTGCCCCAGTAACACTAGATTCTCGGTTCTTTTAGCTGATGCCAGTAATTCCAGTCTGCCAAGATTTAGAAAAAGTTAGATTTACTAAAAGTGTATTTTAGAAGGAGACAGGTTATGCTAAAGAAGGCTGTACTCCTGTGCAAATTAGGAGGTAAAAAGGTAAAAGAGTATGCTCCAAGGGAGGAGCAGGTTCTCAGCGAGTGGGCTATAACAGTGCGGAAGTGGAGAGGTCTGTTCATTTCCTTATTTATTTTTATATATATATATATATATTTATATATATATATATATTATATATATATATATATATATATATATATTTAGCTGGATTTAGTCTATTCAGTAGAAAAAAAAGATGGTTGACACATGTCAATTTAGGTAAAAATTGTTTCCCACTTACTAGTTTCCGAGTATTAGAGAATCACTTAAAGAAATTGTGACATGTTATGAATAATATGAATTTTTGTAAGAAATTACAAGTATATTTCACACACACACACACACACACACACACACACACGATAACATGGAAGCTGAAGCAGATTCTGTTAGCTGTCTACCCAATATTTATTCTCTCTTTCTTTTATTATGGTGACATTGATTAACAAAATCCAGTAAGTTTCAAGTGTACAATTCAACAGTAAGTCATACATATTTAGCACTGTGTGCTCACTTCCCATAGTTAGATTTCTTTCTGTCACCACATATTTGACCCCTTTAACACCATCTACTTTATCCCTCCCCTCCACCATCTGGTAACCAACAGTATATTGTCTTTGTCCATGAGTCTCTGTTTGTCCTGTTCGTTCATTGCTCTCATTGCCTGCAAACATATTTTCCCGTTTGGATGGTTGTCTCTTTACCTTGTTGACAGCTTCTTTTGCTGTGCAGAGGCTTTTTAGTTTGAGGTAGTCTCATTCATTTATTTTCACTTTTACTTCTCTTGTCTTTGAGATCAAATTCATAAAACATTAAATCCAAGGTCCTTGAATTTAGTTCCTATATTTTCTTCTATGCGATTTATTGTTTCAGGTCTTATATTTAGGTCCTTAATCTATTCAGAGTAAATTTTGGTGTGTGGTGATAGACAACAGTCTAGTTTCATTCTTTTGCAGGTGACTTTCCAGTTTTCCCAGCACCATTTATGGAAGAGGCTTTCCTTTCTCCACTGTATGTTTTTGGCTCTTTTGCTGAAAATTATTTGCCCATCTAAACATGTGTTTACTTTGCACTCTTTATTCTGTTCCACTGGTCCATGTGTCTGTTTTTCTGCCAATACCATGCCACTGTGATTACTGTTGCTCTGTAGCATAATTAGAAGTTGGGCAGAGTGATATCTCCAGCCTTGTTCTTTTTTTCTCAGGATGATGTTGGCATTTTGTGATCTTTTGTGCTTCCATGCAAATCTGATGATTTTTTGGTTCTATTTCTTTAAAAATGCCAATGAAATTTTGATGGGGATTGCATTAAATCTGTATAATACTTTAGGTAATAAGGGCATTTTAATTATGTTGATTCTTCCAATCCAAGAACACAGAATATCTTTCCATTTCTTTGCATCTTCAATTTCTTTTAATAGGGTCTTATAGTTTTCATTATATAGGTCCTCCCCACACTCCATTAGATTGATTCCTAAGTATTTTAATCCTTTTGTTGCAATTGCAAAAATAATTATTTTTTCTGACAATTGATTATTAGAGTACAGAGACATTATGGATTTTTGAACAACGATTTACTATATTTGCTTATTGTTTCTAGTAGTGTCCTTGTGGAGTCTTTATGGTTTTCTATACAGAGAATCACATTATATTGAATAACAGTGCCAATAGCAGACAGCCTTGCCTTGTTACTGATCTTAGAGGGAAGGTTTTTAGTTTTTCACCATTAAGTATAATGTTGTATGAGTGTCTGTTGTATGTGACCTTTATTATGTTAAGGTACTTTCCTTCTGTACTGATTTTGTTAGGTGTTTTGGTCATTAATGGATGCTGTATCTTGTCAAAGGCTTTTTCTGCAACTATTGATATGATCATATGATTCTTATTTTTTAATTGGTTTATGTGGTGTATCACATTAATCGATTTGCATGTGTTGAACCATCCCTGTGCCCATGGGATGAAGCCCACTTGATCATGGTGTATAATCTTTTTCTCGTTGATTTTTGATAATTTTAATGCAATGTGTTTTGGTGAAAGCCTTTTTGGGTTGAGATAATTTAATTGGGTGTTCTGTTGACTTTTTGAATTTCAAGTTCCAGCTCATTACTTAGATTTGGGAAATTCTCACCAACTCTGTCTGAAAATGCTTTCTAATCCCGGCTCCTTTTCCTCACTTTTGAGAATGCCTATTATTATTATGTTTCCTCTCCTGATGGTATCAGCTAGTTCTTGTATTTCTCTTTCATTATTTTTCACTCTTTAGTTTCTCTTTTCTTCCTTCTGATTTATTTCTAGATTTCTGTTTTCAATATCACTGACCCTTTCTTCCATTTGGTCAACAATATTTCTCAAGCTTGTTATCTCCTTGTTAAAAAACTCATTCTGCTGATCTAGTTGTTTTTTCAACTCCTGGAATTGCTGACATGAATTATTTTGGATCTCATTGTGTTTTTCAGAAGTACCATCCTGAATTCTCTGTCTTTTAAGTCCCATAATTCTATGACTTCAAGCTTATTTTCTGGAGATTTTTTTCTCTTTCTTCTGAGCTGTCTTCTCACTTTGGTTGTTCACAGTGTTTAATGGACTACTTCTCCATCCAATATTAATGGGATTGTATTCTGCTTTTTTCCCCCCTAGAAAGAATATTTATTATATTAAGTTCTCTCTTTAGCTTGTTGCAAAGAAGGCTTTTTTCTTTGGTTTCCGGTAGGTGATGTCTAAGCCTCTTGGATCCCTGCTTTGAATAAAGTCTTAATGATGAATTTTTTTTTTCTCATCAATATTCAATCTCAATTCTCAGTTTCAGTCCCTGTCAGTGTTAGTGACAGTTTTGGTAGCATTTGCTCAGATTCCTTTGGGGCTCCACAGTGTTCAGTCTTGGAGGATATGGGGGAGGTGACCTCTGGATTGGAAAAATGGGGGCTGTGGGTCAGCCTTACGTTTTACAACCATGGCTGGTAATAATCAGCTGTTGCTTCTCTGCTGTCCCCACTTCTCTGCCATCCCAACTTCTCCGTCATCCTCATATCTCTGCTTTCTGCCCTGATCCCTGGGCAGTGCCGCTGCATGGAGCTCACAGCATTGTCAGGCAGAGTTGTTCAGGGAACCTGCCGCACTTTCTCCTGTCCCCCTCCCCCTACAGGGATCTCTGGCTGCAAGAGGCAGCTTCGTTGTTTCTCTAAGTCCGCTGCCTAACACCCGAGATACTGACCTGTGGTAGCTCTTATTTGTAGATCCCACACTCGGATGTGCTGGTGTGTAGTTTGGGTGTTTTTGTTGAGTTTCATATGTTTGGCTTATTGTTTCAAGGGGAGAGATCTGAGAACACCTCTCATTCCGCCATGTTTTTTATGTCACTCCATGCTGTGTTGATTATTGTTGCTTTGCAGTATAATTTGAAGTCAGAGAGAATGATACCTCTGGCCAGGTTCTTTTTTCCCAAGATTGCTTTGGCTATTTGGCTATAAAATATCGTGATTCTATACAAATCTGTTGATTTCTTATGTTCTATTTCTTTAAAAAAATGCTTTGAGATTTAATGGTAATTGCATTAAATCCATCTACACTTTGGGTAATATGGCTAAACTGCTGACTTTAGGCTTCATTCATTCTTTTCTAGTTCTTTAAGATGTAATGTTAGGTTGTTTATTTATTTTCTCGAGATAGGGCTGTAATGAAATAAACTTTCTTCTTATTACTGCTTTTGCTGTATCCCAAAGTTTTGTTATGTTGTATTTTAATTTTCATTTGTTTCTATGTATCTCTTGATCTCTCCTTTCATTTCTCCTTTGACCCAGTCATTCTTTAGTAGTGTGTTGTTTAATCTCCAAGTATTTTTGGTTCTTCCCCACTATCTTTTTGTTAGTTCGACCTACCAGTTCTTCCAGGAATTGTGGTTGGAGAATATGCTTGATATGACTTCAATCTTCATACATTTATTGAAACTAGTTTTGTGTTGCAACATATGGTCTATCCTTGAGAATATTCCATGTGTATTAGAGAAGAATGTACAATCTGCTGTTCTGGGATAAAAAGCTCTGTAAATGTTGGTTCTGTCTAATTGGGCTAATGTGTCATTTAAAGCAGATATGTTCTTTTCGATTTTCTGTTTGGATGATCTATCTATAGCTGTCAGTGAGGTATTGTGTTTTTGTCAGTTTCTCCTTTTTGTTCTGATAGTAATTGCTTTTTATATTTTGGTGCTCCCTAATTGGCAGCATATATAATGATAAGTGTTATATCTTCTTTATCATTATGAATTATCCTTCTTTGTTTCATGTTGCCTTTTTTACCTTGAAGTCTATTTCATCAAATATAAGTACAGCTACATCTGCTTTTCTCTGGATGCCATTTCTTGCGATATCATTTTCCACCCTTTCACTTTGAGTCTATATTTGTCTTTGCAGCTGAGATGTCTTTGAAGGCAGTATATGGTTGAGTTTTGTTTTTTTATACAGTCTACTACTCTGTGCCTTCTTATTGCTGAGTTCAGTCCATATACATTAAGGGTGATAATTGATATATGAAAATTTCCTATAGCCATTTAATCTTTTCTGGTAGCTCAGTGCCTCTATTATTTTTTTCCCTTGTGTCTCTATCTGTTATTTTAGTTTGGTGGTATTCAATGATTCACCCCCCGCCACCCCTGTTTCCTCTTTTATTAAGCTGTATTTCTCATTCCGTGTGTGTGTGTGTGTGTGTGTGTGTGTGTGTGGTGTTACCATTAAGTTTATATATAAAAAAGTTTCACATATACAGTAGTCTGTTTTCTTCTGCCTTATCTCCATCCCCTTCGCAGATTCAGACCTTTCCCCCCCTCCCTTTATTTTTTTTGTGACAACATAAATTATCCCTGTTTATTCTCTGAGTTCATTTCTGAGTTGCAGTAGCTGTTTCTCTTTCTCTCTTTTTTTGTTTTTATATCCTTTAATCTTGATATTATATTTAAGTGCATAGTGCCCTTTCTGAATAAGGGTTTCAATTTTCTGCTTACATTTGTATGTTAGTCATCTTGCTCACAGTTTTGTATCTTTTTGCCTTTTTGTTTCAGGTAGAATAACTCCTTAAAATATTTCCTATAATGCAGGTCTTGTGGTGGAAAATTCCCTCAGCTTCTGTATGTCTGAAAGCCTTTTATTCCTCTTTTGTATCTAAAAGATAATTTTGCTGCATATATTGTCCTTGACTGGTAATTTTTCTCTTTCAGTAATTTCAATATTCGATTGTACTCTTTTGTAGCTTGTAGAGTTTCTGCTAAAAAATTCTAATGGGATTTCTTTTATAGGTCAACATCTTCTTTTCCTTGTCTAATTTAAGAATTCTTTCTTTGTCATTAATTTTTGACAGTTTTAATACAATGTGCTTTGTTGAAGGCCTTTTTGGATTGAGAAAATTAGGCTTTCTGTTTGCTTCTTGTCTTTGAGGATCTGGCTCTTTTCATAGTTTTGGGAAGTTATCGTCGACTATTTGCTTCATTAGGCTCTCTGTTCCTGTCTCCCTCTCTTCTCCTTCTGGTATACCCATTATTCTTATATTGAACTTTCTGATGGAGTCAGATAGTTCTTCCAGTGTTCTTTCATTTTTTTTAAGTCTCTCTTTTATTTGCATCGTTTTCAGATTTTTATCTTTGAAAGCACTGATTCTTTCCTTCATCTGGTCAGCTCTGTGTCTTAAGCTTGCTATTTCATTCTTCATCTCTTTTATTGAGTTCTTCAGATCCAAATGTTCTATTTGATTCTTTTTTGAAGTTTTGATGTCTTTGGTAAAGTGTTTCTTCTGTCCACTGATTTTATTTCTGATTTCATTAAACTGCCTGTCTGAGTTTTCTTGCATCTTGTTGAGTTTTATAGGAACTGCGATCTTGAAATTTTTTTCTGGAGATTTTTTTTTTTTCTTTCTGAGCTGCCATGCCACCTTCATTTTTAATGGTATTTGATAGATTATTTCTATGGCTAGGCATTTATGGAAATGAACTCTGCTTCTTTTTATTAGAGTAATTCTTATCACTTTAGCAAGTTGAAAAGAAGAGTTTTTTCTTTCATTCTTCAGTAGGTGATGCAATGTATAGTTGTTTTATTTTCCCCTGCACTGCTCTGGCTTCTTTAATCTCTGCCTGGCAGTGCAAAATACTCATTGGGGAGGTGGACCTCTCCTCTATGACTAGGTTGCCTAGGTCTAAGGGCCCCACCCCTGTGGGAGAATGTGGTGGGTGGGCTTGTGAAATCCCAGCGCAGCCCCAGAAGCCAGACAAATGTTGTACTACCTGAGGTGTCCTAAGTGCCCCCACTAGGATCAACCTTGATGGGTGAGGGTGGGGTGGGCTGAGGGAAACCACTGGTGTGTTTGTGGCTTTGTTCTCTCCCAGTAAATGGTGACTGCCAGAC
The DNA here is from genome assembly GCA_003508835.1 of Eonycteris spelaea. NCBI lineage: Eukaryota > Metazoa > Chordata > Mammalia > Chiroptera > Pteropodidae > Eonycteris > Eonycteris spelaea. Next base: position 651,279 of record PUFA01000154.1, read on the forward strand.
CTCAGCTGCCTCACCTCTGTAGTCTCTGCTTCTCCACTCCAGTGACTAGGATTAGCTGCAGTGTGCATATGTAGCTCAGATGCTGTCTCTCCAGTTCTCAGGGATTTAGATATTCTGATTCGTAATCCAATACTCACTGCTACGGTTTCTTCTGGGGACTGCTGCTAGCTCTAGGAGGATTGAGGGAGGTGGCCAGGCTCTGTGGCTTTGTTTTAAGCCTGACAATGGTGGTTGCTAGGACATGGCTAGCACACTTCTGTATTCAGTCTTTGCCCCCTTCGTTGGGTTCAGCTGCAGTGTGTGCTGATTGCTCAGACAGACAGGTATGCCTGGGGCTACAGAGAATGCACTTGGATCCTGATTCCTCACCACTCCCAAGACCCACAGTCAGCTACAGGCTGCATCGACAGCACCCATCTCTTCTCTTCTTCCTTCCTTCCTTCTCTGTTTGCTTGGATTCACCCATTTTCAGATGTTTTGTTGCACAGAGCTCTCAGAAGTGCTTGTGTATTCAGCAGGGAATCCTTTGCTGAATTATAGCTGTTCAACTTGTTGTAACTTAAAGGAGAGAGATAAGGGGACCTCTCATGCTGTCATGCTTCTGATGTCATCACTCCAAACCATTCTCTCCTCACTACTTGTCTTCTCAGCTGAGTAGACTATGCCTGCTAAAAGGAAGTTTGTTTTTTCATTAATTTAACAAATATTTACTCATATTCTATTATGTTCTAGACAGGTTGCTAGGTGTTGAAATATAAAAGGTGAAAAAGACTTGAATGGATAAATAAACTGTGGTACACCTATAAAAGAGACTATTACTCAGGGTTAAAAAGAAATGAGCAGTCGAGTTACACAAAAACTTAGAAGAAACTAAAATGCATATTACTAAGTGAAAGAAGCTAATCTGTAAAAACCACATACTGTATGATTCCAACTATATGAAATTCTGGGAAAGACTAACTATGGAAACGTAAAAAGATCAGTGGTTGCCAAGAAACCTGCCTGAAGGCAGTCGGAGCAGCACTTGCACATTGCCTGCATTGAAAATTGGAGGCTGAACGATGCTGGGAGGCAGCGACTGGAGAGCAGCGGAAACAGCAGCTGCCATTTTGCTGCATTGTAAGATAATGCTGAGTCAGTGTGAGGATACCTCTTCATGGGAAAGAGGGACCGCCTCCGAATTCTTGTATAGCAAACCTCAGACTTTACATTCCGAGAGGGACTGGCTAAAGGACCATGGGGCTAAAGCTAGATATTGACATTGAGGCAGTTCCTTCAGTGTGTTCTGAAATGCCTTGGTTTAGGCCAGCAGAAGAAAATCAGGTGGAAGTCACCTGAAAATATTGTAGTAAGAACTAGAGAATCTGGTGGCCTTCACATGGCTGCCCCGTAGGAATCACGTGAGCATCATGAGACTGGCCTGAGAGCAACACAGGGAGATCACGTGCTATTTAGTTGATGGCGTGGCATATGCTATTGAATTACACTTCTACATTGCTTGGTAAAATTCACATAAACAGTGAAAAAAGGAGAGTCCATGTGTAACAGATCATGGCTGAGACATCCACCTCAGTGTCCTTCAATTGAAAGGTCATGTCTGTGTGAGAAGACTTGCTTGAGGATAGTGGTGTAGGCTACCAGACAATGATCATTAGATAATTGGCCTGAGGTTTCGGCTGTGGTCAGGCAACCTGCTTGAAGGCAATGGGAGCAGCTGTCACACATTAACCGTGTTGAATATTGGAGGCTGCGTCCGCTGTGAGGAAACTACTTCAGAGTGGTAGAAACAGCAACTGCCATTTTGCTATATTGGATCAAAAATGCTGAGTCATTTTTATCATAACTTAATGGCTTCAAGTGTGAATCTCACACTATTCTTGGATGCAGACCTCAGGCCACTACTGTCAAGAGGGAATTGCTTAACAGCCAATGCATCAAAGCTGAAATATTGAAAGTGAAGCAGTTTATGAGATGTATTTTGAAAACACTTGGTTGAGGATAGAGGAAGGTGAACAAGGTGGAAGTCACTCCGAAAATCACTTAGCAATCACAAGGGAGTCACACGTGGTCACGTGACTACCTTGTAGGATTCACATGGGGGTCCGGGAAGACACTGCGGGAATCACGTGTCTACCAGGTGACTAGTCTTGCTGTGGCTATAGGTTTTCACTCTACTTCTTAGAATAAACCAGACTTGAGTGTGTGGGAAACATTTTCCCTCGAGTTTACCTTGAAAATGAATCTTGTAAGGGATCATGTTTTCAAACATCCTTTCTACTTTCCCTGATCTGGGGGGAGAACTGGGTCCTAGGCCATTGACTTCTATAAACTTTCTTTTTTATCAAGATGGTCTTGTTACTGCGGGCCTAGTCTTCCACATAAAGTTCCGTTAAGAAAACTGATAGATTCTGTGGACCAAGGTCTCCTCTGTACTTCCTGAAAACAGGAACAATGCTTAGCTGAGCTTGAAAGCTCCCCAATTGAGTACCTAAAAAAAAATGTCCAGGCTTTGAGCTGAGTTTCTAAGTGCCAACACTACTTTCTCTTACCAGGAGAAAAGCTTAGTGCTATAGGTTACCATCATGTTTTGATAATTGGCAAAAAAAGAAAACTTGGTGATATGGGACTGGGTTGTGCTGAATGGACTGTTAGGATGACACAAGGTTGGTGCCATCAGCCCAACTTTTTATTGTCCATGCTCTAAAGAGAGGACAGTCTTGGTAACATGAACTGAGCCCCCCCCCCCCCCGCCTTTTCCTTCTCTTAGGAGATGAAAGCTTGATTCTGTGGGCCAAGGTCTCCACAAGAGTTTCTGGTAACAGGGGCCAAGTTGTGCGTTATGGGCCTAGGTCTTCAGTCTGGTCTTTGTTACCAATTGAATGGTCATGATCTTGTGGCCTGGGACTGCCAACTAGTTCCTTTTAGGAGGTCTAGGCTTGGTGAAGATTTCCCCAGTCTTCATTCCAGTTTCTCCTCCACAAAAAAAGGCTTCTTGCTGTGGGTCTAGGACTCCAGTAGATATTCCTTCCAAAAAGACAGGGATAAAACCAGGGGCCCATGACACCGCATCAGGTTCTATTAGGAAAAGGCAGAATAAATGTTGTGGGCCTATTTTCTGTCTTACTTCTTGGAAGTAGGAGAAGGGTTTGGAACTGCAAACCAGATCAGCACTCAGGTTTCTGATTCTAAGTCCAGGCTAGAGACAAGGTCCTAGGTCTCAAGGTAAGAATTTCTTAGAAGAGGATAGTTTGCTCTGATGGTTAAGACTTCTATCAACTAGTTTTTGGAGAGGACAGGCTTAGTGCTTTGGGTCCCGGACTCTCTTGTACTTTTGTTAAGAAAAGAGAGGCTTTGTGCCTTGGGCCCATGTCACAACTCCACATTATTTCAAGAGAAGACAGTATTACTGGCACAAATGGAGGCCTCCATCCTTCTGTTTGTTCAGAGAAGACAACTGTGTTTTTGAGCCATGTACTCCACATGAGTTTCTGTTCACAGGAGTTACCTTGGGTGTAGTGTGAGTATCTGTTTTGACTAGTATGTAATAAATTAGATAGTCTTGACCTGGGGAACCTGGACCTGTGAGAAGAGGTTCATGTGAGGAGAGTCCAGGCTTGATGTCATGGGCATAAGGATCCATAAGTTTCCCTTGCAAAAAAGACAGGCTGTTGCTGTGGGCCCAGGACACCACTCGACATTAGTTCAGGGAAGATAGGCTTAGAATTGTGGGCCCAGGACACCACTTCAATCTCTGTTAGGAAAAGACAGAAGAAACGCTGTGGGATGAGGTCTCAGTTCCACATCCTGGAAAAAGTGATGGGATTGAAACTGCAAGCCAAAGTCACCACTCTCACTCCTAGTAGTAATTTTAGACATGGAGCCAAGGTTCTAGTTCTCCAAGAAAGATATTCTTACCAGAGGAAAGGCTGGCTTTGCAGTTTAAGTTCTCCAATCTACTAGTTGCCAACTAGGACTGGCTTATTGGCTTTAGACCAGGGCTCCATTGTATTATTGTTAGGAAGAGACTAGACTGGCTTTGTCTCCAAAATACGTGATTTGAAGGGAAGAAAGTACTGTTACTATGAGCAGAGGTCTCTGTTATTTTCTGTAAGAGTAGATAGCTTTGATCTGTGGGCCATGCACTGCACATTAATTTCTGTTCACGGGGTCTAGGTTGGTTGTGCTATGTGTAGGACTTTACCCTAGTCTGCTCAGAATAGATGATACTAACATTGGGAGCATGGTGCCATGGGAATCACTACAGGGTCATTGACTGCCGTGCGGGAATCACATGCCCATGAAGAGACTGGCCTGTATGAAACACAGGGAGATCATGTGACAGATGGGATGACATAATGCTTCCTTTGGAATGAAGAGTGCATATCACTTGAGAAAATTCACAACACACTGATAAAACCTTAGTCTGTGTGTAACACAAGGTGGCTAAAATAATCTCCTAACTAGCCTCTAATTTAATGTCATGTCCTCATTAGAATATTTACTTGAGGTCAGCGGTATATGTGGCCAGACAATGATTGTTAATTTGCCTTCTTTAAGGCAGTGGGGTTGGTGGTAGCACATTGCCTACATTGAAAGGTGGAGCTGAATGTGCTGTCTACCAGGTGACTAGTCTTGTTGCTATGGCTGTAGGCTTTCACTCTACTTCTTAGAATGAACCAATCTTGAGTGTGGAAAATGTTTTCCACTCAAGTTTACCTTGAAAATCAGACCGACATGGTGTCATTTTTTCAAACATCCACTCTACTTTCCCTGATCTGGGCAGAAGACTGGGTCCTGGGGCATGGGTGTCTTTCGACTTTTTTTTTTTTTTTAACCAACACGTTTTGTTACCAGGTATAGAGTCCTCCACTTAAGGTTTCATTGAGAAAAGTTAGGCTAGATTCTGTGATTCAAGGTCTCCACTCCACTTCCTGGAAATAGGAACAATGCTTGGCCATTCTTCAGAGCTCACCAGTTGAATTAGCAAAAATAAAGCCCAGGCATTCAGCCAAGATTCTAAGTGCCCACACTTCCTTCTCTTACTAGGGAAAGGCTTGGTGCTGTAGGTAAGGTCACCTTTCAATAATTAGCAAAAGAGATATTTGGTGATGTGGGACCAGGTTGTGCAAAACAGACTGTTTCGATGACACAAGTTGTTACCATAGGCCCGAATTTCTGTTATAAATTCTTTAAGGGAAGACAGTGTTCCCACCATGAACTGAGTCCTCCATTCTTCCTCTTTTTAGGAGATGACAGCTTGATTCTGTGGGCCAAGCTCTCCCCAAGAGTTTCAGGTAGCAGTCTGGGTGTTGTGGGCCTAGTCTTCAGTCTGAACTTTGTTACCAATTGGAGGTTCTTGATCTTGTGGGCTTGAGGCTGAATACTAGTTCCTTTCAGGAGGTCCAGGCCTGGTGCAATTTCCACAGTCTCCATTCTAGTTCTCTTCCATAATGGAGGCTTGTTGTTGTAGACATAGGACTGAAGGTGACAATCATTAAGAGAGGACAGGAATTCGTTTAGGAGGACTGTGAGCCCAGGCCAACCGTTCATTCCCTGTTAAGGGAAGACAGAAGTTATGCTGGGGACCATTTATCAGCTCTACTTCCTAAACATAGGGAAAGTGATTGCCTAGTGCAAACCAAGGTCAGCACTCTGGTTCCTGATTAGAAATCCAGGCAGGATACAAAGTCCTAGGTATTGAGTTAAGATTCTTTCACCTGAAGACAGGCTTACACTGTGGGCTAAAGTCTCCTATCTACTAGTTTTCAGAGAAGACAGATGTATTGTAAAGGGTTCCATTTTCCTTTGAACTATCATTACGAAAAGACAAGCTGTGTGCCCTGGGCCAGTGTCACCACTCCAACTCCTTTCAAAGGACAACAGTGATGCTGGAAAAAAGAGGTCTACATACATCCTTTTGTTTAGGGAAGACAGGTATGTTTGTGAGCCAAGAACTCCACATGAGTTTCTGTTCAAATGTGTACTAGGGTTAAGTATGTGTAAATGATTTGTCTAGTCTGTGATGACATAGAGGGTCTTGACACTGAGAGTCCAAGCCTCCAATTTAGATCAGCAAGGAGTGTCCAACATGAATTTCACAGGCCTATGTCTCCATTCTAGTTTCCCATGCATAAAGATAAACTTCTTGCTGTGAGACTAGACAACACTTTACATTGGTGGAGGGAAGACACACTTCAAACTGTGGGCCCAGATCACGGCTTCAGTCATTCTTAGGTAATGACAGAAGAAATATTATGGCTCGAGGTTTCAGCTCTCCCTCCTGGACGAGGTGAAGGGATTGGGTCTGAAGCCAAAGTCACCATGCTCAATCCTAAGAGAAATGCCACACAAGGAGGATTGGTTCTAGTTGTCCAAGAGAGAGATTCTGACAAGCGGAGAGTAGCCATGTGGTTGAAGGATTCCATCCAGAAATTTTCAATGAGGACAGGCTAGGTAGCTTTAGACCAGTGTTTCATTGCATTAGAGTTAGGAAAAGAATAGCTTTGTGTAATGGGACAAGGTCTCCAGTCTACATCATGTGAGGGAAGGAAAGTACAGTTACCATGAGCAGAGGTCTTCTTATTTCCTATAATTGTAGATGATTTGGGTCTGTGGGCCAAACAATTCAAACTTATTTTTTTAATAGAATCTAGGTTGTTGGTAGTTTGAGAAAGTAGTTTGCCTATACCATGAACAATGAGATCTTCTTAACATTGGAAACCTGACCCAATAAAAGTAATGATAGAATCACATGAACAAACCTAGATAGATAATCATATGACCCTCAAAAGATTGGCCTTATTGGAACACAGGGAACCATGAAACACATGGTGCTGAGGTAGTGCTTTCTTCAGATGAGGAGTGCGTAGCACCTGAGACAATTCACGTCAACCCCGAGGAACATTATTCTCTGCGTAGCAGAGGAAGCTGACAGCGCCCCCGAACTGATTTCTCATGGAATGTCGTGTCCACGGTACAAAAGGTCCTTGAGGTCTACGGGACATGTGGCTAGAGCGTAATCCTTAATTCGCTTCAGGATTTGTCTGGTGTCAGGAACGTGCTATTGGGCGCGGAATTGGCCTTGAAACCTGGGGCTGAGTGTACTGTGAGGAAACGTCTGTTTAGAGGGCAATAGATAGCTGACATTTTGCTGCGCGTAGGAAAAATGCTGAGTCACTGAGAGCACACATCTCTGGGGCAGACATAAGGGCCGCCTCAGATTTCCCCGTTGGAGTCCCGGGTCTCTAAGTTCTGAGAGGGACTGGCTTGAGGACCATAAAATAAAAGAAGAGCTATGGACCCAAAGGGCGTGTCTCAGCTGTTCTGCAAACGCTTGCTTTTGACCAGCAGAGGAGGATGGGCGGAGGACCCCCGGAAATCTCGTAGCCAGAACGCGAGAATCTCGCGACATTCACAGGCCTCCAGTGGCAATCACCTGGCCGTCAAGAGATTGGCTGGAGGGCAGCACTGGCAGATCACGTGACATGGGCGACGGTGTGGCCCTCGCTTTCGAGTTCCCCTTCTCCATTCCTTGGCAAAATTCACATAAACAGCGAGGAAAAGAGTGAGCGTGTGGAGGACAGTGGCCCGACCTGGCGCCTCAATGGCTTTCCATCGAAAGGTCAGTTTTGCGTGAGAACGCGTTCTTGAGGACGGTGAGGCCGCCACCAGAAAGCGACCTTTAGACAGCGAGCGGAGGTTTCAGCTGTGCTCAGGCCACCTGCCTGAAGGAAATCGGGTGGGAGGACGCACATCACCCCGTCACATTTGGGAGGCTGAGTTCGCGCGAAGCAGCTTTTTGAGAGCGGCGGAAACAGCGCCGCCGTTTTTCTGTGTAGTGGCCAAAATGCCGAGTCACTGTGAGCACCACTCCAAAGGGCTTCAAGCGCGTCTCCCGCCCTCCGCGTGGACGCGGGCCTCAGGCCAATCCTGTCAGGAGCGAAGTGCATACGGGCCATGCACGAATGCTGGCATATTGAAAGTGTGCAGCGCATGAGTCGTGTTTTGAAACCACTTGTCTGAGAAGAGGGGGAGAGGCATCAGGTGGCCGTCACTTGAAAATCAGCCTCCGGGTGCTCACGGAGCAATCATGTGAACACGGCGCGAGAGTCACATACTGCTCAGGGTAGCCCCGCGGGAAGAATTTGTCTGCCGCGGCACTGCTTAATATTGTTCAAGGGGCATAGGTTTTCGCTCACTTGATCTCGTTAAAGGTGGCTCGAGTGTGTGTGAAACAGTTTCCTTTCGTGTCTTTCTGGGAGATGAGACTGGCCTGGTGTTGTAGTTTCCGTCCTCGACTCTTCTCTCTCTTTCTCAGCCAGACTAATTGTTCATGGCCCATGTACTTCGATCGCACATTGTGTTCACCCAAGAGTGTTCCGGTGTCGTTTGACAGGTCCTTCCCCGACGGTTCACTTATGAAAACGTGGGCTCCATTCTGTGGGCAAGTTCTGCACTCTGCTTCCTGGGTAGAGGAACGTGGCTTGGCCGTGCATGCAGCTGCCACAGTAATGTTTTGAGACAACAGTCGGCTTTGTGCCAATTTTTGACACGCTCATGCTTTCTTCTCTTCCCAAGAAGAGGCTTGGTGCTGTCAATTAGGGTGCCATTCCATAATTGGCCGAAGGGGCATCGGTGACGGGGCACCAGGTTGTGATGAATGGAATCTTAGAAAGACACTAGGTTGGTGTCTCAGGGCCGAAATACTACCAGCAATGTTTGAAAGTGGGGACAGTCTGGTGACGTGAGTTTTTGTTCTTTCTTCTCCTAAGAGATGGCATCTTGCCTCAGTGGGCCACGGTCTACCCAAGAGTTAGGGAGTCGAAGTCTGATACGGATTTCCACAGTCTATCTGTTCGTTTCTCTGCCACCAAGAAGGCTTCTGGCGGTGTGCCAAGGACTCCCGCAAGAATGGTTTGAGAGGACAGGCCCTGAAGCATGGGCCCAGGCCAGCACCTCTGTCTCTGTTAGGGAAAGGCAGAAGAAATGCTGTCGGCCAACTTGCCAGTTCTACTCTCAGGGAAGAGGAAGGGCTTGGAACTGCTGACCATCGTCGACCCTCTGGTGCTGATTAGGAATCCAGGCAGGGTACCAAGTCCTAGGCATCGAGTTCTGATTCTCGACACGAAGACAGACTTGTCCTGTGGGCCAAGTCTCCTCTCTCCTAGTTTCCAGAGAAAACAGGTGTATGACAATGGGATCCATTCTCCTCGGCGCTTACTGCTCGGAGAAGACAAGCTTTGTGGCCTGCGCGCGTTTCGTCACTCCACTTCTCTCGTGGCAGGACAGTGATGCTGGAGAACGGAGGCCTTCCTCCACCGTTCTGCTTGGACAAGACAGCTTGGTTTGCAGGCCAAGTCTCCACACGATTTCTGGTCACATGCATTCCCTTGGCTTTAATGAGAAGTTGATTCGTCTAGTCTGTGATGTCATAGAGGGTCTTGAGTCCGGGAGCCCGGGCCTCCAATCAAGTTCCAGAGAGGAGCGTCCAGCCTGGGCTTCACAGGCCTGTGTCTCCATTCTAGTTTGGCCTGCATAAAGACATGCTGGATGTCGAGGGAGGGCCTAGAGACCACTTGACATCGGTTGAGGGAAGCCAGGCTTTGTTCTGCGGGCCCAGGCCAGGGCTTCCGTCTTTCCTGAGTACTGAAAGAAGAAATGCTGTGGATCGAGGTTTCAGCTCTACTTCCAGTATTGGTGAAGAAATTGCATCTGCAAAGTATAAATCACCACGTTCAATTTTAATAGAAATTCCACATATGGATTCTTGGTTCTAGTTGTCTGAGACAGATATTCTGACCAGAGGAAAGAGTGTCCATGCAGTGTAATTTAGCAATTTATAAATTTTAACCTGGGCAGTGTTGGTGAGTTTAGACCTGTGTTCCACTGCATTAGTGTTAGAAAGAGAATGTGTCATGGGTCTGGGCCTCCATTTATATCATATGAAGGTAGGACAGTATAGGTACCATGAACAAATCTTCTTCATTTTCTGTAAGAGTAATGGTTTAGATTCTTGAGCTAGGCATTCACAATAGTTTTTTTATAGGATATAGGTTGTTGGTAGTCTTTGTAGTCTTTTGTGTAGTCTGTTGAAAATGAGAGTGTGTTAACTTTGAAATCATGACCCCTGGGAATGACAGTATGATGTGACCACTCTTTGGTAATCACGTGACTCTCAAGAGACTGGCCTTTTTGAGCACAGGAAGACCTGGGATACATGGGCTGACCTACTGATCCCTTTGAATGAGGAGTGATATTATTGATAAAATTCACATAAACACCGAGAAACATTATTTTCTGCATAGCAGAAGGAGGCTGAGACAGCCTCCTAACTGATTTCCAATGGAATGTCGTTTCCATGGCACAAAAGTCCTTGAAGTCAATGATACATGTGGCCAGTGTATAGTCCCTAATTGGCTGCAGGATTAGTCTGTTCACAGGAAATCTGCTGTAGAGCACTGGAGGCAGCCATCGTATATTGGCCTCGTTGAAACCTCTGTGCTGACTGTACTTTGAAGAACCAACTGGATAGTGGGGAAAATTAACCACATTTTGATATATTGTAGGTAAAATGCTGAGTCATTGTAAAGCTGCCTCTTTGGGGCAGAAATAACGGCTGACTCAGATTCCAAGGGTGGAAAGTTCAGACAACAAATTCTTAGAATGACTGGTTTAATGGCCATAAAATAAAAGTAGAGATATTGACAATGAGAATTTTTTCAGTTGTTCTGGAAACTCTTGGTTTTTCCCAGCAGAGGAGAATGAGGTAGAGGACACCTGAAAACCTCGTAGTAAAAATACGAGAATCTCACGATATTCACGGGCTACCCATGGGTATCACCTGACCATCAAGAGATTGGCTTGAGGGCAGCACTGGGAGATCAAATGACATTGGTGATGGTATGGCCCTCCCTTTTGATTTCCCCTTCCCATTCCTTGGTAAAATTCACATAAACAGTGAGAAAAGATAGTCTGGGTTGAACGGACGTGCCTGCCATGGGACCTCGCTGCCTTTCTACTGAAAGGTCAGTTTTCCATAAGAAGAATTTTTGAGAACAGCGAGGTCGGCTACCAGACAATGATCTTTAGATACCTGGCTTAGGTTTCAGCTGTGGTCAGAAAACCTGCTTGAAGGAAATGGGAGCGGTTGTCACACATTTCCTTTTAAAATTGGGAGGTTAAGTTCTCTTGAAGAAGCTATTTAAGAGTAGTGGAAACAGTATCCGCAGTATTTCTGTACTGTAGCAAAAATGCTAAGTCACTGTGAGCACAACTCAAAACGCTTCGGGGTGACTCCCACACTCTTCTTGGATACTGGCCTGAGGCCATTACTGTCGAGAGCAAACTGCTTATTGGAAATGTATGAATGATAAAATATTGAAAATGTGTAGATTATGAGTCGTGTTTTGAAAACACTTGATTGAGAATAGGGAAGAGGCATCGGGTGGCTGTCACCTGAAAATCAGTCACCAGGCAATCATGAGGCAGTCATGTGAACACATCGCAGGAGTCACATTTGGGTAAAGGTAGACCCCACGGGAATCGTTTGTCTCTACCATGTGACTGGTATTGTTATTGTGTGCATAGGTTTTCACTCACTTTTACCTTAAAGAAGGCTGAGTGTGTGTTTTTCTTTTTGTGTCTATCTGGAAAATGAGACTTGCATGGTGTCACAGTTTCAATCATCTACTCTGCTTCCCTGACACAGGCAGAGCAATGGGTCATGGCCCATGTAGTTCGATTGAATATTGTGTTCTCCCAAGACTGTTATGTTTTCAATTGCCAAGTCCTTCACCAATGGTTCACTTATGAAAATTTAGGCTAGATTCTGTGGGCTAAGTTCTGCACTGTACTTGCTGGATAGTGAAACAATGCTTGCCATGCATCCAAGCTCTCCAGTCACGTTCCTGAGAGAAGAGTCCAGGTTTTGTTTCAAGTTTCGACATGCACACTCTTTCTTCTCTTACCAAGGAAAGGACTTGGTTCTATAGGTTATGGTACATTTTAGGAATTGGCAAAAGGATAATTGGTGATGTGGGGCCAGATTGTGATGAATGGAATCTTAGAATGATACTAGGTTGGTGTCTCGGTCCCAAAATTCTTTTGGAAATGCTTTAAAGTGAGGACAGGCCTGGTGCCGTGAACCGAGTTTTTGTTCATCCTTGTCCTAGAGATGACATCTTGCTTCAGTGGGCCTAGGTCTCCCCATGAGATTCTAGTAGCAATGGCCAGGCTGTGTGTTGTGGGCCTATGTTTTCAGTTTGGGGTTTGTTAACCAATTGGATTGCCTTCGTCTTGTGGCCTCGGCTGCAAACTAGTTCATTTTAGGGGTTGAGTCTTGTTGGGGATTCCCACAGTCTAAATGTTAGTTTCTTTCCCATCAAGAAGGTTTCTTGCTTGTGCCTTGATCTCAGGTGACAATCGTGGAGGGCTGACACAGACCCAGGCCACCACTTCAGTCTCTTTTAAGGAAACCAGAAGAAATGCTGTCAGCCATCTTCTCAGTTCTACTTTTAGGGAATATGTGAAGGGATTGAAACTGCTGACCAACATCAACACTCTGGTTCTAATTAGAAATCCAGGATACAAAGTCCTAAGCCTCAAGTTAAGATTCTTAGATCTAAAAACATGTTTGATCCTGTGGGCAAAGTCTTCTATCTCCTAGTTTTCAGAGAAGATAATGTATTGCAATAGGTTCCGTTCTCTTTCGTACTTATTTTTATGAGAAGGCAAGCTTTGTGCTCTGGGCCTGTGTCAGCCCTTCATCTCCTTTCAAGGGATGACAGTGATGCTGGAAAGAAGGAGGCCTCCACATACCCTTCCATTTAGAAAAGACAGCTTTGTTTGTGGGCCAAGGACTCCACATGAGTTTCTGTTCACATGTGTTCCCTTGGGTTTAGTATGGGTAATTGAATCATCTAGTCTGTGATGTCATAGAGAGTCTTGACTCTGGGAGCCTGGGCCTCCAATCTAGTTCTAGCGAGGAGTGTCCAGCTTGGGATTCACAGGCTTTTGTCTCCATTCTATTTTCCCCTGCATAAAGACAGGCTTTTTGCTGTGGGCCGAGACACATTTGATATTCGAGGGAAGACAGACTTCAATCTGTGGGCTCAGGCCACGGATTCAGTCTTTCTTAGGTAATGACAGAAGAAATGCTGTGGATTGAGGTCTCGGCTCTACCTTCTGCATGAGGTGAAGGGATTAGATCTGCAAGCCAAGTCACCATGGTCGCTCCTTAGAGAAATTCCACACATGAAGACTTAGTTCTAGTTCTCCAAGAAAGATATTCTACCGTAAGAAAGAGTGGCCATGGGATTAAAGGTTTCCAAAATACGAATTTTCAACGAGGACGGTCTTCGTGGCTTTAGACCAGTGTTCCGTTGTATTAGGTGTTAAGGAGAGAATGGCTTTTTGTCATAGGCCTGAGTCTCCAATCTACATCATATGAAGGCAGGACAGTACTGTTACCAGCAATGGTGGACTCTTTTATTTTCTGTAAGTGTAGACGATTTTGGTCTGTGGGCTAGGCACTTCATAAGAGATTTTTTCATAGGATCTAGCTTTTTGTTACTGTGAGTAAGTCTTCTGCCTAGTCTGTTCAAAATGAGACAGCGTTATCCTTGGAACCATGGACACACGGAGTCACGAGAGAATGAAGTGACCACCCCTTGGTAACCACGTGACTCTCAAGAAACTGGCCTTTATGGAACACTGGGAGACCATGGGACACATGGGGCTGACCTAATGCTCCCTTTGGATGAAGAGTGCATATTACTTGATAAAATTCACGTAAATACTTAGAAACATTATTCTCTGCGTAGCAGATGGAGGCAGGCACAGCCTCCTAACTGATTTCTGATGGAATGTTGCTATCCGGTCAAAACCTCCTTAAGGTCAACTGTACATGTGGCCAGAGTATAATCCTTAATTTGCTTCAAGATTTGTCTGCTGTTAGGAACATGCTTTAGGGCACTGGATGCAGCCCTCACATATTGGAATTGTTGAAACCTGGGGGCTGACATGCTTTGAGGAACTGATTGGATGGTGGAGGATAAATAGCCAAAATTTTGCTCTATTGTAGGGAAAATGCTAAGTCATTGAGAGGATGCCATTTTGGGGCAGAAATAACGGCTGCTTTGGATTCCTCTGTTGGAAACCTCAGACTACAAATTCTAAGAGGGACTGGCTTAGCGACCATAAAATAAAAGTTGAGATATTAACAATGAGGGAGTTCCTTTAGCTGTTCTGGAAACTCTTGGTTTTGGCCAGCAGAGGAGAATGAGTTGGAGGACCCCTGAAAATCTTGTAGCAAAATGCAAGAATCTCACGATAGTCACATGCCTCCCCATATGTATCACATGACCCTCAAGAGATTGTCTTGAGGGCAGCACTGGGAGATCGCATGACGTTGATGATGTGTCGCTCACTTTTGATTTACCCTTTTCCATTCCTTGTAAAATTCACACAGACAGTGATAAAAATAGTTTTTTGTGTTGAAGAGATGTGCCTGACATGGGACCTCACTGCCTTTCTATTGAAAGCTCAGTTTTGCATGAGAAACTGGAGATAATTACTGTCTCAGTTAAAAAATTGTGACTAAAGAACACGGGAAGGCTTAATGTGTTTCTCTACTTAGTTAAATTATAGAAACGTATCCATCAAAACACACAACTTCTGCTTGAAAAGTGGTAAAAAATGAAGCAATCAACCAATCGGTTCTTCCATCTCCCAAATGTCATGTAACGACAATTTTTAAAAACACATTTGTTAGATTATTTTTTGTAGGGTAGAAAATAGGTTTTAATTGAGCAGTGGTAACTTTTTCAACCATCAAGTTCTTTCCTCTATTTTTTAATTCTAAAAATTAATTATATTATAAAAAGCTCAATTATCTATTATGCCAGAAACCTAAAAAGGCTATTCCAATTTTGCCTCTTCTTTTCTTATCTTTGGCAGGAGTATTTAGTGGGCACAGAAATATTGCTTAAATCCTTTTAGACTGTTATGACAGAGTTAGAAAAGGGAAATCAAGAAAAAATAAAGAGTAAAAGGTTTACTCTTTCCATCAGGGCAATCTTCCCCAAAATCATTCCTCCTGGCCCAAATCAAAGGGACTAGATAAGCAGTTCCTCCTACCATCCTGGGAAAAGTACAGAGCAAATTGATTTTGCAATCATCTCTAAAAGGACTGTGGAACTATGAGATTTGAAATGTGGTCAAGGTAAAGTCTGTAAAGGGTCATTCATTCATTCATTCATGCAAACTTTTACTGAAAACCTAATGTGTGCTGTACTTTGTACTATGCACTGGGAAGGCAAAGATGGGTAAAATATGGTTTCTGACCTTGCAAAGTTCATGGTCAGTTGAAAGATGCTAATGTTAAAACAGGTAAGTAGCAATATAACTTGGCAAGGTTATAAAAGAAGTGTCAATAGAGTTTGGTGGAGCAAGGGGAATGGACAACTCAGTTGATTATGGAACTTGGTAAATTCAATATAAAAACTATAGCTGGCTCCCAAAGAACAACTGGAGGTTGCAGAGTGACAGGAAAAAGGATGGAGGAAAGGAGAAACATTCCAAATTATTCAGGTAGATTAGCTCCCAGGTAGCAACCTGTCAGATTCACACTGAAAATCAGAAAGAGACATAATGGTTACTATTTAGCTCCTAATGTATTAGAGACTTATTTAAGCTTACTGCTTTACGTGCTTTATCTCATTAATTTTCACCACAGCTATTTCAAAATAGATATTATCATCTACAGTTTACTAATAGGGAAATCAAATTCAGAGAGGCTAAGTAAATAGCTTAACATCACAAAGATTTAATTTGAAGTTTGTCTGGTGCCCTGTGATCAATGAGAGCATTCACTCCAACTATGCAGTTTTTAGACTACTGGAAAACCTAACATCTGTCTTGGGTAGCCAGAGAAATATAAACTTCAAAGTGAACAAACAGCTTTTATTGAAAAGAAGAGAACACAAAGAGTAATGAACTCAGAGCTGGGTGAGCCCAACTGGTCAAATCAGTGACTGAGAATTTGTTGAAGTCATATAAATTGTGCATAGATGGTCAATGTGAGCTCTGAGTGAATATTCCATTTTGACTTTGAAGCTACATGTATATTATGTATGTATTGTATGTATGTATGTATGTATGTATGTATGTATTATTCAGTCTGCTAAGAGAGACGTTATATAGACAGAGGTTACATACCTGGTGCTTTAATTCAATAAGATTCACTTGACTGGGCTATCTCTAGAGCCTGTAGTGCCTACAATTAAATTTTTAATGAAATACTGCCATCTAGAGGTAATCTGGAGAGCTAATCTGACATTGCCATGTGCAAGATCTGGATTCAGGGTAGGCATTTTGAGTAAAACGTTCAAGTGAATTTAAAAATATATATTTTAAGGCATTATTGTAATTAACATACACAGGATAAACAGCCTGTAGATATTGCTGGTATCTCTTTAAATTCACCATTAGCAAACAAGTTTAAAATATTTTAAAATTTATTATTCAATTACAGCGTGGATGACATACATTATATTAGTTTCAGATGTACAACATAGTGATTATATATATAACTTAGGAGGTGATAATGCTAATAAGTCTATTTAAAATGTTCTGGTCACATATATATTTTAAAATGTATTATGTTGTTTCTTTTAAAAAATATTGATTCTTTGACATGTGTTGTTTTTCCATAAGATTAGCACTTCGTTATTTAGGCTAATCAGTTTTGCATTTGTTAAGCATAGGCAAGTAATTATAGACCATTTTTAAATTATCCATTTATTGCCTCTGTTCCCAAAAATATTTCAAGTGGTCAAGGATCATAGTTTTCTTTTGAAACACAGCTATTATAAACATAGACCAATTTGCTTACCATACAATTATGTTTAAATACTGAATATTTCTAGGAAAAAAGAAATATAATCTTGATGCTAGAAGGTACACAAATGGTAGGGTTTAATCTGAAGTAGGCATTGAATTAGAAATAGGTTTTTATTTAATATCCAATCTAGTATTTGGCTGGTTTTTCCCCCAAACTCCCTTCTTTCTCTCATTTCTTTGAGGCTAAATTAGATTTTTTTCTTGCTTTATATCTTAGTCCTTATTGCTTATCTAGAACCTTGCCTCCAGGTAACTTGAGACCTTACTCCACACTTTCTGCTTCTTCCTCCTCAGTAATCTTAAGCTTTCAGATTTCACTCTTATTTCCTAACACTTCAAAATGATTCTTAAAGAATGAGTCTTACGGAGAGTAGGGTAATGTTGGAGGATAGGACGCATATCCAAATCTCTGAGGGTCATTCCATTTCAGTCTTCCAAGTTGGTATCCAGGGAGCTAAAGATGTAAAACTTGATTTATTAATTCATTTGATCATCATTAATTCATGCATTTATCCATTCATCCATTTACTCACAGAAGACCCATGCATGAAGCATGCCTATAATCCACCTTACACTTTTTGAAGGGAAAGTACACATTTTTAGAGGACAGCTAGTATCATCCTTGAGGCAGGGGAAAATATTTATTACTACATGGATATTAGTGCCATTGAGAAATGCTCTTAGTGTTTTCGTTTATGGCCTGAAAATTATTCTCTTATAAGTGACTTTTAAATTATGTTACAACCATATGATTCAATGTTTATTCTTCTTAAATGTTCAAAAAGGATGATGCTTTTGGTTGTAAACAAGCACTAGTGTGGGAATTATTAAGCGATATAACTAAGCAATGTAATCCATCATTTATCGTTTCCTCATGTTTATGTAATTGAAGTACACATGAAATAATAATAGGAAGTCATTCTTCAGCTTAAAACCCGAGACATCTCATCTTAACATAAAATCTAAACTACTTTCAGGGCCTTCATGCCCTACATACTCTCCTTCTCACCTACATTTCCAACTGTTCTCCTTCCACTGTCCCATTGGTTCACTGCAGTTAATCTTGCGAGCTTTCTTTTCTGCCTTCGAACAATTCATGAGAATTACATTATCAGGACCTTTGCTGCTCACTGTTTTTGTAATTCTCTTTCTCCAGATCTCAGCAAGGATGTCTTTTTCTCCACATTTAGGTTTAACTCAAACATCCCCTTTTCAAGAAGCCTTCTTGGCTTCTCTATACTATCTATTGTTTTCACACTACTGTATCTTCTCTATTTATGTATTTCTTGTGATTCCCATTAGAGCAGACTCTGTTCTCTGTTCTCTGCTATTTCTTAAACACACAGAATATAGGTATCTGGCTATAACAAGCACTCAATACATAAATGAAATATAATATAGATTTTCCTAGTATTCTAAATATGATATAGATTTTTTCTTGGTTTGAAGATCCAAAGAAAAATTTTGGGGTTAAACAAATTGTGATACAATTTTTGTTCCAGAGAATTAAAAAAAAATCATTATGACATATAGATGAGTTAGACACACGTTAGCATTTAAGAGTGTGTGTATGAGGGTGTGCCTTTTTGAAAATGTATTATGTTCAATGTTTATGTGCTTTATTTAATTTAATTATCAAAGTAATTATATGAGGACTGTATAATGATGATCATTATTTAAATAGGGAAATTCTGATTCATTAAGTTTAGCAAGATTTTGATTTATTCAATGTATAAATTGATTGAGCTGGAATCCAAACTGAAGCCTTCTGATGCCAGAGACAGCATTCTTTCTTCTGAGGCACTTTATTGATCAACATCCTCCATGTCCAGTACCTCTTCACAACGGCATCATTTCCACAGAAAACACGTATTAACACTCACAGCAAAATAATTTTTTTGTCACTTATAAATGAATTAACAACCCACCAAAACATCAAACTTATGTAATTCTTAGAGATATGGAATATAATGAATCTTGCATTCCCAGTTTGGAAATCTAACACGCTCCAGAATAATCTAGACTGTTAAAGGGTTTAACATTATAAATAGTGCCATCTTGTGGTGATTTTTATATCACGGGCACCTCTGTTTTCTCAGAAAGGTTTTATGAAAGTGCTAATAAGTTTGCATTTTATCCATGGCATATCTCTCAAATTTGTAGACACAACATATAATAACATTCTACTAAATATAGAGAAAAGAACTAGAGTCTTGGAATGCTAGTCATAATTAGGATACTCTTGTATTTCAGGGCAAAAAAAAATTGTGTCTCAGTTTGTGTTCATTATTTTTCCGGTTTAATTTAACCGGAAATGAAGACAGATAACTTTTAGCTCTATGCCTTATCTACTGTTTGAAAACACTGGACTCCACACAGAAACTTTAGGGAGAGGGTTAAGATGAAAAGTGAATGGCAATCTAGATGGAGGCTCATTTTTTTTTTTTCTGTCCTAGATCAAGGAACATGGCATAAGCCTCATGTTGAATAGGAATAAGAATCTGATTGCAAATGACTTTCCCATTTGTTAAAGCAAACTGGAATTTTTTAAAATCCAACTAAGCATTAATATTCACATTTAAGAATTAGTTATCAGAGGTGCTTAGTCGAATCTCCTCTTACAGAAATGACCGCTCTGGCATTTAACCAGTGATACTTTTTCCTCCTTGAGGAAAAGTTGGACTTATCTAATTATGAATCTTGTCTATTATTCTTAAGTAAGATTCATCAATATCTGTGAACATCATTTTCAGAAGTATAGATAATATTGAGAAGGGGAAAATTAGAATACCTAAATAAGCTCCTGTTCTAAGCCTCTTTGTTCTTTGTAAAATTATTCTGGCAAATCATTTAGACATAAAGATGTCCACAAATTAGAACAGCTAAAACAGTTCTGTGGGCTGTGGATAACAGGTTCACTACATTAGTAGTAGAGCGTATAACCAGTGTTTGGGATTGCCTCTAACGCCGGCTGGAAGTCTGTCCAGCTATACTTGCATCTCCTTTCTCATTTCTTCAGTCTTTCCATTATTTCTGTTCTCCACCTTCATTACCTCTCCCTGCTCTCCTTTCTGATTCTTTTTATCTTCCATTGTTTTCTATTCTCCTCTCTTACATGGATGAGCATTAATACTGGTTGTTCTAATTAAATACTAAGATTTTATCTCATCTTAGAAATGTGTTATTAGTTGTCATGCACAAATAAGTAAGCAAAAAGAACAAAACCAGTAACAGACCCAGGAGATAAATTGGTAGATTGAGAATAGACTCACATTTTAGAGTCAGAAGACTCAGATTTGAGCCCTGTTTCTGGACTAAGCCCTAGCAAAGCATGAGAATTTCAGCTTTGCTATCTGTATAATGAGGATAACGTTTGGACTTTCTGACCTCATAGTCATTGTATGGACTCGTTAGGATATTGGAAGTGAAAGTGATTTGTCACTAGTAATGAGTCAGTAAAAAATACTACTACTTTGACTAAGATGCTCATATCTTTCAACTGACCCATTTCCTATTGTTTTAAACTATCCTTTTGTAAAGCTTTTAAATTAACATTTAAGCTATTGAAGAACAGGTTATCTTAATGCTATTTTGTTCAAGATTCCCCTTAATTTATAAAAGAATGACACGTGTGTGTGTTGTGTGTGTGTGTGTGTGTGTGTGTGTGTTTTCCCCCACTTTGGAAAAGAGTTTGCTGACTGAGTTGACTGGCTCTCTGTTACACAAGACACACTTCCAGGCATGTTGTCATATCGCCATCTGCTGGACGTTTACGAGGTTGACAGTAAAGACTTGAATGTATCAAATCTGTGTAAAGACAAACATCATTAAGTCTTGCGAGCCACAGATAATCATAAATTTTGTTTAAAATAATGATTAACTCTTTTAATATATTATGATGCATTCATGCAACAAAATGTTATGTAATGTTTAAAACAATAAAGTAATTCTGAAATGAAATTAGTTTCAAAACTTACTAGAAAACTTAAGATTATAATACAAGATGTAGAACAGTGTGTATTATTGTATTACTGTTTTAATTCAGATTATACCATGTATGTAAATGTGTATATTTGAAACAATTTTAATAGAACACATTATATATGTTAACCTTTTAACTCTTAGTCTTTACTTTGGAGCAAAAGACTTAATAGAGGTGAGGTTAACAGAGGTGAGACATTTTTTCAATATCTATATTTTTTGAATTTCTATTTTTGGACATATTTTACTTTTATTTTGTTTTATTTTAGTAAAATAATCTGGGTTATCTGGATATTGAGAGTCTGAGCCATTTGTTTTGCTTTTATATATGCTTATGTTTAAAATTATGTTAATATGTGTTTAAGTATTATTAACTACCTTCTTTATGCCCCTATAACATTCTGTCTATATTTGTTTATAACAATAATTATATCAATTTAGTTCCAACATAGTTGCTATAATAATACATTCTATATTTTCAAGAACAACCATAATTTCAAATAACCTGGCCTTTTGTCTCCAATAATTACTTGTACACTTTTTAGATTATGAAGTCTCTTTCTTATATTAGTACCTCATAGTACCAAGCTCTTCTACCAGTTGTGTGACCTTTGGAAAAATTACTAAACATCTAGGTGCCTCAATTTCTCATTGGTATTATGAAAATAGCACTATCTTAAAGGGGGCTATGAAGCTTATAGATCATGAAGCACATAGGAAGCACCAAGTACTTGTAATTAAGATTTTGTGTGTGATATGTGTGTGATGTGGGTGTGATGTGTATGTGTGTGTATCTGTCTCCTTCACTAGTTTGAGAACACTTCGAAGGCTCAGACATGTCTTATTCATCCTCATATCCTCAGAAGCTAGCAGAGTGCCTTACATACATTAGTAATAAAAACTTTTTGAATTAAATTCTCATGAGTTTAGAAGAGAATTATAAGATCTAAGTATCAAGAGAGACTAGGATGTGAAGGTGATCCTTTATGAAATTTGACACTTGGACCCCAACTATTTTCCTACTTGAATCGTTTTTAACCTAACATTTTAAGAATTTGTTTACTTATTTTTTGCTGAATAATTATTATAATCCTTCCAAGAGTGTGTATTATTACCTCCACCATCTATGAAAAGAGCAGTGCAGTGCATGCATTAACTTTGCATCTGAATGCAAAGTTTGTACCAGTTTTAGGTATGGCAGTGTAAGTAGATATTACCTTTCAGGGCAGGGACTGAGTTCTTTACCTTTATACTCCAGCATCTAGCATAGTTATCAAAATCGAAGCACTCTATTTATATGCAATTGTTAAGTACAACAACTTGTACTTCTGAAAAGTTATATGAAACTCCTTTTTCCTTTTTTACAGATACATTAAAAAATCAAGTTAACTTAGATAAAAGGGGCAAGAAAGATACCAAAATAGAAAATAAAGCAGAAAACTGTGTTAACTTTTACTTATGAATTAGGGAACAAAATTCTAAAAGTAAAAGAAGGAAAATCTTTATACTAAACACTTATTAAAATGTATATGTTAGCCGTAACTTAAATTATGTTTAGAAATTATGGTGACACCACCAGTGGTCCTCCGAATTGTTATTTATTACAAAATAAACAAAACCCCTTTAATTGATAGTTTTGAAGAATTTGACATAGAATATTTTGCATGCTTTTAAAGTATACAATTTGATAAATTTTGACATACATATACATCCATAAAATCACCATCAAAATCAAGATGGTGAACATATCATTTCCAAAAGTTTTCTTATGCCTTGATGTAATCTTTCCCTTTTGCCTCTTTCCACAATTTCCAATTGCCTCAGGAAACCATTAACAGGCTTTTCCTAACTCCAGTTTAGCTTGAATTGCCTAGAATTATACATATATGAAACCATACAGTATGTACTATTTATTTATTTATTTATTTATTTACTTACTTACTTACTTACTTATATTTTGGTCTACCTTCTTTCATTCAACATTCAGACAATTCCCAACTTACTGCAGTTCGACTTAGGATTTTTTTTTTTTTTTTTTGCTTTATGATGGTACAAGAGCCATATGTCTTCAGTAGAAACTGTACTTTGAATTTTGCATTTTTACCTTCTCCCAGGTTAGTGATATGTGGTTTGATACTCTTCTGCAATGCTGGTCAGTGACAGGGAGCAGCAGCTCCTAGTCAGCCACACATCACTGAGTTATACAATCTACACTCTGCAGTGTATTGTATTACCACTGTTTTTTCTTCTCTTCTATCTCTTTTTTTTTTTTTTTGATATTGTGTTCTGAGCATGTTGAGGCAGTCTAGGCTAAGTATAATGTCTCTATGTTAGGTGTACTAAACCCATTTTTGACTTAACAATTTTTTAGTTTACTGAAAAATTGTAATTTGAAGAGCATCTTATTTTGAAATTCATCCATGGTGTTACATATATCAATAGTTTGTTTCTTTTATTGCTCAGTAATAGTTCATTGTGTGGACATAACACATTTTGCTCATCCATTCACATACATGGACATTTGTGCGGTTTCCAGTTTTTAACTACAATGCATTAGAACACTCACAGATGATCATATTTTCATATTCTTTCTGCATGCAATTAACAACTTTGCTCTACTAGAAATATATATTTATAAAAATTAATTTATTTACTTGCAAATTATAACTTATCTTTGACTCTAAACATGAGTTAGACTTCCTAATTCATACTATTTATTGTACTCCCATATTAATCATACTTAAAATGTTGCTGACTTTCTTAAAAATATTTGCTGACTCCCCACCACCTACCTGGGTGTGACTGGATAACTTTTTAAGATAATGGGGTCTGTTTTCTTCTTTTTGCTTTGTAAAATTTCTCCCCTTCAATTCCCCCATCTCAAGAAGGTAACCCAAGTTTCTTTTGCCCTCTGCTTTAGGAGATCTTATGTTATGGAGCCAAAAAGCAAGATAAATGCTACCAATATCTAAGTTTTCACAGTTTTTGTATTTGTAGGGATTATAGGGAGAATCATTCTAGAATGGATGGGTTGGAGGCAAGGATTGTTTGATTGGAGATCTGAAACAATTGTGCCTAGAGACATGTGGAGAGCTTCCCTCGGCCTAGGAATCAGATGAGATTTTTATGGATTTTGTGAATATCAACATCCAGCTACCTGAATTAATGCAGTATGTTTCATGGCAATACTTCTAGTGCTATTGAAAGATGTCAAAGAGGATTGAGGAGTAAGTCCTGAAGCCTTGGCAGCTACAGCAAAAGACTTCGGGGCCAAGGTTATCAATGAAGCATGGACAAGAGGCATGTTATTGATGACTATCTAAGAAAGAATACATGGGGTTATTTCCTCTAATGTTTATGACTCTTAAAATACTAATACTTTTACATTAGCCTAAAAGTAGAAGTTGGAATCCCTCAAACATGATCAACATTGAATTTTCTACTAGTTGGACATCTGGTAAATTGAAGCAGGTTATATCTCATCTGGGAAAATAAGGTGAAAGTGACATTTCTTTCTCACTATTGTTTCCCACTGCATTTAAAAAAGTATAAGTTAGGAATATATCTGACTACAAGTAACAGGAAACTTATCCAAATGTGGTTTAAACATAAGGGTATTTTTTCTCATGTTACACCAAATTCAGA
This sequence comes from Eonycteris spelaea, assembly GCA_003508835.1. Taxonomy (NCBI): domain Eukaryota; kingdom Metazoa; phylum Chordata; class Mammalia; order Chiroptera; family Pteropodidae; genus Eonycteris; species Eonycteris spelaea. The sequence goes on from PUFA01000154.1 coordinate 675,804, forward strand.
GGCCAGCTGCTGGCCCTGGTTTAGTCGATCTATAATGTCCATCCATAAAATTAGCATATTGGCTCTAGTCTCATGTTAATTTTTTAAATCTAATGGTCCTAAATGGGCCGTGGTAGATAAAGACACTATGCTGATATTTGGGATAGGAAGCAGGCAAGGCAGCTGTGCCACTCCCATTTATTCCTTTAATAGGAAAGCAACGGATGTACTTGAAACCTTGTAGCGGTTTCTTATTGCCAAGAACTGTTTCACATGACTACATCTAACTATGAAATGAGTATTTATCTTTTAAATACTCTATGGGGGATGTGAACAAGGAATAGGGGGCTGGGTTTGGTTGTGGTTCAGCTCATCCACAGGATCTGCCACACATCGAAATTCCAGAGGGGTCTGGCCAGTGCTTAAGGCCCGCCACAGTCCAGCCTCAGCTTACCTTCTATTCACTCTAACAGAATTCTTTATGCCATTGGAATCCTTCACTATTCTTCAGATGCTGCATTAATGTTCTTGCTTTCGCTGCATACGTCTGATTCCCCTCCTTTCTCCGGCATCCTTACTTATCATTATTTATTCTTTAGGACCTCCTTGCTTCACAAAATTGCCACTGATCTATCTTACACTGATGATTACTTTTAAAGTGCAGTAGTAAGGTACATATATAATAAGCGATATTTTCATCTTTTAAAATTTAGATTGTAAATAATATCCATACACTTTTTAGAAAAAAAGATGAATTTAAAATTGCTCTTACTGAGACATTTAATAATTTTAAACAAGAAAGTCATAAAAGTTTCTGTTTCCTATAATAGAAACTGCTTGCATAAAATTCTTATCCTATAATTCAATAACTCTTCTTGATTATAGAGAGACTGAATTAATATGATAATTTCTTGACCCATTTCTAAACATAATGATCCTCATAAGCCTTAAGGTCCTGCATCTGCATTTTTATAAGTCTAGGTGACTTTCAACCAGATGGTCTACTGATCAGATTTTGAGTCTCCACCTCAGAGAAGGTGGAACCATTAGAATTGCTATAGCCACAGACAGTGGGTGAAAGCAAGAGAGCAGTAGCATTCATGTGATTGGTGTTAATACACAATGATTATGACTACCTATGATTCTTTGTCAGGACAGTAGCAACATTGTGGAATAAGATCACCATGAGAAACAAGGAAGGAACTATGGACTAAAAAATAGTTTTCCTTAGGCCATTAAGTATGGTAAAGTACATACATCCTCATAATAGAGATGAGAGTTCAGTTATTTTATTTTGTTCAAAGAAATATATTTATCAGATACATCAGCCAAATTTCAAAGGGTGAATATGCATTTTCATTTCAAACAGTGTGGCAGACTGGATGCTCAGAGAAACTCCTATACTATAGCAACAACAAAAAAGTGCATAGGTAAGAAAGACAGGAATGTAAGAGAATTCCTTGTAGAACAGAAACAATGAGAAAGTACAAATTGTAACAGGTTACCAAGCATTGAGTTCGGCAGGTCTAAGGTACAGCATAGTGACTACAGTTAACAATACTGTATCATACACATGAAAATTGCAAAGATGGTAGATCTGATGTTCTCAACATACACACAAATGGTAATTATATGCAGTGATGGATACATTAACTAGTTTGATTGTGGTGATCATTTCACTATATATATATATATATATATATATATATATATATATATGTCTATATATGTATCAAAACATTACATTGTATATCTCATATATACATAATTTTTATTTGTCAATTATACCCCATAAAAATGTAAAAAGAAAAAAAGAAAGCAAATAGCTCTAGTCTTGAAAATATCTGTCAAAAGTTGGTGGCTTCTTTGGACTGTGTAAATAAGGCAGAAAGGAACGAGCCCGAGGTACATGTAGAATGGAATGAGGGATCAGAAATTTGCAAATAAAGCTAGAGTCCCCAAAGGAAACAGTCATGTGGTTAACTAGGAGGAAACCTGTCTACAGAGGAAGATGGTATGGGTATTTTTGTGTCTCAGTCTAGTCTCTGAATGGAGTAGTCAAAAATGAAAATATCCCCTGAAACTTCCCAACTATATGTACATGTAAAGTCAAATTTCACAACTCTTACATAGCCTAAACAAACCTAAACCTAATCTAGATTTATTAGTGTTACCATCTTATACTGTATGGGCTGCTATAATGAATACCCCTGACTGGTGGCTTATAAACAACAGAAATCTATTTCTCACAGTTGTTGAGGCTGGAAGTCCAAGATCAAGGTGCCAGCATGGTCTCCTTCTAAAGAGGGCCCTCTTCCTGGTTCATAGCTGACGTCTTGCTGCATCCTCAATGGTAGAAGGGGCTAGGAATCTTTCCGGCCTCTCTCTTACAAGGCAATAAAGCACTAATCTCTTTCTTGAGGGCTCCACGCTCATGGCTTAAACACTCCCTAAGGCCCTGCTTACTAATACCATCACATCTAGTATTAGGATTTCAACATATAAATTTTGGAAGAATGCAAACAGATAGACCACAACATTACACCTCTGGGCTCCCCAAATTAATGTCTTCCTCCCTCACAAAACACATTCATTTCATCCCAAATGGCCTCAAAGTCAACTTGTTCCAGGATCACCTCAAGTCCAGTCTCATCTAAATATCATCTGAATCTGATATCAGGGAGACTCAAGATGTCATTCATCCTAAGGCAAATTTCTCTCAAGTCATGAATCTGTGAGATCAAATAAAGAGTGATATGTTTTCAAAAGACAATAGAAGGACAGGTAAAGGAGAGACGTTTTCATTCTAAAAGGGAGAAACAGAAAGAAACAAAAAGGAGGACCAGGTCCAAGATAAGTCCAAATCCTAACTGGGCAAACAACATTAAACCACAAGGCTTTAGAACATTTCTCCTTGGCTTGGTGCCCCACATTCTGGACACTCGGGTTGCAATTGGGCCCCCAGGTCTTCTGGACAACATGTCCATGGCTCTGCCAGGAATGGCTACAGCTGAAATTGCAGGCTGGTAGATCTGCTGATGTGGGATTGGGGGTGATCTTGCCCTGCCCCCTGGGCTCCACTGGGCAACATCCTAGTGGGGACTCTATTCTGTGGTTCTGCCCCATGGCAGCCCTCTGCTTGTCTGGAAGTGCTCAGGCATATCGGTTGAAATCTAGATGGAGGCCGACTCACCACCACATTCTTGCAGTATGCAGATTCATGAAGAAGGCGCCTTCTGGAATAGGGGCTGCTTCACAGATTCCACACCTGGGACAGTAGAGAGTTATGGTACCAGAATTAGTACCAGGATGGGGGCGGGGTGAGCCTTTGGGCAGCAAAGGCCTCTCCCCTGAAATCATTCTGCCTTGCAGATGATGGGTGATTGGAGAGCCAGCGACAAAGATCTCAGAAATGCCTTTAGGGTCTTTCTTCTATTGCGTTAGACAATAGCGCCGACTCTGTGTAGATGGCTGACCAACCCTTCCACTGTCTTTATGAATAGCTCTTAGCTTCCATTGAGATGGTTGATATACACCAATCTCTTTTATCAAAATTAGCTACACAATTTCTTATTTCTTTCAATATGGGTAGGCTAAAAATTTTCTCAAATTTAAGTTCTGCTTTCTTTTTTTTTTATTAATCATTCTGTCTTTAAGTTCTCTTTTCTTGAATTTTGCTGTAAGCATTCAAGAGAAGCCAAGCTATTTCTTCAATGCTTTGCTCAGAAATAGCTTCAACCAAATATCCAATTTCATTGCTCCCAATTCTACCTTCCACAAAACTTTAGGGCATGAACGAACACAATCTAGCCAAGCTCTTTGCTGCTTTTTAACAAGGATCACCTTTCCTTCAGTTTCCAATAACATGCTCCTCATTTCTGTCTGAGACCTTTTCAGAATAGTTTTTGCCATTCATATTTCTACCCACATTCTGTTTATGACCATTTAGATATTCTCTAAGACAGGCTTTCTCGGCAGCTGTCCTCTTTTGAGCCCTCACCAGATTTGCTTCAACGGTTTATTTACAGCAGGGTAGGCTTTTTCAAACGTGCTTCTCCAAACTCTTCTAGCCTCTGCCCATCACCCAGTGCCAAAGCCGCTTTCACATTTTTAGGTATTCGTTACAGCCACGCCCTACTCTTGGTACCAATTTTCTGTCTCAGTTTCTGTTCCAGTCTTTTTTGTACAGTTTACGCCCTATGCCCTCTACTTTGAGTTGGAGCCAATCGGTGGAGAGCACTGGTAGAGAATCAGAGGGAGGGAGAAGAATGATGTGAGGATAGTTAATTTTCTGACTGTCTCCCAGCTAGTTGCCTTGATTTAGCTTTTTTCTTCCATGGAATGTCATTGCTTGTCCCTAGGTAGCCTGTAATATACAGCTCTCTGTCTTTCTGAGCTCTGGTAGCCTTTCTATCTCCTTGTTCCTCAGGGCCTAGGATCTTAACTGATTCATTATGTTTGACTTGGTTGCTGCATGCCTCATGCTTCCCTTCGTACATCCAACTTTAAAATAGGCTTTGAATTCTTCTAATTTGGGTGTGCCCTTTATTTCTTTATTTCCTATTGGTATAAAGAGAACTAGAAGAGAGTGAGGTAGTCTAATAAGGGCATAATATGAATTCCATGAGGAAATTATAGGAAAAACACAGCATAAAACATATAATATATAATAATGCAAGCATATGAAAACTGATAAATATCCAGAATTGATTAAAGATAATAATCCTCAGATATGGGAAGCAAAATGTATACCAAATTAAAGACAGAATCAATCTATATGTGATATATATGGAAGAAAAAGAATTGAAGAAAAATAAAAGAGCTTAAAGGCTGTCAGAATGAAAAATAGGTTACATATAAATGAATTGTAGTTAAACCGTTTCCTTTATCCTCAAAAGCAACAAAGTAAGCCAGAAGACCATGGAATAATAGATTTAAAAGTGTGAGAAAATAATTATCCATCTAGAATGACATACTTGGGAAAAATGTTCAAGGATGTGGGTGAAATAAAGAGTTTCAGACAAATAAAAACAGAGAATGTTTATTACCAATAGACCATGGAAAAAATAATTTTAATAAATGTAGTCCAGGAAAAATAAAAATAATCTGAGAAGCAAGAATAGCCATCTCTGAAAATGTAGACCTATGGGTAAGCTTAATCAAATATCAGCTAAAATTAGTTATGATACATCTAATTTGTGGAGTTAAAAAAAGAGAGATTTAAAATCTTAAACAGCAATTGCATGTATTTGGAAGGTATATATTACAGTATTAAACAAAACTCACTTATTGTAAGAACTAAACTTGATGTTTATGAGTTTGTACATGTAAGCTAGGCTTGTATTTCCATAGTAGAGATTTAAGACAATTATTGGGAGTAATTTCATGTAATTTGTTTTATCCAGAGAAGTACTTGACATTTTGTAGAGTTTTATCTTGCTAGCCTCCCTAAAGCAAAATGAAATCATATCTTGTGTTCAGACAGAAGGTACAAACTCTATTGGGCTGAGGTACTGAGATGGTACCATTTCCTGGTTGTTTGGGAGGGGTCTCAATTACACACCCTTTCTTTCCAGAGGGGCAGCTGGTAAGGGAGGCAACTTCTAAATTGGAGAAGTACTTCATGTACTCAATGATAATAACTAAGCATGGAATTACCATCCAGAACAAAGGTCCACTCGCTTCAAGGTTTTGTTTAATTGAAATAGATTTCTCTTTATGTCTTACGCAGTTCTGTACCAGAGCAGACAACATTTTATAGGCAAAAGAGAAAGGTCATGGAATTTCTTCTTTGATTTACTGCTTTAGCTGTTGCCTTCACTGGAAAGTACAATGAATTCTGCTGCCTTGGAACGCTGGGCCAGTCCAGGTAGTCAATTTGGTTTCATTTCAGTTTGAATGCGTCCTAGGGATAGGGTCTGATTTCTTCCAATAATCATCTTGGCGCATGCTCAAGAACTGGCTGGCTCTTCATTTACTTTGTTATTTCTTAATGCTCTATTAAGTCCCAAATTCCAAGGCCAGACTTTTTACTTTCTGTCCGACAGAAATCACTGACTTTGGGCCCCACATTTCAAGGGCGGTATAAGCAGTTTAATAACCTAGAAAACTGTTCATTACTTCTTTCACTCAACATTTTACCATTACCCAAGGGATATAAAAAAATAAAGAGACTGCTTTTCACATTGATTTTCTTTGCTCAGAGCAGAATTCGGTCTTTGGTCTTACTTCAGAGACGAGTACAGGTCCCAGTGCATCCAGTTGCTTTTCTGGAAGCTCTCTGTTCATGAGTAACTTCAGAGGTGTGTGGCACTTTGGGGGACTCAGGTTAATCTACTAAATACAACTTTGAGTCTGCCTATATGCTGCTTATCCACGCTAAGCTCTGACATGAAAAGAATTTGGCCTCTAAAACGTTAATTTGTATTCCTCACGGGAACTTGACTCTGTCTAAGACCTGATTATTTTGCAGAGCAGGATTTCCATCAAACAATACAAAGGAAAAATAATTTTCCAAATAAAAATTTCCAAAAACAATGCAACATTGAGGTTGAACTCTCTCAAGGTCCTTTATTTTTGGATTAACAGAATTCAACAAATGTCTGTGAAGAAAATACAATATGGGTAAGGGCTTAGACCACCTCCAGTCAGCAAGAAAATATTTTTCTCTGTTGTGTTAATGTCACACTTATCCTTGATTTTTAATGAATGACATTCAGTTGATAAAGCTGTTTTTTGAGGTGTCTGGCTTTCCATATTTCACATAAGGCACTGAAGGGGTTCTTTATTTTGTAAAACTGAAATGTCCAGTTGTTCAGATAATAAATGTTTCTCTTCATTTGGAAATAAGAAGATCCATATTTGTTTAAAAACATTATTAAATTTTAAATAAATTTTCTACTAGGAAATATCTCGCCTCAGAATAGCAAAGTACACAAAAAATATAAATGTACAGTTCAATAAATTTTCATAGAGCAAGCACCTATGTAACTAGTGCTCAAGTCAAAATGGAATGTTTACAGCAGTCCAGGAGCACCTCTTATACCACTCCTCACTATTAAACCCCCTTTCTTCCCAAATGTAGCCACTATCTTAACTTCTAATTAATAGTTTGGTTTCCCCTGCCTTGCAAATACGTTTAATTGGGATCATTATATATACATAATATGTAGATGCAGATATGTATATTCCTGTTAGTAATATATCTAGGAGTAGATTGTGAGATCTTTACATTGCATGTCTATTCAAATTAGTAGTGAGCAAAATGCTCTTTCTAAATAGTTGTACTCGTTTATTCTCCTATAAGGAATATTGAGTCTCTGTTGCTCCATGTCATTTGTAGTGATGGGTAGTGCCATCCTTTCCAGTTTTAGCCAGGCTGGCACATATGTAGTAATAGCTCATTCAAGTTTTAATTGGATTTTTCTAATGACTAAAAAAGTTAGCATATTTTCAATCGTTAGTTTCTTCTTTGTAACTCTTGAACATTTTTCTGTTGTGTTGACTGCATGTTTTCTTATTGATTCAAAGGAGTTTTTAGAAAAGCATTGTAGTTATGAGGTTTTCTTGATTATATGGGTTGCATATTGTATTTTATAGTATATTTTGATGAACAGGCATTCTTAACTTTAATGTGGTTTGTGTTATTGATCTCTTTCCTTAAGATTTAATCCTTTTTGTATATTGTTAAAGGAAAAAAAACCTCTATATCAAAGTAATAAAGATATTTTCCTATATTATATTCTGGATGTTTTATTGTTTTGCTTTTCTTATTGAAAGGTACAATTTATCTGGAATTACTTTTTGTATAATTTGACGTACTAGTTTTATTTTTTTCCCATATGGATATACAGATTACAAAATTCCCGAGATTTTTTCTTAAGCTTCTGAGACATTGACACTACATATCCATCTTTATTTATTTATTTTTGCACTAAATACAGCATTTATATTTTACAATTTAGCATTTAGTACCCTTTTATTATTTAATGGTCAGACTTTAGTGAAACTTGTTCTTTATAGAAGACATGGAGATTTTAAAAAGTGCTGAAAAATACTTTAAATTCTCTCTGTTAACAAGAATTTCTTCAGAGAAGGCCATACATATGTGCTCAGATTAGCACATCAACACCAGTTCTGCACTATGATTTTTTCTTAAATTTTTTCTACATCTTCAGTAGTAATATTCTTGCATTACTGAATCATGTGTTACTTCAATCAAGAGCAATCCTGACTTAAAATATAAATGAATTACTGAAATGACTCATTTATTTATAATTAAAATTTTTCTTTATTTTTGAGAATGAGTAAAACCTCTTGTCAAAAACATTAGTTTAATCAAGAGTTTAAGATATGCATAGAGAATTATCATTATATATTTTTTAAAAAGTCAAAAGTATTTGTTTTAAATGGATAGAATACTAATTTCAATTAGTGGCTCAAGCTAGTATTTGATATAAATATAACATCTAAAAAAATCTTTAATTGCCACAGTTAAACATATTGCATATTCATTTTACTTAATTTTATAAACATCAGGATTTGAAAGCTCCAAATTTTATATCTCCACTTTGTAATGAAATCACTATTATAAGTGAATGATGGTATTTTACATGTATTTTTATTTTATAGGAAAATATAATAACAAAACATGGCTAACCCTAATGTGAAATAATGACTAGATTATAGATAAATAAAATAATAGTAATTGAAACTTAAGGGTCGAAAGACTAGAAGTGAAAGTGGAAGGAGGAAGAGGAGGAGGAGGAGAAGGAAAAGGAGGAGGAGGAAAGAACTGGAGAGAGGTGGAAGAGGAATTGCAGAGTCAGTAGCTATCATCTGCACCACACTGGCCCTCAGTTTTTGTTTTACATTTAATCTGATCACTTTCCAAATCCAGGAAACCCAGTGCATAGACAGTAAATTATTTCTTTCCTGTAAAAAGATGAGATGTCAGTAGCATTCACCAATGGAGTACGTGTGTTCTTAGAGCTACCCAAGAACTTTTTAAGGGGTTTCAAGTATAAGGATGGTCATGGAGATGAGCTAGCTATATCACCAAGGAAAGTCTTGACTTGTTGCTTTATCTTCTGCGTACTTTCAACAGAATGACTTTAGCTGTCAACTTCCTTACAGAGTCTTGCCCTTCTCAGGCTGACAAGAATTTTAACTCCAGCTGTTGCCTGACCTGAATTGCACTGAATGTCTCCTTCTCTCAAATATGGCTTCTGTGACACTCTTTTTATGAGGATACCAGTCATATTGGATTAAGGGCCAACCATATTGCAGTATGACATCATCTTAACTAATTACATGTACAGTGAAATTATTTCCAAATAAGGCCGCATCCTGGGGTACTAGAGGTTTGAGGGTTCATAATTCAACCTGTAACAATAAGCAATGCAATTGTATTTCCTTACACAAACTTGTGATATAGTAAGCTAGCTTAGGCTCCCTGGGTCTAAAATATATTTAAATTTGGCCCCTTTCATAGCTATGTGAACCTCAGGTATTCCCGAGGACCAACTTGGGAATCCATGTTCATTTTCCTACATTGTTCCCTGACTCTTCTCTGGGTCACTGCTTTTCTATCACAGAATGTTGAATGGCGTATAATAGAGTGTTGTCCTGTGTTATCCTGGGTGTTATCCTGGGCTAGATTTCATCCTCTGTGATGTGTTTTTGGGCTAACTGAGCTCTAAGGTGCCTTCCAAATCTGGTATTCTGTGATTTCAAGGCAAATGTTATAATTTACTGCACTCTGAATATGTTCCTGGCCTTGTGTCTTTAAATGTATTGCATAGAATGTTTATGTCATAATGTGTGTAGAACACTAAGTTAAAATCTCCATTTCTGCTAATGGAGAACTATAAATTGTATAAACGGGAATAACTCTAGTCTCTCAAGTTGCTTTAAATGAAAAACTTTTAAAAGGTTGCTACTACTTTCCAATTACTATGAATCCTTTTATACTAAACATATAGGGTTTAATTGAAATGCCATGGAAGATAATGCAAGCATATTCTCATTTATAACAATTACCTAAACCATACGAATAGTAATGAGGATTTTCCAAGACATTTAGGTTTTTAAGAAAATTTTTATTAAAAAATATTTGCAATTGTGTATATACATTATGAAAAATTAAATAATTTCCTTGCATGTATAGCTTGTAGATTATGACAGTTTATTCTATACTTGAGTTATATAATTTTGAAAAGACACATCCAAATATTGTTTTATTTTCTCTTCTACAGGAAAGTATTTGTAGTAGATATCTTTTGTATTTTCTTCTCAGTTCACAGTCATCCCCTCTTCTTTAACTGTGTCTTTTGACCTACATAGGCACTGTGGGATGTATATGCATGAATGTGTGTGTGTGTGTGTGTGTGTGTGTGTGTGCGCGCGCGTGTGCGCACATGCATGTGTTTATGGTCCAAAAAGACATTTTACTCATGATATCCCTGCTTCTGTCACTGGCTACGGCTAAGAGTAGGCACTTGGCCCAAGTTCTTTCACCAGAATTTGGGAATTGTAAAGTGAGAACAAAATCGGGAGAGTTTAAGGTGGGGGGAGGACATTTTGGGGTGATAACCTTTGACTCAGAAACAAGGGTAGTTATTTCTCATCTATTATGTAAAATAGATAATCATAATATTTGGAGTAATTTCTAATGTCTTTATAAGAGAAATTTCAATTCTAGAGTAATTAGTAAGAATGTTTATTATATCCCATACTGGGATACTTAAGTGGAATGAACACCAAGGTTTTTTAACTGTATATTAACTATATTTTGAAGGACCCAGTTCTTTTTTTCTCTCTGGTTCATCAAATTCAATGTTGCCTTTATCCTTATGCTGTTGGAAGTACAAGTGCAGCAATATCAGTTAGTGCATTCAGTTAGATACCACTCAGAGTGATGAATCTTTCCCCAGGCAGATTACTCCACAATTGAATGACATAGCTTTTCCTGGGGCAATTGCTACGAGGGGAATGGGATTATGTATGGTGCCATACAGCTTGCTTCCCAATGTAAAAGAGGCCCAACTTCTGAGACAAATTGCTATATAGGGAAAAGGAAGATTTGAACAAAAAGGGCTATGTTAAGAAAGAAGGATGTTGGTTACACAACAAAAGAAGTTGGCTCACACAGAATCAAAATAAAAACAAAAATACAAATGAATGTTGTAGAAAAAGGCCAGACCACTTTTGGCCTAACTAGCTGAGGTGGATCTCCATTATTTTCAATCAAAAGAGTCCTCACTGAACCAAAATCTTAAAAGTTAAAATCTAAAAGCCTTTCAAACCCTTTGTAAAAAAGGCTATTTTTTTTTTTTTTTAGTTTCACTTAATCTATTTTTTGGAATGGTTTGCAGATAGCCAATATACAATGTGTTCTTATGTTATATTTTAAATTTGTTGATGTTCTTCAGCCAAAGACCATTAAGAACCATCCTGCAGTGTAACAAGTTGGCTTTATCACTTGGTTGCAGCAAAGGAAACACACAGCATGGGGAACTGTGGGGACATCTCAGTCAGAGGGGTGAGAAAGAATGTATTACAGAATTTGGGGTTGTTATGTGATTTTGGGGGCAGTTTAAGGAAGGATAGCTTTGCTCTGCATTGGCTACTGTCAGGAAGCAGGGTATCTTAAATCTTAGCTAGAAAATACACACATATATACTATGTTTGTATACATATGCATATATACAAATACACACACATATATGCTAAAACTATATATTTTTAAAATCATGGGACTAATAAGTACAAGCACCCAAGTAGTGAAGGCAGGGGTAGAAATGGCAGAAAAATGCTTAGGTAGAAAAGATTTTGTCAAATATTCTAGAGTCCACGTAGATGTTTATTCTGTTATTAAATATTAAATATTAAATTCATTAATTCTATTATTAAAATAAATGAATATTCTCACATATTCATACATATATACAAAGAAGTTTATGCAATAACTACTGATAAGAATGTGTCCTGTGAAAAATAGAACTTATTTTTTAAAGGATTTTCTCATTTCAATTATTTTAACAAGTATTTTTTTCTTTACTTTCAGCTTGATTATTTTCTGATCAGATCCATAAGGCATTTGTTATTAATCTTATACAATTATATTTGTTTCATTCATTGTCTTATTAATACCATTGGTTAAAATACTTAGAAATTTTATTAAAATTAGTGCTTATAAGGAAAAACTAGGCACTAAATTAGGATCATTTTATATATTAGTTTTATGTTGTGGTTCTAAAATGAGCTTTTAAGCATTTTATCATGTTAAAGAGAATAATTAGTCCATATTTCAATATGACAGTAAATCAATGCACGATAAGTCACATATAGAGCTCTTTATAGAGTAATCATTTAAATTTTCTTAAGAGCAATCTTTAAGTGAAAAATGTCTTTATTCACAAGTCTCTTCTCTCCTCCCCTAAATGTTAGCAGATTAGAGAAGATTTAGTCATATGATTTGTAAATAGGAGACAATAAGAAATAAAATACCCCTGTAGGTGGCAGTCAAACTCTAAGTAATGACTTAAAATTTTCTGCTTGTTACAGTTGATAGTTATCCTTGGAAAGAACTTTGAGTTTTAAAAAGCTAACATACTTTTCATTTCTCTCTCTAACACTACTTTGCAATATGTCTGAATTATTAAATTTTTGGTACACAGTCATTTAGGATAGCACTAAAATAACTAGATTAGAAATACATGTTTGTTACATGCTAATTTATGAGTTATCATAAGCATTTAAATTAATGTAAGGAGTACAGTACAAAAGGATTTAGTTTCCTTAATGTTTTTTGAGTAAAGAATATATTAATGTCGTTTTTTCATAGCAGTAAGTATTACAATTATAATTAATATTGCTTTAGGGAAGCATTGACTCAAATTTCATCCTTACATGTCTGTAAGAGGATAATTATTGTTTTCAGATACTCAGAGCAATATGATCATTTTTTTTCCAATCTTCATGTCTTAAAAAATTATATATAATTTCCATTGCAAGTATATCAGCAACTTGGTAGGTGTTGTATATTACATAATACTGACTCAAAGGAGGAAACTAACTATTGAACATTTACAGACATAATCTGTTTACTTTCTCAAAATATATTATAGATATTATAAAAATTACTCAAAATATTTAACAATGTAAATGGCATGAGCACAGAAGTGATGTCGGCTAGAAACAGCACCTGTGGGCATGGTGGTGTGTACCAGCCTAAAATCAGCCAGGTATTACTGCATCTTTTAGAGATTCTGAAAATAAGGATCAAAGAGTTTAGCCTCTTTGCCACAAAATCATTAAAACTAGAATCTAGGCTGACCTGACTTTACTCCTATTGTCTTTCCATGGGACTTTAGAGGTTTACATAATACCAAGTACATATGTGCGCAGTGAACTTTTATGATGTTGTTGTGATTGCAAAAATAGAACTAAGTTAACCAAGAAAGCTATAAACGAATCAAGTGACTAAGTCTGATCTTTTATGGCTTTAGTCCATTTCCTCAGATCCATTTGAGACAACTTCTGAAATCACAGGGCATTGCATAATAATAGTTAAGAGCCCAGTATTGTTCAAATTAGAGAAAATATGTTGGCTTCTGTTCTCAGATAAAAATTCATGGATTGCAAATGTTTATCATAGTGATAGAAATTGTAATATAGTAACTGATAAAAATTGAATTTCAGAAAACAGGAAAAGGAATCAGACTTATGCTGGTAATAATAATAATAATATAAAAGAATGGTCTGGTTTTGTTAGTGATGCTTGTGAGAAAGTAGCTGGATTATTCTATTGATGCTACAGTGAGGTATGTGTCAGAGAATGTTACATACCTACCCAGTGTTATTTGTCTCTTTATTTTCTAACTGAACTCTATTTTTAGCAGGAGTGTTAATGTCTAGCTGTAAGAACACATTTCCAGCCTTCCTTGCAGCTAAATGGGGCATTCTAGCCCTATAAATAGAAAAAGAATAATTCTGCCTAGCTTTGGACTTAATTTAGTAGCTACTGAACCTCTAACGTGCTAGTCATTATCTATCTAGAATATGTTATGTCAGGCTAGATTTTTAAAATGTGAATAAATTTCCATTGATTTTCAAGAATATTTTATACTTTCAGGAGATAACTGAGAGGGTAGTAAAACCCATCTAGAGGTGCAGTAGGTGACATTTTGGAGGTTAGCCCTTCAGTGCTTAAATAATTCCTAATTTTAGTTATGTTATACCAGTAAATATCTATTCTGGAAAAGATAATCATAATCTGATTCTCATTATTGAGGTTATTTCTCTCTCTATATATATATATTTCCAGGGGAAAATATAATTTAGACTTTGTAGATTTTTGAGGGCATACAATAATGTAAGATTCCTGGCCAAATGCATGTATCTGTATGTGTTGTTTGTCTTTTTGTTTTAGATTTTCTGCAGTGCACTGTATAATATGAGGTAGAGAACATAAACTCTTTAATAATGCTTCTTTATATTTCTCTGTATTTTCTAATCTCTTAAGCTATTTTGTTGTGTTTTCCTTGATGGTAAAGAGATACTAATTTATTCACCTGTAAAAGCCCTTTATCAAACGAGGACTGGTATTCCTTTATTTAAGCTGAATAATCTTCTTAGGTTTATCCATCTGGTAGATATAATTTTATGCTATTTAGATAGTTGAATCTTCTTCAAATTTCTCATCAGCTCTCCAAATTTAGGTGTCAGAAATAAACAGTGACCATTTGTCTATTTTTAAAAATATGTATATTGAAAGTAATCTTGATTCCTTAGCGAAATTTTATGGTACTTCCCATATGTGTCATGTCAAAAATAAAATGCAATAATTTTACATTTATTTACTAGTACTTTCCCAAAGTAGTATTATAATTACTTCTAATCTATATGTACTTTTAAAAGTCACCATAAATATCTAAAAAATGGCATATAGATTTAAATTTAGCTTTTTATTTTTAACATACTTTCTTTCCTTAAACTTTTGCCTGTATCCTTTCAACTGCATAAGTTTTCTTTCTTTCTTTCTTTCTTTCTTTCTTTCTTTCTTTCTTTCTTTCTTTCTTTCTTCTTTCTTTCTTTCTTTCTTTCTTTCTTTCTTTCAGTTATTACTCTTTCTAGAACTACAGGTTCAGAAGAATCTCAAATAACATACTCGAGGCCACATTTGCCTTTCTAGGAGTCTTTATCTAGAAGTCTAAAAAGTTGGATTGGATGAGTTCTCAGAATCCTTTCAGATTTAGATTAGAAAGTATCAAAAATTAATGACTTGTTTTATTTTTTCTGATATGCTGAATTTTTATTTCTCTTTTTTGTCTAAGTTACACCGCATTAATTTTTTTTTTTTTTTTGGCTTTTAAAGATTTTCTTTGTGGTCCTCCTCACCAGTCTTTTCTAACTTAAAGGCATTGCCTTTGTATTACAGCTCCTTATCTAGTTCTTAATTCATTGTAACCTTGATACCTTATGAAAAGCAGAATGGCTTTAGGGATGACCCTGGGGATATAGTAAGGAAAAATCAGAGAATCTCTCTTGAAAGATTTGGGAGGTTATGTTGTATTTCTGGGAGGCAATGATTTTGCCAGAGGGAAAGAGTCATTCTACTTTGGCAGGTTTTTTTTTTTTTTTTTTTTTTTTTTTTTAATGCTTTTACTTTTGCATCATTACCCTTGGACTCTAGTACCTGAACCTACAAGTCTGCTAAATCTTTCCACAATTTTTTATCACACTACATACAGCATCCTTTCAAATGCAAGGTCAGGGTCTGAGTTTCTTTTGATACCATGGCTGTAAAACGAGAAGTGCTGCTTTATTTCAGATAAAACCTCTTTTTACCTTCCCATAAAAGCTTTATTCTTCCACACATAATACCTGATTTTTTACATTTCAGTAAAAAATACCATAAAACTGAGGAGATAGAATAATAATGTTTGGGACTATTGAAATTATAGAAGTGCATGGCTGGATGATGCATTCACAGGTCATTTTTTCACCCCTCCATCATCAAATAAATTTGCTGTTAAATCAGCCCGAAAATGGGCCTGAAATCTTTTCATGCTGCTCTGTGGCATCAAAGTCTAATGCTTATTTTTTTTTTTCAACACGCAGCAATGTTAACTTATCAATTTAGTCTTTTAATTATAGTTACATCATTGGACCTTCAGCATATGGTTTTTAAAAAGAGTGTTAATATTAACTGTACATGGTTCCTCAACACATTCAGATTGTAATATTCTTCATGCTTCGAGGACTAAGGGAGTAGATGCTGGACATGTTTCTGAATCCTTACATCTCCGAGTTGGTCCTGCTTTATTAAGATCTAGATATGACTTTCTGACTCTTATGTCACTCAGGCTCACAGTTCAAGCTTATATACAATATAATTCATTCTTAAAGTTTGGAGAAATACGAAGGTGGTAAAGAGCTTGTTTCTTCTTCTCCTAACTGATTTGAAAATAAATTGTATAAAATGATGTGCATATAATTATATCATTTGATCTATAACATATAGAAATGTTATTTGCCAATAACAGCACAAAGGAAGTGAGTGGGAGCGAAGTTGTATTGAGCTATGGCAATGATACCAGATGGTAACTTGAATCCAAGGGACAAATTGAGAGAACCAGAAATGATATATAAGAACACATGACTAAACATATTATAAATACTGTAAATATGTACTTGTTCTCTCATCTTCTTTAAAATGAACCTATATAAAATAACAATTATAACAATGCATTGTTTGGCCTGTGTCATATGTGGATATAGTATGTATAACAATGATACCATAAAATGGAAAAAAATAATCAAGCTCTATAGAAATGTTTCTGTATCTCAATGGAATTAATCTAACATGAATCTAAATTTGGTTCTAACAAGTTAAGATGCATATAAAAATCCCACAGCAATTAATAAGAAAATAACTTTTTTAAAAGTAAAAAAAATCATTAAAGAAATTAAAAATTAAAAATTACATCAGTAATTACATAGTAGAAAAATACTCACTAGTGTAAAGGGGGAATAGAGGAATAAAAAAAACATGAAACATATAAAACAAAGAATAATATATTAGATGTAATCTAACTCTATCTAAAAATTAAATGTTAAATGCATAAACAATTCAATCAAAAGGCAAAATTGCCTTTAATATAATAATATAATTTAATATATGCCTCATTGGGGGCTTAGAAGAATCAAACTTTGAGAGGAAAGAAATTAAAAGGAGAAAATTCAGATGGGCTTATGCAAAACTTTGCAACACTTATGGACATCCCTCCTTCTGGGAAGATACTGAGCAAAGGGCTGGCTGCAAATAAATTGAAATCATCTGTAGGAGATATCAAAAGGATCATTAATTGTTCCATGAACCATGGGATGGAGCTTGATTGAATGAAGTTTGAGTGGTTTATGAGCCCTGTCTCTACTCTTATGGAACAACTCGATCCCTGAATATATCTCATGGTAGTTAGTTCCTGGTTGCATGCCATACCTATCATATTGATATCTCACTACTGCTATGTTGTCAGTTTTCCAGGTGTGTACCTAATAGGCATTTCCTCTGGGCATTCTTGCTGCCTATAATTTGTGATCTATCATTCTCATTTTCATTCATTCTTTTCTCTTTATCCTCACCTCACAGCCTCCCTGCTCGCCCCCACTTCCCCCAAAATAAAAAGACAACTATTTTATAGTCTGGAAAAATCTTTTCTCCTGAATCTACTCCCTTTGGTCAAAACTAAAATTTTTCTAGTTCCTAAAGTGTTAGAATTTTGGAAAAAAGTACAGGAAAAGGAAATGTTTGGAAGTTACTTTTGTTTTTCTGTCTTAACATTTTATAAAAAATACAGACTCAATATTCAGTTTGCTTTGTCAGAAAAGAAAAGGGAAAATAATCAGGAGGGAAAAAAACAGTTTTATAACTTTAAATTATATCCCACTGTAGCTTTGTATTTTGGTTATTGTTTGTATATTTCTAATTAGGCTAAAAAACTCATGAAAGCAAAATAAAAAATTTCTCTTTATTATTTGATCAAATTTTGTCAAAAGCAACTTTTCCAATTTCTGGAGGATATATGCCCCCTTTTAATAACTCATTGATTCCAAAAGATTATTTTAGAAGCAAGGGGACATAATCCAATATTAGAAAACTTAAAGATTACATTCCACTGAAAAATTTTCCTGTCAGCTCATATCGGATGTTATCATTCCACACTGGAATCATATAGTTAATTTTTACCTTTTTTTCCATCGTGATTTTACTTAGAATCTTCTCAGATAATAATTGTTGAGATAGCTGCTACGTAATTGGAATTGTCGACACTTAAGCTTTTTAAGTACTATAGAACTTTAATTTGTAGTTTGTGAAATAGTGCTTGTAACAATCATAAATGTCTTACAAATAAAAAATAATTAAAGACTTCAAGCTTTTCTCATTTAATTGGAGTTAAAAATTGTAAAGAAATCTTGTTTCTATGATAAATATTCTCCAAAATAATAAACTTACCAAAATTTACCATTTCCATTTTATATGTTGTCTAATGAATTGACAAAGTTAACATATATTTACAATCCATATTTTCTTTCTAGTTTTTGATTTCCATTATTACTATGATTTCTTTAATTTTGAAACATATTGCTTTGATAATTCTACAGAATTGTCAGCCTATGACTATTTAAACAAATCTTATGTATCAAGTGTAAATGAATATGGGATGCCATTAATTTAGATAGTTTATTCTACAATTTGTACCATTCAAGATAAAATGATAACATTTCTCTTCAGGAAATAAAGATTTGCCCAAGAAATATCAATGCTAGCTTCTTATCATGTCTACCATATTTTACTGTCTAAAAACGATATAGACTATTATAGAGTAACTAGGTTTGAATTTTTGTTCTAATTTGGACAATTTATATCATCAGAAAAGAAAAATGTATAGACAACAGTGTCATTTGGAGATAACATTTATCATTAATAAAGATGAGTTATGTGAATGCAGCTGAATATTTTACACTAAGATAAATCTATTCATTTTTCTTAACTACAATAAGTTGGTCACTTCATCAGATTACCTTCAGATTCTATTTGTTTGAAGTACCATATCTGCTTTAGGCAACTTGAGAAAGATCATGCACCAAATATATAAATATTTCACAATTACTGTCCTTCATTTTAGTATCAAACCACAGTTTCTAAACTATGTGTATATATATATGTATATATATAAACTATGTGTATATATGTATATATATAAACTATGTGTATATATATATACACACACACATATTTGTAGATGTGTATATATGTATATATACACATATATGTGTATATATTACATACACATATATGTGTATATATGTATATATACACATATATGTGTATATATATACATACACATATATGTGTATATATATACATACATACACATTTTCAAACCAACTATTTTAAAATTGTTTTTTAACTAAAAAAAAAGTCAAAATAAAACTTAAAAAAATTTTAGTAACATTTAAGAATAACTGAAAGTTCTTTTTTCTAGGAGAAAAAAAAGCACTTTGATAATTTCATACACATTGAAATCACTACAGTATTTTAATGCAAACTTCTATTAAAATAAAATATGGGTTTATATAACTGTTGTAAGAGTTTCTAATGAATATAAAAGACATTACAAAGAATAATCAGAAAACTATGTATGAGTTTGGATTCTGTTTGAAAATCATGAAAACCAAATCTTATATTAAATTGTTTTGATACCAGTTAGAAAAAAAAAAGTTCTGTTTAAATTTTTAAATTTTAGGGCTAGAACTCTTTCAGTGAGCCATAGTAAGCAGATTAAAACTTACCCCTTTTTTAAGGAAAGAGTTTTGTTAATTTTAAACATTCATTTATGTCTTCTGTTCACTTTTTCATTTTAATAAAATCTGAAATTGCACACATAAGAAATGGAAATTAAATACAGGATGTATATGTCAATTATAACTCAATACTGCTGAAAAAATATTCGTAATTTTAAAAGATTTACAGAGGACATTTTATTACTTCTTTGGCCAATCTGGACAAGCACAGATGAAGCAGCCATAAGCATACTACATACTTTGGCCATTGTTTCAGCTCTCTATGACTGTAACTACCTCCATCCACACTGTGTTCTCTTAGAAGAAGCTGCCAAAAAGATACCTGACCAGTCCATATCCTTTATGCTTTTTAAACTCTGTTAAAATAGTAAAGCAACTATAATAGTCCCTGGCTGAGATAGCTCTAGTAGAACTGTGATGTAGGAGAACTCCCCTCTAATTCTTTTTTTGAAATGCCTTGTACTCTTGAAGGCTTCATTTGGTAACCTCATTGCCTAGATCTTCCTCCATTCATTTTCCTCCTAAACTTTTCAATCTAAAAAGTTGTCTTAGCCTTGAATGCCTTTTTAGGTAGCTGAGTATTTAACAAAAAAAAAACAATAAAAGTCATGGTAGTGACTAAATGGGTAAACATTCCCACCATTACACACTTTCGAACTGTCAGTGTTACCTTTGCAGCTGGTAAGAGATGCGCATAATCTACTCTTTGAATTGGTACCAACTGGTTTCTTTAAATCACTGAGAAACCTAGAAGAAGAAGAAAGTCAGGAGGCATAAGCAGTTAAGAATTACAAAAACATGTGTAGAAAATCCTTTAGAGACTTTGATTACGGAAAAAAAGGAGAGAGATGGGGATGACAGGATAAATTTTGTTTTGTTTTAGTTGGAGGAAGAACTAAATAGATTCAAATGACAGTGATAAGTAGCCAATAGAGGAGAGAAGGGATGGGTGGTTGAGAAGGGATGTCTCTAAGAAGTCGAATATACGTATGGGGAGCTGAGGGACATGGGATCACAGATGCATATTTTGCAGCATGATAACTAAGATAAAATTTGAGGCTGATGGAAAGGTAATGCGTATTAGAAATTTATAGAGATTCCAAGTAAGACGCAAGAGTTGTTGGGAAGTATTCTTTTGTTGATATCAATGACCATACATTTATACAGGCACAAATCTGTCTGGTAGTGAGATAGTCTCCAGCAGCTTTCAGAAATGCAGACATAAAAAGAAATATCATGCAATTAGATTTAAACAAGTTTGGCCTTTGTGAAGTAGAGTGGCAGAGGTCCAAAAGGGTAAGGAAGTTGAGGAAATTGTTTAGAGAAAGCTTAAAAAAATGGGATATGGAATCTTTGTTCTATAGGAAAAAGAGTAAGGATTGATAAGGGTTGCTAACTTAAAAAAAAAAGATAAATAGAACTAACTAGATTTAAAAAGTAGCATGAAATTAGAATAATTAATTAAGAATACTGGGAAGAATGGAAATTGTGATCAGAAAGGTTCAAGTCTAAAATATAGACACAGAATTAACTTGAAAGCTGTATCTAGAAGGTAACCATATAAGTGAGGGACTGAATAGAATACAGTTAAAGGTCATAGAAATTGAAATCACAGGACTACAAGGTCAGAATTAAGTACTGGTCATTAATTTGGATATTGAAGTCACAGATGATGATGCTAGAAATTAAGTAAAGGGAAAGGCCATTTATTTTCGATTTTATGGATGATAGTGCTGAGAATAAAGGGCATTATGTGAGTAATATGAGACTAAAGGTAGCAAGCATTCAACTTGGGTTGGGAGGAATAATTCTGGGAGTAGCTGTGACTGACCAGGGGAGGTAGATTTTCTTGTTATGTATGAGAATATAAAAATTTCAAGGCAGCTGATATTTTGGGAAGTAAAAATGGGAATCAGTTTCTGGTCTATAAATTAAAGGTGATGTTCAGTGGAGTAGGAGCCTAACTGCTACTTTCTGAAATTCAAATCTTAGATTTTTCTCTTTGTCTGAAGATACAACCTTATAATTTAGATTTGGAACAATCTCAATGTATTTATTTTCAAAATTAAAGAAAAACAAAAAAAATTCTATATAAAGGAGGGAGATGCACATACATTGCATTATTATTTATTTTGTCCTATGAATAAATAAATGATTCTTTTGCTTTTGTGCTGAGAGGCTTTGGAGGGGAGAGCAGAGCTAGGAGTTCAAAGGCATTAGGCACCTGTCTGGAAAAGGACAGGCTGAGGATGGCAGAATGCTACAGAAAGAGGCATAGGAATTGATAACAGACACAGTTACATATAATATAACTTTACTTCTAAACTTAAACTTCCTATATAAGCCTTAGGTATGAAAGAAAGAGCAGAGATATTCAAAGATTTAATACTCTAAGTTATTTTTAAATTTTAGCCTCTGTGCATTGTAACATTTAATATCTCCACTTTCATTTGGCCTAAATGGTATATTGTTTTTATTAAATCTGTAATCTATCTGTCTTTTGAAAAGCATATTTCCTCCTTTTGTTGTTTCCTGTTATCACTGCCCTCCAGAAAAACCGGAACCTACGTTAACACCAAATGAATTCAAAATGTGTAAAGCTATTAGGAAAGTTAGTAAGTTAATAATATTGATTGCAAAAGGTGTTACCTTTATAAAGGTATTTGTTTGAGAAGATTGTCAATGCACTTATTTATTTAAAGGTAATGGGCTGCTTTATTTAATACACCATAGTGGAGAAAAAATGAATTCGTGAGTAGAATCAATTTTGTAAGGAAGCCCTTACCTTCCACATGATGAAAATAATTTTTAGAGTGCACATGACCCTTAGGTCAGTTTATGTCTTGTGCATTTTGTGAAAAACCATAAAATGCCACTAATGATGGAGATGACCTGGAGATACAGGGGAGCTTGCCATGTGCACAGATTTGTAGGTTTATATATGCAGTGATGTATATCCAGAATCCTATGGCTGTGAAAGGGAGAAGCTTTTGATAACACCATAGGAGAGAAAAAGTGTGGAAGGTATTCAGGAAACATAAACATATAAGAAAGGAGAAATGAATTTAATGAACATTATATTTTAAGTGAATTGTTTTTATTAATCATAAAAAGCACATGAAACATAATTGTTTACCCTTGATTAATTATATGTTTATGAGTTAGTTATATTTATTTAATAATTAATAGGTTTTAATTTTTTTTAGGTTGAAAGTGAGCTCAGGGTTGAAAATAATCTAAGTTCATAAATTAAAACATACGTAACACTCAGAAGTGTATCTAGCACAAGAGAATTAATATCCGCTATTATTGTTATTATTGTTTTTCATAACACGAAACAGAGAACTTTGTGCCAAATGGCATAACTGAAAGGTGAGCAATGGGAAAGTTAAAATAATATATTTTAAATAACTTTCCATTTTCTAATATATTTAGATTAGTCCTGTCAACTTCACACATTGACCTTTGAGCTATAAAACTTTAATTTTCACTTGCTTTTTTAATACAAGTGCCTTCCTGCCCAATTAACATATTAAATCCATTGAAGGCAAAAATCTGTGCTTTATTCCTCCTTCTGAACTCGTAACTTCTCTAATATATGACACATAAGTGAGATTCAATACACTCAGCTTATTATAGCTATTTGGTTAGATGGAGATCCTCCAAATAAAGGGAAAATTGGAAGGAGAAATTTGAAATTAGGCCCTGAAGTATTTGCTGTCATTTAAAAAAATATATGAGTGAAATTGTAATTTTTATTAGAGTCTTAGAGACATAATAATCATAAGACTCATTCCCTTTCTCCTTCTTTAAAACAGTTCTACAGAGTGTCTTCTCTGCCTTTGAAATCTCTTTTAAAGCAGCCTCTTTGATTATCTTTTTGTACAGATCAGGGTTCTTAGGTGCAAATGACAGTATCCATTCTGTCTACCTTAAACAGAAAAGCAATTTATTAAAAATGTGTTATATACATTATAGAAGTGACATGCCTAATGTATTTGATATTTCTTCTAATAAGACAAAGGTATTTTTAATGATGATTATGAAATGAAATAAATTATTATGACAAGTAAAAATACAAACAATGAAGACTTCTATTGACTTTTTAAAATTAATGTCAGTAAAAATTTTTTAAAAATAAGAATTAAATAAATATTATAGTAAAAAGGGAAAAGTAATAGGTTGATATCTGTAAAATGCATTAATACATTTCTTTGAAAATTGGAAATTTATGCTTATATATTAATCTATCATAATAATGAATAATAACTATGATTTCTGTTTCCAAACCTTAACTTTGGAAAATTTGTCAATGACTTCATCAAAATGAATTTTTCTTTGCATATTCATCTTCAATAAATAGTATATCACATTTGTCAATCTAACTGTACTCATTGATTGAAAAAAGTTTCTATTAATTTTAATTTAAAAAATTTTCATGAGAAACTAGATATACAAATAATATGTATTAATAGTACACATATTTTTAAGTGTGAAGTTTCAGAACCTTAACATCTAAAGTAGACCAGGCTATTAAATGTCATTTTCACCTCTGATAAAGAAACTACAAATTGTTGAATTTTTATAGAGAATAATTAAGCTAGGGTTTTTGGACTTAGGAGTACTTATTATGCAAGTACACTATTTTATATTTAAATAGAGTATTGCTAAAACATTCTTCAGAGATTTTCTGTTATATAGTTGTTGATTGAAACAAAAGGATTTCTACTATGTCCATTACTGAATATTAAAATTCTTTTGTAGTTTAATCTGACACTGAGATCAGAAATAGGTTCAAATCTTTCTCTTTTTTTGGACCACATCATTGTTAAACAAAGACAAATCACTTAATCTCTGTGAGACTCAGTTTCATCATCTGCAAAATCAAAGTTTTCCGGATCGATGGAAATTTGTCTACAGTATTTAGTTCAATATCAGCCCAACACATAGGTGATACTAAATAAATAACGGTGGTCATGCCTACTTGTTCTGGTCTTTTTAATACTTAAATTCTGCTATGAAGAAGAATAAAATATAAGAAATGCTTGCTTCTTGTAATTATATTCATATGAGCAGATAACCCATTGAAAAGAGAATTCAAGGGACTGCACTGATGCTTGTCTACACACACACACACACACACACACACACACACGCCTGAAAGTTTCAGCCCATATACCTGAATGCTGTGGGTTGACCTGTGGCTTAGGGTATTGACCGTCCCCATCTGAGAAAATTCTGTTGCACTGGCAGCCTCAGGTCTCCCAGCACTGTGTTTGAAGTCACTGTACCACTGGAGAAAGAATCTTTTACACAATCTCAGAGAAGCAAAGATTTTAAGATTAGATTTATTACAGATTCTTTTATATTATTACCAGGCAAAAAATTATGAATGTAACAAGAAATTAATATACTTTAAAGAAAAATGTGGTTGAATGTTTAGATGATAAATAGAATAAAACAATTGGTTAGACAGAGAAAAGGTGTTTTTAATCATAACTGACTAGCATCTACTTAATGTCAAGAAGAATAATTTCATTTTATTCATTCTTTTCAGAATTTTGGCATCCTAAAGAAAAGCAGAGGGTGTATAATCATAATTTTGGAAGTTTAAAAAGCCTGAACCAAGTGTAGAATGTAGTTTAGAATATTTTCTCTTACAACTTTAAGGTAGCAACAGTGTGCATATTCCAACATTCTATTCTCATTAAGTCTTAGAAATAAGACTCGTATAATGGTTTTTAACTACCTACTTTTAACAGGTGTGGGAAGGTGGAATGATTACCTCTTTCCATTTACCTCCCTTTTAAAATTCAATCAAGTTACAGCTATTCAGATATACTAATTCCCACAAGGAGCTTTCCTTGGTGAGTTGCTAAACACACAAAAATGCAAATGACTAAATAATAATGGTGTGTCAAAAAGCATCAAGCAAAAAATGTCCCTTCAGTCTCTAATCCTTTCAGATAAACATACCTATTTTTTTTAAAAAAACAAACTATCCAATGAAGTATCAGCCTTTCAAAAGATGTTTGTTTAGATTTTTCTTCAAATTTTCCTCAGGAGAGTGTCAAAGGCCCCTGGCCAATGTTTTATTCCAGAATGTGTTTTGCTAACATTCCTGAACTTGTTCTACCAATAATTAGCCATATTGGAATTTTAAAAACATTGTCCTTTTGTCAACTTCATTCTTGATCAACAAGAACAGGACATAACAATGCAGAGCTAAGCCATATGACTCAAAAATAATGCACAAAAGTTAATGTGAATAAAATTAATGTGGAGTTTTCAACCTGAGCACTTACCCACAGTTTCTCTGGTGGACTGGGCTTCTCCACAGACTGGAAGCATAATGGTAGTTTATGATGGCTTTTGGCTCCAGTGAACAAAGAAGCAGTAACATCTTTTATGATCCAGTTTTGGAAGTCACACAGTGTCACTTCTGTATTCTATTGATTCCATTCTATTGAACTGCTAAGGCCAGTCTAGATTCAAAGGAAAGGAAGGATTAGACACCACCTGTTAATAGAATAAGTTGTCAAAGCTTTTGTGAATATGTTTTAAAACCACTGTAGGCAAATATATGTATGTGTGTGTGTGTATTAATAAATGGACATAAGGCATGATAAATTAAGTTACATTATCAACATTGTAATTTGATTAAGAAACCAAACATGGCATTGCACTATAGACATACAGATTGGTACACACAAGATAATCTTCCAATTAAGTCATCGTTGATCAGATTCTTACTAATGGAAATACTAAAAATCAGAAAAGAGGACAAAATATTCCGAATATGAATAAATTATAAGGCCTATCTATTAACAAAGTTTTAAGGGATGTTGAGATTTTTGATATAAAACAAAGTTTCCTAAGAGTTTAAATAGAGTAAGTAAAGTCGGGAGAACTGAATCCTTATCCAACTCAGCAGGGCTGACCACTTGCCCTCAAAATTACCTGCCCGAGAACAGTATAATATTTAAGTTACAATCAGCAATTTAACAACTATTGTGAA
This sequence comes from Eonycteris spelaea, assembly GCA_003508835.1. Lineage (NCBI taxonomy): Eukaryota > Metazoa > Chordata > Mammalia > Chiroptera > Pteropodidae > Eonycteris > Eonycteris spelaea. Next base: position 702,673 of record PUFA01000154.1, read on the forward strand.
ATTAACTTAGCCAATTTGAATTAATTATGTCACTGTGCTCATTTAAAAAATATTTTATGTTTTTAAATGTGTAAATGCTCAAAAACTTACCAGGTTTATACTTTAAATTGTCATTATTGTGTTGTGAAGCAATCAATTCTAAGATCCACGGAGCCAATTGAGATGAATTATGAACCTTTATTAGCCAGCCGGTGACTGACTCTCTACCAGGGTTAGAGGAGATCAGCCCTGAGCTCCCAAAAGAGGCAGTTTATAAAGCCTAGAACCACACCCTGGTTAATATCATACAAGTAAACAGATTACAGAAGCAGGAGTTGGCCATTAGCATATCTTTCAACAGATTGCCACACCCTGGTTAACATCAAAGGAGCAAGCAGATTACAGAAGTAGAAGTTGGCTCACTTGAAAATTTTCCACCCTTAACAATTGTAACAATAATTTACATTAAAAAAGAAAAGGATTGAGGAATGAGGGTTATCTAAAATGAATATAAGAGAGCTGAGACATTATAATAAATATTGTTGCCTTCAATGTGATGTGTAAAATTATCATTAAGAATGTGAACAGGTTGTTACATAGGAAGCAGAAAAAAAATTTTTAAAGTATTTTAAAAACTGTCAAATTTTAAAAGCCTGTGTAGGTAACTAACTACATGTTTCCTCAACTTTTAGTAGTGTTCGTTTAAATCACATTGACAGAATAAAAATATTTTCAAAAAGATTTCCACTGATAGGTATTCTTCAGTTATATAAATTGAAAACATTCTTATGTACTGATATTAAAATTTATCCTAGAAACACATGATTAGAAATTGCATATAGAGATATCTATAGATTAATGAAAATTTCCTAGAACAGTTGTCCCCAACCTTTTTGGCACCAGGGCCAGCACTACTATGCGAATCTATTGTCTAATGACCTGAGGTGGAGCTGAGGCAGTGATGCTTGTGCTGCAGAGTGGCTGCAAATACACATAAAGCTTTGTTTACTAGACAATCACTCACCCCCTGCTATGAAACCCATTTCCTAATAGGCCATGAACTGGTACCATGCCCATGGCCCAGGAATTGGAGACCCCTGCCCTGGAATATATCAGGTTCTTCCTAATACTGAACTTCAATCAGTTTTAAAAGATGCTTTCTATGGTTAAAAAAATATTTAAAAACTCTTAATCAAGTATTCTGAATATTCCTCTATTTTTTTAAATTAAAATTGATGACTGATGGATTTGCCTTTTTTTCTCTTTAAACTTGTTCAGAAATTGAAATTAACACGACAATCTTATGGAGACATTTTGAATTACTACAGGGCTAAAACTAAGCTAGACATACACTTGAGAAAAGATAATAATGAGGATGTGAAATAAATTTGTACATGGAATCTTAAAAGTAGCTATGCAACTTTGGTCACATGTGTAAAGAAAACAGCCTTTGTGAAAGCAGTGATTTAACTCAGCAAATTTTCAAATTTCCATTGAGACCATGTTCAAATGACAGCATAGCTACAAAGTATTGTGAGGGTCTCCTGACTCCTTAATTAAAAAGTTCCCCAAATGAATCTTTTTATAAACTTAAGAATTTTTAAGGGTTTTATAAGGTAAACATATTTAGTTTGTCAGAATTAAATGGAAGGGGATAATTGCTTATGTCTGTTGGTTTCTATGATTGTTAATATAGGATGTTTGAAAATATTTTCTAAAAGCCTGATTTAAAAATTTTAGTACACGTTGCTTTTAGTAATGGTTCTGTGGTTAGCTCAATAGCCACTAGAGGGCAGTAAATATGCCTATAATGGTTTCATGTTTCAAGTATTAATCTTGATAAATATTTAGAACATCATAACTTTAAAAATTTAACACAAGTGAAGGGTTAAAGAAGTACAAATTGATAGTTGATAGACGGTCATGGGGGGGAGCCTGGCATAGGGAATGCTGTTAGCAGTAATGTAATGGCTATGTGTAGAGCCAGAGGGAAGATAGAGTAATCAACGGATCGTTTCATAAACTATATAAATGTTTAACCAATGTACTGTAATCTTGAAATGGATAATTAAATTAAATTAAATTAAAAAGTAACATGAAAAATAATCTTGAACCAAATGTACACACACACACACACACACACACACACACGTATATATATATTTTTTCCTTTGCACAAGCCATTATATCCTTCACTATCTTTATAAAAGAGCTAATTTTTCCAAATTTGACCTTCTGTAACGACACAGAAACGATTAGTTGGCTTGATTTTCTCATAGTCTTTCCAAGCAGACAGCTTCTAAGTAAACCTAATACTACACTTATGGTGCTCTCTTTCTCTCCCCAAAAATAAACATTTAAAATTTTAGCTTAAAGATATTTGTCCTTTATTAATCTTACTAAGCCTCAGTTTCCATCACTCTGATTTGGGTGTAATATGGTTCCACCTTACAGATTTTTGTGAAGCTTAAAAGAAACTACTATGTATAGAAACTATTCAACCTCATACCTAACACCTAAAAGATTGCTCAATAAATACCGGTTTTTATTTTTATTATCAATATCACATATACTTTTGGCCATAACTTTTACTTTAATAATAATCAAATTTGCATTTAAATAATTGAAGTGTAAAATATTTAAAATCAACTTGAAATGCAAGCCATACAATAACTATACAGTAAATCTAATAAACTGGTTGTACTCCTTTCGTCTCCCTTATTCAATTTAATAGTTACTGCAATTCATAATATTTATGCAAAAATAATCTATAGAAGTTCAGATATTGAAGTCAGCACCTTTAAATATGTATATTGATTTAATAAGATTGTATTGAATTAGAATAGAAAATATTCAATCTAAATAATTGGTGCCTCAAATAATGTTGAGTTTATACATTAGTTTAATGCATATTTGAGATAATTTTTATTATCTGGGGTCTTATGGACTAGGAAAATTCTTCTATTAGACAATTTCCCTTAAGTTTCATTTAGTTACGTGCCTACAGCATATTGAGCTCAAGAGATGAATTGCTCATTTAAGGTTCATTTAAAAGTGTCAGCCAGTACAGTAATTTAGCACTATTTCCCCCAGACTGCCAACTGCGACTTGGCACCATGCATCAGGCTTAATGACACACGTTTTTGGAGATTGCAATTTGGTTTCTGTATGTCTCATGGGCATGAATAACAACTTTTCAGGACCACTGTTATCTCCAGAGAGTGTATACAAAAGACTATCTAATTTAATTACTTTAAAAAATAGCTTATCATGAATAATTCTGATTTATTCTACCTGTTCATTTAGTTACTAATACTATTAGTGATAGCAAATCATAGCTGCTGACTGCTCCTATTCATTTCCTAACCAGTAACATTGAACATTAATTAAGGAGCAATTTTTCATTGTATGGTCATCAATCAATTTTAAAACTGTAGTAGATTTGAAAAAGCAGAAGACAAAGAAATCAAAGTAACAATTTTCCTGCAGAAAAATTTGCATATAATAAGAAAAATCAAAACCTCAAACAATACCCTAAGCGTGAGTGTTCATTCTAAACATCTGTTGTTTGTTGAGCCCTTGCTATACGTTAGGCAGAAAACTGATCCTGTCATTTTCATTTTACAGGTGAAAAAATGTGGCTGGGGGATTAAATAAATTAGTTATATGAGAGTGAGCATCAGAGGTAGAATCAATTCTAGGATTGTCTAAAAGTAAAGCTTACGCACCCAGACACAGCACCACTTTGCCTCCCGTGAAATGCCTTCTATTTTAGAATCTCAACTTCTATGTGGATGGCTGGACAGAAGTTAAAAGATAATAGCCATAATTCACAAGCAATTCCAAAGTTATATAATTTTCCCTTTAATACTTGACTTAACAGTAAAGATTTATTTCTTGTAACAGAGACCCTAAATAACAAAGGCGTAAATTACATTGAATTTTAATTATCTTCCACCTCACCATCTAGGAAAATGCTGTCCAGGATTGCTTGGTTAACTCTGTGGTATCAGACACAAAGCTTCTTCTATCTTGGCCTCTACTTAGGGAGTTGCTTTTGTCTCCAAGATAATTCCTCCACCATGTCTGTATCCTAGTCAGGGAGCTGAAGGAAAGAGAAAGAGAGGACACACTCCTTATTTATAAGACCTGAAACTTGCCAAAATTACTTTATTTTTAATTTAAAACTATCTTTTTAATTTTAAAATTAAAAATTTTTAAGTTACCTTTTTAAAAGATAAATTTATGTAACATAAAAATTTTAGAGTGTATAATGGTAGTTTTCAGTATATCCACAGAATTGTGCAACTATCATTGCTACCTAATTTCAGAATGTTTCCATCAACCCCCTGCAAAAATGCTTATCTTCCAATTCCCTCTCCATCTCCTGGTAGCCATTAATTAATTTTTTTCTATGGATTTACCTATTTTGGACAGTTCACGTAAATGGAGTCATACAATACTTGACCTTTTGTGACTTCCTTCTTTCACTTAGCAAAAACATTTTCAAGATTTATCTATCATGTAGCATGTATCAGTACCTTATCCCATTTTATTGTAGGGAGATATACCAATGTATGGAGTACCCATCCATCAGTTGATAAGCACTTGGATTGGTTCCCCTTTTTGGTTATTATGAACAATGTTGGTGTGAACAAATCTATACAATGTGTACGAATGTAGAAATATGTACAAGTTTTGTGTGGATACATGTGTTCATTCTCTCAGATACATACATATATTCCATTGACCAGAAAATGACCATGTGGCCACATGTCAGATGTGAGAACTTTTGGAAAATGTAACCTTTATTCTGAGTGATAATGCACTTGGATGCAGAGTAGGTTTTTGTTTGTTTTGTTTGATGGGATGGAGAAAATAAATATTGGGTGGAACCTAGTAGTCTCTTCCCTACCTTCTTACCTGTTAACATGAGAAATCATGGTAAGAATTAGCAGTAGCTTAAAAACTGTTTGCACTGCAAGTCAAATTGTATATTTTTATAATAATGTTTATCTCTAAAACCTGATTTTGCTTATTCTAAATTTGCTTTATTTGGACTGTAAGCCTATAGTATCAGGCAAATATAATACTTAGTATAATAATGCTAATTTCAGGGGTAATATTTAAAATTAGATACTGGCAGTTTATTGTCATTCTTTCTCTTTTCCTCAAACTTTACTTTCATGCTCTTTTAAAGAGAAATTTCAAGAGCAGAAAAGAATAAACATTCTATAACTTAATATTTCTTTTTGACTTTTCGGGCATGTAAGAAATGAATGAAGAGAGTGAAAATGATAACAAAGTAAATAAATAAAGTAGTTTTCACAGAGTTGATTCTAACCCATAGATTGATTAGCAAAATAAGTTTCAAATCTAGTAATGTCATTTCAACTAAGAAATAATATTTATAAATAAGTCTTTCAGATTCTAGCCACAGAAATTTTACTTACTCAAGGTTCATCCTTCTTGGCTGGCAATTTTATTAACTTGAATGCCTTGCTCATTAGTTTATAAAATATGATATTAAAAATAGAATAATTATATCACTGTTAACATAAATGTTATACATTATAATTTATTTCACCTGAGTATTTGATAATTTGTAATGGCCAATGTTTTGTTTTGAGACTGAATATATTTAAGATATCTTATAGTTTCTTTCAGTAAGGTGCTAATTTCACTTAAAAATCTGTTTAATTTTCCAACTTATTTGTCGAAGTAAGAATTGAAATTAAATATCAGCTTACTGAATGATTATAGGCCTCATGTCACTCAACAAATTCCAATGATGAATCATACAAAAATTCAACTTGCTTTCCTTATCATAATAGTTTTGGAAATAATGTAGCCTACAAAACCCTACAGGGTTTAAGGCTCCTCAAAGGTCATCGTAAGATCTAAAAAAGAAAACAGATTCTCTTAAAACATCCTGGCTTGGAATAGATGTACTTTTATATTACATCTTAGAATTTGGACCAGCATACAAATTCTCAAATGGCTGCCCATGGACCACAAATATATTGCAGATACATTTTCTTTGGCCAATACAATATTTTTAAAATAACACTGAACTGTTAAAAGTTAAATGTCAATATCTTAAAAAATTAAATACTTTACTCAAAATTTATATTTGCAGCTTTTCTTTAAAGAATAAGTCAAGGTTTGGCCATGTGGGGTCCCCATTGCTACATGAGTTGAATAGTGGTTGCCCTCCTAGCAGGGGTATGCTCTTGCTAGTTCAATTCACTAGTATTGTTCTTGATAGGTTTTGTATATTCCACATATGGTAGATGGATGACACTTGATGGAATTTCAGTAGAGTTGGAAGGAAGAGGGGAGAGTGGAGGGCTAGCCATATCAGCAGCTAAGCCTGCTCTTTGCTGAGATTTCTAGCCCAATCTCGTCTTCCAGCCCATTCTTCTCTGCAATTCTTACAAGAGTTTATACCTCCCGTTACCTTTATATCCAAAAAGCCTCTGCAGGAGGTGCTGCTGTGACAGGGAACAAAACGGAGCTGTTCTCTACGCTTTTGATTTTCTACCGCTGCTTGAATCACTCCAGGAATTGCTGTCCTCTTACTCACTGAAAGGGAAAAATATGATTTTATTTTACTTTTTAGCAGAAGTAGCTTTGGCACAGAGATGAGATCAGATGTATCATGGTTGTAATGAGTGTCATGATAAATTGTAGGAAAATTTTGGAATTACAGCAGGTATTAAAATCTGGGGGAAGCTATTAAATCTGACATTTCTAATTCTGATTGAAATGTTAATTCCACCTACGGAACACAGTACAAAAATAATGTTATTATAGTTATAATGTAGACCTATACATTTATATTATAGATATTTTTAATAAATGTAAGTATCCCTGTGAATTAGTCATCCATACTATAGAAGACATTGCCTGATTTCTGCCGTATAGGAGTAGGTTATAGTACTGTACAGACATGTGGAATGATATTCATGCACTCTTGAAAGTTTCAGAGATTGCCAGAACTAAAGTGACTATAAAATCCACCTTGTAAGTTTACAGAAAATTGATATTGAGCCTCAGTTTCCTCCACCTATAAAGCGAAGCTGTTGGGCTTCATAAATTCTAATTTTCTTAAATTATAAATATCTGTGATTTTTATAAAACTACAACAAAAAAACATTTTGCATGTGAAAGGTGCTAGCAGACAAAAACTAAAACTAGCAAAACTAAAGCAAAGAACCTCTGAAATATGCAATAGAGTTACAGAACCATGTCCCTTTTTATTTTACATTCCAAAGAGTCAAGATCGATGTATCAAACAAAGATGCTTGCTCTCAGGAAATGATCCCGTGCCGAATTGGTTAGTATAATTTGCTATCTTTGAGTACTTGAAAACCTCAAGAAGATACACATTCTGCTCATCATTGCTGTGTCTTGCTTATTTTGTTTTATTTGTCACTGGCCCTGTTATTTTACATTTATTTACTCATGATGGGTTACATTGGTTAGTAAATTATTTCCCTGGACTCCAATTTTGCCAAAGTCATTGTGAATTCAGTTATGTTCTCCTAACTTATCTCCTCTTTCAGGATTTCTTTTTCTTTTTAGAATCTGTAAGCTTTATTGTTTTAAATGCTTGCTTCCTTCCCAGCCTTAGTAACAAAAAGTGAGCCAAATTGGTCTTTATATTGATCTCCATGGCATCTCGCTTGTCGACACCCTTAGTGTTGAAGAGCTTCCTTTCTCAAAGTCATTTTTCTCTGTACTCACTCTCCTATGTTGCAAACAGTGCTTATTGACCGTGTGGTGATTGATCTTTAGTTGGTGATATATTTTTAAAAACTCACTGAAGTTAAGGTACTATAATTTATGACTGTGGTTTACTTCAGTCAGATCTGGGATATTATTCCTTCATAAAAATGCTGGCATAGATGTGTAGCAAATTCGTCTGTCTGAACAAAATTATGAACCTCTTGAGTATCTTTTGCTTCTTCAGGATAACTCCATTTTGGGTTACAGCATCACAAGGCATTTATTTTCTCTACCACTCATTCCTTCTGTGGCAGTAAAAGGCATTTTGCTGTACTTTTGTAGTCGTTCCAACATCCCAAGTAAGAATAAAAAGCCTTGGATTCTAGTTTGGTTCAGCCATTTATTGATTATCCAACGTTAGGTAAATACTTAGCTTCCACTTTAGCTCATTTTCCTCCAGTGAAATGGATATAATATTAATTGTGTATTTTATTGCACAGAATTTTTACAAAGAAAATACCACATATATAGGAAAGGAATTTTGAAGTTAGAATGCCATATACAAACAGGTTAATAGTATAATGTTATAGGCTAGCAGAGTAACTGGTACAAAGTATGGACATGAGAGAAATATTAAAAAAGTCACATGTTGAAGTTATTATTACTTTTCATAGATTCACAGGGCCAAAGGCAATCTTTTGCTATCTTATGCAATCTTATGCTTCCAACTTCTCATCAGTGTGTACACACTGTGAATGTGTTTGGCTTTATTATCAAGCAATGCCAATTTTAATGCTTTTCAGAAGGGAAGAGAAAAGTCTTTTCTCCCTTACATTGATCCTGAGATTGAAGAATGTGGAGCGAGTAAAATCATTCTACTCATGTAACTTTCCAAGTAATTTAGATATTTTCTTAAAGTTTAGTTATAATTTAGTATTAATCTTCTCTCCTTCCAAATAGCATCATGCCTTCAATCTAAAGCACTCACCCAATTTTTTGCTAATTCTTATGGTTTTGATGTGGTTATGTTCTCTGGGCCATCTCTGCCTCCTGGGCTCTGGCTTTGTGAAGCTTTGTTTCTACACAAACTCAACCCTGATGTGGGACTCACTTATAAAAATAAATGTCTGATACTGATATTCATTGAGTTAGAGGACTTTATTGGATGTATTTTTGGGAGATGGGGGTGGGCTGTTGAGGGTAAGGAGTCAGTTTCATGGCTTACAGCTTTCTGCAATCTTGTCAGTCCCTATTATTTCTGTGTCTCATTTCTTTTTGTTATCTCTACCTCATGTTATCTAAAGAATTCTAAATGCTTTCATCTGTAATTGGTGGAGTCATTGAGTTCTACAAGAAAAATTGGCAAAAGCCACACAGAAACACAGGTTAAGAGTAAGAGACTGGTTCATTTCATCAAGCTATTTTTCAACACAATTGCTAAGAATAATTCTAGTGCCACTTCTTTGTAAGTACATACCTCCATTTTGATTTATATACATTTCTTTTCTTATACCAATGCATTTCTGAAGCCTTTTGGGTCAAATTGATTACTTAGAAATTTATTTTGTCAGTATTAAATAACAAAACTCAAGGTTGATTTAATCTAGCAACTGAACAATGTCAAAAAAATGATAATTTTTATGTGTGGGTGGCGCCTCTCAAAAAGGTGGGTGTTAACATTTGCCAAGGACTACATCTTTCTTTTCTATACTCACAGAGTATGTTTTTTCCTTAACTTTAAAATTAAAATTCTGGATTTTATGTTCAGTAGACTAATTTGTTACATGCCTACTTCTGAACCAAATCACTATGATCAAGTGGATAAGATTATGCTGATTGATTTAAACCAGCAAATGCCCACCATTGGATTTGAGTAAGAGCTCAATGCTTCCAAATCATATGGTGCAGTAAAGGGGAGGTTTATTTCCTGACAAGAGTCTTGGAGATGACAGGATATTGAATGAGAGACCAACACTTATCAACTATCTATCTCATGTGGAAAGTTTCCCCAAATAGTATGAATCCTAAACTGAGAAAAACCTATTATTTGTATCTAACTTAAAAAAAATATTTTGATTGCCTTCTTTTAGATGCAGAAGCAGACAGTGTTGAATATTGTTAGTTATAAACCAAATCTATTCTTCACCTTTTCTGGGCTTTGGTAAATGTTATTGTGACTCACTAAATATTGGTAGCTCTCTATCTTCTGGGTACTTTATGGTCCCCTGTGGATGGTTGAGACCTTGTGGCTAGTTTGCATATACATATATATTGGCCAGTGAACTTTTAATGGAAGTATCACTACTGGGCTAAACCATGTAATGCCAATGAAAGACTAAGATTAGTCTTTTTCTTCTTGCTACAGCATCTGGCATTGATCCACAAAGTAGTTGCACATTCAATGATAATTAGAACAGGGAAAGAGAAAATGTTGTGCAAAGTTCCCACCTGACCAATGATGGACATGGAGTATGAGTATGAAGTAAAACTTTGTTCTTTTATGCCAATGAGAATTGAGGATTGGCTATTATTACAGCATAACTTAGCCTATCCTACCATACACAGATTTATTATGTTTTGGCCGGGCACGTATAGGACCAGGGTTACATTTTTCAGTTCACCTTTATGACAAGTAGACCACGTTTTTCCCAATAGAATGGGAAATAAATTGATTTTTAATTACTTAAAGGATATCTGTTTTTCCTGGGCTGCTGCTTATACCTTATTGCTGGCTGGAAATGGCAACGTCTGCAGTACACACGAAAGCCTCATGTTGAGGACGGCAGAGCTCACCTTATATCTTTGGTCTGAGGATGACTTAACTGATCAAAGGCAGCTTACTAGCTCAGCGCTGTATATGAAAAAGAAATAAAACTTCTATATTCTTTAAGTTCCTGCATTTTGGATGTTTACTAAAATAGTTTTTTCTTTACCCTAATAAATATATCAACCTGAATTCATAATCTGCCAGCAAGAATTTATAGTTGCATTTACACTATATTCCCTCCACAAGAAATGCAAAGTAAGCAAAAAAAAAGTAACCTTTACTTTTACTATCTAATTAATTCATTCATGTATATATTAAATAGCTATTATTAAACTGCTATAATATGAATGGGACAATATTGAATGCAAAGAGCTATATTAAGATTAAAATGCATGGTATTTCCTGCAAATGCATTTATCATTTAATAGAAAAGTTACAATATGAAAATTAAACATTTAAAGAAAACTATGAGGCAGAATAAATCCATACATCATGTTATGGTGAAAGGATCCTGCATTTTGAAGGCAGTCAGACACAAAATGAGATCTGAGTTTAGATTCCACTACCTGCTAATTACATGATGTTGGGCAAGTGATTATAAAATGCACAATGATTATTGTTTTGTAGGGTTGCTGTAGTTATTATCAGTCCTGTAAGTTGTCTAGAAAAGTTCATGGCCACTAATATGCACAATTGAGGTTAGTTATTAGTGTAATTTCAAAGTAGTTTTCATAAGCCACAAAATGTCAAAGAAAAGATATATTTGCAAGGGGCAGCGAAATTAGAGAAAAGGTTTGTATAGGTAATAGAAAGAAAACTGCAATTTAAAAGGTGTGAAGGATTTGCCCCAGGAGAGTTAAACAGATATGTAAGAGCCGGGGGTGAAATGTATACAGAATAAATGCAACATGAGGACCAAGAAAAGTGCTGCAGAACCATGTATTAGAATTAAGAGATGGGAATAAAATGCATCTTAACTCTCCTCTCACTCCTTGAAAAAATCAGAGCGGGAATTGATTCATTTGGGGGACTTCAAAGATATCATTTAGGGCCCTTCTCTTTTTTGGAAAAAGAATGCAAGATTACAAATAGAAATATAGTGCTTGTAAAGTAAATAGCAAGTAGTGGGTTTCTAATCCATTCTATCCCCTTTCCAGGGAAGAGGTTATTGAAGATGATTCCAGGAGAAAAAGGAAGTGATACCATCAGATTTCATTATAAACTTGCTAATGACAGATCTCTTAGCAAGCAAACCAATGGTATGTGCTAGCAGATAAGGTGCTAACTTCGAAATGGTTTTCCAAAGAATAAACCTGGTTTTCTATGATTTCTTGTGGCCAATAAATGTGAAAGTTAGACTTTCATGGGATGGCTCTGGGAAAATGTTGTATTGACTACGTAGACATTTTGGTATAAAATAGAGATGTTTTCATGACCAGAAAGCCCCTTTCACTGTAAAAGGTATGACTACACACTTAGAGATCTCACATATTAATATAGGCCCAGAACACACCTGGGGAGCTGCACTGTAGACCCTGTACTTTCTCTACTTTATCTGAGCCTCATGATTACTTGGATTCTTTAAATTTTTAGTAGAGCTTGATACTGGGTAGGATCTCTGATTTGTAAGTCTAATCTGACAATATGACCCTTCATGTTATTTCAGACTGATGTGTTGAACAAGTTTTATTTCAGATCCATACGTCACAATAGCTAAAACATTTATTTATTTATTATTTATTATTATTATTATTATATTATTATTATTTTATTTTGGCAAGAAAAATGAGGAGATGATAAAATACGTTGAGGACTTCATACCAGATTAGCAGCCTACCAACCTTTATATGAAATAGTGAAAAACCAACACAGATTACTGGGTTAAGCCTTATAGTGAAATTTGTAGGAAAACCTACAAATTTAGACCTGAAAAAAATGGTTAAGTGGATAGAAAGAAAATGTAGAAAAAAAGAGCAAATTAATTAAAAATATTATTTTCTATGCATTGTTAGCATCTTCGACAGAAGCTAGACTTCTAAAAGAAAAGTAGGTAGAAGTAAGAAAGATGAAATCAGTAAGATCAGTGTTCAGTCCTGGAAAGCTTCTCGTGCCTCTTCAAAAATCAGAAAAGATGTTATTTTTATTAGCAAAGTACTCAGCTATGATTGTTGATTATGCAAAAAAAATTATATAAACAAATAGAGACTTAATTCAAGTAACCATGACATCTCAAGGGAATTATTTCCATTCAAGTATTAGGACACTAATAAGCAAAACATCAGAAAAACTTGGAGAATAATTTATGGTATGGTCTCTTAGAAATAGCAATCAGGGATGCATACTGCTGACTCTATATGTTGCTGAACAAAGGTGATTATTCTGGCTGATAGGTGATCCTCAAGTGGCTGAGAACTTTTATGAGCAAAGGCATCTGGATGGTCTGCAACTAACAAGCTGCAGTGGATAAAGGTAAGGGAGCTTCGTCAGCCTCACTTTTACATCTTAAAAGGCCATGATAAATTTTCTCTAATTGTCCTGTCTGGAGGAATTTACTCCTTCAGATAAAAGTTAAGGCAATAAAAGAAAGAAGAAAAAGATAAAGAAAGAAAGAGAAGAGAGAAAGAGAGAGAGAGAGAGAGAGAGAGAGGAGAAAGAAAGAAAGAGAGAGAAAGAAAGAAAGAAAGAGAGAGAAAGAAAGAAGAAAGAAAGAGAAAGAAAGAAAGAAAGAGAAAAAGAAAGAAAGAAAGAAAGAGAAAGAAGAAAGAAAGAAAGAAAGAAAGAAAATATTGACTAAAAGGCCAAGATTTACTTGCTTAATTTCTGACAAGGGATCTTAGACTATGCAACGATTAGATCAAGTGGCCTGGTGAGCAAAACTTTCTTGGATATGTTAGATGGATATAAAAGACCAGTGTAAAATAATTCCAAGACAGCTGGTGGTAAGAATTGTGCTATTAATAGCACGGAGGTAACCCTGGGAGGGTTAGAGGTGCTGCTGGAGGGAACCAAGGAGAAAGAGTGAAGTTCTAGTTTTGGCAAAGTGTAACTGGATAAGCATAGTCCCTGCCCCTTTCTTTGAATGCATGTTTGAGATGGGCATATATATAAATAGGGCATGTTATTCTTTATAAGAAAGATGTGCGCTACATCTATCTTTCATGTAATTTTAATTAGCCATGATAAATTGGAACCTTTGCAATCAAGACTTTCTCAGTAATAAACATTAAGCTACAGAGAATTCCAAGAGGGAAATGAAATTGCTGTTTTCATGAAGAAATTGTTGAGGTGGGGTTTTGATTTCTCTATATCCCCTTTTAATAGTCCTGTCTGGCCAGTACTTATGGAAAATAGTGTTTAGAAGTTAATACTAGACTACTGAGGGTTAGCCAAGATGGTTCTTTTGATTGCTTCAGCTTGATAAAATAAAGACTATACAAGAAGTGCATCAGCCAGTGGGAACTGCTATGTTATGTACTTGGCTGACACATTCTTTTTAATATTGAAGTTGGAATCCAGCCAGGTTCAATTTGCAATCTTGTAGAATAGAAATCGGCATGCATTCACTGTTTTGATACAGGAAAATTTGAATTCTCAGGCCTATGGCCACAATCCAATGAACTGATAATGATTAGAAAAAGTGGGCATACTACATTTATGATATGATTATCACAGATTCTTCAAAGGAAGAAGTTTGGAGGACAAATAGAGGCTGGTTGACATAACCAGCTAAAATTCAAGGCTTAGCTCAATCTGTAAAATTTCTAGGAATTATATAGATTGGAACAACCAAGGACATTTCCCTAAGAAATACATTCTCACAGACTCTGCCATCAAGAAGGATGCGAAAAGCACTGAGGACTACTCAGGTATTGGTGAAATTATATTTCTCTTCTAGGAATCCTGATAGTCCCTAACACAAAGTCAATGGAAAAAATTCAATGTGTAGAGGGCCCTGAGCAGAGAAACACATTAAAAGAATTAGAGAAGATGATGGGGCTGGCCGTCCCTTGGTCATTATGAACTGTAACTGAATAGACATAGATCAAAACCTTTGGGAGAAATCAAATAATGTGAATTCATCATCATGGGTTTTGGATTTGTAAAGTGTGTGAGACAGCTGTTCATTACAGACCCTTAGAAAGCAGTCATCACCTTGTTTACTGGGCAGTGATAAAAACCAACCATGCCAGAGTAGTCTCAGACAAGAAATACCAATCATGTTTTGGGTGATATCAAAGCAGTTTGAATAGGGATGGAAAAGCCAGCAAAATTCAATTATAAAGTGGCAGTGGCACATTCAGAAATGTGTTGCTGGGGAGAGTCAGGGCGTATTTACCACATACAGAAGGAGGTTGACTTTATTGAGCCCTTTTAGTAAAGAAGCCCAGAATCTACAAATTTACTAGAAAATGTCACATAAATTGTAGAGCTATGTATAAAGTGGAGATGTGTCAGGTTCAAAATGGCTTCCTCTGTAAGGGAGGTTCCTGAACACTTTGCTTAGAGATGTGTTGTGTTAACTTGGGCCCCAAAGTGAGAAGAAAGTTCCCGGGGAGCTGCATTAGAGATTCTGGCTCTTTTTTGTTTCATCGCAGCCTTATATCTCTGCCTCTGCTATATTTATGAAATTATTGAAAAAGTAAGCTATCTGAATTACAGGAATCCGATTTGACAGTAAAATTGGATATTATCACAGTTATAAAAGAAAATATTTACTCAGATTAAGAAAAGTAATCACAACAAATCACGAATCTGAAAAGCTAATAAAAATTCAGAAAAAAATGATATAATGTTTTTTTTTTTTTTATTACTTAGTACCAAGCACGCCTCTCTGACACTTTTTACTCACATGATTTGGCTGCATTCTCTGTAATCACCTCTTTATACGACAATCATTTGAGGTATCATTTTGTGTCGGAAGAATAGAAAGATAATTCTGCCTCTCTCCAGCATGAGCATTTTGGTTTTCATTATTGATGAGTTAGACTAGGGCCTCATGAAAAATAAATCCTCTGCTTACAGTTTTAAATTACTGAACATGGAAAATTCTTCATGAAATGTTGGTTGGTACATTTCAAACTTCGTTTCTCCTTCACTTCACTTCTGTTTTGATTGCAGGCCCTTTAGGACATCTAGATATCATCTTGCTCTGTACTTCTTATCATGACATTGGGTAAGTTGGTACAATGGGCAGCAGAAGTATTCCTGGAGCCATCCTATAAATGGCAATAACTTAACTGTGTATAATAACTGTGAACCACAAAAGATATCTCACTAAGCACAAACTAAATATCCTTTCTTATAGCTGAATCCCCCAAATCCCTTTAGTTATTTCAGTATCATTTGACATGGGTGCAGATGTCACAAGTAAGAAGTAGGGTTGGAAAGGGCCGTAATCCTAAAATGTAAAAAAAGAAAAACTCGATATTGTCAATTTCACATATGATCCTGTGAACACAGCGTTGGGGCACACTCAAGGGCCTTTCTTGGAAGAGAACAGTGCAAGTGAGGAACCCTGATATCAAGTTTCATTACCGTCATGGTAAATCTGCCACTGAGTGGGGCCCAATTATGAAAAAAATTAAGTAGTTGGGAGAGGAAGCTGGATTTGACACAGCCTGCATCTAATATATGCAAGGACATTATTGTGACAGATAGTTTAGAAATTCAGAGTGAGTCAAAGACATGTGAGATGGATACATGCTCTCCATGCGCTTGTCAACTCAGTACTCAACAAATTGTCTTGTTATAATATCAGAGCTTATAATATCAAAGCTCTTCGGAAAAAAAAATGGTTTGTCTTTGCTAAAGTTTTCCTAACAATGGGATGCTGGAGGATGGAAGAGCTATATTAAAGAAGTAAGATTGTTTTCACCAGGGCTAAATACATTAGCAAGGCATTAAATTATCCTCTGGCTGCATCAAGTGGTTATCACTTTCCTAAAGCACTACAAAAGAGAGTCTAGCTCAATCTTTTATCAGGGCCATTACACATTTAAGATTTTAAAATTCAGTGCCCTCATTATGATTTATTTTTTATCTTGTCTAAATAAATCATTAGCTTCTTCATTGGAAAAACAGGGTGTGTACTAAACATTGTTAAAGTACTTGCCCTTTAGTTGGCATTATGGGGGGGGGCGGGAAACTCCTATGGTGGCTAAAACTGAAAGAATAATTCTGCAATGGAGGAAGCAGCCTTAGAGATTAATTTGTCTGATGATACAAGACAGAGAAATTTGCACTGCCAAAGAAATGGAAATGTTGAGAAACCAGTGGAATGCTGACTCCTTTGGAGGGAGCAGTAAGCTGTCCTCTTGAAATGAAGGCATGGCCAGAAATAGCAATCTTTATTACATCTATTCTCAAGCCCAGCTCAGTTACACTACCTTAGAAATGGGCCAGCTTGCATTTGGGGTCAGTTAGTGACTATTCCCTATTTTCATTATAGATCTGAGCATTCAGCTGCTGATTGTGCCTTTTCATTTATATTATATCAATGGTACTTCAAATTCACATGTCTACCACAAAAACCCTTGTTTCATTTACTGATCTAATGCTCTGAAATCTGGTCCCTAATTTATATTTCCTACATTAGCGAATGCTTCTGCCTCCAGTTGAGTACCCAGCTTTGTGAACAACATCCTCTCTCCCTCTATTTTACTGTAACTCTATTATTCTTCACGTGTTTCCCATGGTAGCTTTCTCACAGGCTTTTCTGCCTTAAGATTTTCTTTCTCAAATCCACATTTCAAAATAAAATACAACCAAAAATTCTTAAAAAGTAAAACAAAAATATATCTAACCATGCCAGTCATCGACTCAAAATAATTTAATGGTTTCCTCTAGCCATCAGTATAACATTTAGTTTTCACAGTGGCATACAGAGGTTTCTATGTCTAGTCCTTGCCAATTTTCTCAGCTTTACCGACTGTCCCAGTAAAGCTCTCCCCTCCCTATTAAACTATATAAAGTACTTGTAATTTGCTCTTTGGCCTTTTTGTCTTCAATAAGTGATTGCCTTTTACCTGGAATGCTTTCCCCTCACCTGGAATGCTTTCCCCTCACCTCTCTGTTCAAGACTAACATTTTCTCATCTATAACTTATCTCTAAGTATCCTGTGCTCTAAGTATTTTTAATTTTTTAATTTATTTAAGTAATCAAACTATATTAAAACTATGTGTTTTATTATCTATGAGAATAGGAACTATTTTATTCACTTTGTATTCCTAGTACCCAGAAATGTTAACTCTTCAAAAAAAAAAAAGATGTATATTTGATGAATGAATAAATGTAAGATGTAACTAACACAGACCACTCCCTCACCAAGAGATACTAAAATTTTTAATCCATCAGATATTTATAAAGCAGATAAAGCTTGCTGAAATATCCTATACAGCCAACATAAAATATGATTAGTCTTAATTAATGAGACAGAAGATAATTACACCAAATATTAAATAACCTTATGTTTGACTTTTTACTAGCTGTAGAGAATCCATGCTAGATTCATCTAGGATTGTTTGGGACTGCCAGGTCAAATTGATGATATGAGTGTGTTATATGAGAGGAAAACAAAGCAAGTAGAGTCCATAAGTGAGATAAACAGAGGGTCACCTTTAGGGCAGAGCTCATAGAAATGGAACATGAGGTATGGATTTGAGAGACATTTGAGACTGGTGCCCATTTGGTCAAAGAAGAGAGTAAATCGTTTACAAACATAGTCATATACCTATAGAGAAGACAATACTAGGCTTCACTCTTATTTTGATGCCTTTTTATTTGAAATTATATGATTTACAATGGTTCGTTTAGAGTGGTTGCAACTTTCTTTTTAATAAAAAAAAAATTGTGTTAAGCTTCCACTTGATGGTAATGGCACTTTAAGACTGGAAAATTCACTGTGTAGTAGAGAAGTAATATTAACATACATGTAGCAGAAGTAGAAAGGAGAAGGATGGGAACTAGCCTTTATTGAGAAAGGCTGGAGAAACCATAATATCCAAATGATGGTAGATGCTCATGAAGCAGAGGCCAATAGTGAGCAAGAGCATGGCTCAGAATCCTGAGGCTACTGTCTCCTCACCGTGTGATCTTGGGCACATCACTTAAGATCTTGATTCCTTAGTATCATATTCAACAACAGAGTTATTATGACTCTCAAGATAAATAATGTATGTGAAATGCATAGAACAGAGTCTGGCATGTTTTAAGTGCTGAAAAATATCTGCTACTTTTTGTCAAGTCCTGTTGTAAGCATTTTGCATTTATACCTCATTAAGTCTTCATTTTTTTTAAAGGCCATGTTTTTGGGGGGAGATAATCTATTTATTAAAATTGATTTGGTATTTAAAACATTTTTAAAATATCATTTTATTAAGTTTGTATTATAGGTCATTAAAAGATAATAGTAGTATATAAAGGTGTCCAAGTTACACTAGACCTGTGCATAGACCCTGCTCTGGGCTCTCTGGATTCATGACCCTCATTCCTTTTCAATGCCCAAAGGGGTCCTCATGTTACAGGTTGGAAAGCTTTTTTCTTGTCACAAATAATCATTTTGGAAACCCTTGAGAAAAGCAATAGTAGTCCAGCTGTGTAGCATGTAATGAATAGTTTTTATCAGCAGAATCGTAGTTTTCCATGTAAATGTATTTTTTCAATTGTTTTGAAACACATTAAAAAAGAGGTCATATATTTAGCTATTACTCTGCCTCCTCCAAATCTTTCTGATTTAATATTTAAAATATTATAAAACAGAACTTTAAAGGAATAAGTTAAAATAGTCTTTACTTTATGTAAAGAAAACACTAAAATGTATGAATCACTGGCCTGTTAAATATCTAAAATAACTTTTATTTTAGTACCTTGAATACACACATCTATGGTTCCTATGTATGAGCAATGCTTTTAGAGTAGTGATAATCTACAGTGTCTCCTTATTACTAAACTCATGAAATCCAAATACTCGTGTCTAGTAATAATTTGTTTTAATAAGCCATCCCACTTTTTAGTCTCATTTCTCTTCATTTTCAATGAATCTTTCTATTCAACCAAAACAATTAGTTTGCTTATCTGAATGTTAAATTTTACATTTTTCAATTTAAATTTTTTACCTAATTTAAAGACTCTATGTGGATGAAATTTTAAAAATGTTAAAATTTATGATAGTCTCACTTTCTTTTGCACTTTGGATCCATGCTTAGAATTTATATCCTATAATTGCCCTTTCCTTCACTTTCATTTTTATATAATTAATTTTTCCATTTCTTTTGGATTGATATCACCCTGATATTAAGAAATGTCTCTCAATAATTTTAATAGATTTTTAAAAAAATAAAACATGTTTTAGACTTTAGTGTTCATCCAAGATGAAAGAGGTTAAATTCTTGACAAGGTTTATTAACATTTCTACTTTAGTTAATTTTATATCACTGCTATAACAAGTTACCACAAATTTAGTGGTTTAAAACATCAAAAAAATTATTATGTTACAGTTCTGAGAATCAAAAGTTGAAATGGGCCTCAGTAGGCTCAAATCAAGATGTCATCAGGCTGCATTTCTTTATAGAGGATCTAGGGGAGTATACATTTTCTTATCTTCTCTAGAGGTTGTCCACACCACTTCGCTCATGGGCTTCTTCTACCTTTAAAGCCAGCAATGGCTGGCTTAATCTTTCTCACTATGCTACCTCTCTTGTACTTAACCTCGACCCCTTCTTCCCCTTTTAAGGATACTTGTAGTTACTTTGGATCCATTTTGATAATCCAGGAAAATATCCTTATCTTAAGGTCACCTAATAATTTCATCTGAAACTTTAATCCTTTCTTGCCATGTAACATAGTGTATTCACAGATTCCAGGAATTAGGATACTTTGTGGGGCCATTATTCTGCTTATCACACACCTGAAGCAAAAACAAAACAAAACAAACAAAAAACCACAGAGAAGAATATATATAGCAATAATTTTAAAGTCACTGAACATCAGGCAATGAATGACAGTGATCTCTGAGGTATGAAAAACAAATAAGATGAGTCCAGTGATTGGTCTAGCTTAAGATATTGAGAGAGTTTCCAGGCCACAGAGCTGGGAGGGGAATCCCAGGCAAAGTCTGAAAGATTCTCTGAGTTGAGAAGAATGATTTGAGAGTTCAAAGATATCAAGGAAGCAAGCATAGACTGGACAAAGCTGGAGAAGAAAGACGTACATAGAGATAAAACTCTGGAGATATTCAGACATCTTCCTGGGGAATTCAGCTGAGTATTGATCAGTGCATATAAGTGAGAAAACTACCCAAGACTGGGGAAAGAACTGTCTGAAGAGATTAGAAGCAACACAAGCTTGGCTTTTATGTAGGGCCAAGAATAGTGCCTGTTCCCAGCAGACTCACAGGGAAATCTCATGATTCATGGAGAATCGCAACGAGAACATGTAAGATTCTTGGCTCTGTGGTGAGGAATAACTAGCACAGCTCCAGCCACATAGAACAAATCTAAAAATCAAAACCCAGAATTATTGAAAATTTCCAAGTAACTTAACTGCAACTCAGAGTGAAACTTAAAAATATTCATAGAAATACAAAACTATCTACCACCCAACAAGTTACAGTTCAAAATATTTACCATCCAATAAAAAATGACCAGGCATACACAGAAGCAGGGAAAATCATAAAAAGGAGAAACAAAAATCAATCAATTTAAAGTGACTCATGATAGTAAGACAAAAAAATCAACTGAATGAAGATATAACATTAGAAACTATCCAAAAGGAAACAGAATAATTAGAAAATAAACAGAGTAATATAATACATATGCAACTGGAGTCCACAAAAAAAAGGGGAAGGAGTACAGAAAATATATTTGAAGAAGTGATGACTAAAACATCTCTGAATTTGTTGAAAAGTGTAAATCCACAAATACAAGAAGCTCAATGAAATCCAAGCACAAGAAAGGTGAAGAAAATGACATCAATACATATAATAATCAAATTGCTCAAAACCAATGTTAAAGAGAAATCTTCAAAGCAAACATAGAAAAATGATACATTATGTGCAGAGGAACAGACTTAAGAACATGGAAGAATTTTTGTCAGGAACTATGCAAGTGAGAAGAGCACATCTTAGAGCACTGAAAACCAAAATCTGTCATCATAGAATTCTGTCTCTAGCAAAATACCTTACAAAAATGAACGCAAAATAAAAAGGTTTTTCGGAAATTCAAAAGCTGAAATTAGTCATCACTAGCAGACTGAAGGTATGAGAAATGTTAAAGAAAATCCTCAGGCCTAAGGAAAAGGACACCAGATTGAAATATGGATCTACGCAAAAGAATGAAGGCCACAGGAAATGGCAACTAAGTGAGTAAATACATGTATCAGTTTGCAAGAATTGCCATAACAAAATACCAAAGTGAGTGGCTTAAATGAGCACAAATGTATTGTCTCACTGTTCTGGAGGCTAGAAGTCCAAAGTCCAGATATCTCAGTGCCATACTGTTTCTGAAATCTGTAGGGAAGAGCCTGTCTTTGCCTCTTCTTAGATTCTGGTGATTTGTAGATGCATCACTCTGATCTCTGCTGTTGTTTTCACATGGCCTTCTCCCCTGTGTGTCTGGGGCCCTGCATTTCTGCATCTCTCTTCTCTTTTTACAAGGATGCTATTCACTTTGGTTAAGGCTCACTCTACTCCAGTGTGACTCTGTCTTAACTGATTACATGTGCTATGACCCTATTTCCAAATAAGGTCACCTTCTGAGGTTCTAGATATCAGGACTTCAATGCATTTTTTTGAGGAACATAATTCACTTCATAACAATGCGTATGATTTTTTTCTGATTATTTCAATTTATTTTCTAAGATAACTGTCAAAAAATGAAAAAGTGCAATTGAGTTTATTCTGCTTAAGAACTCTAGGCATGTTGTTAAATGGATATAATTTTTATGTCTAAGGTTTTTTTTAGGGTAACAAGTATATACTTATGGGTGCTGTTCTTTTTTGTTTAAATTTATTTGAATTAAGGAATAGAAAACCATACACCTTATCTATGTGGATCCCTGCTTATTTGATGTGAATACATTGTGGTCACAGTAGTTTTAAGTTCCTTATGATATAAATTGGTAACTCAAAGATATGTAACTAGGATGTTCTACATTAATGGAAAATCAAGCAGGAAGTTCAAAGGCATAAAGAAGGGAGACATGACAGGAGTAGGGTAAAACAAGGCTGGTTGAAGTTTTTATTAAAAGCTTGGTGGACCTTTCCTTTGAGGAAGATCATTGGAATCAATTCTCAAATTCACTCCGTATTCAGAATTACTCAACAACCAAACTTCTGATAGGCCAAAAATCAGAACTGAACTTCCATGACCTGTTCTTGATTAGCACATCTTGAGGAGT
Source organism: Eonycteris spelaea (assembly GCA_003508835.1). Taxonomy (NCBI): domain Eukaryota; kingdom Metazoa; phylum Chordata; class Mammalia; order Chiroptera; family Pteropodidae; genus Eonycteris; species Eonycteris spelaea. The sequence goes on from PUFA01000154.1 coordinate 725,544, forward strand.
TTTTTCATCTCTGCTCTATGAATGTTCTTAGAACAATCTAGTTTTTACATTCTTGCATCCAATATCAACATAGGTGCAAGCAACACTGATCTTAGAAGTAAAGATTTTCTAGACTTTCTTTGTTTACTAAGGTTTTTAATGCCACACATAGTTTGTCCTTTATACTACAAGTGTTTCTTTGGCCGTATTCTGATAGACATGCATTTTACTGAATACTTCTTCCTTATTATTATACCTTACCCATTAACAAAAATGGTAAAGCCATATTTACAAGTTTGGGCACATTCTAGTTTACATTTTGGGCATGCTGAACATAATTCTCAGTGCCTGCTAACTTAACAGAATCCTACCCACAATTTATTGCCCCAGTGAGAATTTACAAGAGACTATTTTCTATCTCCTATTAATTTGTTTCATTGTGCTTATATAGTTGATTATGAAGATGTCATTCAGTGACCATCAGACTAAACATTATAGACTCCTCTCCCAAGTTGCCCTAATATCCTTTGTGGCCAAATGAATAGGAAAACATTCAACTAGTAAATCCAATTTCTATTGCAAAAAAGATATTGTTCTGATAAAGAGCCATGGCAATGCCCCTATTCCCAATTAGAAATTGTGTTTCTATTTGTATAGCACCTCTGGGCACTAAATGCGTCATATTACCTTCTTTTCCATTTCTTCTCATTTGGCTGTTTTATTTTTTTATGTATTACACCTGCTTCTAATTCATAATTATAGATTTATGCTTTATCTTTTTTTGTTTCATCTAGTCCATTAGCAATTTTTATTTTCAAAATTTTTTTCATGTCAAAACTTCCAAGATATTTGCATTACAAGGCCGCATGGGAAGTCCTTTATTCTTCCAAATCCTCAGAGACATGGATATTTTTAAAGCTATTCTGTCCTTATTTTTAGTTATTCTTCCATTAGCCTTTTTTTCAAAGAAGGCTTATAAACAAGATGACTTATTTCACTTATTTTCTCTATCCAGAAGGTCATAAGATTCTAAAGTAAAAAACACATTTTAAAAATCCTGAGTTTGCTTCTTCTGGCACAACATACCTTTTGTCTTCCAAAATAAAGAGGTAAGCAGCTATAAATTCAAAAATGCACTCTATTCTGGGCATGGGTAGCTATTGTCATTCGGGTCTTGAGATATACTTATTTGTTAAGCTCTTTTACTTAATTAAGACTATCACTCCAGGAAAAAATATCTTGTTCATAAAAAATTAGAGAAACTATATTTTTCCTGAAATATCAGGCCCCATGCTCAGAGAATTTCTCAGACACTGAAAATCTCTTTTGTACCAAATCACTTTTATGACCCTCTAGAAGACTGTATGAAGTCCTAAGGTTATCTTCTCTTCTGTCATAGAAGCTATTGGATGACATACAAAAGCTAAGGAGAGAAATAGGAACAGTGAAATGTAATTTGTATGCTTCCAATTTTCCAACCTGGTTCAATAGAACTGTTAATCCAGTCCAATTTGTCAAGCCTATAATATAGGTTATTTTGTAAATAAAAGAAAGGCAGATCAATATCTACTGTAATGGCATTTTGTAAATAACCTTGATTTTATCCAGAGGAAGAAATGATGTAAATTTTAATCTATTTTCATAACTACATGAAAGTATTATTTTAATTCAGTTTATCCAGGAGCAAAAGTATTATTTAATTCAGTTTGTCCAGGAGCAAAAGCTAACATGGTCAATCTCAGAAAAATGTTTGAGGTCTTCATATGTATTCATATTAAAAGTTATAACAAATTTATCATACCTTAGAGAGTCAACTACTCATTCAGTGTATACATCAGCCATAATCAGCTAGGATAGTGAAATGACACCTTGTGATTTTGAAAAATGAACTGTTGGGACTTCTGTTTTTGAGAATAGCCAGACAGGTTATTAGACAAATGTCAACTGAAAATAACTAAATCTTTGGATAAAATAAATTTAAAAAATCATTTTGAAGAAAAGTCTGTGAAGATTGAATGAAATTATCAGATGAAATTAAAGGGAATATTAGAATTAAGAGATATAGGTAAACAGAGAAGCCACTTTTCCAAAGGGCATTTGCTGACTCAAGGAAATTTGAACTTTTGTTTTATTTTCATAAGTTGCAGATCTCTATTATTTTTTTTCTCGTATCCTACTTATTTTCCCTTGCTTTCTCTGTTCTAGGTACACTGATCTTGAATATTTTGTGATTGTACCGGTAATCACTATACCAGAAAAAGATTTATTGAGAATTTCCTATCTCATTAATAAACTTATAGAATTAAGGTAGAATAATTATGTTAAGAGTCAGCTCAAAACACAATCTACCAAATAATAAAATTAAGGCTTTCAGTGTATGAAAGTAAATGATTAGCATTATTGTTTGAATTCTCTAGCATATAGGTATTTTGGTTAGAGTGAGAAGCATGTTAATTATATTTTACTATTTCTATCATTTTTCCTTTGCTCTTGTTCCATCCAGCAGCTTTCACAAGAAAGCAAGGATTTGTCAACATAAATTAAGATTGATCCTAGAGAATGTGATGAGTCTTAATCTAGTTACTATTAATAATATTTTGTTTATACCCAAAGACAAAAGGAAAATATATTTTTGTGATTTTCATATTGGCACATCAAGTAGATAACTGCGATTGTGAGATATTCACTACCCTAGAAGATGTTAATGGCTGGCAGATACCTCCTGCTATCAGGAATTGCCCTTAGACAAAGGAAGCTGCTTCATCCAAGTTCCTGTTCTTTTCTCCAATGACCATTCAGTGGGTACAAAGATCTTGCCATAATCCGAAGAGCCATATCAGGTCCAAATTTTCCCATGGAGTTATCAGAGAAACTTATCTAAAATAATTGGTATTAGAAGTTGTCCTAGGAAGCAGACGTAGAATGAAGTTTGGTAAAATGAAATCCCACTGGTTAGACAACAATAAAAACATGATCTCTGGTCTTTACCTGGTACACGTTAGTGTGTATTTGTTAAAATTTTTGCATTCATTTGTTCGAGAATTATGGGGGAAGAAATAATTCTAAGGATTAAGGTACCAATGGTGTTAATGGGTAAAATCAATGCACTGGAAAAAGATAGCAAAAAGCTGAATATAATTTCATCAATTTGAGACAAAATGTGAATATTGGAGGGCCTTTCGCAGTATATATCTCTGAAGAGAACCTGATTTTTTTTTTCAGTCAGATGATAAAAAAGCTAAGTATGAGGCCCAGCTCTTGATTTTAAAGGTAGCTGATCCCTAGAAAAGTTTTAATTCTCTCCCTCAATAAGTGTGTTATGTCGAGGTCATGTACTTAATTTAGACAGAGTAGGAAACTGAAATTTGAATTGGGATATCTAGGTTAACACATTTGAGATCCTCGAATGTTCATACTGCTGGACCTGCAGAAGTGACACTTTTTTGTATGAAAGGCTAACACTCCTCCATTGCTTAAAACAGTATAGAAGCCTCTTCCTTGTAAAACATTGTACCCTCACCCCAGATCCTATTCTTAGCTTCCCTCCTAGACACCAGAAGGATAATTAAGGTCAAGTCACAGCATAACCTAGCTGAGGAAGTACTGAATTGGCTAACGGAAGAAAGAAACGATATAGTAAAAGAATTGTAGGTCCTAGACAATATACATCAGTAAGAATTGGAAGACTAATGTTTGGTACTGAAACACGAGAATGCTCAGTCAAGTGGGATTCAGTATAAAGTTAGATAAGAAAGAGTATATTGATATGAAAATACTCAAATGGAACGCAGCATTGAATACTGTAGGGAGGACTTCACGTGATAACATATAACTAGGACAGCTCTTGGAAGATTGGAAAAAACAATGGCACACATGTAATGAAGTAGAAATGTAAAGCATACCACAGTAGATGGTGGAATAAGACATCAAAATCTCAAAGAAATTGGCGTCCTAGAGTGGGACATACTACTTAAGACTAGAAAATCTACAAGTCAACTACATTCCATACAAAAGCTCCCAAAAGTCTATAATTACCAAAAGTTAAGGTGGATGCTGGTGGGAGTGGTACCAGCATTGTTAAGAAGCTCAGTGATGGCTACCCTTTTTAGACCAGAAAGAACGATAGGAAATGCTATGACAGAACTATGGATGATAGAAACTTAAAATAATAAAGTCTAGGCAATGATACTTAATCATAAGTAGTGAGATTGTCACAAATATCATATGAATGCCAAGGTCACAATAGAGGACACCTGACTTGCAGAAGGCTCTGGAGATAGATATCATATCATGGTGTTCCTGGGAGCAGGAGAGATTGGCAGACAATATTGAGTTGCTGAAACTGCACAATCAAAAAATATATATATATAGGATGCAAAATAAATCAAAGTCAGGAATCTTAAGGCTGCTACTCCAACACAAAGTCAGAATCCATCCATTAGTTTCTGGACCTAAACAACTTTTTAGACCCAGAAACATTGTCCTTAAGAAGGACCCTGAAACACCACAGTAAATGGATGCTAAAATCATTTCCTCAATATATCTTCCAAGAAAATACAGCATTAACTTGAATAATTATAACTGGGAAATGTGAATACCCAAGCATTTCAAAGACTTTTGAATACTGGATCTGAGGTGTTATCTGGGGAAATCATAGCCCCCTTGTTAAAGAAGGAGATTATAGAGATCAGATAATAAAGGGAATCCTGAAAAAAGTTAAGTTCGCAGTAAGTCTCTTGGATCCATGCACCTTTGAAGTGGACATTTTTTTGGTCCAAATGTATAATTGGAATTGACATATTGTGTACTTGGCGGAATATCACAACTGCTTTTTTTTTTTTTTTTTGTATGTGGGGTAAGAATTATTATAGCAGTGTAGTAAGTGGTCAAATTAGTAATCAAAAACGGTATTGAATCCCAGGCAGAATGGTATATATTAGTGCTCTTCCCTTTACTGATCTAAATAATGCAGGAATGATGGTTTCATTGTATCCCCATTTAATTCATTAGTCTGGCTCCTGGATTCGAGTGATGCAAAACTAAAACTAAGTACAAGTCCCTTTTGTAGCTGTAGTGACAGATATGGTATCTTTGCTAGGCTATGTAAGAACACCTTGAATGTGTGGTATGGGACCAAGAATCTAGCAGTGTTTTTATTCAACCAAGTAAAAGGATTTGAAGAGTTTTATGTACTAGGAGAATATCATATTTATGGTTTTGCTCAGAAACATATTGATTCTCCTGTTTTTTTTTTTTTATAGTTATAGTCTGAAAGCACCTGGGCCAACTAAATATTCTGTACTATATCACATTAGTCTAGTTTATCAATGAGATTCCATTAATCAAGGATCAGCAAGATGTGGAAAGCACGTGAGAGGTTTTGTGAAGATATATGCGTTCAAGAGGTTGACAATTTGGCTGTCCTCCATATAAAGGTATTCTTTGTCTTTGGTTGGCCACCAGAACTCAACTTCTCCATCTATTCAATCCTGTTTTCTCCAATGTCTTATAGTTGCCCCTGAGTGCACTCTCTAATACTGTTCATCCATGAATTCTGTCTCAGATACTGCTTTCTTAAAAGAGACTCTGGAACACTTAAATGTTTATAAATAGTGCTTGCTTTCATATACTTCAAAGCTCTAAATTTGAAATCTCCAGGATACCAGAAATTTCCCAAGGTTGTTTATAATGAAAAGGAACACAACCCACATGACAGAGGTGTGTTCGATCAGTCTTTGCCTATAACTTTCTCAGCATATAAAATGATACAATTAATTTTAGAAATTAGATATTTGGCTAACATTTTAGAAGCAGTTAAGATTAGCACAATAAATATTCTATTACAAATTACAAGCTATATTTGAATAACAGAATTATGGTTTTACAGAACTAATGAATTCTTGGTTTGATTCTGACCAGAAATCCCATTGGTAATCCCATTGGAAATAAATGCTGCACATACATTGGGGAAAAAGCTAAAATATATTTTAGATAATTTAAAGTCTAATATGATGTGATTACTCATTAAAAATAAAAAAATCCTGAAATGCACATGATCATGGATAGAAACTGTAATTGTGGATTAAGAGTGCCTGAATGTGTAAAAGTGGCTGTAATGCTGATAAAATGCTGTTTAAGTTAAACTATTAATAAAATGAAAGACGCTTATCTCACTAAGGGTCTGGACAAGTATCACATAACACGAACTTGGAAAGAGAGTTGAAAAGAGGGTCAAAAGACAATGAAATTATGTACCTCCTACAGAAGTAATTCTGAAGAAGGGCAATGTTGAAAAATCTCCCAAGGAGGTTGTGGGACAAGAGAGTGTGTCTTCATTTTGTTAAGAAAGGAGTAAAATAAATTTTAAATACAGTATTTCTCTCAATTCTTTTCAACTATGATTAAAAATGAAAAGTAAACAAAGCCTTGCACAAAAGAGAATAAACTTTCTGAAAACCTAAATATTTTACAGCTGTTCTAGTTGAAGGTCTCACTATGAGCTGTTAAGAAATCTGTAGTTAAATAAATGAATTGCTTAGTGATTAATCAATTTGAAATAAGTTCCAAACTGAAATTACATTTTACTATGCTCTACTTTATCACACAACTATAAGATTATTGTGAGTTCTTTCAGAAAAGAAATGAAGACTCATTTGATTTAGTAAAGCTATTTCGACCATTTACAATTTAATTGTTTTGCTTTGTTTTGTTTTGGGGTTTTCTAAACTATATTTTTTATACTGAAATAGAAATCATGTAACTGTACATATCCGAAGCATATAACATATGTGTTTATCCAAATTAGTACAACATACATTACAGCCATACGATTAAATTAGCACTTGTGAAACTGCCATCGAGCCTCATCTATGCTACTCATGTTTTCTCTAGCCCCTGACAAAGCCAATCTACTCCTTTCTCCCAAGAGGTAATGCTTAAGTTATATTTTGTATCCTTCATCACTTTGCTTTTTATTCTTTATGGTTTCCCGTGAATGGATATATCCTTAAATAAAACATGTATTTTATTTGAGTTTACTTTTCAAAGTGGTGTCATATTCTTCCGCAACTTTCTTTCACTCATCACTTGACATTATGTTGTAAGATTCACTCATGTTAATTTGTGTGACTATAATTAATTTTAATTACTCTGTAAGCCTTAATCATATGAGCTTTTAAAAATAGTCTTTATTTTTTAAAGCAGTTTTATGTTCACAGAAAAATTGACAGGAAGACACAGAGATTTCCCTTGTACTCCCTGCCTCCAACCTTGGTATTTGTTTTCTTTTTCCTGTGCGAAGTTTTTCATCTAAGTAATAATATTTGTTTCATTTAAAAAAACTAGTTATGAAAACAAACTAGTTGTAAATTTATTGTATTAAAATCTTTTTCAAAGTCAGTTAAAAAAACTAGCATAGAAATTGATTAAATTTTTCACGTCTAAGTTTTTATGATGTTTATATGGTCTGTGCCTAGGTTCAATGTATTTGGGAAAAAAGTTCACTGAATCAGTTGTCAACTTTTTATTATATTTTTCAAATAACAATTTTGTAGACATAACTTGGAATGTAGCACTGAGGGAGATGAAATTGGAAAAGTCAGTTTTACTAATGATGCCACATCTGTAAAAAATATATCATTCTGATGGCATATACTAAATATGGCCCTGGCTGACAACAGGCTGTGAAAACATGCAAATATTTTTATATGAATTAAGAAGATAAATTACAAAAATACTGTCTCTTACATTTGTCTTTTTAGAGAAAATTTTCTTTACCACCTACTTCTTCAATCCATTTTTATTATACTTGTCACTTTATGAATTTATTATTTACTGATGCTATTTCATCTAGACCTTGAACACATGGTCAGTTCAAGAGCACTTTTTCCTAGTCTATCTGTACTTATAATTCCTTTCATCACCTTGCAGAAAGGAATATTGTGGTGATAATACCCTAAATTAAAGAACCGTTGTGAGAATTAAATGTAAAGGTAACGAATAAATGTTCAAAAGTGTATTGCTTTCTTCCTTCCTTCTTGAATTTGGTGAACTGTGATACAGCCTCATTATCCTTCTTCTTTAGTGAATCATTCAAATGTCTCCTTTGATGCAAATCCGTTCACATTGAAGGAATTATTCTGCTAAATATGTATTCTCTCTCCCTCTTTATTTTCGTTAACTCACATATTGGGGTTCTTGTAACTCACAAATGTCTTCTATGCCACAAGTTTGCTGTGATAAATGTAAGGTAAACATGTGACACGCCGAGATAAGTTTTAAAAGCAAGCCTTTATTGGGAGAGGGTTCCCCGGGTGAGGTTCACTGGTCCAGAGAGGAGAGGGGCCAGAGAAGTCACGCCCTGGGATGGGAGGGAGTAGTTTTTATAGAATGGGGAATGTCAATTGAGCATCTGGATTAGGGGATTACTGCGGTGGCGGTGGCGCCAGGGCTTTAGGGTGGGCCCTTGTCTGATTCGGATGTCAAGCTGGGAGGTCTGGATTCTGATTTCAAACTGGGAAGCCTCCAGGCTGGCATCCGGCTGGCCCTTCTCCCACCGACCTAACATCCGACCTCTTTAGTATAGGGACACTGAGTCAGATCTGGCTACTTCTTGCTGACCGTGATCTGGGAGACTTCGTGGATGCATTCCTGAGTGAATCAGAGTACACATGGGGCTATTATTAGTAGTATACAGAGGATAAGGATAGGCCCTAGAATTGGTGCAATTAAGGTAATGAAAGTGGATCTCCACCAAGAGGGGAGTGCCTCGTCTGAGTTTAGAAAGGGTATTTACATTAGTTTCAACTAAGCCTGATTCATTGATATAGTAGCAACATTTTTCTCTAAAGAAGAGACAGGTATCCCCTTTATCCACTGTCAGAAGGTCTAGGGCTCTGTGATTTTGTAACGGTACCTGAGTTACGGAGGTGATTTGGCGTTGGAGTGAAGCTAGGGATTGGGCTGAGGCTCAGTGAGGATGGCCCGTGATGGGAGGAGGGTGTAGAGGATGCGAAATTCTGCCTGACTATACAGGGTGAGCTGGGGTACTAAAGTTACAGGGAGACAAAGGTCAGATGAGTTGGGGGATGATAGGTTTAAGGCCCCTACGATGGGTCTCAGAAATAGTAAATTGCGGGCGAGCTGGATAGTGAGAAGGGTCTTTGAAGCAAATACGGATAGGAGTGTGATGAGTAGCAATAACAGGGGTAGGTGTGTCCCAGTTGGAGGAATTGACAGGGTCAGAAGGAGTAGGAGAGGGAGGAGTAGAATCTGGTGCTAGGAGAGGTAGCAGGTATTTGTGGCCTTATATATAAAGAGGCACCTAACTTGTGTAGGAGATCTCTACCTAAGAGGGAGCTGGGCATGAGGAAATGACTAAGAAGGAAGTGTGAGAAGGAGAAGCCATCCAGGGAACGTGAGAGAGGAAGGGTTTTAGGTGGGCATGAGGCTGTGCCCTCAATCCCCATAACCGAGATAGGTGAGGGGACTGTAGGACCGAGTGGATGCAAAACAGAGAAGGTAGCCCCCATGTCCACCAGGAAGGAGACGGACTTACCCGCTATCTGGAGCGTTACTTCGGGTTCCACGAGAGTGAGAGGGGTCCCCGAGTCTGGGCCTCGTCAGTCATCCGCTAACCTGAGAATTTCCAGTGACGGTGTTGCCTGCTGGATGATCCCCTGCGTGGAGGCCTAAGACAACCGGTCATTGGGCAATCAGATTTCCAGTGGCCCGTCTGCCTGCAGATCAGGCAGGGCTTCGTGGGAGCCCGTGGGTTAGGGCACTGACGGGCCCAGTGGCCTTCATGGCCGCATTTAAAGCATGCCCCAGAGGGGGTTGATTTTGGGTTGACCCCAGCTCCTGGCCCCTGGGGCCCGCGGCCTTTAACTTCCAAAGTCTGGGTCTGGAGTGCCGCCTGCTGGTGGAGATGGGCCTGGCGCGAGTTTCAGCCGTCTCCTCTAGGGCATTGAAAACTTTAAAGGCCATTTTCACCAAATCCTGTATAGGGGTTTGAGGGCCATCCTCAGCCTTTTAAAATTTTTTTCTGATATCTGGGGCCGATTGGGTAATAAAGTGGGTGGTTAGTACCGTTGTGCCCACTGGGGAATTTGGACCTAGACGGGTATGAGTAAGAGCCTCGGTGAGGCGATTGAGAAAAAGAGCTGGGTTTTCGTCGGCCCCCTGGTTTACCTCCCGAAGTTTGTCAAAGTTAACTACCTTGTTGGAGACAGTTTGCGTGCCATTGAGGATGCATTGTAGCATTAAGTCACGTCGCCGGTGGCCATCTTGCCCACCGTGGTATTCCCATTCCAGGTCAGTTCCCGGGGCAGCGTGTCCAATGGGCATGGTGGCATCCGTGAGGTGAGTTTGGTCAGCATAGGCCCTGGTAGTGATGAGGATGCGATCTTTCTCTTCAGGTGTGGTGGTAGAGGCCTGGATGACAAACACGTCATGCCAGGTTAGATCATAGGCCTGAGAGATAGCGAAATTCTTTGATGTAATTAGTGGGGTTAGAAGAAAAAGACCCTAACCACTTTTTTATTTGAGAGAGATCCTGTAAAGAGAAAGGAACGTGGATTCAGACCACCTTCAGCCCTGGCAACTCTCAAAGAGAGCAGAGGAGATCAGAGTCGGGGGCAGGGGCAGAGAGAGCTGGTATGGGCTGAGATAGGGCTGAGATGGAGCAGGTGGAGGTGGAGGAGGAAGAGAAGGGTATATCGGGTGAGTGGTGGAGTCTGGCGAGACAGGCAGCAGAGGAGGAGCTGAGGACTAGGGTAGGGAGGCGGCAGGGTAGGCCGGAGTGGAGGGGGAGAAAGGATTTCTGGAGGATCGTGAGAAAAGAGGCAGATGAGTCGGTTGCAGCTTCACCTTCTGTGTCAGGGGTGGTGAGGTGGAAGGCTTAGGGCCAGCCCCTGAGCTAAGGGACCTGAGCAGTGGAGCATTGAGCAGAGAGAAGAATGGAAGTATAGATCCCAAAAGGCTTGCACATACGGGATTTCAGCCCACTTTCCCGTCCTATGACAGTAAGTGTCTAGATCTGTCAGAGTTTGGAAGTTGAAAGTGCCTTCAGCAGGCCACTTCGATTGATTGTCTAATGGATATCTAGGCCAGACGACGGTGGAGTAAAAGATGAGTCTTTTATGTTTTAAATCTTGACCGAGGCCTAGATGGCTAAAATTTGTTAAGAGACACCCAAGTGGAGTTTTGGGGTCTGGTTCGAATTAGAAGCTCCCATGGTCTCAGCCACCCGGACAGGTGAAACCAGAGATCAGGCGTCCCCGAGACTCTGAATTAACCCAATGGGACCGTGGAACGTCTCTCGTAACTTACCAGGTCAGGAGTCAAATATGACGGGGTGGGGATGGTGACCCTGATGCGGCTGCAGTTACGGTCAGGGGCCTCAGGCAGGCCCTGTCCGGAGAGGGTGGGGAGACCGAAAGGGAACTTACTCTATCCAACAGTAGGAGGTGGGCAGCGAAGCTCCCGGAAGAAGGAGGAGAGGCCCCTTAAGGCCGGGAGGCGGAGGGACATAATCTCCTCCAGGGTTTCGGCACCAAATGTAAGGTGAACGCGTGACACGCCCAGAGAAGTTTTAAAAGCAAGCCTTTACTGGGAGAGGGCTCCCGGGCGAGGTTCACTGGTCCAGAGAGGAGAGGGGCCAGAGAAGTTGCGCCCTGGGACAGGAGGGCATAGTTTTTACAGAATTGGGAATGTCAGTTGAGCATCCGGATTAGGGCAGTGGCGCCAGGGCTTTACAGTGGGCCCTTTTCTGGATTCCGATGTCAAGCTGGGAAGCCTCCAGGTAGGCTTCCAGCTGGCCCTTCCCCCGCTGACCTAATAAAGACATGTGGAGAAGTGAGGATTTGGGCCCTAGAGGATCTACATGCACAAAATTGCTTCTAGTTGTACTTTTTGCCTTATTTTTAGTCACTCTCTATGCCCCCTTGTATGAAGCATAGTAGTAGAACTGCAGCTTTCCAAAAACTTTCCTATAGGACATAGAATGAAATCTAGCTACTCTTAAATCTGGAAATTCCCTCTTCTTCCCAAGGTTAGCTCATCTAATTGGCATTGGAATTCTGCTTCTTATTCATCAATTTCTTCAGTTTCCTTTTCTTCACTCCAGCTCTTTCATTAGTCCAGAGAAAAGTGTGTGGGAAGATGGAGTAAACATAAAATCCATGTGTAGTATTTCCTTGTAAATATTTTATGCCATATGTAGGGATAAGAAACTACTGGTCCATACAGGTAGCCACAGAGGAAAAGAACACAGGACTGGAATTATTAGTTAAATAGAAATTAATTCTCCACAAATTTCCTGCCAGAGTCTCTCTTCAATCTCCATTCTATTCTTTCTCCTTCTCCTTTCCCTGCTTTCCTTCTTATTTTTTCTAGTTAAGTCTTCCTTCCTTTCTCATCTCTCCATCATTTCTACGTTACATTTTTTTCTCTTTCTCTCTTCCTGTATCTTCTTGCTGCTTCTTTCCATTCCTTCTATATTATAAGCAAATCTATCCCTTTATATCAGGTCTGTAGTTGTATTTCTATAAAATATTTTATGTAAAAACCCATACTTCTCTAGATCTATCAGATAACTTGAGAGTTACCCACCCTAAAACTAGGCTGAACTTGGGCCTGGGAATCTGCAGTTCTTTCCCTTCAGCTGTGCCATAGTTTGATATTTTTTGTCCATGTTTATGTACTCTTTTAGATGTTATCCTAACATTACTGCACTTGAAGCCATGCCAGGAAAGGTGACAGGCTGAAGACGAGGTTAATCCAATCTATAGGGTGAGATTGAAAAGTAGTACCAAAAAACTAAAAGTGTTATTCAGCAATTCCCAGATCTTTTCTCCTGAATACTGTTTAAAAAGTCTCCAAGTGTACTGTCAAACACATGATAAGATAGGATAGGTGAAAAATGAACTGTTCTTAAAGGAATACTGTGCGTGCATGCGTGCGTGCGTGCGTGTGTGTGTGTGTGTGTGTGTGTGTGAGTGTGTGTGTGTGGTCAAATGATTATTGTACTGTTTCTGGCTTTAAACAACTCCTGAACTTCTCTACTGTGACAGGTAGAGGCTGGTGCTTTACTAATTTACATCTAAGACGTTGCACGGCTGGAGATAACAAATGCATTTCCTCTGGCTGCAAAAGCAACATGGAGAGATACACCAGAGATGGCAGCAATTTTCTCAGGTCGTGATATCATCACCGAATGCCCGGTACTACTGCACAGAGAAACCTGCGTGGGAAATAGGCAACAACCTCTATATAAAATAGGATGATCCCAACGATAAATAGGCAGATTAATAAATAGATTTTATAACAAAAACACAGGAACATAGGAAGGAGGGTCATTATTTTGATACCTTCATGATATTCTGAAATGAGGAAAATGGCCAGTAATTTCGTAGGTCTTTATCATGGATATCAGATTCCACCAGGGAATGGTTCATGGTCTCAGATCAGGGTCATCTAATTTCTTCTTCTGTTATTGCAGTCTTCTCTTTAAGCTTTTATTTCTAAAAACAGTGTTACTTGTGAAAGAATATGATGATCATTTGTAGTGGTTTCAAGGCTGGTACCTTGTTTGTAAACACAAAGCAAATACAAGTGTTATAGGCGCTATTTTCAAGCAAGAAGGATGGGCACAACTTCCCCATACTACACTATAGACCTTCTCATAGCTTCACGAGGTTTGTCATTAGATTTTTTTCCTCAGACTTAAAAAAATAAAATAAAGGAATTTTATTCTGGAAATCACTCCTACTATTTAAGGGAATCCCCCCCTTTTTTTTATCAGTCAAGGTTCAGTTCAAGAAACAGAAAATGGAAATAATTTTAAACAAGAAGGAATAAAAAATGTAATACAGAGAACTAAATGGGCAGTTACATAAAAGGAAAAAAGGACAAAAGTAAAGAACTCTAAGTAGGATCCTTAGGGGTGACTCCTAGAACCACTCAGGATGGATCCATCAGAGAGCCACTTCTGAGGCTGTCACTGAAGCTAAGCAGGAATCAGGATCTCAGTACCACAGCCTCTGAACAGCCTAGGAGCTAGAGAACCCATATCCACAGCTACCATCCAGGCCCAGAGAGATGCATAGAGAAACTGCTTCACCCCATTACTTTCTGTCTACACATAGGAGCTAGAACGACATTGTCTAATAGAAATCTAATAAGGCACATTTGTAATTTCAAGTTTTCTAGTAGCCTCATTTTAAAAAATAAATAAAACAGCAAAATTTATTTTAACATGTTGTATTTAACCAAAATTGAAGCACTTCAAAATATAATTCATGTAAAATATATGGAATACCTTTTTTTTTTATTTTTATTTTTGGTACAAGGGCTTCAAAATCCACTGCATATTTTACACTTGGGACACATCTTTTAGACTAGCCACATTTCACGTGCTCGGTAGCCACGTGGGCCTGGGGGCTACACATTGGCCCATACAGGACAGTACACGGCTCACCTGCTGCTGAATCTTTTCCCCCCACGAGATTCTGAGCAGAAACAGACAACGTGGGACAGGAAGGTAGCTGCTGCCTTAGTTTCGCCTTCTAAATCTCATGTGCATGATTAAATCTAATTGCCTCTAGAACCCTTGCTTCAAAGGAATCCAGAAAATATGTTCTTTTTGTTTTGTTTTGTTTTCTAAGCTCCTCTATTAAAAGAAAGGTGTAATACAAGTTGAGTGAACCTGTCTACAGTATCCCGTAGTTCTTTTTAAAAAGGGAAAGGACAGTTGCTATGGGAATCTACGCATCTCATTTCTGGCATTCTATAAATACTTTAGTATGTGTTCCTTAAAAACAAAAACAAAAAACTACTAGTTAATTTTCCTTCCATTTTCGAGAACTTGTAGTTAACCAAGACCCTATTTCATAAAGTTGATTGTGTTTTTGTGAGCAAGACCACAGTAGGGTATCTCTAAAATTGTTTCCTTTAATTTTGTCTTAAAGTTATCTCCAACACGCAATTTCTGGGACTTTAATCACAATTCTGTAGAGTGGCTTTCCTCAGTTTTCCTTAGGATTCCTAGACAACAAGGCACTGGCATGAAAAGTAAATTCTTTAAAAAATGTTTAGATCTTTTACAACATGTAAACATTATTGGAAATTGCATGAGTCTGCCTGGATAATTCAAGCTAACTCTGTAGACAGTATGACTCATTATAATGCATAGCAGCAATAGAGAAACAACAACAACAAAAAATAAGATAACAGGCTTCTGGTAAAGATTCATATTATGAGAATAGACAGCTTTCAGAGATTATTTATAATAAAAGTAATGAAATGTTAGTAAAGTTTAGGGCACATTTTCTGAGAAAAATACAGTACTATAGTAAAGGAGTCTATCGTCCACCTGCCAAACATCCAATGGATGAGACGATGCGTCCTGCGTCTTTGCTTCCACTCACTGGTTCGACTTATCACCTCCGTTCAGTGTAAGAATGAGCTAGTAACTCGAAAACCTACCTAATTTGTTCCTAAAGTTTAATAAATATCGAGACTTATCTCCAAGGAATAAATAGTAAGATTATATTATCTAGCACTATCTTATGCGTGGGTGTGCTAGGTTCATCTATAGGGTAAATACTCAAATTTGTACACAATTTGTTAAAGTGAGTACATACTGGTTTTAAAAAATATTCAACTGATACTTAATGTCAAATGAATATTGTAAGGTATTTGAGAAGAGCACGTAGGCTGGTGCTTTCAGAGAAGGACTCATTCGTGCCTCTTCTCTCCTGTAAAATTGGCATCTTCAAGATTTCACTGTCACGTTCATTTACGCTGTCTGCTGAGTGACCCTCTCTCCATGACTACAGTTGTAATGATCACTTCTAAGCAGGTGGACTCTAAAATCTACGTCTTTAACTTCTCTTTTAAAATTCTTATATTCTAGATTCATATTTCCAACTCATTGGTGATAATCTCCAGAGTGTATTTTGGCAGGAAAATGTTGACCAAAATAACCCTTTTCCTTATACCAACTGAAAC
Source organism: Eonycteris spelaea (assembly GCA_003508835.1). Classification (NCBI taxonomy): domain Eukaryota; kingdom Metazoa; phylum Chordata; class Mammalia; order Chiroptera; family Pteropodidae; genus Eonycteris; species Eonycteris spelaea. The sequence continues at coordinate 741,531 of PUFA01000154.1, forward strand.
CTTCTCTCTGGGTTCACTATTGTTTGTATTAACATCACAAGAAAAGTACTTATCACCTGCCCAAAGTTAAACCTCTGAAAAATTTGTGATTTCTTTTTCTCTCCCTCTTCCTTTATGCTAAACTATTAGTTCAGTCCATTAAATTGATTTTGCATCCACATTTTTCTTTTATGAAAAATACAATTTTAATTCATATTTTTAATAATATTATTTTTAAAAATATCATACAATAGATTTTTTTTCTTTTGGTGTAACTTTATGTAAATTATAATACATATAGATTTAGATAAACATCATCATAATTAAGATTTAGAACAGTTCCATCACCCTCCAAAATTCTTTATGCTGTATTTTTTATAATGAGATCCTCCCCTCATTTCTACCTCCCCGCCAAATCACTGATCTGTTCTCTGTCCGAAGTCTATCAAACCTTTGTCTTTTTAAGAATGTTGTATTAAAGAATCTGACAGAATGCAGCCATTTGAGACTAGCATCTTTTCCTCAGCAAAATGTCTTTGAGATTCATCCAAGCTGTAGCACGTATCAATAGTTTCTCATTAGCATTGAGTTCTATTTCATTGAATGGATGTATTACTGTTTGGTTTGTCTTCCAAAATGCATAACTTTTTTTAACCCAGCTGTTCAAGGACCCTTATAATACAATCTCCACCTGAGGCTTAGCTCTCTCTATTTTCTACAGTTTTGTTTAGGAAGGAAGGCTATGCTCAGTTATGTTATCACATGTTATGCTTCCCTTTTCTTTTTTTTTATGAGCTTCCTGCCAGTTTAAAATAACTTCTTCCTTAATCTCCATTCCATTAAAATCTTACCCATTCTTCAAGAACATTTTCCAGGAATCTTTTTCTGGATCTTTTGAATAGAATCTCTCTGAGGACTTTAAGTAACACTTTGACTCTATAATACTTTTCTTATGTAGATTTATAGCTATGCTTGTCTCTTAGATTGTACATGGATATGAGAGGAATTGTAAAAGTAAAAATGTCTGAGAATTAATATCAGAAATTAAGACATAGTGGATGATCATAAATATACAAAATCTCTTTAACTAGAGGCTTTCTAAATGTTTTTGCAAAGTAGAGTAAATGTAGCTGTATAGTATGTTTTCAGCCTTTGGTCAACACTATTTTTTGATGCCTATCTTTTAAAGGAATTCTACCTGAAGGCCCATACCCTCTAACAGGAAACGCATTCTGACTTTCCTGTGAGACAAGTCCCATCTTTAGTCTGAGGAACAGGTATGACAGAAATGTCTGGAGAAATGTCTTCAACTTATAGAACCCGAGTCTATTAAAACTTTGATTCATATATATAATTATATGTTTTTTTGCTGTATTAATTTTATAGGATTGCTGTAACAAAAATATCTACTGGGTGATTCAAACAATAAACATTTTATTTACTCACAGTTCTGGTGGCTAGAAGTCCAAGATCAAGGTATTGGCAGGTTTGGTTTCTTCTCAGGTCTCTCTCATTTGCTTGTAAAAAGCTACCTTCTTTTTGTGTTTTCACATGTTCTTTCCCCTGTGCCCTCACTGCTTGGTGTCTCCCTGTGCATCTATTCTTCCTCTTAAAAGCACACTAGTCATATTGGATCAGGACCAGCCCTAAGGCCTAAAATTGATTTAACTATCTCTTTAAAGGTCCTATGCCCAAATACAGTCACATTCTGAGGTACTAGAACTTAGGACTTCGATTTATGAATTGGACACAATTCAGCCCATAATACTGCTTATCAAGCAACTTCTTGAAAACTTGTCTTTTTATATAACTTAATAGGGAAAATAAATCGTTCAGGCTCACTCAGATAGAAAGTCTTGGCAGATATATATCTCATAACAAATTAATAAATTGACCTTCTAGAAAGTCTCTTGTTAGCTTTGATTACATAAGTCAGCATTTACTTGCCCATCAACCCTGGAACATCAATAAAATAAAATTTTTGAATTATTATGGCAGATGCTGGGCTCAGAACTGTGGTAAATTCTGGAAGATAAATGCCTGTTCTGGGCAACTGTTTTGGAAGCTAGCCCACCTTCTCCTGCTATAGTCCTTTGCATTGTCTTATACTGCAACACTTTCCTTTTGAGACTTCTATAGTATTAGTCTTCCTAGATATTTAATCTTAAACAAGATACTGTATTTTATTGACTACAAGACACTTTTTCACATTGTGCCACATTATTAATTAAGATGTGTAGAAGAATAGTCAGTGTTTTTGTTGCTTTTTTTCTCCTCATTTGTATGTAAAAGTAATGGTGCAATTTGAAATTTATAGCTGAAATAGAATATCTCTTCTTACTTCTAGCTCCGTTTTCAGAATTGGGAAAATAAAAAGACCCATTTCATTATGTTATGAGGATTAAATAATCTATCTTTTGGTACAGGTCTTGGCACATGTATGTATGCACTTAAGAAATATTGCTGTCATTAATATGAAATTTTTTGATAATTTTTTTTGCTTGTACAAAGCTTCATGTAGAGGAAATGGATAATTAGTATTTATTTTATTAAAAGGGAATTAGAATTGGGAGAGAGGTTACTGCTTATGACTCTTACTTTAATGTGATAACCTCTAAACACAGAGAAAAGACTCCTTTATGAAAGTCCATTTCCCCTGATATAGAGTTTGTCAGCCAGAGAGGTAGAAATAAGAATCAACACTTACCTTTTGATTAGGTGCTTGAAGACTAACCCTAGACATCTACTTATTTCTGTGTCATGATAAGAATTTACACTTGTCAAGTACACTTTGTGTACTTGACATAGAAAAAATTAAGTACACTTGATATAGGAGAAGAGGGCAATAATACATAAATTTGATGAATGTTTTTTGAAGCTCAGGGTAGATTCCCTTCAGGATATCTTGTTCTTGGAGGAAAGAAAGTAGAATGGAGCTGAGTTTACAAAACATCTTTCACTGATGCTCCTGAATTCAGTGTTTAAGTGGTACAAAGGCTAAGAAGTATGAGGAAACTTTCTTCTGACGATGGCCACCATGGAATGTGAGGGAAGTGAGCACTGGATTTTTTATAACTCCATGTTGAGGTGAGTCAGGAGGTGGCTTAACTTTGGAGGACAGCAGAGGTTTGTGGCTACTATTACTACGGTGGTGTGGAAACTGAGGTCATGTGGCAGAAGATACTCCCAAACTGGTACAATATTATAAAAAAAAATATTTACCAGGCATATAAATAATTAAGAAAAGTCTTGACAACATTCTCTTTACCTCTTCTCAGTTTAAAACTCATAAGAATTTAAAGTAATCTTTCTCATTTACTTGTTAATAAAGCAATATAATTTTTTTTTATATTTCAATATTTTCTCTGTCTTCAATCTTTCTCTTTGGTTTTCATTAAGTTAAGGTTTAATGAAAAACTGAAGCTTTTACTGGTAACAACCCTCTAATGGATTCCACTCATAATTCTATATTTATATGTTTTCTCCTTTGGCTGCTGTCCTGAAGAAAATTATTCTTGATGAACTATACTTATAGTTATAGTGCTAAAGAAGAACGAGTCAGCTAGATAGCATTGAACTTTTATCTTAGAATCATTTATATATTCTTATATTTCAGGTCCCCCAATTGTCCTGATTCATAAGTTTCCAAAAAATATGTTTAATAAAAATGATTTAACATTATTTGGACTCTTCTTAAATGTATAATGTCTGCTTACTCATAAAATTAAAAGCTAGGCATTTTGGTGAAGTAATTTTAGGATTTAGAATATTGTAGTATAATCTCAGATGTGATCTGGGCCTGAAAAAACAAATCGGTATGGTGGCTTTACAAAGCAATACAAAATAACTTTTATTTTATTAAGAAACTTGGTTACTTAAATCAATACTAATAAAATTCTAAGAGGGTGTCTTATTTTGCTTAAGCTGCTGTAACAGATTACCAAAGACAGGGTGGCTTAAACAACAAATATTTATCTCTCACAATTTTAGAGGCTGGAAAATCTCACAATTTTAGAGGCTGGAAAATCCAAGATTAAGTTACTAGATCTGATGCTCGGTAAGAACCCACTTTCTGGCTTGTAGACAACTTTGCTCTTACTGTGCGCTCAAATGATAGAGAGAAAGCTCTTGGGTCTCTTCTACTTATAAGGGCACTGATTCTATCATGAGGGCCCCACTTTTATAACCTCATCTAAACCTAATTACCCTCTTGGAGGCACCATTCCCAAATACTGTCACACTGCAGGTTAGGGTTTCAACATATGGATTGAGGGGGTCACAGACATGCAGTTCGTAACAAAGGGATCCCAGTTGGTAGCTTACAGATGCTTAAACCATATTTTAGAACTGTGATAATAACTGCAAGATGTCTCTTTTTCAGCCACATCCATGTGCAGATTTCCTGACCCTTCAGTGAGGAGGGAAATGACCAGTTCTACATAGAATTTCCCCCTTTTCCCATTTTCCATTCTGTCTCATTGTCTCCTGGACATTATTGTCAGCAATCTCCACAATATACCTATTAGGAGTGGTAATAAGCACTAGAGAAATGTGTAGCCCCTTCTCAAAGAAAAGCTAGGGACCCATAACCCAAAGGTTAATACTAAAATATTATTCTTCCCCCAATAAAGTTACTTTTATCTACCCAGCTATAAATTTTTCATGAGGATGAGAAAGAAGCTCCTCTATTTTGATATGATTTACTAACCAGTGATTTACATTTATTTAACCATAACCAAGATATGGTCCCAGAAAATGGCTATGTACAGTTGAGTTTTTTCCCCCAACTTAATTGATAATCGCAATGATCATCTTCAAAATTTTATTCTGGTGGGCATTATAAAATAAAGGCAACTATTATCCTTGAGATTTTATTAATATTCAGCAAAAGAGCAATTAACTACCAAACAAGTCATTTATTTGGACAATGTAAAGGATAAATGATATTTACTTTCCCATTTGAAGTTAATTTTTTAATTGACAGATTTTTCCATATATTTTTATAGTTTTATTAGCATTTTATAGCATGTTTTATATTTGAGAAATCTGCTTTACACTCATTTTAATTAGTTATTTCTCATATATATCAATTAGTTTTAGTGATGGGAAGACTAAAGTCAAAAAGATTTGAAAAGCAGGATGTCACATATGCATACAAATTAAATTTTAATGACTTCCATCTGGGATTATTACCCAACATCACAAGTGGTTTTAGAGAAAAATTGTATGAATGACAAATAGACCTAGCTAGTCTTCTTGTCTCATCCAGCAGAGGGTAAAATGACTCAGTCTTTAAACGTCTTAAGTTGTTTTATGAACATGGCATTTAACTTTGGGCCGTGAATACACGATGCAATATACATGTGATGTATTATTGAATTGTACATTTAAAATCTATATACTTTTATTATCCAATGTCATCCCAATAAATTTAATTAAAAAAAGAAAATGGGCACACTGGCTGAGTAAAAGTAGGTTAAGGAAGAAATAAAATGAAGCAAGATATAATAAATGAACATAATTGGTAACCAATGTAAAAATGAAACAACCATTTAATACACAAGAATACAGGCTTCTGGAGTCTCTGCCCTAGGTTTGATCTAGGTTTTACTACTTACGGTTTGTTCTAGGCTTTACTTCTTACTGCTCTCAGGCAAGAAGCAAACCAGGTAATCTCTTTAAACCACACTTTTCTCACCTACGCAATGAAGATATAAATACCCTTTTTGTGAGGTTATTTTGAAGTTTAAATAAACTCTTAAAGTTCAATACCTGACACGTGGTGAGCCCTAAATAATGTTCACTAGCATTATTTATATTAGTCATCCAAAGATTTTCTTCTGTACAATATTATTATTGACGTCCATTCCCACTCTGACCTTCAATTTTGATTTTTACCAAAATGCTACAAAATGCCACGGTTGGAATTGACAGATCATACTATGACTTGATCATTATTGATTAGAATCTAAAATCATTCAACCTATGACTCACAAAAAGTGATATATCCCTTAGCTGAAAGGAACTTTTAACCATTATCCTCAACTTTCTTTACTCCCAAAAGATCATGTAACCAAAGTTGTCCCATTGGGGAGTATAAAACTATATACAAACATATCTAAATAGAAATAGATAAGCGTATGAAAAATCTACAAAACTTTTCTGCCTCCTAAAGGGAGCAGATGCTTGCTCTTATAACCGGGAGTACTGTATGAGACCCATGAGAGCCATCATCATTTAATGAGCAGTTGGCATTCTGTTGCCAAATTAAGCCAGGTTTCATGTGGATGTCAATAACCAATTATTAGTATCACAAAGTTCTTCTAATTTCAGAAGTTTTATGGTTTGAAATTCAGTCAATAATTAAAAACCAGCATCAAATTAGAAACACTAAAAACATTATTGTTGGGCTTAAATATATTTCCTGCTGAACAGCATCACATCGATATTTATTCCAGTTTTAATATTTATGTACATTTCCCAGGCCTACAAAATAGCTGAACTACCCAAGTGCATGTTATATTTTGTCTAGTTAAAAAAAAATTTTTATTAGGCTCCTCAAAATATCATAAGGATGTCATTTTTGTTTCATGTAATGTCAACAATTAATAGAGTAATATATAGAAGTGAACCACACTAGATAAGCAAATATGTTTTTTAACTTGTTGGTTATGAATAAATGTCTGTTTCATGTGATTTTTTATTTCTTAGTTATTTTCCAATTAGCCACATTAGCCAACGATAGCCAACATTTTTTTATGCACTAATCTTGTGCTGGGTGTAGTGGAATCCAAAGAAGAGTAAATTGCTATGGAAAAGAGTATGTCTTTAAAATGTATAGAAATGCATCCAGAGATAGGACACTAGACGTTCTCATTTACTCCATGACAAGTGGCGACCATTCGCTACAAGTTAGTGTCCATCATTTGCAGGCCTGCACTAGGTCCTGTTTTCCTTATATTTTGTAATTCTGGCTGGTGTTTATATCAGATTTATACATAAGCTTTTAGTCTCCTCCTTCCCTCTATTTACATTGAGCATCTACTTCTCTGTTATTTTTGTATATGGACCTTGCTTGCCTAGTTTGGCACCTGTTCCATGAACTTTTCTTACCTTGCCGAGTTTCTTTTGGTGTCTAATCTTTAGCTGGCCCCTGATTTTCATTTTGTTGCTTTCATCTTTACCTTGCTCTAGTGGTTTAATTTCTTCTGTGTGACTATGACAAGTCAAGTTACTAAGGAGTTTAGAATTTAAGTTGACTTACATATGCCATTTGAAATCATAAATAATGTATAAATAATTATTAAATTGCATAGCACAAACAATAATTGCAGGAATTTAACGAGGCTGTGAGTGTATGAATGCATGTATATACCATTCATTCATTTGTATACCATCTTCAGGCAACATTTGTATGCCATAAATAGGTTTAGCAAATCACACACACACACACACACACAACCACACACACACACACAGAGGCTATGGATATATATGAGATAAGATGGACACATATTATATAGCAGTGGGTATACGTTCAATAAGGTTTATAGCTTAAGCACAGTTAGATAAATTACTACTAGTTTAGCCACACTTATTCCCTGGCCTTTTTTCTTACTACCATATAGGTACATTTTTAAATATACTTCTGAAAATTGAGGTCATTAGAATTTATTTTACATTGTTCCTCTCTACATTTTTTCCCTCAGCAACATTAATATATTATACTCTTCCACCCCACTACCCAAGAGAGTAGAAAATGCCTGAGCGCTCTCAAAAGAGATCTATAAAAAATAGGCGTGTAGTAGAATTATATAATCTTATGTCCTTAGGTAAAAAAATCTTTTTTTTCTTAGTCCTTAGGATATTTGAGTGAGAGCTTTATAAGGGATCTTCAAGCTATCATCACAGATATCGGGGAAATAATTGAATTTCCTATTGTTAAGCCTGGTGTCTTAGTTCAGGGTGCAATAACAGCATATGACAGACTGGCTGGCTTTAACTAGCAATCCCCAACTTTTTGGCACCAGAGACTGTTGCTCCTATGAGAATCTAATGCCTGATGATCTGTGGTGGAGTTGAGGTGGTGATGCTAGCGTTGAGGAGCGGCTGCAAATACAGATGAAGCTTCACTCTCTTACCAGCCACTCACCTCCTGCTGTGCAGCCCCGTTCCTAATAGAACACAGCTGGTTTGTGCTTGGAGTTGGGGACCCCTGGCTTAAACAACAGTTTAAGTTTTCACAGTTCTGGAGGCTGAAATCCTGACATCAGGGTCCCAGCATAGTTGGGTTCTTGGTGAAGGTTTTCTTCCTGGTAAACAGACCAGGGAAGGTTGCAGAAATATGAAAGCACAGGCATTTACAGTTTGGAAATTTCATGGATAGAAACCCCTAGGAACTTTCAAAGGGAAGTCTATGTATGTTATTCATAAAAATGATCAAATATATATGGCTGACAGATAAAATATAAGATGCCCATTTAAATTTTAATTTCAGATAAACAATAAATAACAGTTTTAATATAATGATGTCCTGTGCAATATTTTTATTTGCTAAATCTGGCACTCCTACAAATAAGTAATTAACAAATTTATAAACCATTATATTCTTGAGGCAAACCATTATGGAAGGAGAGAATTTCCATAGAAAAATATAGAGAAACACTTGTAAATTAAAAATTACTAACCTATTAAAGCAAGAATGTTCATGGGGACCCTTTGAGATAATTGGTCAAATAGTCAACTGAGGAATATTGAGAAATGAGGACACTGTGGATGTGGTAATTAAAAACAAATTTACAAATAGTAACAATAGTTTTCAATTGACTAGAAAAATTAAATATGGGCATAGTTCCATAAATGTTTATGATTAGTAAATGTATTTCTTCCCAATAGAGGCTTCTTTCACATAAAGTTTGCCTAGGTAAGAAACAGATTAACATGATATCAATGCTCGGGTTTTGTTCTAAACTCAAAATATCATATTTAGCAAAGTTCTTACAAAAGAGAAAACCTTTCGTCATGGTCAATTGGGTTTGTGACATATAGAAGCTAGTTGAGACCACCGAATTACACATATATTGATGCCTAATCTTACAAAATTATTACTATATTCCTATAAGCTCGTGATTTTATTAGTATGCTCATCATCATTAGTCAGTTTGAAAATATGGAAGAACTTAAAAATACATAGAACAATAAAGAATTTTATAACATTAATTTATGAGTGTGCTTGAAAGCATTCATCACAGCTATTAGTTTTGGCCGGAAATATTTTGGTACTCAGTGAATATGAGAGACATGTCTTTTAAATCCTTTTTTTTTCATCTTCTGGAGTATTTAGTCCATAGGCTTCTATTAATGTCTAGCAATGCTCCTCCTGTTGTATCAATTGGTCTTTACCCTTGCATTTACCCTTAGTCAAAGTTTATCATATCAGTTAATATTCTTTTATAGAGCTCTTATTAAGTCACTGCAGGAAGATCTACACATTTTATCCTTAGCCTGCCACATCTATTCTTTGTGAATTTAATTCCACATCAAACATTCACTTTGGAAGGTGCTTTATGTGGATTAGATTCTGGATGTATAGAACGCTATGCAGTGCTGGAGCTTTAAGAATAATTATGAGTCAAGTTTTAGTTTCAGTGCTTCCTCTGTCTGTCTTGCTTGGCACCCTCCTACTCTGTCCCTCTCAAGGTCAGGACTGCCTCCTGGCCACACAGCAGCCTAGGATTTAGTGAGTTCCCAGGAACCTCCACGACCAGAAACTAATCTTATTTAGTCCCTGATTTGCATTTTGGGCAATATCTATTAAAGAGTTAATCAGGTAACTAATTGGTCTTAATGTGAGTCAAATACTTGCACTTTATTTGGTGTTTTACCTTAATCAAAATGTATATTTTTCAAAAGTATCATAGGATTGCCTCTAATGGTAGCAAATATAGGATAGCTTTAAGCTCCTTTTGTGACATTTTTAAGCAGGCAGATTTCCACTGCTCCTTACCTCATGCTTGTAATCAAATACCTTTGCTGTAAATGTATAAGCCGGCCTGGAGGAAATTCATGTGGACTAGCTGAGAGGTAAAATCATATAAAACAAAGTCATAGAGACCCTAAGTCCTATCACTTTCTTGTACTCTCTCAGCCAATGACCTTTGCTCCTACTTTGTGGAGTAAATGGGAGACTACAAAATCTACAAATTGACCTCTATTCCTGTATATTATTTGTTTTTTCCCCCTCTTTAGGTATAACATTATTGAAGATTGATACCTCCTACTTTGCTGTAGTTTCAGCTGCTTATTCTTCACTGGCTCCTTGTCATTTAAACATTCTAAAGGTGGTCTAATTTACAGCTACCCTTCTCAATCTCATATTCTCTTCTAGGATCTGCTTTTTTAACCTTTCTACTTTTAGAGGCAGACTTTATGAACTAGTTATGTGTAATGACCAGTTTCATTCTTCAATCTACTAAAATCTGACATTTCCCCCATATACCCACATTTTAAGTGCTTAATAGCCAAGTGTGACAATCACATTGGACAGTGCAAGTAGAAATATTTCTATCATCTCAAAATATTGTATTGGGCAGTATTGTTCCTTAGAAACTCTTTCAGCTAAAGTCACCATGATTTTCATGTTGCTAACCCAATGGACATTTTTCAACTATCTTACAGATATCTTAAAATTATCTGTTAGCAGGATTCAGAACTATTGACTACTCATTGTTTTTTGAAACATATTCTTTTCTTAGGTTGCCTGTCACCACACTTATATAAACTTTTTTTCTCTCTCTCAGCAACTTCTAAGTTTCCTTTACATTCTTTCATCTCTATGCTTACTTAGTACATTCTTGGATTTGATTCTTTTGTATTCAATTTCCATTTTTATTCTGAGAAGTTCCAAATGCATTTTTTTTTTTTTGGCCTAGATTCCTGTGTTCAAACATCTCTAAAACTGAACATGGATTTTTTACCACTCTCCAAAAATACAATTTTTTTATCCTCTAGTCATTCCTAAGTACATCAGTAGCACCATCATCCATTCAGTTATCTGAAAAACAACAACAACAACAACAACAAAAAACAACAACAACAACAAAAACACGTTTATCCTGCCATCATGCCCACACTTTAGCAATCACCATGTCAAGTCAATCTTAAAATTATTGCATTAACCCATAATTAATTTTCACCTTCTACTTTTGATCTCTTCTAATCTTTCTCCACACTTAATCCAACATTATTTTTCAAAAATCAATTGGATAATATCATTCCTTTTGCTTAAAATCTTACAATGGATTCTCATTTCTCTTAAGATAAAAACCAAAATCTCAATATTGCCTTCAAGGACAGTTCACATTTACAGTCACCATCTTTCCATCCCTTTCAAGTACCATACTCTTTTATAGCTCAGGACCTTCAAACTTGCCAGTACTATACTTGAAACATTAGCAGCTCACTCTCACCCACTCTCATCCTTCAGGATTCAACTCATGTGATAGTTTCTCAAACAGACCTTTTGCGACCACACTCTGGTTAGTATAAATCTCCCTGTTCAATGTTTTCCCACATTCTCTATTTATCTTTCTTATAATTTATAATTTGTTCAAATTTGGCCATAATGATAAATAAGAATCTGTTTTAGCGAATAAAAAGATAAATGGAATGGACTTTTATTTTATTTTCCCAGTTAGTCAACTAATTTACCTGTGGTCATATGCTATTACATGTCAGAGCCATGTCTTTTTCCGTCTGTTCCTGAGGAGGAAATTGAAGTCTTGAAGTTCTGTGACTTCTGAATAGATGTGACAAGAGAAATATAAAGATGCTAGTAGGATTCCTTGCTCCACTGTCAGAATTTCCAATGCTCTGCTCTTTAGATTCATTTACCTATTTATCCCAATGCTCTGCTGCTTCTTAGATTCATTTCTGATGATGTTATCATGCCCCTCTCATTTCTGTTTGTTGGCATATTTTTAGTTTGGGTTCATTTTAAGGATTGCTAAATCTCACTCCATTGATAATATGTGTTTGAAAGAACAGGAAACATAAACAAAATATAATCTTGAGTATAGCCAAACATAAAGCAAATACAGTTTCCAAAACAGCCTTGGATCACTGTTAAAATACTGACTATAAAAAATAGTGAAGGTAAAATTCTTATAATCCTTGCAAAAATGGAACAATTGTCTGCTATGCCTTTGTTGAGTTTCCATGTGGATTAGGCTATACGGAGACTGTAAGGTATGTGGGAACTGGGTTACATAGATACTCTGACTACAGATCCAAAACCCAAAGCATTTTGATTAAGGTTGTGTGACCTCATCAATAATAATGAAAAGGTTATTATCAAAGACAAAGAGCTAAAGTAATATTTTCTCTTTTACTTTTCAAATCTTTCTAGTCAAAGTCAGCGGTACTAGTCACAGCACAATCCCTTATATTTTGATAATCACTAGGGAGAAATGGTTTGCATTTATTTTTCAAAATACCATCCTCCTTTTTTGAGGCCTTGTTGTTCCCCCTGTGCTCTCATTGTCTGTAATGTGTGTTGATGCTGAAAACAATCACACAGCAAACTCCCTTTCTTATTAAAGACAAGGTCTTATTTCAAACTGAGAAAATAATTAAAAAGCTGACAGGAATTCCTTTGGGTACAATAGTGTTTGTAATGAGAAAATTGTACATCATTGAAGTCAAAGGGCTTGGACTTGGGAGCTGAGAAATACTTGGTTTTTGTCTCAAGGGCTGAACCCAGATGCCTATCATAGCTCAACTGGAAGCTCATTTTCCTTTTTCTTAACCAAATATGCCAATCAATGCCTTTCTGATGTCTTGTTGCACTGCTTATTAGGTAAATCCTGAAGTAGTTACCCATTTCATTATATCTGGAAAAAAAATCCCAACACAAATGCATGAATTAAATCACTTACTTGTGCATCACTTTAAGCATGAAGTTCAAACTCATTGGAAGCCACAAATTATATGCTTGAGAGACTTTTGCAATTTCAAAAAACACTGTGCTTGACTGTTGGAAGAAAGAAAGGACACACAAATGTTAAGTTCACTTCTGTCTGTTGGCATCTTGTTGACAGTTTAGTTAGCATCCTGAGGATAATTCCAAAGGTGAGAGGAAAAAGCAAGGGAATTAGTATAGTGACTCATTCCCATACTCTTGTTTGAATGACTAGGGAAAAAAATTAGAAGAAACACAGAGCTTCTTCTATTAATTAAAAAAAAAATCTTAGTAGTTCTGGAACACTTCTGTTACTAGAATATAGCACAATGTATTAATAAATTGAAAGTGCCTTTCAAAAGGTAAGGATTGCATTTCATCAATGACAGATATTATTACCTTCTGACCGATGGAAATATGTATTCTTAAAAAATAAATTTATTTTATTAACATATTTGTTTTAGTTCCTATAATGAGTAATAGAGGCAAAACAATAATAAGCTCGTAAATGTTATTGCTTACTATAATTAAATCATGAGATTTTTAATGATGTCATAGCAGTTTTCTCTCTCCTAGGTCATTTGTTAGGTCAAGAAAAGGCATTATTCGGGAGATGCACACATTACCTCTATCAGCATATGACCCACTGGTTTTCAGGTAGAGCCAGGTAGGAACTATTATAAATAAAAAATGAGGAAGAATATTTTTAAAGTGCTTCTGGATCTTCCCATACCTATTAGTCCTAAAGGAAAACAAGTTTTTGCTGCTAAGAAATAATTAAGTTTGCATCCAGGAAAGATATATGGCATTACTATCAAATTCTTATAACATGTTTCTTGTTTGGAGTATCCTGCTCTTGGTTAGCCAATAGGGAATGTGCAAATCTCATCATAAAATCAACCACTCAGGGCATTTTTCCCTTGCAGCTATGTGCAATAACGATGGTGTTTCGGCCTGAAATGCAAGTGACTGGTCAAAGAGTAAGTTATTCTTCCTCAATAATTTATGTTTTTATCACACTCTTTCATCTATTGGGGATCCTGGGATAACCTACCTAATTGGTTAGATTTACTTATGGGCATGTTTGTGTTCTTCTCTGTCTCCTTCTCCTCCTCCTTTCTTCATCTTGTTCTTCTTATTCCTTCTCATTCTCATTCTCTGTCCTCTCTCTCTCTCTCTCTCTCTCTCTCTCTCTCTCTCTCTCTCTCTCTCTCTCTCTCTCACACACACACACACACACACACACACACAGAGCAAGTAAATAGAAGCAGTAGTATTGTAAAAGACATACTAAAGAAAGCATTGTAAGAAGTGAGAATTCTTATTTAATAGACTCAGACAAGGAAAGATTTCTAGAATGTGTAGACGATAAAGGAAGATGTATGACTTCCATGTATCTTTTCTCTCTGTCCTTTTTGACCCTTCTTACACTTATTAAGCATCTACTTTGGACTGAACACTGAAAGAGGAATATAGATATATAAAAAATAATTTTAAAAAGTATCTCACAATATAACAAATAGATAAGACTTGGAAATGGTCAACCCTGCATGTTTTAGAATGAGAAAAAAAAGTATGCATGTGAGGGTTAATTGTAATTGTGACTTTTAAAATAATATTTTAATATGTTTAAATACATGGAGTCTGACAGAAAAAAAACAATGATACATGAAGGAATATAAAAACATTTTTTTCTTGATATTGATATAGACCAGTGCTTCTCAGCTTTTTCATATCATACATTAACAAATAGTTACTGAGCACCTATTATCTGGTAGCCATTATTCTAAGACCTTGGTATGCATCTTGGAACAAAAGAAGAATCCTTTACTTTGTAAGGTTTACATTCTAGCATTTTAGACAGGGGCATTATATGTTGAGATGAGGTTGCTTGTTGGTTAGAGAATTTTACAGATTGGGCCCTACCTAGCTACCCTGGGATTTGTAGGGTAAATATGTAATCACTCCAGTATTTCCACTTAAAATATATTAACACGCGTGGTCAGATTCATACAGGGTGTGTGTGTGTGTGTGTGTGTGTGTGTGTGTGTGTGTGTGTATACGTGCCCCCATGGGCACATAAGCATGCATGTATTTAAACTAAGACAAAGCTACTTCTAACACTTGTGTGTACATATGGAAGCCCACATGCTTATGTGCTTATGTTTAAATATTCTAAGTTATATATGAAGTCGATAAGCTACTAAATATGTCCTATCTTCATATCTAGATACCTGGATGACCATGTTCAAATTTCTCCTTGGGATTTAGGAATAAAATCTGGTGACATAGGGAAAGCCATTACCCTCAGCCTGCAACCCACTCTCCTTTTCTTCCCACCTCTCGTCCACCAATAGTCTCACAGGAATTTTGTATTTAGATGTAGTAGTCACACTCCCTAGTTTTATTCACAACCCTCCATTCGTTCTCCTCTGTCTTCCATTTTTTCATTTCAAAAAGTCATTCCTTGGCTTTACTTTGAACCTAAGACTATATAAATTCTGCATGATTTTTAACTTCAGTAGGACAGATTCAGAGAAGATGTGAAGATCCTAGAATAGGCTTAGGAACTACTTGGCCAAGAAATTTCCAAAGTCCTTAATATCTGAGGTGATAGGAAGATGCGTGGGCTGTGGGAGGACAAGCCTCCTTGGACTCTCAAAATGCTTACTACATCTGAAAAGGTTCAGGGGAGCAGGGCCAGAGTGGAGCCTCAAAAGCTCCGGTCCAGGTTAGTAGCCATTTCTGGCAAAATCTAAGGACAACACTGACCAATGGAATCACTGGGTTACAGAAAATAACCCCATTCTGTGGCTCCTATTTGTGGGGAGATGTCAAAGGAGCCTGGCTTAGACTCCTGAAGTCCATCTTAGGTTCTGCTCTTGAACTCTTTTTGATACCTACCTTCAACTCTCCTTGTTCTCCCAACAAAAAGGTCTCCTCACCCTCAGCAGGGCAGCTCTGACTTGGAAAACTGTACCACTGAGATCTTAAGGCAAAATAGTGTGTACCCCTCTCAAATAGGTGAGATGCAGATTTATATTTCAGAAGCTCTAAGAAAAAAAACACTTTTTTTCATATGAAGACAGACCTGAGAACTGAAGTTACCTGCATAGACAGAGCAGGAATATTTTAGAGTGAAGACTGAGGTAACCTGTATCAACATGGATTGACAATTGGGCCAGGAAATGCTTTTTGAGGAAGGTAAAGATGTAAACCAATAAATTACTTAAGTATTCACTGCAGGAAATGTTGCAAACCAAGCCTAGGGCAAACATCTTGTTCACTTGGTAAAACACTTGCTTAGCTATCAGTGATTTGCTTTAGGAACATCATCTCACTAGGGTCCGCTCATCTTAAACAACTATGTCATAAACTTTATCCAATCTCAACCAAGTTCTTACATTGAAAGACCTGCCTTTTACCCCATGAGCCCAGACTCCCCAGTACTAAAATTGCCTTCCTTGGCTTTGTCTTTCTGAGATTCTACTGTGATTCTGCTAAGGTGTCGTTTATTGTTTCAAGTTTAATAAACCAAATTTCACTTGATTAATAGCTTTTATGGTGCCTTTTAAGGAGTCAACATTGGCTGATTTGAGGTTGAGAAGCTTAGCTAGAAATTAGAGTGCGTCCATAGTGAACTCACATGAAAAACTCTTCCTTTGGAACACTTGAGCACTTTCTGAAAGCAAGCATTTTATTTTTTTCTCCTATGTTTTATTCTCTTAAATTTGACTATTACTTTAGTAAGTCTGTTATGTCTAGGTGTTTGTGTAGAAAATGAAATATTGGAAAAGTAAAGAAAACTATGGCTTGTTCTTTATTTACCCCCATTGGTAAAACCGTTGGCAAAGGCAGATGTATATAGAGCAGTCGCATCCAGTACATCCAGAGAGCAACTAGCAAGGGGAGAGGACAGCATAAATAATGGCTGAGAGCAACAGGGAGAACAGCCATTGGCTGTTGACTCAGGTGTGAACCTACGAATTCTGCTTCCTTCCATCTCCCACCAAACAGGGTAGGAGAAGGTGAGAGGCTGTTCTTGAGCTCATACAATGCTTTCAAAAGTAACATCATCTTTACTTCACTACAATTTAAATTTTATATTCATATCTTGGCATTGGGACTCTCTACAAAATTGAGAAGAAAAGTTTTTCAGTTGCTGTAGTTGACAAATGGCAAATGTTTATTTAAAATTTAAAAAAGGTAAAAAAAAATTAAACAATTATCCCTTAAATTTAAGAGACTTATTTAGAACTATTGAGACTGTTTGGCAAATAGCTTCTCAAAGGAGAAAGCTGTATGGATCGTAGTACATCATTCTTTTGTAAATTAAACAAAATAGTTATATTTTAGAAACAAATTCTTATCTTTCATCCTATACCTTTCCCAATTCTATATAGCTTTCACATTGTGGATCAGAGACAGATAGGAGCTTTATATTTCTCACATTGAGCCATGTCATTAAGTTAGATTCTAATTTGTGTTTAAGCAAATGTGTACCACATTATCCCTCCCCTCCAAAGTTCACCACAGTTTCTTTCTGCTCTGTTGCTGACAGATGGCCGTAAACTGGAAAAACCTGTCCATCCTTTTGTTTTCTCCCTTCTACATTTATTCTCATTGATGCTAGAGTGTTACTTAAGAAATAATAAGGAAAGCATTGAATATCCAGGTTAATACAGACAAGAAAAGGAAGAGATTGCCTAAGAGTTACTGCAATGGAGGAAAATACTCCTGGTTACAGAAACATGATGCACGCGGTCATATCGTAAAGGATTTTCAACTCAAATCTTTCTCATGTCACATTCCCAAGTCTCCCTCCCTTTCTCCCTGCCCTACAACTTCTTTCCTTTACTATTAGGAAAACCTGCAGTATAATTCTGCTGAGAAAAGGATGCAGTTTTGACTTCTGGTGAGAACATTAGCATGAAAGATTTATAGTTAATTGCATCGCAGTTATACAAGTGAGTGAAAAGAGTGACAGGTGGTTTAAGGTGCCTAGATTTCCTCCAGTTAGTATCACTGGAGGCAGATCTAACCCATGTGCATTCTCCACTACAAAGGCGAACAGTAACCGGATCGTACATGCTCCACACGATTATATTACCTGTTTTTTCAAGGGCAGCTATCTCATAGGTTTCTGTAGGATAGCAATTTAAAACTGCCGTTGGAAAATTCTGAAAATTCTTATATTATTGTAATAAAACCTAAACAACAAAATTAGACTTAAGTTCCAGGTACTTATATTGGCTTCTTATGACTTAAGATGGTTTCTAGCTCACGTATTTGCTTTATGCAACTGAGAATTATCAATTATAGCCTATTAATTATATATAATTATATATTGGATAATTATATATAATTAATAGTCTTTAAAATGGTAATAAATGAAAATGGAATATGCTACTCTGAACGGGGAAAAATGCTCTAATTTTCAAGTGCATATATTTTCATGGAACAATGCCAATGATGTGACAGAAGTAAAATTCTGTAACAAGTTGAGCTAATATGTTTGGAGACACCTAAGTACACTGATGAAATTTAGTGTGGAATAGAGAAAACTATTTGAATTTTATTGAACAGAATGTCTGAAGCATTGGGATAAATGTTGCATTTATTTGGTTTACCCTTGGTATTTGAATGAAAATGTTTTGCTTGCCTAGCACTTGCATAAGGAAGTTAAATGTAGAGTTATGTGGAGCCAAAACTTTGGAACAGCTTTGTGCCCACAAATGCAAATTATTGATGAGTAGGAGCAAGAGAGCATCAAAGATGTTACATAAACTAAATCCTAGGAGGGATAGTTCAGAAGTATGATTAATTTAGTATCCAGGAATAGAATGAAATATAACTACTGTATCATGCCAAAATCTCATGATTTCTTACGTAATAAATAAAGTCTCTCAATAACAATCACCTTTCAAATGATATTAATGTACTGATAAGGCTAACAGATGTAACTAGAAAAATATCACCTTGAGACAGGAGCAATGATGAAATTTCACAGCATTATCAGATAGCCATATGTCTATCTGTAGATATTTTTATTTCTTTGAGAGTGCCTAAAATGGGCATAGTAAAACAACTTATTAATAATTACCAATTAGTATGTTTCTATCTGGAATTCTTAAAAGAGAATTAATATCAACATTTTTTTTTTCATTTCTATCTCCTCTCTCTCTTCAGAATATTGCCCTTATCCCCTCCTATACTCATCTTCTCTATAACCACTCTTCCCTATTCCAAGTCTACTCCTTATACTTGATAAAATGCAAATCTGATAATATAATTTCACTGCTTTACGTTCTCTGCTGGCTTCTTTTAGCTTTTCAATAAGACCAAGGCTATACATAATCTCATATTAGTTCTTCCCATTAGTCTGCATTTTCCAATTATGACTTATTTTTAGTTCCTTCAATGCATTATGCTCACTGGTATTTCAGGCTCTTCCAGGTAAATTTTTACCTCTTTGGTCTCTCATTTCCTGTTTGACTTCTATTCACTCACCCTACTGATCTCAGCTGAGATCTCATAGTACATTCTATTCTTTTATAGCACTTAGCACAATTTGTAATTATAAATATTTATAATTATGTCCCTTTTCCCTAGGAAAGTGTTAGGGAGAGCTGCTCTATTTATTTTGTTTTCTCTGTGCTTTCAGTATCTTGGACTAGACATAGATAATTTTCAATAATATTTTGGTTTGTATGTAAAAAAAAAATATGTGTTAGGTGGCAGTGCTTAAAAGGAAATATATGTCAAGAGGGAGAATGAGATAGAAATTAAAAATTGGAAGTTACTCTAAGGGCTTCAATTTCTCAGTTTTTAATGAGAGGTCCCTTGCTGTTGTGACATTCTTTGCCTTCTGATCGACAATATTTGCTCGGTTTTGAAAATGTATATTCTTCAGGGAGGTAAAATTTTCATGAAATTGTTCATACATCTTATGGATTGAAGGACTTGCTACTTTATAGTTACCACAATTCAGAATTATATGGGATGCTTTTTATCCCCAGCAGATAAGTTTTAAACCTAATATATATATTTTATATGTATGCAAAGTATGTATACTATATATATATATACTATAAAATATTTATAGTACATAAAATATATAGTATATAAACATATAAAACTATACAAATATTTAAAGTATTGGTACTTTTTTTCTTTTTAACTTGAGTAACAATATTTTAGAATAATTTAGAATATTTCAAGGCTGATTCTGGAACATGGCAGAGTGAGAGATGTCCCCAGACGTCTCTCCCCCTTGAAACAATAAGCTAAACATCTAAAAATCAACAAAAACACACCAAACTGCACACCAGCACATCTGAGTGTGGGATCTACACAAGAGAGCAACCAAGGGTCAGAACTCTGGGTGTTGGGTGGTGGACTGGGAGAAACAAAGAAGCTGCCTCTCACTAGCTGGAGCTCCCTGGACGAGGAGGGGAAGGGAAAAGGTCCGGTGAGTGCTTTGAGCAGTCTGCCTGGGAAAGCTGTGAGCTCCCGGCAGCCCAGCAGCAGGGCCCAGTCATCAGGTCAAAAGCAGAGAAGTGGGATGAGATCGCAGAGAAACAAGGATAGATTTTTACAGGCTGCAGCTGCAAAACTGAGGTTAAACTGCAGACTTTAACTCCCAATCCAGAGGGCTCCTCCTCCCACACCCTCTGAGATTAATCACCTCAGAGCCCCAGGGGAATCTGAGCAAATGCTGCCAAGACTGTAGCTGACACTGACAGTGACTGAATCTGAGGGTAGTGAGCATGATTAAATATCTACAAAAAAATTAAAAAGGTGTTGTTTAAGCTTTATATAAAATAGGGATCCAAGAGGCTTAGACACCACCTAAAAAAATAAAAATAAAAATAAAACACCTTCTTTGAAGCAGGCTAAAGAGAGACCTTTATATAATAAATCTTTTTTTTTTTTTTTTTCTGGAAAAACAGCAGAATACGTTTCCATTAATGCCCAGGTGGAGAAATATTCCATTAAACACAATGAACAGCCAAAGTGACAAGGCATCTCTGAAAGAAAGAGAAAAATCTCCAGAAAATAAGCTTATAGACATAGGAATATGTGACTTAACTGACAGAGAATTTAGGGTAATATTTCTGAAAAAACTCAGTGAGTTCTGAAATGAGTCATATCAACTATTTCAGGAATTGAAAAAAAAACAACTAAAAGAGCAGGGCAAGAAGACTGAAACCCTCAAAAGAACAGAATACATCTTAGGAGATAAAAATCACACTGTAAGAGTTGAAAAATGAAATAGCAAGCTTAGGAAATAGAGTTGACCAAATGGAAGAAAGGATCGGTGATATCAAAGACAGAAATCTAGAAATAAATCAGAAGGAAGAAGAGAGAAACCAAAGAATGAAAAATAATAAATGAGAAATTCAAGAACTAACTTATACCATCAAGAGAGGAAACATAAGAATAACGGGCATTATCGAAGGCGAGGAAAAGGAGCAGGGACTAGAAAGCATTTTCAGACCAATAGTGGATGAGAATTTCACAAATCTAAGGAATGTGCTGGAGGTTGGAATTCAAGAACTCAACAGAACACCCAATTATCTCAACCCAAAAAGGCCTTCACCAAGACACATTGTATTAAAGTTATCAAAAACCAACAACAAAGATTGAATTCTCAGAGCAGCTAGGGAGAAGAAAATGGTAATTTATAAAGGAAAACCCATTAGATTATCCTTACACTTCTCAGCATAAAACTTACAAGCCAGAAAGGAATGGAATCAATTATTTAAACTATTAGTGAAAGAAACTACCAGCCTAGAATAACGTATCCAGCAAAGCTCTCCTTTAGATATGAAGAAGAAATTAAAACCTTTCTAGAAATACAAAAATTGAGGGAATTCTCCACTAAGAAGCCTGCACTACAGGAAATACTGAAAGGGGTCAGCTCACCTAAAACAAAATGGAAAAAAAAACCCAAACATAATTAGGAGCAAAATAACTATCAGACAAATAGAAGCAGAGGGGTGCCATCCTAACTAAGAACAGGGCATTATAAGCTTAAATAATAATAAGAGAATTGCTATAGCAAGATAGTAATAAATGTTCAGCATACATAGGGAAAATTGAGATAATAATGACAAAACGGAAGGATCCAAAGATCCAATTTCGCAACAAGGAATGGAGATAGGCACTTGCAGAAGAAAATGGATGACCTGGAGATAATCATGCTAAGGGAAATAAGCCAGACAGAAAAAGTTTAAAAATCACATGATATTACTTAAATGTGGGATATAAACCTAAGAGCAACAAATGAACAGGACAAACAAACAGAGACTCATGGACATGCACAATGGACTAGTGGTTACCACAGTGGGTAAGGGGTAGAGGAGGAAGGAGGAGGTAGACAGGGTAAAGGGGGTTAAACATAGGGGGTGGAAGGAGGGTGAAGTGGGTAAAGGGGATCAAATATATGGTAGCTGAAGGAAACTGGACTTTGGGTGGTAAACACACAATAGAATATACAGATGCCAAATTATAAAATAAAGTAAAATGAAAATGTTAGTTGCTGTCATCACTTATAAATCTCTACAAATGTATTACCATCTGGAGATTTAAAATAATGTAATAAAATTTAATTTTGTTTAAAGTTATTTAACTCCTATTCTAATAGATATTTACTTTTACTTGAAAGTTTGTTATTCCACACACTTTCTTATAAATTAGAATAACTTTTAAGCTAAGTATTTATGTGGAATGAGAAATTTTTCTTCCTAAACAGATAATATTCTCTCTGTGTAATGTTGTAGCTTTCTGATACAATAGACTTGATGAAGAATTGAAAAGAAAGAAAGAAAGAAAGAAAGAAAGAAAGAAGAAAGAAAGAAAGAAGAAAGAAAAGAAAGAGAGAGAGAGAGAGAGAGAGAGGGTGGGAGGGAGGGAAGGAGGGAGGAAGGAAGGAAAGAAGGAAGGAAGGAAAATTTCAAGCAATTAAAAATCTATTAAATTAAAGAAGCTATTAAAAATAACTCACATATTTAATTTGCCATTATTTATTTATTTAATGTGTATTCCTGGTTACTATTTCCTGGCTTTAAGTGAAGGTGAATATGCATATTAATGTATAATTACAATTTTACTAATTATACTTTATACAACAAATGCAAAAAAATATATGAAGCTGTATGCCTCTTGAAACCTTTGAAATATAGACAAAAAATAAAAACCTTAATCTTGAATTCTTAGTTAACAAAATAATTGTCTTCCAACTTTTAAACTTCTTGTTCCACCAACAGTACAGCACAGATTATCTGGACAGGTGGTACTGCTTAAATACTGGCTTAGTTTTCAATAACCAGTCATTGTACATTTTTGTGCTCTGAGGCACATCATGAACTAGGAATCTTAAATTAATAGCCATCCAGAACAATTTGATCTAGCACTAAATCGTTTTTGTTTGTTTGTTTGTTTGTTTTTTTTTTTTCTTTTTGCCTATAGTGTATAACTCACCAAAAATCTCTTTAAAAATCAGTGTAGTTCTCTGGGATATGGTGATGGAATTGCTATATATAATTTTGGTTTAGAGATACCGGAATAATGTGTAAAATAGCAAGACAAGGTTTCTCAAGCTATAAAAAGACATAAACACGCCCCAAACAAACAAAAAACCTTATTTGACAAGAGCTTGCTGCTAAGTCCCATAGGATTAGAGAGCAAATTTAAGCTTCATTACAGACTCGCTGTCTGACTTGGACACCTTTCTCTTGTAGTTACATTGTTCTGCTGATGGAACTGGGAGTTGATACCATTTTTTTTTTCTGCTCATAGGAAGGTAAATGAGATATCAAGCATGTGTTGAGATTTTTTCCTAAAAAGATAGCAGGAAGTTAAGATTTTAGAATGTGTATTTTAAATTCAATTGTGCTAGGAAAAAAAAAACATTTGGAATTTTTTTTCAGATAATATGTTTATTAAATTTCCTCAAACATTAGAGCAATATTACCTTTATCTGGAATTAGTGAATTTCTGTATAAAACTTTGCCTAAGCTAGAAAATATAATCCTTTTTTTGGAAATCAGACAGCATACTATCAACTCAAAGTAGTTATTAGCTATCAAAGGAAGTCTAGGATATGAAATGCTGCACGAGACTATGAAAGCGGAAAAAATACATCTAGTGATATTACACCCCAAACGGAGGATAATTAACATTTTAAAAATATAAGATTCTAACAGCTGAACACTTCTCTCTATAGTTTGGAAACAGGATTTTTTATCACCCAGTTTTATTTAAGTACCATTTTATTTTCTATCAGAATATACATTGTATTTTGGAGGATTTTTCACTTAGAAGTGACTATATTAATTCAGCAATTGGAAAATACTCTTAAAAACGTTGGAACTCATTTTACTTTTTAAAATAGGAATATTCTACTAATATTCTTATTGTACAATTTTTACGAAGTCAGCCTACATAGCTGAACATCATATACTTCTAAATTTTTCAGGTAATGGTCAAAAGAGAAAGTAATTCAAAACACCACAGCACTGGATTTAAAACATTATATTTTGTACTGGTATAGGATTTAGGTTAGGTATGTTATTTGTTGCTTTTCTTACCTACTTCCTACATAACCCAGAGGTTTTATTGTTGCTTACTTTTCTTTTGGATTTTTTCTCTTCTTCTGAGTCCTTGGAAATATTAATGCATTCTGATAACTAGTTCTCTGTTGCAAATAACTTCTCCCAGAGTGACCATATAAGTTTTTTCCTTTTGATTTTCAAGATTTGTATCACGTTTATGAAATACTACCACAACTTCCCTGAAAAGCTCCGAAAAAGCAATATTCTTCTATAGTCTCTCTTTTTAAAAGTCCTAAAGATTTTCAATTCATAGTTAAATCCTTAATCCACCTGTAATTGATTTTTACAGAAATAGATGTCTATTTTTTTTCTCCCAAACGATGTCCCAGCATGGATAACTGAAAATTCTGCACTTTCTCTGCTGCTCTACAATGCCATATATTCAAATTTGTAGTTAGCATGATGGCAGAGTCAAAGCAGCTATCAGAATAGTCTGACTGATGCAGATCTATGGCATTGACTAGTTGATTATGTTTTTCCTAGAAGTGAAATCAATAGGAATCCTACTAAATTCTTAATCTGTATAAGCAGAAATGTTCTAGATCAAGTGAACCAAAGTCTCACTCAAATCATAAAAACAGAGGTTTAGTTAAAATCTTTTGAGTATTATTCTAAAAGCACAGCACTTCTCTGGAAGCCAGAGATGTATTCCACAGAACTTGATGTTTCAGGGACAGGGAGAACAGATTTCCCGAGTCTATCACTAGCAGATAAAGTGAAAGGTCCATTTTACTTCCACTTTTTATTTCTAAGAGACACATGTATTCTACCTATCTGAGAACACAGGACCACTTAATAGCTTTTAATTTCAAGTATATAATGCACCTTGAAGGATTAGAATGTATCATATCCATGCTGCACTTTGAAAATTTCCGGAAACTCACTTTCAAAGAGGGAGTAAGTGTGACCACATTTGCCCCTTCTATTGTTAACAATTAGAAAAAAAAGGGAAAAAAATGTATAAAGCAAATGTTTTTTAAAAATGAACAATAAACAGTATAGGATTGTGATCCCTGAGATAAGGAAAATGATTAAGGTGTATCTTTTAATTATTGTAAATTTCTGCCCATTGGAATTCTGTATTTCAGTGCAAGGGCAATAAACCCATGCAAAGCAAAACAATCTTACTGAATTAGGGAGACTGAGCTAAGAGATTATGGGGGCTAAATGGAGAGGAGGTTGCTCTGCAGATAAAGAGATCCAGAGTCCAATTGGAACCTCTAGTATTTGTTGCTGAATACTAAGCTATACATAACGTTAGGATGAAATATCACAAGGTTAGGGAAAGTATGGCCATGGGCTGTAAATTGACCAATTCCCAGAGCTCATATAGAACTGAGAGATATTTGAATTCCAACCAGCCAAAGGAGAGTTCTCACTGAATTAATAAGACATTCAATACAGAATGCAGATATGTCACACCTTAGTAATAGAGCTATATTAGTCCTATAGTAAATGCTACAGTAGACATACTCTAACATTTTTTAATCTTGAAAGAATTTAATTGATCTGTAATTAATTTAACTGCTTTCCAGAATGAAATTCAACACTCATTAACAAAAAAACAACATATCCAGCACTTGACAATGCAAAAATTCAAAATGTCCAGTATCGAATAAAAATTTATGAGATATTTAAAGTAGAAGAAAAATGTGATCCATAAAAAGGAAAAAATAGTTAATATAAATTGACCTAGAAAGTGATAGAAATGCTTATATAATTAGAACAGACAAGAATTTAAAGAAAGTTGTTCTATGTATGTTCAGGAATTTAAAAGATAAAATGAACAAGAAAAAGAGAGAAAATAAAAAGACAAAAATAGGAACAAATGGAACTTGTAGAGCTAAAAACTACAACTCTTACAATGGAAACTTCACTAAATGGGATCAATAGCAGATTGAACGTCACAGAAGAAATCACTGAACTTGAACACACAGCAATAAAAACTATCTAAACTAAACTACAGAGTTAAAAACAAGAAAGTTAACTCTAGGGCAATCTTAGGAGCTCTAAAATGTGCATAATTGGAACAAAAAAAGATTTGAGATATAAAATCAGAAGTTTTTCTCAATTTGAAAAAACTGTAAATACACAGATCAAAGAAGCCCCAAATTTTCAAACAAGATAACCACGAAGCTACAATGATATACACTTTAATTAAGTTGCTGAGTACTAATGATAAAGAACAAGTTTTAAAGCAGCCAAAAAAAAAAAAACAAACCCCACAGTGTTCGTTTTATGGCAACAAAGATAATAAAAACACCACACTTCTCAATAGAAAGCCACAAAACAATTGGATGCGATATTTAAATTGTTGAAGTAAAAAAAAAAGTCTGTCAATATTTATTGGGAAAAACCCTAAAAAAATGGATGAAAAAAATCAAAACTAAGAGAATTTATGATTTTTCAGAAGAATGAAAATTATACATTATCTACACAAGAAAACATACAAGTAAGTTTAAATAATTTTTCTTATTTTAAAATTTCTTTAAATGATTACAGATTAATGAAAGTAAAGATGAGGCAATAGGTATATTTTATAACAGATGTGCAAGAAAAATAATGGCAATAGTACAATGGATGAAAGAGAAGAATACAGATATATACTATTATACATCTACTATTATATTATGCCTACATTATTTATGACGTTATAATATTATTTAAAGTTAGATTGTATTAGTTAAGAATACATTAGACATTAGAACAAACACTAGAACATTAGAACAAGCACTAAAGTATTTTTAAAAGGAAATTAGCTAGTAAGACAATATTGGAGATGAAATTGAATTATAAAAACACTAAGTAAATTCAAAAAAAGAAAAGAAAAATTTGGAAAAAAAGAACAAAAAATAGAAGGAACAAATAGAACAAAAGCAAAGTGGTAAATTTAAGCCCAATATATCAATAATTTCATTAAATGTGAAAGGCTTTATACTTTAAATAAATGGGAGACACTGTCATACTAAATTAAAAAAACAGTGCTTGACTTTTTGATGGCTATAAGAAATAAATTTTAAATAAAAAGATATGGAGAGGATAAAGGTAAAAGAATGCAAAAATATACACCAAGTAAACACTAATTATAAGAAAAGTGGGGTGACTTTGTTATACCACTATGACACCAGTTTTCTTATGATTAAAATTTATATAGTATATATTGTTTTGTCTCACTTCTATCTCCTCTCTCTGTAATTGTTTGAATTAGTAGATTGAAAAAAAAAGAACGGTTGTAGAAAACTTCAACTCTGGTAACCAAATTGATCAAATCAACATTTATCAAATACTCATGATAAAATCTGTATACATGTATATATTTTTAATTTATTTTTAATCTTTAATGCACCACATATTTGATCTCTTTTACCACATCTACCTCTCTCTGTATACATAGTTCTCAAGAAACATTTACAAAAGTATACCAATTTCTGGGCCATAAAACAAGTCTCAGAAAATTAAAACAGGTGAAATCATATGGAAAATATTCTTTGACTAAAACAGAACTAAATTAGGAATTAACAGAAAGGTATCTGGAACAATTTCAAATATTTTGAAATTAACAATATTCTTCTAAATAAATCACTAAAGAAGAAATAATGAGAGAAATTAGAATATATTTGAAACTAAATTAAAATGAAAACATAACCTATCTATATTTGTGGCATCAAGTTTTTAATTTTACATGCAGGACCGTGATTTGTTTTTTAAATGTTTGTGAAGTAAAGGCCAACTTTTTTATCCCCATATGGATTTTCATTTACTCTGGAAACTTCTGCTTCAAAAATTACCATTTCTTCATAAATTACCTTGGTACCTTTGTTGAAGATCAATTTATCATATGTTTGTAGGTTTATTTCTTAACTCTTCAGTCTGTTCCATTCACCTATATGTCTATCTATATGAATACCATACTATCTTGATTTATACTTGGAACCTGAAATTAAGCAATGCAATTTCTATTTGATCTTCCATTTAAAATTGTTTGGTCACTATGTCTTTTTCATTTTTGTTTAACTTTTAGAATGAGCTTAGTATTTTCTACAAAAATTAATTGAGATTTTTAAATGGATAAAGTATCTCCTTTTTCTATAGTAGTAGTATGTCTTCAAGTATTTTTGTTAGATATTAATATAATCACTCAAGCTTCCTTATGTCACTCTTTTGTGATATATTTTTCCATTTTTAATGTTGAACTGTTTCTTTATATTAAAGCTGATGAAATACATTCCAAAAATGTATTTTAGACAACATATAGATGGGTTTTGATTCTTAATCCAAGAGAAGAATCGAATGCATTGAACTTAATGCTCCATTAACATAGATGTCTTAAACAAATACCTTCTATCTTTTTGGTTTACTGTTTGTTTTATGATGTTTGCTTATTGTTTGTTTTAAGTTATCTCTTCCATTTTCCTTTTTCTTATTTTTGATGTTTTATCTGTTGCTGTCAATTCATTATTCCTCCTTTTCACAGACACTTTAAAAAAATAAAAGCAAGATATCATCTATGCCCTTCTCTCAAGGTGCAGTATTCCTCTCTTGTTTACATTATTCTGATATAAAACAAGGCCTTTAGAATGTATTTAGTTTCCCTTCCCTCAACTAACTCCAAGAGTTCACTAAAATGATGTAGACATTTTAATTCAGTTGTAACATATCTAATTATAGAATTGTTATTTAGCATTTAGATAAAAGTTTCGGTCACACAATAATTATTTTATATTTGTCTATTATAAGGTTTATTGCTTAAAAATGTTTTTTTTTTACTTTCTCTCTCAATTTGAATCTCTCTTCTTATTTATATGATTCACTATTTCTTCTTAATTCGCAGGTCATAGAAGTAACCGTCAAGTTCTCCTTAATTCATTTACTCCATTTTAAAATTTTAAACTCTTGTGTTTTAGCTTTAAAAGTCGTGTGAGTGTGAATTTTTTGATATAAGCAAAATATTCCTTGGCCAGTAATTTTGGTTACCTTGGAACACTTCATCTGAATATTTTGATTTTTTCTCCTTTCTTGAATAGCTTAGTTATCCATGTTGACACAGGTTCCACTGGTCTGTGCCTCTGTTTTTCTGCCAATACCATGCTATTTTGATTACTGTTGCTTTGTAGTATATATTTACAGTCAGACAGAGTGATGCTTCCAGCCTCATTCTTTTTTCTCTAGATGGCTTTGGAAATTCGGGGTCCTTTGTGCTTCCATACAAATCTGATGATTTTTTGTTGTTGTTGTTTTATTTTTTAAAAAATGCCAGTGGGATTTTGATGGGGATTGCATTAAATCTGTATAATGCTTTAGGTAATATGGTCTTTTAATTATGTTGATTCTTCTTATCCAAGAAAACGAAATAGCTTTCCATTTCTTTGTATCTTCTTTGATTTCTTTTAATAGGGTCTTATAGTTTTCATTATATAGGTCCTTCACATGTTTCATTAAATTTATTCCTAGGTATTTTATTCTTTTCGTTGCAATTCCTAAAGGAATTCTTTTTCCACTTCTTTTTTCTGACACTTTATTATTAGAGTATAGGAATGCTGTGGATTTTTGAACATTGATTTTGTATCCAGAAATTATTGTATTTGCTTATTGTTTCTAGTAGTGTTCTTGTAGAGTCTTTAGAGTTTTCTAGAGAATCGTGTCATCCACAAATAGTTACAATTTGACTTCTTCATTTCCGATTTGGATGCTTTTTATATATTTCTCTTACCTGATTGCACTCGCTAAGACCTCCAATGTTATATTGAATAACAGTGGTGATAATGGACAGCCTTGCCTTGTTCCTGATCTTAGAGGAAAGGTTTTTAGTTTTTCACCCTTAAATATAATGTTGGCTGAGGGTTTGTCATGGATGGCCTTTATTATGTTAAGGTACTTTTCTCCTATACCAATTTTGTTAGGTGTTTTGATCATAAACGGATGTTGTATCTTGTCAAAGGCTTTTTCTGTATCTATTGATATGATTATATGATTTTTATTTTTTAATTTGTTTATGTGGTGTATCACATTAATTGATTTGTGTGTGTTGAACTGTCCCTGTACCCTTGGAATGAAGCCCACTTGATCACGGTGTATAATTTTTTTAACATGTTACTATATTCGGTTCGCTAGTATGTTATTTAGGATTTTTGCATCTGTGTTCATGAGAAATATTACTCTGTAGTTTGTGTGTGTGTGTGTGTGTGTGTGTGTGTGTGTGTGTGTGTGTGTGTTATCTTTATCAGGGTTTTAGTTCTTAGGATTGTGAGAAAGCTATGTTGGCTAGGAGTCGCTTGGCATGCCTGAAATAAGAAAAGGAAGGATGGTGATAAGCCAAAGAAGACATCATGCTATAAGATAAGCTCAGATCTCTGATACAAAATAGGTGGTTTAAGAGCTAGATGAACGGGAAAAGTTTAAATTTAGGACTGGTAAAACCCTAAATGAAATTAGTAAAGGATTCTGGTTTCAATATCAGGCAAAGAACATGACAACTTTATGTATTTATTTGCCTTCAAATGTAATTTTTGGATTATTTTTTAAAATTATTTTTAACAATAAGTATGCGCACCAAACTATGCTGTCATTTTAATAAATAGCTATATTTCTACAGAATTGATATGAGTTATATTTACTATGCTCTCAATATTTGGATTTTATACTGAAGCATTACTAGTTAAAGGAAAGATTCTAATTGTGTGGTTTACAAAATAAAACTAAAAACTAGGACCTTTAATTGGTCATAGCTATCATAAGTCACATAGAGCTCAAAAGGAAATGGCCATTTCTATTTTATTTCTCTTCATATTCAAAGTTATTAAATAAAGTTGAGTGTCACAGCATGCTAATAACAGTAGGATAGACAGTGAAAACTAATAACAAAGACAGAAAGTTTATGGTGGAATTTTTGTTTGTTTGTTTAAGGAAGTAGTAATCTCTAAACTCATTCACATAATTCATTGGTCTTAAAATGACCTAAATTAAGAGATAAATAATGCTCATATAGTCGGAACATAAAAAAAAATTGAGTAGGAGAGGATATTGTAGCAATAAAATAATTTTTCAAAGTTAACTTTTTAAAAAATCATTTTTCTAAAAGCATCTTTATTGACATATAATTCATATACCAAACAATTCACTCATTTAAGCATAAAATGTAATGGCACTTAGTACAACCATCACCACAATCAGTTTTAAAACACTTTTATCATTCCCCAAAGAAATGCTAAATCCATTACATCATTCCCCTCCTCCTCACCTTACCCATAAGCAAACACTCATTTATGTTTTATCTCCATAAATTCTTATATCCTAGACATGTATTTAAATATCACCCAATATGTGATCTTTTGTTTATGACTTCTTTCACTTAACATAATGTTTTCAAGATTATACTTATTGTAGCATGAATTAATTCTCCATTCCTTTTTTATGGATCAATGATAGCCCATTGTGTAGATAGACAGTAAATAATATATATATATATATATATACTAAAGATACTTTGTATAAAGCTATCTGTAGTTTTTTATTTTTATTTTTTTGGCTTTATTAAAAGTGCACATACTGGATCAAAACTATAAATGCTTTTAATCAAAAATTCCAAAAATAGTTTACTTATATTTTTAGCAGCTATACATAAATGTCTGTTTTACCACACTGGTGATATATGAGTATTATGATTTTTCTAAAAATGTATTAAATGATAAATGAAATACCTTTTTTAAATTTGCACATCTACTTTTAACAGGTCATATGGGAGAATTTTATACTAATTACATTTCTGAATTTTTGAGTTATACTTCTATATTTGCATTTTGAATAATTCATGAAGGATTGAGTCATGCTGTGATAATGTACTAACCCTAAAATGTATTGTATTTATACATTCATTGGTTGATGGATATTTGAGTTATTTCCACTTTTTGGCTACTATGAATAATACTGCTATTAACATTTGTGTACAAGTTTTTGTTTGGACATATTTTCTGTTTGGGGAGATATATAACTAGGAGTAGAACTTCTGGGTCATATGATAACTGTGTTTAACCCTTGTAGGAGCTAATAGACTGTTTTCAAAAGCACTTGATCAATTTTGCATGTTCAACAGCAGCGTTTGAGGGATATAATATTCTTCTATTCTCACCAATCTTTATTATTATTAGTCTCAATTAGGGCCATTTTTCTGAGAGTATATGATTGTGGTTGGTTATAATTTACATTTCGCTAATGACTGATGATGTTGAACCTTTTTTTATGTACTTATAGCTATTTCTAAAACATCTTTGGACCTAAACCTAAAAGCAACAAATGAACAGGACAAACAGAGACTCAGGGACATGGACAATGGACTAGTGGTTACCAGAGGATAGAGGGTGGGAGAGGAGAGGGGAGGTAGATGGGGTAAAGGAGTCAAATATAGGGGGTAGGGGAGGGTAAAATGGGTAAAAGGGATCAAACATATGGTAGCTGAAGGAAACTGGAGTTTAGGTGTTAATCATACAATAGAGTATATAGATGTCAAATTATAATGTACACCTGAAAATTATATAATTATATTAACCAGCGTTACCCCAATAAACTTAATAAAAAATAAAATAAAATATCTTTGGAGAAATGTCTGTTGAATCTTTTGCCATTTTGTAATTGGGTTATTTGTTCTTTTCATTGTTGAGTTATAATAGTTCTTTAAGTAGTGTTCTTTAAGTAGTCCCTTAACAGATAAATCATTTGCAAACATTGTCTTATCACTTTCTTGATAGTATTCTTTGAATCAGTTTTTTTCCTTCTGATAAAGTCAAATCTTTCTATTTTTGTTGCTTGTGTATTTGGTGTTATATCTAAGAAGTCTTTACCAAATTAAAGGTCATAAATATTTACTCCCATTTTCCTTTAAGATTGTTCATAACTTCACCTCTTACATTTTGAGTTAATTTGTGTGTGTTTGTGTGAGAGAGATCAAACTGCATTTTTTTTTTGTCTGTAGGTATCCAATTGCTCTAGCGCCATTGATCGAAATTATTTTTTTCCCATTTAATTATTTTGGCACCTTTGTCATGAGATAATTGATCATAGTGTAAGGTCTTATTTCTGGACTCTCAGTTTTATTCCACTACTCTATTGGTATGAATTTATGCTGGTACTACACAGTTGCTGCAACTTTTTAGTAAATTTTGAAATTAGAAAGTCTGTCTTCCAACTTTGCTCTTTTCAAAATAAGTTTAGTATGCTTAATTATACCTCAGTAAAGTTGAACAATCCATTAAAAAAATGTTTGAGTATTTTGGATCCCTTTAGTTTCAATATTAATTTTAGGATCGGCTTCTCAATAGGGATTTTATTGATTCTGTAGATCAATTTGGAAAGTATTGCCATGTTTATAATATTAAGTCTTTTGATCTATGAATAAGGGATATTCTCCATTTTTTTTAGAACTTTAATTTCTTTCAACAATGTTCACATTTTGTTCATATTTCACAATATTTTATATTTTCACATTTTTAGAGTGTAAGTCTTATACTTCTTTGGTTAAATTTATTCCTAAGTATTTTATTACTTTTGATACTATTGTAAATGGAATTATTTTATTTTATTTTAAATTGTTCATTGCTAGTGTATAGAAAGACAGTTGATTTTTGTATATTGATTTTTCATTCTGTACATTGCAGAACTCATTTATTAATTCTAATTGTGTGTGTGTGTGTGTGTGTGTGTGCGGTGCGCTCGTGCGCATGTGTGTTCTTTAGGATTTTCTCTACATAGGGTCATGTCATCTGCAAATAGAAGTAGTTCTACTTCTTCTTTCCAATGTGGATACCTTTAATGATATTTTGCTACCTTATTTTGAGTTACTTTCTTATTAGTTTTTCTAGCAGTTACTATATACAGCTCATTTATCAGAATCTTTTCAAATTTAGACTAGCTCAATTTCAGTGAGTCATGGAAATAGTGCCCCTAATAGTTTATTCTGTTTGCCCTTTTGGTGGTATTATAGTTATGTATATGGAGAGAGAGAGAATGAGAATGTATTTATTGTTTCTCTGTTTCTTACAATTTCTTTTAAAATTAGTTAGAAAGAGGAAGGAGAAAAACATGCATTTGTAATTACATAATTACTTCAACAGAGCAGAGCTTATCTTGCTCTTCGCTTTTTTTATGTGAATGAAACTACTGTCTGTGGTCACTTTCTTTCAACCTGAAAATCTTCCTTTAGTATTTATTGTAAGATGGGTCTTCTAGCAACACATTATTTCAATTTCTTTTATTTGGAATGTTTTTTCTCACCTCCTTTTTGGGGAGATATGTTTGCTGCATGTAGTATTCTTGGTTGACATTTTTTCTTTGAAGACTTTAAATATGTTATAACACTGACTTCTGGCCTCCGTTGTTTTTGATGATAAATCGCTGTTAAGGTTAGTGATGGTCCCTTGTAAGTGCCAAGTTATTTTCTCTTACTGCTTTCAAAATTTTCTTCTTGTCTTTGGCTTTTAGTATTTTTACTATGATGTGTTTGTTTAAGTCTCTGTTTTATCTTGGAGTTTATTGAGATTCCTGAATGTGCACACAGAAGTTTTGTTTGTTTGTTTTGCTTAATCAAAATTGGAAGTTTTCATTGAATTTTTTTCTATTCCATTCTCTCTTCTTCTAGCATTCTCATTATCTGTATGTCAGTGTGTTTATATTATCTCACATTTCTCTGAGTCTCTACTCATTTTTTTTATCTTTTTTTCCTTCTGATCTTTGAAATGCAAAATCTCTATCTATCCTCAAGTTCACTATTTTTTCTTCGATTCAAAGCACTATTGAGCCCCTCTAATGCATTTTTATTTGTCATTTTACTTTTCAACTCTAAGATTTCCATTCGTTTCTTTTAAAAATAACATATTTATTAATAGTCTTTATTTGATGCAATATTGTCATCATGTCTTACTTTACTTCTTTAATTATGGTTCCCTTTAGTTCTTGAACATATTTACAATAAATACTTCCAAGTCTCTGACTATTAAAATTGACATATGGTTGCCATCATAGGCAGTTTCTGTGACTTTTTTTCCCTGTATATATCACATTTTACTATTTCTTTGCATGTTTCATAGTTAAAAAAACAAACGTACAAAAACTGGACATTTTAGATAATATATTGCAGCTGCTTTGAGCTGCTCCCTTCCTCCACCTTTCTAGGGATTGTTGTAATTGTTGTTCATTTATTTGTTTAATGTCTTCCTGGATTACTTTAGTGAAATCTATTTTCCTGAAGAACGAAGACTTTGATGTTATTCCTCAGAGTGTACAGAATTCACACAGTCACCTTGAGCTGATAGTAGTTTTAGCAGGGCTGAGGATGACTGAGGTATTCTCTTATCTCTCTATTAAATTGTCTGCCTCTATTGGTATCAGACACAGCTGTTTTTTTACTAATTGCCATCTGATTGTTCTATTGTTTGTGATAATGAGAGATAACTTATCTAGGGATAACTTGCTCCAAAGTCTGATCCATTAAATTCAGACTACTTTACAAGGGTAGTTTTTGAGACCAGCCTTTTTGTTTGTTCTGATCCCAGAACTATTCTTCATAGCTGCCTCTGTCCTTGATTTTCTTTGGTAAACTAGCTGGCCTATTTATTGACCTAATAGAGCTGCCAGACTCCCTCCACTTAAATGCTTACTACCAAAATTGCCATTATTTTTAAAAGCACCCGTAGGCTCAAATTTCTCTCATTCTGTTTTCATAGAGTCAATTCCTTTAGGGAGCTGTTCAGAACTCTTTGTTGTTTTGGAGTACCTTTTTCTCTAGGCAAAATCTCTGAGCCCTTTTCTTTTAAGCTATACTTGCTTGGAATTTAGACTCAACACCACATCGCTGGAAGGATGAGAAAGGCTGGTTATATTCTATAATCCTTGAGTGGGAATTCGCAGGGAAAGTGGCCCCTATATTTTGAAACATCCACCCTGAATTAGAATTTATGTAATGCTGAGCTGACGGTGAGATGTGGTAATAGACTCATCATTTTTATTCCTACCAAGATTTAGTAGATTTTCTTAAATAAATATTTCTTCATTTGCTGGATGCCTCAGGAGCTTCTCACATTGCCCTCCAAAAGTCATACTACTATGAAATATTACAAAAAATTTTTCACTATATAAGAAGCATTTTTTCTTTACCATTTAAAATATACTAAACATGGAATCTAGAAAACTTCATACTGCTAGTATTATTTCTTTCTATAGAAATGGCATAAAGAGACTATAAAAATATTTAGAGCTATTAAATAAAATTATTGTTATTGTAAATATGAAATAATCATACTTTTCTGGGAATAATCACGATATGTGTTTTTACAAACAGGCATAGAAATAAACACTTTGATTTGTATTCTTTGAAACAAATTTCTTGTTAAACACCAGACACCAGGAGATATTTTTTAATATCACCTTTGTGAACATAGAAGCAGGTTTATGATATATACATGATTTATAAAATTATTCATATTACGTTTTTTACAATATTTAGAATACCTATATTATATTTGTGCTTTTGAAAGAGTCAACTGACAGTTTATTGTAATAAAATGTAATTTTTCCTAATAGGCCTTTAGAAGTGCAAAACTTACTGTTAGTTTAATGTATAACTATCTCTAGTTATTTAAACATAAACACCAAATTTAACGTGCACAGTTTCATTTTCTTTTATAAATCCTTCTTGTTGATTCATTAAAAGTGTAAAAAATCTGCAAAGAATTATCCATAAAGTCCCTGAATAAAAGCTTGGCAAGTAACAGCTGATATATCTTATGAAGAAGTCTATCAGTTTGAAGACATATAAAACTTAAATGTCAAAATGAAAGTTTCCTTGTAAGTAGAACAAATAGAAACTATCTTGAAAGCCTATTTTGTTTGTCAGGTCTTTGGATCTTTGCTTTAATGATTTTGAAGGGCAAAGAAAAAACCATTTGATTTAATACACATTATCATACATTAGCAGTCACTCAAAAAGTCTTGGCCATTTGTAATTAATAATAATAAAAACAAATCTAGTCATTATATCATACCCAGATTTTATATGTTGGCTATAATGTAAATTGATATTTAATTTGGCACACCCAAATAATATTAAACAGGCCACAAGTTCAACAGACTAAAACCTTTTCATTATTTACATAACCATTCCCCAAGTATATATTTAATATATGTCACATATTAAGCAATTATTTCAACTCCTTGTTGTAAAATGTAAGTCCTTAGTATTTAAACTGAGAGGAATCTAAGGTACGGAAATCGGTGGGTTGTAGTCTAACAACCTGCTGTCAAGAACTGACGTTGGCAATAAACTCAATCTAATTTTCTAATTCATGAAATGATATCAGGGTTGTTCACCCATTCTTGTTGTGAGAGTTATTTGGAGAAGCACCGGTAGCTTCTTATTTAATAGCTCTATCGATGGCTTTGAAGTTACTACCTCATTTTGCTCTGAGTATCATTTCAGAGGATCTAGACTGGAACTCAGAACTTCATGACTTCTAACATAATTTTGTAAAAACTTAATTATGTGTTTCAATACCTTCCTGCTTAAAATACCTACAGTTTCTGTCCTTCCATGGAATTAACCCTGAGAGCTAGAGCACCTTTACTTACTCCCCTTTTCTTAATTCTTTTCATTGTTGTGACATTATACTTTTTGGGTCATGGTCACACCTCTCTGCCCTCTTCCTCCTTCTTGATGAGCTTCTCTTTTTCTCCTTGCCTCTATCTGTCGGCATTTAGCAGCAGTTCTCACAGTCTGCATATTCTCCTTAGTGGTCTCACATATCCTTGTGATCTTAATAGCAAATAAATATCAATTCATAAACTTATTCTAATAGGTCACATTGGTTTTTACTTTAGACATATATTCAGTTTTGGTGCTTATCTCTCTATATGATAATTTTACTTGTTCCACAATAATTAACACATGGAAAATACATTCACTCCATTTTTTTCCTCAAATATACTTCATTATGTATATTTTTATCTGATTTTGCTCTAGCCATGCATATCATTTGTCATTTTTATTCTTATCTTCTCTTAATCAAAATCACATTTCATGTTCAGTTAACTATCCATTCCTCTTATTCATTGACTTTTGCCCCATTCTTCATCCTGCTTTTGTTTCTTTGATTGAGCCTTTATCTTTTATCACATAGACCACCGCAACAATTTATTAATTGGTCTTTCTGCCTGTCTCCCTTAAATGTATTCTTCCATGCTGCAGCCAAAATGCTTTATTTAAAACATAGCCAGGCCATGTCACTTCTCAGCTTAGTTCCCTTTAGGAGGTCCCCACCAATAAAAGATGAGTGTATTTCTTAATATGGTATTTAAATACATCAACAATCTGGCTACTACTTACCTCTCTAGCCTCGTCTTAAGGAAAGTTTTCCTGACTCCACTGAGATTTGGGACTTGTGTCTCTTTTCTCTATTCCATTTCCACTATCTGCATACTTCCACCAATGAATCACTAAATTATATCTCCATGTTTTATTGTACATACATCTTTTTCCCCTAAGGTGGACTATAAGGTCCTTTAGGGTAGAAATTATTATCTATCTGTACCCTTAATCACTAGTAATTGCTCAATGAAAAAACAAATAATAACATATCCACTTAATAAATCTTTATTGATCATCCAGTCTACTTTAATTAATTACTTTACCTATCTTCCCCAGAAGGCTACCTTCGCATTTTACCTCATTTATCTCCAGCATTTTAAAGTCATTGCAGACATACATATAAATGTGCAAAAAAGATGAATTTGTTGAATGAACAACACAAAGCACATATTTTATTGATGTTGTTAACATTATAGCAAAGAACACATTTTAATCAGAAATCTAAACTTGTGTATCTCTTCAATTATACACCAACAAACACACATACACTTTGTTCACATATATACTTTTTTTTTTGCATAGACATTCTTTTTCCTGCGATTTCAGTCAGCAATATGTTCCAGACCCATATAAACCTTATATACAGTGTTGTATGGGTTTAACAGAGCGTGACATAGTAATTACTCAATAATACTTACAAAATAAATTTCCAAGAACTAGATTTATGTGAAAACATCTGTGCCTAAGGCTTCCTGCTGCTTTAAATATAAGTTCCTTCAAATGAGTAAATCTCTCATTCTCTAGTGTGGTTTCTACTATTTATTCAAATATATTAAGTCTTCTTGGAAATCTTTTAAAACTTTTTAACATACTTTAACTCTCCTTCAAGTATTAGATATGTATAGTACTTTAGCTGAATTCTACTCCTCCCCTTCTGGTGTTTTTTAAAGTAATTGTCACTGATTTTTTTCTGAAACGTTTTAAAGTAGAAAATGAAAAATCAGTGACTATAAAGAAAATCAGACCTTATTTTTTTACATCTCCCTAAGTACAAATCTAGACAGGCCAAATATCTTTTTTTTAAAAAAATATCATTCTAATTAAAAACTAATTAATTTTATGAAGAAGAAGATATAGATTTCAGAATCTTTTAGAAAAGAAGCTGCCTAATGTGGTCCAGTGACATAAGAACAGGTTTCCTGTGGGTCCTGGAGAAGAGAAAAATAATTCATCTGGCTCCATGGGGAAAGAGGGCCACATGACCTTACTCCTGAAAATTCTTCTGGTAGGGTATAATAACGATATGAGTTTGTCAGGAAATTACAATTCCTTTTGGAAAGCTCAGTGATTTTTTTCTTTACTGTATTGAAATTCTAGAGGCAGAGCAGAATTAACCTACATGTTTAAGGCTTTTAAGAAAAGGAAAGTCCACACTTCTTTATTGTAGCCTAAAACATTTTAAAATACACTAGAAATGGTGAAAATTTTCAGATTAAGGGAGAGTCATTAAAATATTGATAGAATAAATTTAATTAAGAATGAATAACATAGTTATATGAACATCAGTCTTCTTTAGGGAACAATTGTTAATATTTATTGTGTGATTTCTTTATATCTGTGAGCAGCTTTAAATACTTTTGTATTTTATAGTGATACAAGTCCAATAATATTTGTACTATTTTTTGCAATATTATTTTTTTTAGGCTAGTAAGTGGCTAAGGTAGATTTGAACCTAGACAGATGATCTCTAAAGCTTATTTTCTTTACCATGCTCATCTGCTTCTAGTGGATTAAAAAAAAAATAACTGATGGAAATGATGACAATAGATTATATTACTTTTTTAGGGTGTCCATAACAAATTATTACCAATATGATGTCTTTAAAACAACAGAAATTTGTGTCACACAGTTCTGGAAGCTGGAGATACCAAAGCAGGTTGTTGATGGGACCGGCTTCTTCTGAATGCTCTGAGGAGGAATCTGTTGTTTTATGTCTCCACTTTCCCAGGTTCTGGTAACTGTTGGCAATCCTTGGAACAGCCATCAGACCTCTGTGTCTCTTCAGTGTCTTAACTTTTTTCTTATAAGAACACTTGTTATTGCATGTTGATCCCACCCTAAATCTAGGATAATGTCACCTTGAGATCCTTAATTATATCTACAAAGTTTCCTTTTTCTAAATAATGTCACATTCGCCTATATTGGGATGTTAGAACTTGAACATATCTTTTTGAGGGACACAACTCAACCCACTACAAGGGGTATCAAAATATTGTGGAATAGATGATGAGTATATAAACTATGTATAGATACAATATTTAAACAATTATAAAAAGAGCAAACAAAAGATCTCTTTTGTCACTGCTTTTTGGCTCAATTATCACCAAACGTAGAAGAGCAAGAATCCCAGGCTTTGTAAAAATAACGAGGAAAAAAACACAACAAAAATAGATTCTAATGTTCAGATTTAAGGTAAAACAGTTAATAAAATGCATGTGTATCAGTTATCACACTTTCTAGCTCTTTTAATGTTTCTATAGAATGTAAGGGAGATTTTTTGCCAATAAATATATTTTTCTGATCAGGAAATAAGATATGTAGGTTTTAACTTACATCGTTTTTTTTAGTTTTTCTTATTTTCACCATATCAACAAAATATAAATTTTTTATTATTCCATGTGTGTGTTTGCAGGTTGCCACTCACTGTCATTTTTAATACCTCTTCAAAGAGTTTATCTTGCTTAAACATTTCTCTGACTTATTTAATGCTCTAGAAAGAAATACGTGTTTTTTTAAATGATTTGAAACTCATAAAGCAGCTTTTTATATCCTAAGTGAAGCTGAAAGAGCAATGATTTTAGGCCTAGTCATTTTTAGGAAAAACTTGATATATGATACAAGGATACTTTGAACATGAATCAAAAGATATTAAGTCAGCTTTTATATTTCTCACCACTGACAACATATCACAACTCAAAAATTATTTTTATTGGACTTAAATATTACAAAAAATGTCTCATTTTGAAAGTCGGAATAACATTTTCGGTTCAGTAAGAATGGAATATATTTTTTAAATATTACTCATTTGTAATGTGTAAAATCCTATGTCGATAGGTTTGCTGTCAAATATTTTTAAAAGAAGAATAGATAAAAAAGATTCACAGTGATAATTATCAAGGATTGAATAGTTAATCAAAGATACATTGCTTTGGACAAGCCAAAATTATAATGGAAAACTAATTAGATAGTTTTTTGAGACAATATCATGTTATAGATCCTGTAAAACCAGGATGACCAAATTAAAATTAGTATATACCCTTAGAAGACTATGTATATCTAAGTAAGAAAAATGTTTCCTAAAAATATCAGTTCCTCATCTTGTTTACTGAGGGGCTGATTTCCAAAAAGAAGAGGGAGAGCAGCCATGGGAGCCATACATTTCACAGCGATATTTAGTCCAAAGTGTGGACTATAAGAATTTCAAAAATTGAAAAGCGATTGTTTTATTCTATAATTTTTAGTCATTCACCATTTATACAGCCGAACAATAGAAGTTATTTTGGTTATACTTGATATTCTTATCATTCTCTTTCTCAAAGTCAAATTCATCATCGCGTCTTATCAGTTTACCCCAAAACCTTTTCATTTGTGTAGACTTCTCTTCATCTCAACTGCTAACGAATGTTCAGAAAATCTTTGAACATTTTTTTATCACATACCCCTATCTGTAATTACTTTTGTATTGAAATAAATATTGACACCATTATAAAGTGTATTTATAGAAGTTTGTGCAAAAGAAAGCTATACATTTAATTAACCCATTAACTAATTAAAAGCAGGACTGATTAAGCATAGGTAGAAGCCACCATGTGAGTGTATATTGAGGTTTTACAGATAAATAGAATATAGCTCCTATTTTTAAGGCAACACAGTTACAATTTTAGTAGTATAAGACAGATATAAATATTTTTGTATCTTACTCCTCCTTGCTTATTTTTTTCTATTCCAATAATTTGACAAGTGTTTTTCGAACACCTATTGTGTTCTGGGTACTGATAATATAACAATAAGGCAGAGAATATCTCTGTTCTCCTAGGATTATTATTTTTATTTTCAATCAAAATGGATAAAGGTAAAGAAAAACTTCCAAACACAAAAAGAATCATTAAATTTTCTCATTATATTTTCTTTCTATTGAAACTACCTATATCACTGACTTGTCTATTTTTTTCCCCAAACTTTCTTAATATTTTTAGGTTCAAGATACATTTTATTTCAGATGCTTTGTAAGATTTTTTTCTTTAAAGCCTAATAAGATTATTTACTTTTAAGTTTTTATAGAAAAAAATATGTTCAATTGTAGCTTGCTAAACAAAGGAAGAGGAAGTAAAATTAGAATGCCAAAATAAATCCTTAGAGAAGCCATTTGATTAGAGGTCCAAATACAGTGTATTAGAACTTCCAGACTATTCAATTAAACCCTCTCAAATCACTGATGGGGAAGCCAAATACTAGTAGAGTTAAGTGCCTTATTATAAGAGTTATTGACAAAGTTGATTAGAACCCAAATCGAGTCTCATGATTTGCTGCTCTGCCCTGTGCCTTCACAACTGGTGATTTCTAAATAATTTACAATTTATTCAAAACAAGATCACATTCTCTTGGGGTCAATACAGTTTGACATAAATACTCTATTTAATAATATCATTTTCTCTAAAAAGAAAATTTTGTTGTTTCCAGTAATACAAAATATAGAAAACAAAGAAAATTACATTTTGTGGCTTAAAGATAACATGATGATTCTTAAGAGAGATATGCTTTCTGCTCTTGAACTTATTATATTAAAAGGTCGAGGATGACTTATGTTCATCAAAAGTGTCTAAGGGCTAAAAATGTCTGAGAAAAATCTACTCTAAAAAATGTAATAGGAGAAATTTTGAATAGCTAGAAAGTTTCTCAGAAAGGATCCAAGTGGATTTAGACTAGCCTCCAGAAAGAAAAAGCCAGAAAAATGTTTTGTCCCCATATTGGAGGGCTTAGGGAAAGAATTATGGTGAATAAAATACATTGATTTACCTACCTACTTTTCCTTCTGAAGCTAAATTAAAGTGGCAGAAAATGAAATTCAATTTATGTCAAGTCCCATAGATGATGATATGAGAGACAGAAACTATGACAGCAACAAACCTTAAAGATAGAAAGTGACAGGACATATATTAATTGGCTTGTCAGGAGAAATCTGAAACCTGGAATGCAAGGGAAGACCAGAAACAAGTAAATTAGTAATGCGGCTTCTTCTCCAGAAGATCTGGGAATTGAGAGTAATGGTACTTCTAAAAGTGGGGATGTAGTTGGGGCATTTCTAAATAAGAAAACAGATTATAAGTCTGTTTTACAAAAAAAAAAAAAAAATCTTCACTTCTTTCTCCATCCTGTGCAGAGAGCTGACTACCCATCATCCAACCTAGAATAATTGCAAGATTTTATTTCTAAAGATTGTAATCAAAGAGATCCTGGATTTGCAGACATTAGACATTGCTGAAAGGATTATACACTTTAAAAAGGGAAACTAAGTGAATGTACAATTCCAGGCATAATTTAGCCTACTTGTTCCACAGAATGTTGATATATAGGCTTATGGAGAATGGAGGACATGATTCTTCTCTGTA
The DNA here is from genome assembly GCA_003508835.1 of Eonycteris spelaea. NCBI lineage: Eukaryota > Metazoa > Chordata > Mammalia > Chiroptera > Pteropodidae > Eonycteris > Eonycteris spelaea. Next base: position 786,102 of record PUFA01000154.1, read on the forward strand.
AAATAATGATAGAACAAAGAAACACAAAAAATGACAGTCGATTGTTTCTGATTGGTGTTGGTCCCCAGCTTTAACATCTACTTAGTGAAAACTTTTGCCTAGTCCACAAGACAATCATGTACAAAAGAATAAAAGAAATGAAAAAGAATCAGAAGAACAGAGAGGAACAGACAAGAAAGATTTAAAAATATTACCTTCCTCAGGTAAAAGAAGATATATAATCACTTTGGAAAATTGGTGATTTCTGTTAACGTTAAATATATAACTATCTGTGTGACCCAGTAAATCCACTCATGAAATATACCTAAGAGAAATGAGTACAAGTATAAGAACTTTAGAAATACCAAGAATTTCATGGATGTGAATCAATGGAAGCAGTTTTATACGCCTGGTTGGAGTATAAACTTGTACAACCATTTTGAAAAAAAAAAAAAGACGTTATATTTTAAAATTAAACATTCTCATACTAATACAATATAATACCATTTTTATAAAGTTTTAAAACATGAAAAAGTACTGTTTTTGAGTAAAAATAAATAAGATCAAAATTTTAAAAGCAAAATAATTATAATCCCAAAGAAAATAATTTTCTCTGCAGAGAAACAGGAAAGAGGACAAGGAAGGAGCCCACTAATAGAAGGAATAATATATGTATTGTTATATTTATTACATAGAACAGAGAGTTCATGAAGATTTAGTTATTTTACTTATAAGTAAATACATATTTATATAAAATAAATATATTACATAATTTTAAATAATTAAAAAAATTTTAGTACCAGTGAAAAAGAAAGGAAGATTAAAGAGTGAGAATATATGAATTGACAGAGACATAGCTCTAAGGAGTAAAGTTTTTAAACTCTGTAAGGGTACACAAAGAACTAGTAAAAGTGGATGTTCCGGTATGGAAATTGATCCTTGGGGGAATAGTGTGTGAGTGGGGAGAGTCTGCCCTCTACTCTATTACATGTTTAAAATAAAGAAGAAAAATCGGAGAAAAGTAATCAAGATATATATGTCCTCTGAGATCTAATATTTTGAGGTGATATAAAGAAGGAGAGAGGAATTAAGAAATAGAAGGAGTGGGAGAAAGAGACCGGAAGAAGGAGAGGGAAGCGGGGAGAGAGAGAGAGGGTGAGGAAGAAATTCTAGAAAGAGCAGATGAGTATTTCAAGAGGAAAAAATGGGGGCTAAGAGAGAGGGGTGAAAGGTTAAAGTACACATTAATAGTTGATAGATGGTCACAGGGATGGGGAGCACGGCATAGGGAATGCGGTTAGCATTAATGTAATGGCTAGGTGGAGAGCCAGAGGAGAGAAAGAGCAATTAGGGGGATTATTTTATAAACTATATAAATGTCTAACCATAAATAAATAAATGCTTTGGGTACATTGTGTCTGGTTGATGAAAATTTTATTTTGAGAAATCTGAAGTACAAGAAAGCATAAAAGCAAATGTAACAAGGCATTCAATTTCAAGAAAATAAAAGCATAGATGGGGATAATTTTTCCTTATGTTACTACTAACAGACAAACAAGCAAACAAACAAAATCTCTCATTTTATGAGGGAAAAAATAAATGTTCTTTTGGCATCTGAGGCAGAATGGTTATACCTCATACTGATTCTTGGGTCCAATAACATCTCCCACTGTTTATTCTAATGAACTCTGTGGTATATTAATAACTTTATTTTTATCTTCAGTAACAGAATTTGAAAAAAAACAATAGCCAGAATTCAGTTATGTGTAGTCCTTTTGTAATTCCAAGACCCACAAAATGCCTTTACGTTTACTTCTCTTGATTCAAGTACATTTTTACTTATCGCTTTCCCAGAGCATGTTATAAGCAGTCTGCCAATGTCTCGAACCGTGTTGCCAGTTTTTCCCCCAAACGTGATCATTTCTTCTGCATTACTAAGAAGTGTCAAACTATTATAGTTAGTTTCCACTAAGCAATGATATTTATATTTTATCTCCATTTCATTATATGGAAATATATTCAGGTGAGAATTACATTTGCTTGCATAATACTTGCTCTTCTGCTTTTCTGAGGATGGATAAATTTACTTGGATGCCTGTGTGAATTATCGCCATCTTTATTTAGTGTTTCTAACCAACCTCTTAAGAAGTGTATAAGCAAGTAAAAAGACTATTTCTCACAATGACAAGGCTAGATATATGCTTCTGAGATTGACTTCTCATGCTGATTTCTGAAATGATGTTGAGCAGCAGAGACACATTTCTATAATTGGGAGACTCAAGAAATAAGAGAGGGTTAGTGTGTGGGCTCTAGAGCCTGGTGATATGTGTTCTCATCCTAGCCCCATGGCTGACCATGTGGCCTTGGGTAAGTTATTCAGCCTTGTTATGCCTCATTTTTCCCATCTGTAAAATGCATTAAATGTATTAAATGCAATAATGTATACTAAGCATTCAGAACAGGGCTTAGAAAAGAGTAAGCACCATATTAGCATTTGCTATCATCATCATCAGTAATTGCAGTAATAGTTAAAATTTATCATTCCTAAACAATTGCAAATAAAGTGGTAGATGCACTCAGCTAAAATGCATATAAGTTATTTAGTCATTTTGGTTTTGATAATACAGGATGAGTTTGTGACTGAGACATGTTTAAAAACAATTATCATTTAATTTTTTGTGTTAATTTTTACATGTATTTTTCATCAATTAATATATATTCAGTTTATTAATTAATTTATTTTGTTCATACTCACGTGTTTTAATCATGCAATCACAAGCTAGCCAGATGCTGTATGTAACTGAGTTTCCTGATGCCTCAAGGTTTCAGAAGAGATATTCCATTTGTGACTTTGCTGAGTGGGTGTTTTGCAGTGAGTTGAGTGGCACAGTGATACTAAATTATTTGATTTTTCTAGAAGCATTATCAGATAGAAACAAAACAGGATATGAGACCCACTGTTACCACGGGGTGGTGAAAAACAGATAAATAACTTATCTCTGGTAGTCATATAAAAATATTAGGTGGTATTGATTACATTGTAATAAATAGGAAAAGATATATATGGATCGAAGTGCCCTGGGGAGATTTAATGAAGAAACTGAGGTGGGGAGAGGGGCAGATGGAGATATAAACTGATCTTTGGAGAAAGAAGTAACCAGGGGCAACAGGACTGGGTGTGGAGTGTGACTATGAAGTAATGAAACAAGGCACAAATGACTATAGCATTTTATGAGACTAATGAGTAAATTAATCTCATTGGAATTTGTAGTGAAAATCCCAGGAGAATGTTTTTTGGACCACAAACAACAGGAGAGATGAAGATATTTCTGTGATAAAAGTAAATCTGCCAAAACTGTTTGTCTTTTTCTCTTCAATAAAATATTTCCCCCACACTCCTCCTCTTTCTTTTTACCCTAGTTAGAGTAGTTTTCTCAGAAATTCAACTCATACTGTAGCAAACAACTCTTTCTACCATTCTTGACCTATTCACATTCTACCACTGCTCCCAAACAAAAGGTGAAGATAGGGATATCGCCAGCTTTTATTTGTTTCCCCAGCATACAGAAGTCTGCTTGTGTGCAACAGGATTCCAAATTTTAAATAAATTCTAAGTAAAATTGTCAAATGGAAACGAAAATTTAAGAAGGAAAAGTGGAACATGCCCAGAGCCTCAAGCTAATGAAGACTTTACATTATAATTCAGGATTGTGGTAGAACTGGGTCCTCTTAACTCAATAACATTATGTTGGAGCAGGTCATAGTGAAAATGACTGATGATTGTCCTGCAAGCTAAACCCAGGCAATCACTCCCTCCCCTGTCCTTGGGATGGCCATTCTGCCCATGTTTCTTACAGCCAGAACTGTTTTTAAAGATATAGGTTTGAGAGAGCCATGTGTGGTTGAGACCATCTGGACTACATACTGACTGAACACTGTTAAGGCCTCTGTATAAACTTTTAACATTCTGGTGGGAGGCATGGAGATCTACTCATCATGAGGTCACCCAAGACAAGTGTCGTATCTAAGTTTCCTTGCTTATTAAACCTGCCACCTCCAATCTGGAGTGGCTTGTCTTTTCCTTTGCTCCTTCCTTGCCCTCCATGTATGGGGCCAGTTTGCAAACTAACACATAGTTATGCAAACAGGAAAAAAAAAAAAGAATGGTATAATGAAACTGAGGAGACCATAAAATTATTTCCCCATTGAAAGACCATAAAAATTATTTCCCCATTGGAAAGATGTGCCTAATATAGATAATTTGGAGAAAACATTACAGTGACACCTATAATGAAGGGTTTATTAGTGTCATATCCATCTCATCCCAAGTCTCCCACCTGAGATTAGAAGCTCATGCTTCTGCTTCTAACCAGCTGCAAATAATTTTGATGGATAATAGTTGTTTTATGCTGGAAACAATATACATTAAGGACAGAAAAAAAAATGGGACTTTCTGATTTCTGAAAACAGAGCAGCTGCAGGAGGAATAAGGGTGATTCCTATGCTACAAGAGTCCTTGCCTGTAACCAGGGGTTGTTAGAGATACGCTCTACTGGACAAATGAAAAAAAGACACACTATGCATGTATATGTGTAATGGGTAAAGTCACTATTCAACTGTTTTATGTGTTCTCATTAAAAAAGAATAAAAACAACAGTTCGGTTACATACAATAAAAAGTCATTAAGCCTTACACCATTTTAGTTTTTTTATTCCTTAATTTGTTCTGTTGTAAAATATCTACCAGTATTGTATACTTGAAAAATATTTTTTTCCAAATGCGTAAATCGATACTTTTTAAATACACTTCCAACAAATGTGTTCTAGAGCTATGTTTGATTTTGTACATTTATTCAAAATAGGTCAGCTACACAGCTTATCTGTGTAAATTTATGATGGATATTAAAATGAAGATATTCATAGCTCTAGATTAGGAGATATTTATTTCATAAAAATTATTAAATAATTTTATAATCGAATCTTAAAGAAAACGCAAAGTTTGTAGCATATAAACACATCTAATATGGCAAAAAGTGAATCTCCAGTCTTCCTAAGAAATTTTGGTTAGATTTATCAGGGTAAGAACAGTGGTCAAATTTTTACTCTGAAGATGTAATCAGAAATAGCCAGTTTGTCAGGAAAAAGCATAAAACACAGAGGTGAAGGATTTAATTAAAAGCAGAAGCAGTAGTCTATGGCCATGCCACCCTGAACAAGCCCAGTCCCACCTGATCTTGGAAGATAAGCAGGGTTGGGCCTGGTTAGTACTTGGATGGGAGACCACATAGGAGGACCAGGTACATAGGTGTAAAAAATAAAAAATAAAGGATTGTAAACTGAAAAGTTCCTTGCAATCTGTGATGTGAACCAAGGGTTGCCTCACCTAAAAAAAAAAAAAAAAGCAGAGGCAGTAAATGATAAGACAACTTAAAATCATAAGAGATGAACTAGAGAAATTGTGTTAAGAATAAAAATGATGTTAAAATGTGTTTATGTTATCTTCCCTGTTCCAATTCCCTGCCTCTCACTCAGGTTAGGGTATCAAGCAAATATTATATTAATATATTGGGGTGATTTAATTTACTGTTCATAGATTTACTTTTCTCCCTTTGGGTATCCTTTCCATTAGAGATTATTTCACCATCACATTGATATCTTATTTTTGCCAGCGGTTTTTTATCAAGCTTTTTTTTTTTTTTTTTGTCTTCCATAAAACTTGCATTGTTCCAGATGGGAGCTGCTCTTTTAGCCTGAGCCCCAGAATGACAGCAACAGGAAACAGAGCAAGAGCTGACTTGGATGGCTAAGCAGTGTGAGTGACAAATGCATGCACGTTATTATTGTAAGCCATTGAAATGTTGGTGTAATTGTTATCCCTAAGTAAAATCACAACAAGGTAGAAATTGGTACTTAATTTACTTTGGAAATGAATCTTTAAAGTACAATTTAGAAATCTAATGTCTTTCCTACTATCCGATACCTATCTTTAGCTATGCAACTAAGATATACATTTATACATTTGGATATAAACAAGTATTGGTTCAATCTTTTAGACTGAGTACTCTGAGTAAATCCACAGTTCTTTCGTTATATTTGATTTTTTTTTTCTCATTAAACTTTGTTTTAATGGGTCTCAAAATTCTGTGACAGATTTTTGGTCAAGTTGTTTCTATTAAAAAGTACTAACTTAAAACTGCCACACACACAATAAAAACCAAATGGTCCACAACACATTCTTTTCTTTGGAAAGCTTTATGATGCATTATAATCATTAACCGGTCTTTTACTATTGAGCTTAAATGGCCATTTAAGACAAATAGTTTTGAGACTGTTCTTCTACTACTGATCAAGACTGGGGTGGCAGGTATCGAGGATGATATTCATGTAGCCTTCCCAGCTTTCTGGGCATACTTTGTGACCTTACCAGATCCAGCTGTCTTCTTGTCCACTACTTTGATGATCCCCACAGTAACCATTTGTCTCCTGTCACAAAAAGCAAAACAACCCAGAGGAGGATGGTCAGAGTTGCTCTCTGCACACATGGGCTTGCCAGGAACCTGGCAGCATTACCAGATTTCAAAAACTTTGGGCCGTCTTCTAGCTTTTTCCCAGAGCAATGATCAATCTTCTCCTTCAGCTCAGAAAATTTGCAAGTGAGCTGTGTGACAAGCCAGCACAGGTGCACATCTGGCACTGATTTGGCCTAGATAATTTGGGGTAATCACCTGAGCCGTGAAGCCAGCTGCTTCCATTGGTGGGTCATTTTTTTTCACCAGCCACATTGCCATGATGAACATCTTTGACATATTCTTGAAGCCCACATTGTCCCCAGAAAGAGCTTTACTCAAAGCTTCATGTCACATTTCAACAGACTTCAATTGTAATGTCAATTGGAGCAAAAGTGACCACCATGCCAAGTTTGAGACCACCACTCTCCACTCAGCTCACACGGACAGTACCGATACCATCAATTGTGTAGACATCCTGGAGGGGTAGACACAAATGTTTGTCAATTGCACGGGTTGGTGGCAGGATGCAATCCAGAACTTCAAGCAGCATGGTTCCACTGGCACTGCCATCTTTACAGGTGACCTTCCATCCCTTGAACCAAGGCATGTTAGCACTTAGCTCCAGCATGTTGTCACCACGCCAACCAGAAATTGGCACAAATGCTACTGTGTCAGAGTTGTAGCCAATTTTTTAAATGTAGGTGCTGAATTCCTTAATGATTTTCTTGTAGCTCTTCTGGCTGTAAGGCAGCTCAACAGACTCCATCTTGTTATCACCAACAATTAGTTGTTTCACAGCCACTATGTAAGCCCGAAAGGTATGCTCACAGGTCTGCTCGTTCTCGGAGATCTCTGCTTCAAATTCACCAACACCAGTAGCAACAATCAGAAAAACACAGTCAGCTTGAGATGTGCTTGTAATCATGTTTTTAATAAAATCTATATGTTCTGGGACATCAATGATGGTCACATAATTGCTGCTCTTGACTTCCCACAGGGAGATGTCAGTGGTGATACCAGGTTCACATTCAGCTTTCAGTTTATCTAAAGCCCAGGTATCCCTAAATAAGCCCTTTCCCATTGCAGCAGCCTCCTTCTCAAATTTTTGGATGGCTCTTTTGTCAATCCCAACACATTTGTAGGTCAGATGACCAGTAGTGGTAGATTTGCTCCAATCTATGTGTCCAATGACAATGATGTTGATACAAGTCTTTTCCTTTCCCATTTTGGCTTAGATTTAGCAAAGGTTTTCATGACACCTGTGTTTTGGTGGCAAATCCATTGTGAAAGCCCTAATATTTGATTTTTAACTGAAGCATAATACATGTGGTTTGAGATTTAAATTTTCTATGTTAGAGTCTTTACTTTTTCTATCTTAATGAAATCTTAAACAATTTCATAAGAATCTTTATTATTATAAGTAACATTTTTATCTTACGTGTTAGATCCAATATACTTTGAATTTTCTTTTTTATTTCATTAAATTTATTGGGTGACATTGGTTAATAAAATTAAGTTCCTGGTGAACACACAATGCAATATACATGTGATGTATTATTGAATTATATACCTGAAGCCTATTTGATTTTTATTAATCAATGTCACCTCAATAATTTTAATAAAAAACTTAGATAAAGATAATTCACATTTTTTCATTTCAAAATGTGAGAAAAATTTGAGATGATCAAAGAAAATAAAAGAATGATTCTCTTCATTAAAAAAAGGTAGAAAAATTATGTTTTCAGTGTACAATTCAATAATATGTCAAATGTATGTTGCATTGTATGTTCACTACCTAAAGTTAAATTTCCTTTCATCACCAATAATTTGACCCCCTTTATCTTTATCTATTTTCCTCCTCCCTCTTCCCTCTGGTAACTGCTAAACTGTTATCCATTTCCACGAGTCTCTATTTTTCCTGTTCATTTGTTGCTTTCGGTTTTATATCCCATGTATAAGTGAAATCAGACAGTTCTCAACTTTTTCCATCTGCCTTATTTTGCTCAGCATGATAATCTCAGATTCCATTTATGTTGTCGCAAATGGCAGTATTTCATCTTTTCTTATGGCTGAGTAATATTCCATTTTATATATGCACCACATCTTTATCCAATATCTGTTGAAGGGTACTTCTTTAGATTTTTTTTTTTATATGTAATGTCCTAGAAAAAATTTCCCAGGGTTTTTATATCTTTTTACTATATTGTGTGTGTGTGTGTGTGTGTGTGTGTGTGTGTGTGTGTGTGTGTGATATTCTGTTGAGACATATAGCTTTTAGTACACTATTCATTCTGAGGAGATACTAAATAATAAAATTATATAATGCTTTTTTTTTTTTTTTTCAAACTATAGCCTTCTATCTTGATAATACTATGTGTTGGGATAGTATGCAGAAGATAGAGGCTGCTAATAATGATAGACCAGACTCTTTTACTTCTGGGGAATTTAAAATATAACTTCTATTATGGCCAAGTATATTTCTTCTATGATTAAATAAGTATAAGTCTTCCTTAAGAATCCATGAAGTGTGGAATGGGAGAAAGTTTTTACTGACAGTGCTCCCAAGTACTCAGAAGTAATCATATGATAGAAAAATATCTGAATCTGACTCAACATTAGGAAAAGCTTTGCAAACAACTCATAATATCCAAAGGAAAGCCTGCACTATCAAGAGTGACCTCATTACATAAGATCTTGATGTCTGGAAACATAATACCACTGATATCACAAGTGAATTTCACCAAAGACATTGCTACTATTGTCCTCTAGGAACTGGTAGAATATTAATCTTTTATATGATATGAAATGATACATATCTCTGAATAAAAATACAGAGATCCTTTACGACCTTTCTCTATTGACGTGAGGTAATGTAAGTGCATCCAGTCCAGATTTCCTTTAAAGTGGGTCATGTGTTTTAGAAAGACATGTCAAAATTATGAACAACTGTAGTTTCAGTACAGGAAGGACCATCCATAATATCATTTTCCTTAGCCTAGATAGAAATATTAATGTGATGTTTAACAGAATATTAATTTACTCAACTGGGTTTGTCTGCTCAGTTTTAAAATCATAAGTGCCTCGAGCTTTTCTGCCCACTGATTTTCAGTTCAACTGACATTTTAACTGATAATCAAATCCTATGTTTATGCTTTGATGGTGTTTATGTGTAATGGAAATTAACACAAAACAACTTAAAACAGCTTAAGAAGAGTAATGGGGCTTAATGATAACTTATGTGGGAAATCCAGCTCTTACACAGAGGGTAAGGGTATCTGGGAAAGATGGGGTTTTTTTTGCAATTAAACAACAACAACAAAAAACTATCCTCTATTTTCACCTTTGAGGAGAATGTGGAGGAGATAATAATCTCTCCCAGCATCCCCAGCACACAGTCACATTGCACTGAGACAGGGAAAAGCACTAGGTTTTCATGCCAAAACTTATTCTCATCAAGTCTTTGAGTTATAAGTTCTCCAAAAGGGTATATTTTATTTAACTTATTTCCATGAACAATTTTACATCCCCTACTTAACTCAGTCTAAGTCTTCCTCTCACTCCACCCCCGATTTGATCAATTTCCCATCAATTCCCTAATACAGAGTCTTCTGCTTATGCGTCCTCTATCACCATTGAATAGGTTTTGGAAAAGGGAGTCAACATTCTCTGTGCTCTCCACTACACTTTCCTTTACATAACTTTGCCTAATGATTAGCTGCCCCCAACCTGTAGTCTAGGATTTTCATACCTTTTTATTATACTTTTTGTAATTTTTCAAATGCTAAACTATTTCTCATCATAATCATGAGGAGTGCCCAGAAGAGGGGCCACCATTTTCTCTTCTCTCCATTCTCATAGGTCACTCTTTCCTGCTGAACCTGGCCCAGCCTTAGAATCATTTTCAGTACAGTGAGTATTCCAGGCAGCCACTATTAATTCATGTAAATTCACTTGCAAGAGCTTTCAATTCTGCTTAAGACCTTCTTGATTCTCTTCAGCTCAAAATCTGAAGCCTCATTTCAATTTTCTGTTATCATCATTGGGGAATTAAATATTTATGCGGTGAGTCTTATATCACTCTTGAATATATAGGGTTTTTTTTTTTCTTTTAATCTCTTTAGCTGTATGGATTTCCATCTAAGTCTATTTTTATCCTCACTGGAATAGCTACAATTTGTATCTCATCATCAGTGAGAATTACTGCTCTTTTGATTTGAATCTCTGAAAAACCTTTCTGCTCATCCCCTGTATGCCTTTGCTTTCATGAAACATTTTCCTACTGCATCCATTACCTTCAATGTGCTTTGCAACAACTCTTTTCATATTTTCTATACTCTATAAGTACCTTCTTCACCTTCATCACCATTGTTCTAATCCTGTTTGAACCCTAAAGAAAATATTAATCTCCTCTCTTACTGACATTTCATCATCTACCTATCAATTCCCAACCATGAGTTAATACATACACATGGCACTGCCAATCCCAGGCTGCTCAACTTTCAAAGAAATTGTATACTACATATTTCAGCTATTCGGCATGTGCTATTTATAAAGATGGCCTATAATCCTTTCGTTTTCTTTTTCTTTTTATGAATCCCTTAGAATCCCATCTTCTAAAATGCTCTCTTCCCCTATGGTTGTGAGGGCTCGAATCCCTGAGGAGGTAATGCTTGAACAGAGGCCTAGGCAATGAGAATGAATTAATCAGACAAAAATTTAGGGTGAGTGGTGTATTCTGGGCAAAGCTAAAAGAAAGTTTAAAGGCTTTGATTCAGAAAATAGCATTGTATGTTAAAGAAACAGAATCTATGGCTGCGATATTCTGAGAGAAGTGATAGGTGGAGATGAAATCCGACATGTAGGTAAGGGTGACATAGGGCCCTCTCATCCACGGTAAGAATATTGGATTTTATTCTAAGCGAAATACAGGGTATTTCAACCTGAGTATTAATGAATATTGAGGCCAGTTCATTCTTTGTTGTGGCCTGTCTTGCACATTGTAGGATATATAGCAGCATCCTTAGTCTCTACACACTAGATGTCAATAGCACCTCCCTCCCATTGTGACAACCAAAAATATCTCCAAACATTGTCATATTTCAGCTTGGAGACAAAATCATTCTCCAGGGAAGCCATTGGAATATTTTAAGGACAGGAGTGACTTGATTTGTTTGTGTATAAAGATTGTCAATCTTGCTTCTTTCTGGAGAATGGGCTATAGGAAGGAAGATTGGAAACAGAGATAGTTCAGAGGCTATAATCTGCTCTCCAGATGTGAGAAGGTGGTACAATGGAGCACAGTACTTGTCGTTACGAAGGTTGTGTAACTCACATTATGTTTGAAGGCATTCCTAGATTTGGTCATGTGATTTACTGAAAGGTAAATAAAGCATTCAATTATCAGTTAAAGATGTCAATAAGAAGTTATATGAAAACAACAAACTCAGAGGAAAGTTCAAGGCTGAATTTACTAAAACAAAAAAGTTAGAGTCATCAGCATTTATATCGTAACTGTCGAATTTATAAATGACCAATGAATAATAACCCTTTCTTTTTCTTTCAAGTTGAGAATGATTAAAATGCAGACATAGACTCCTTCTACATGCTATATACAAAAATTAAATTTAAATGAACCAAAGACTTAAATGTAAATGATCAAAATATAAGAGTCATAGAAGAAAACTTAAGTGTACATTTTCATGACCTTGGATCAAACAATGGTTTCTTAGATATGGCACAAAAAGCATAATCAACAATCTCCCCAAATAGATAAATTATACTTTATCAAAAATAAAATCTTTCATAATTCAAAGGACTCTGTCAAGAATGAGAAAAGACAACACACAGAATGGGAGAAAATAATGGCAAATTCTGTATATGATAAGATATAGTATTGAAAATATATAAAAATTATTATAACGATAATAAAAGCTCAACAGTAAAAATATAAATAAGTCAATTTATATTGGGCAAAGAATTTGAATAGGCATTCCAAAGAAGATAAACAAATAGCCAACAATCACAGAAAAAAAATGCTCAATATCATCAGTCATTATGGAAATATATATCTAAATCGTGATGAGATATCATTCATACCCACTAGGATGGATATAATAGAAACAATAGATAACAACAAGAATTGATAAGGATGTGAAAAGATTGGAACCCTCAAATGGTGGGAATATAAAATAGTGTACCACTTCAAAAGTAGTATGAAAGTTTTTCAAAAAGTTAAACATAAAATTACTATATGGCCTAGCCATTCCACTTTTAGATACATACCCAAGATCATTGAAAATATAGATCCATGGAAAACCTGTACACCAATATTCATAGCAGTATTATTTATAAAAGCTGAAAAGTAGAAACAAACCACATATCTATCACCTGATGAATGGCTAAACAAAATGAATATATCCATGCAAAAAAATGTTAGTCATCCATAAAAAGGAGTGAAGTATTGATACATTCTACAACATGGATGAACCTTAAAACTTTATGCTAAAGGTGAAAAAAGCCAGACACAAAGGCCATACATATATGATTCCATGTTTATGAAATGTCCAAAATAGAAAATCCACAGTTAGACAGATTAGTAGTTGCCAGAGATTCAGGGAGTGGAAGAGAAGGCAGAGGAGGAATGACTTTTTTTTTTTCATTTGTTTTGCCATGATAAGTATGGCATATCTTCTCAGATGATGAAAATGTTCTGGAATTCTATAGTGGTGATAGTTGCACAACTTTGCGAATATACCTAAACCCACTCAATTATATACTTTAAAAGGGTAAATATAATGGTATTTGAAATATATCTCTATAAAATAAAAGAATATACATACACACACTGGATTGGTGAGTTTGCTATTTGCCTAACACACTCCTTCTTCCTCCAAATAAAAATATAGGTATAAGAGTGAGTGAAAGTCAACATAGTATTTATATTATAGATAAACAAAAATTAAAGTGTGTCAAGTTTATATATGGGCACAGTGAACTTTTTTTCTGTACCCCTAAATTTAACACATTTATCACATAGTCATAGGCAAAGTTGTTATTGGGACATCTCTCTCAGAGATGCATGGTGAGAAAGCACATCTGAGAGCATCCTCTCTACAGGCAGATTGAATAAAAAAAGAACTTTGAAGTAGCTGATCCAAGCATACTAGGTTTCTTCTTGAGAATGCACCAATTACATAAGACAAAGAGAGAGAGACAAAAGTGCTAACACTAGCTTTGTTCTTTCTTGTAGGAACATGAACCTGGGGAAGTCGAATCCTTTTTGAACACATGAAGAACAGACTTGAGATGATGAGTTCAGTTTTATTAGATTGTATTTTGTAGCTATGAAACTTTTCACGTGAAGGTATTAGTAGAAAGATGAGTGTTATGTTACAGCCCCATGTGACTCTGGACTCTTAAAAGCTGCCTTAGAAAATGACAGGGAATGGTAAGAATGAGTCTCACCAAAATTGTCTTTTCCAATCCACCAAGTCAGGCCCATAGTAGCCATGAAAGTGATTTAATAGAAACAGCAATCTTCAGCTTAGAAGGATGGATAGCTTGTGTTCAAAGTGAAAATTTGTAATAGATGGCTGCTATAAATGTTAATAGTTCTTATTCCATGAAGTTTATTATTTTTCCTAACATTTATAGTTTCAGTATGGAGACCTTTAATTTTTGTTTTGATTTGTATTTTTGGCAGTGAGAAGAATTCTGCAATAAAAATCTATTGGCTCAGGAATGATAACAAAAATTAAAAGTCATGATGCCTAAAAATTTTTCCTAAAATATTTATTTATGTATTTATTGAGCCAATAGACTTTATTTTATTACTGTAAAAAATGGAATAAATAAAAATCATTTCAGATGTAGTCTACCTTTTCTGTACATTATACTGAACTATTCTATTATGCTAAGCTAAATATTCCAAAAGCTTCCACACACTGAGAAACTTAATGGTTTGTGAAAGAAAGGCATCCTGGGAGCTGAAATAAAAACATGGGTATAAAAGCAGATAGACATTAGGCTCTCACGTTCATAAGAAAATTATCCAATTCATGAATACTAATTGCCATTTTATTATCTGAATCGATACCAATGCAGTTAACGTGGCATTTAGAAGATGGGTAATTGTTCTCCTAAACAGAAGACTTACATAAATATGTTAAATCTCATATAATGAAATCACACTGAAATTTGGAGAAATGTGGGCCCACAAAAATGCTGCTGGAATTAAACAACTCTTAAGATTTCCTTTGCTCTTCTATAGATTTCATTTATAATTTAATCAAAATGTTAGCTATCGCTAAAGCCAAAGGGATAAAGAATTTAACAAGTTATTTTTTCTCTTTTGGTAAATATTTAAGAGATTTTTTACAATTAAATAAGAACATTAAACATTATCTCATTGTTTTGTATTTTAATTGCACTGAAATTAAAATATTTTAAACTATTACATCTATCTTACACATAGGAGTCAAAGAATTTTAGAGACAGAATTAACCACACAGATCATCTAATATATTCACTCTTAGGTGAAAATATTAAAGCCTATGAATGTTAAGTAATTGGATAAAAGTTATATTTTGACTAAAGCTAGAGCCAGGACTCAAATGGTTTCTGATCCCAGCTTCAGAATTCCTATTATAAAACCATGTTGGCTCCAAAACTTTGTGGTAGTTGTTTGAACCAATCGACATTGGTTAAAGTCATCGAGAGAGCAAGAAATGTGGAGCTGGTGTATCCACAGAAGGTCTGAGAAAGGCTTAGAATCCTTAGCAGGACTGATGGGAGGTATTTCTCTCTGTCAGTCAGTGACTGCTACTTCAAAGACACAAAGCAATGCACAACTTCAAGGAACATAAAAAATCGAAGAAACATGACACCATCAAATGATCACAAGAACTTTCCGATAACCAACCCCAAACACAGAGATATGCAATTTGCCAAATAAAAAAATCCCAAATACCTGTTTAAATAAAGTGTAGTGAGAAACAGGGAACTATAAACAAATAGAGAGAAACAATAAGATAGCATGAACCAACTATATGCTGCCTATAAGAAACTCACTTCACCTTTAAGAACACAGATAGACTAACGGTGAAAAGATGAAAAAAGATATTTCATGTAAGTGAAAACCATTAGAGAGCTTGGGTAATAGATTATGTCAGACAAAATAAACTTGAACTCAAAAGCTGTAACAAGAGCAAAAGAAGGTAGAAGGTCATTATATAACGATAAAGGAGTCAAACGACACAATTACCAATATTTCAAGAACTAGAAAAAATATAAATTAAGCCGAAAATTAGCAGAAGGAAAGAAATAACAAACAGAAGAGGAATTAATGAAAGAGAAAACAGAAAAATAATAGAAAATATCAACAAAATGAAGAGCTGTTCTTTTAAAAAGATAAAATAAAAAAAAACCTTAATTAGGCTAAGAAAAAAAGAAAGAACACTCAAATAAATATAATCAGAGATGAAAGAGACTAAGCTGTTTCTGTTGAGTGTGTTTTACTATCTTACTGAATATTTAGATATAATTTTTGGAATGTTTTATTAGTTTTTAATTCTTTACATATTTTGGATTCAACTTTTTTCTTAAGTGCAATTTATTCTGCTTTTAGTTTGCTGTTTTGAATCTCCTAATAGCATCTATAAGAGTCAATCATGACAGAACTTATTTTTTGTTGCAAGTGGTTAGACTTTTATTTTTTTATCCTTTAAATTTTTTTTACATTTTTCACCACATATGAATTACTATACTTATTTTAAGAAGACAAAATAGAAATATTTAAGATGATTAAACAATATTTAAATCAATATTAGTGTGACGCCAAAGCTTCTGCTCTTATTTTTCTTAAGGCTCTACGACTGATAAAGGCAGAAAAGAGGGTAAGACAAGAAGGTACGTATGGGAACCAAGAGGAAAATACAATGTGAAGGGAGAAATGTATGTTGACCTGTTTTTAAGACTGAGATTACTGTTTTTCAGAGATCACTGTGTTCTAGGTGCTGTTCAATACAGCGTATTGAATTTTTGCAATACACTGATTTCAATTTTCTGCTTCTTTTGCAACTCTACTTTCAAAAATGCCCAACAATGAATGTGTTTAAAATGTATCTCAATTAAAAAAAATGTTGTACATAACTTTCAAATATTTTTTGAAGTTACTTGATTATTTATACCTGCCACTTGATTTTCACTGTCAAGAAATTTAAATGTTTGATATTACTCTTGGTATCTTTATTACTTTTATGTTATTTTTATGATGAGGAATACCTTAGCTTTTAGATTCCACCGTAAGTTGCTTGCATTTTTGCAGCCAATTGTTTAGTTAACAATATATGGATATTTTTTATAATAATTAGAGTTGTATCTTATTCTAAGATATTTTCCCAATGATATTATTTTACTTGAAGATAGATATTTAATGTGTAGTGTTTTTTTTTTAATTTAGCTAAAATATATAAATTATACCTTTATGTATGTTTGTGTGTGTATACATGAGACTATAAGAAAGTGGTAGTTTGAGAAAATGAGTTCACATTTAAGCAAGAGAAATATACTAATAAATTAGTATACTCTAAATTAGTTTACACTGTTTGCATAAATAAGTTTTTAAAATTATACAGCAAAACAGAATGATTAGGTAGTTATTATGCCTGTGTAACTACTTATGTCAGGAAATAGGGTTGTGGTTACGTTAGAAAAAAAATTACAACTCAAACCACAGAAATGATTGCTAGGAAAGGGTAAGTAGAGGCACATATATGTCATCAAAGCAACCATAAATTAAGAAGAACTAATTAGAAACATGGTTGAAAGAAAGAATCATGAAGAAAATATGATGAGTTAAATTCTTAGAAAAATTTGGAGTCCATACAAAAAGACATGCATACAATTTGGTCATGATCAGTGACTATTTAGTAAGATATGTTTGTGAATCAATATGTAATGTATTACTATAATATTTAAAATCAGCTTTCCAGTAAAATATGTACTCCCCTAAAGCATCTCAAATAAAAATTTTAAGAGATCAATAAGATACAAGTGTAAATAAAAATATAATAAAAGTAAGTTTTTGAAAACCAAACAAAAACAAACTACCCAGAAAGATGTCAGAGTAATCTGACTTGGTTGCTAAGTTTGATTTAGTTTAACCAAATTCAGTTTAACTGGATCAATTTAATTAGACTCTACTTTTGTTTTCATTCATTTCTCAAGATAATTCATTTTACTAAGTATATTTCTGCTTTTTCTGCAGGAAATTTTGCCTACCTCAAATTTATCCCATATTTCTCTGGGAGTCTCCAGGGAGTTTTATTGTAATGTGGAACTAGTTCTTTTAGCTATTATGTAATAGGCACCATTTTCTGTTCTTACCAGTCTCACTAGTGTTTTTATGGTAGGCGACCGCCATATTTACAAAAGAAGGTAATCTTATTTTCTGCTTCATATTAATGTTAAAAAGAAATGTGTGTGGTGAAAGCTAAAGAAGGAAACAAGACAGAAAAGGAAAGGGTGGAATGAAAGTGTGGAATCAAGGAAGTCACCAATGACATGGAGACATATAACAAAAATTTTAGGTGAATAAAGGTGAATGAAAAATTTGAAAAAAGAATATTTCAAACAGAGGGAAGACGGAAGGGAAAGGCTTGGAAGCTGTCTTAGGTCTGGCATGTTCAAGAAGGCTAGTGGACTTAGGATAGAAAGGGGAAGAAGGGAAGAGTAGATGAAATAAAAGAACAAATGCAGACCCTATAGAACTTAGTAGAGCAACATGAAAAGCTCATGTTTTACTCTACATGACATAGAGTAGTACTATTAACAAGTTTTGAACAGAAAAGTGATGTATTTTAACTCACATTTTAATAGATCACAATGTTTTTCTGGTTTTTTTTTTTTTTTTTTTTTTTTTGGTTTTGGGTTTTTTGGTTGGTTGTTTTTGAGGATAGACCACAGAAATGAAAGGCTGTATGTAAGCAGAGAGACCATTTAAGAGACATTTGCAATAATCCAGGTAAAGGCTAAAGGCAATTTGGTATATGGATGTGGCAGACAAATTGGTAAAAAGTGATTGGGTCAACATTAAGTTATGAATTTTACATGAAGTTCTTTAGGAGGGTTACATAATTTTTCATTCTCAGCATATATTATTAAACAATCTTCAGTTTTCGTGTGTTGTAAGAAAAGAATAAAATCACTGCGTATGTAATTTTTCCATGACAGTTTTTATACGATTTTATTCTTAAAGGGTTTTGTTTGTTTGTTTGTTTGTTTTTTAAGATGAAACTAGAAAAATAGCTTGCCCAGTAAATTGAATCATTTGGTCTGAAAACTCAAGTCTTTTATAACAACACAAAAAATATTTTATCCTCTTGCACCTGTTGTTTTTATATGCATTTTGGAATTCTTGTATGTATTCTTTTAAAAAATACTTTCCTTATGCTTTTAATTTACTGCACGTTTATGAATTCTGTGGACTTTTTCAAGCATTTCCTTTAGTTTGCCTATTTGTTTTTCTGTTGTTATTATTACATTGTTTTCTCCTTCCTCTGTATATTTTCTCTAATTTCTATTATGAAGCATAACTGATGTAGATAAAATAATAAAGCATAAATGCCCAGTTTTGTGAATAATTAGGAAGTGTTATATTCTAATCATGTAGTAGATATTTCTTGAATGAATAAGCAATTAAAATAAGTGGGTCCCTGTTTTACTCTGCAGTTTTTTGGGTATTAGTGGGGCCCAATAGAAGTCTAAGTAACAGGCTGCCCAAAATGTTCCAATTCTAGAGCCTATACCAGTCTTCAGGACTGTGAGTTTCTGCAGTTATTCCTTCCATGATTCTTTCTGTGCATTTTTAATGTGGAGAACTTGAACAGGTAAGACAACATGAATATGCACTTGCATGATTCATAGCCGTAATGATACTAATCAAATAAATGGGTACCTTCACACCTCTGGAACTTCAAAGGTCTCTCAAATGTATAACTTCAGTCAATCATTTCATGCATCAATTGAATTTTCCATTTTCTGGGTTGTGAAGCTTCCTGGATTATGTCTGATTCTGCCTCAGTCTAAATATTATTTAATTCATTTATGTGTATTAGTGCAGACATTAGGGAATCTAATTTTATTTGGCTAAATTTTTAGTGTTGTTGATTCCTCTTATTTTAGAGATCAAGAGATGATTCATGGTTCTGCTTGTTTTCTCCTCCTTGATGTGTTTTTTCTTCTTCTCCATAAGTTTGTAACAGCTATATGTTTCTTTAAATTTACTAATACATCCACTTATACTTCTCTCACTAAATATAATGTATAGATTCTTCCAATAAATTCCCCTATCCACCAAGGTCAGTATTTTTCACACAGCAGAATAAACGTATGAAGAATAACAGAGATGCTTTAGTCTGTCTGATTAAACTCTTCTTTCAACACAGCATACTCTGCTTATGGCAATTTGTACTAAGTGATGTTCAGCACTGTTGAAGATTGTAAATGTAGTCGAAATGGCAATTTAAGCAGCCAGCACTGTTAGAATATGTGGTCCTTCTATTTTCTGATGCTTAAGACCTCTACAAATTGCACAAAATGAAAAAGAACCATAAGAATCCTGATGCGACTGATGTAAAATAACATTTACTTCCCACAGAGAAGGTCTTCTTCAAAAATCTCTGTTAAGGTTAAACATCTTTCAAAAATTCAACAAAGAATACAGCATGAAAATTGACTCTTAGTAACACCTGTTAAAAGGAAAAAAGAGAAGAATATTTTATACTAGAGCAGTGAGAGAAAAAACTGAGAGTGTGACTAAAAGCATTATGAAAAACTCTTCTGTTGATGCCAACACTGATTTCACACTCCTGTGTTAGCTGCCAATTCTACTTTAAATAATTGGATCTTTGCTGTTAAAGAAATAGATGGAACGTATCATGAAAAATACTGCAGTCTTACATGTTGCTGGGAGGTGATATGTCCACGACATACACTATCCAAGTGATACAATATGAAAGACATATTGTCCTTGGGTAGAGATGAATAAGCAGGTGAGATATTGGCAAAAGTATAGCTAAAGTGTGATTATTGTGAAAAGAAGACTAAGCTGTAAATTAGAATACTTCAAACTATTTTGAAACATTTTATAAATATGGAAATCTTGACCTTTTCTTTAGAACATCCTAAAAATTTAACAATTCTTGACCAGTCTTCTTGGCACATTCCATGGAAATTTATATTTTTATAGATTATAGAGAAGATATTAGCAAATAAACTGGTCAAATACTATCTTTATATAATATTTAAAATATTAGGACCAATTTTGTCTGTCTGTCTATTATTTATCTATCTATCTTCTATCTATGATTTATTATTTATCTCTCCATCTCCACATTTTACATATATATGTAAAGTGATATAAAGGTATATGGAAAAATAAGAATCAAACTCTTAACTCCAGTATTTCCTTAGTAGAAGCAGTTGGTATTGGAGTGATACAAATAGTAAGGATATTTGATCTTTAATCGTATAATTCTATATTGTTCAAATTTTTATAATGTATATATGTTCAAATATTATGTGTGCACTTTTTAAGATAAAGCTATTCAGTTGCGAACATGTGTTCCTTCTCATGAAAAGGAAAGTATGACTCTGAGAGCAGAGCCATGCACCCAGAGCTTGGAGCCAAGGGTTATTGCCAAGCCTTGAAACCTAATAGAGTTAGTCCTGTTAGATTCTGAAATAGCTTGGGACTGGTGATTCCATTGTTTTTTTCATTTTCACCCTTTTCAAATGAGAGTATTCATAACTATTATGCTATGCCTGTCCCAAACTTTAATTTGGGGAGTAAATTACTTATTTTCTTGCTTAACAAGTCTATAGATGAAGAAAAATGTTTCCCCAGGATGGAATATACTCAGGGCCCACCTACATATTTTAGATGGTTTAGATAATAAGATGTGAGGCTTTTGAGCCAGTGATACTTACATTGGATTTTGGACTTGACTTGATATTATGATGTGTTCAGATTATTTGAGACTTTAGGATGGGGCAAATGTATTCTGAATGTGACATGGTTGTGAATAATTCAGAGGCAGAAAACAGATTGTGGGAGGTTGAATAATGCCCTCCAAAGGTGTTTAAGACCTAATCACTGGAACCAATTAATATGTTACCTTATGTGAAAAAAAGGACTTTGCAGATATAATTGAAGTTTTTGAAATGGAAGATTTTCCTGAATTATCTGAGTAGACCCAATGTAATCACAAGAGTCCTCTTAGTTTAGTCAAGGAAGAGGAGACTGTGATGTAGCAAACACTTCTTGATAAATCTATTTAAATAATACATGTCAGATAGAATAGACCATGACTAGGATCAAGGAAAAATCTGCCTTTTGAAGAAACTCAACTGACTTTGCAGACATGTTTTTATTGCCTTTTAAAAATAATCATCTTCCTTTACTTTGGGGTTTTTTTCCAAGAGCTAATATAACTATTTTATTTTTGATATTTGCCTGTGTTACAGTTAGCCTATGCATCCCATCTACAGCCTTAAATGCAACTGCACAGCCATTGTCAAGTCATATTATTAGACAATTTATCCTGCAACATAAGGAGCAGGAGGGACTAAGTTCAGGCCAAGGACAGATACATTATCTGAACAACCTCCTCATCAGCAAATTTGAGCAATGGTAAAGATGTGGATGGCTTGGATCAATGGCTTCCTTCCTGACTTTAACCTTAAACAAGAGAAAAGAACTGGAAAAGGAATAGGTTAAAAATAGCCCATGATGCTCTCAGCATGAAGCTGGCCGGGCTCTAACAGCTAGGACATGGTGTTATCTTGCTGAACATAAACAATTTTACAGAACACCAACATTGGATAAGGTAATTCTAACCATGATAAAGCAAGGCAAAAAAAAACAAGGTTACTCTGTAATCGTATTTGAGGGCAGAAAAATAATAAGAACTCTGTACAAACCATTATCATACCCAAACATCCCTCTTGTTTAAGTGAAAAAAGACCCATATGCCCATATAAGTTATTTAATAGCAAAGTTTTCTCAAAGTCAGTATAAAATATAGCAAAACATTTCAGAGACGACAAAAAATACAAAAAAAAATGTTATAAGCAACTTATATATGTGGAAGCAAAAATTCTTAATAAAATTACAGCAAATTGACTATAACAAAATAGTCTCAGAAATGAACTTGAAAATAGTTTATCCCAGAAATGCAAAGATACTTCAACATTAATTAAAATTATCAATAAAATTTACTAGATTGAATAAGAAAAAAGTCTTCTTAATAAATAAACATCATCTATTAATTTCAATATTTGATTTAAAATCATTAAAATTTCTCCATGAAACAAACTCTGAGAAGCAGATTTGTGAACAGGAGTTTACTGGGGAGGCCTTTCAAAAATATACCCCTAAGTAAGTACACGAATCATTACTAAGCACAGAAGAAACTATATTGAGATGTAGTTGCAAAAGACTCTGACAGCTGCTCTTCTGGGAAGTCCTAGAAGTGGGATGGCCATTCTGAATTGTGGCAAGGGGTTTAGCTATGGTTCCTTATATTCAACATTTATAAATAAGGAGGTGGATTATTTGGCTAAATTCTCTCTTGAAGAGGGAATTAGCTGTTCGCTATCAGCAGCCAATACTTCCAGCAGCTGAGGAAATCGTTGGTTCAGTCTTAAGGTGGCATCTGAGCAGTGCACCACAGCTTATACTACATTCCAACACTTTTGCCACTTACATAGTAAATTTCACCTCATTGGGGGAATAGTTCTTCTAAGATTATGGTTACTCTCTTTCTTTGGGGCAACTAATAAGAAGAAGGCAAGACAAACTACTAAACTTAATACTCCAACTGGTCTCTGTGGTGGTGTCTCACTGAATTTCCAGAATTGGTTCTACTTGCTAGAAGTTTGGACATTTGGCAGTAGCAGCAGCTGGTGTAGCTATGGCAAGAGAGCCCATATTGTCGAGCCCAGGCCTAGCCTCCATGCACATCACAACCATGCCTACTTCATTTAAGAGCGATTTGCCAACATTGACTATGATTGATGACAGTGGCTGTCTGACATCAATTGGCCAAGTCATTTTGTCTACCAAATTATTTAATGCTTCTTTTGTGGTGGATGCTCATTAGTAAGTGTTAAAATTCAATTCCTTTGTGCTTACTCTGATAAATCTATTTACATCGCAGGTGATACAGATCATACAGTTCCATCTTGTCACAGAGTAGGTTTGAAAGAAATGGGGAGTATATTGGAAAGAGAAATGGAAAATATTGAGCATGATTCATCCCTTTTTTACTTGATATCCACTTATCATTTCTCAGATAAAAATATGGGTCTCTGAAACAAAAAAAAAAAAAACACACACAAAATTCTATAAATTTACATGGAGTTCTAGCTACCAGCAGGAAAAAAGAAAGAAAAGAAACAATTATAATAAACATAAATGCTGTTGTCCTCACTTTATTAAGTACTAATGAGGCCTAAGTTGCCTTTTTTAACCATAATTTATGTGCTCCAAACCTTTTACCACACCCACTTAAATGGCAATTTTCTTCTGGTGGAATAACTCAAATCCTTATTTCTACAGGACTTAGGTCTTTGATTATCCTCCTGTATTTCTTTCACTGACCTGAACTGTTGGTTAAGATACTACTAAGGGGAGCCTTGTGAATCATGAATCACTTGAGTTCATGACATTGGCCTTCTTTATCCCATTGTGTTGCAGAAAGACATTCTCTTCTTCAAAATCAAGACCAGCCACTTCAGGTTATACAATGATCTCTTTGCCTGTGAGATAGAAAGAAATAGGAGCACAGTCTCAGCTTCTAATTTAATAAAATAATAATCATGTTTCTTTGTAAAGGTCTTCCTTTTTGTGAGTACAGAAATCTAAAAATATTGGAGAGCCCATATCAATGCAGTTGGGGAATGAAAATCCTTCCAATAGTTTATGACTTTAATAGTGAGAGAAATCGCTCCCAATTTTACTTTTTGATTCCTAAACACATGCATCCTGTGGAAGAGATTGCACCATATATTGGCCACTGATTTAAGCATATAATATATCCTTTTATAGATACCTTAATTTTGTAGAATATTAGATATGCTGTCAAATATACTGTGGTGATGGAAGATGTGGTAAGACCTATGAATTCTATGTATGTGTCATCTTCTTTACCATGTATTCTTGATCAAAAAATATTTTGTATGGAATATCATGGCAGTTGATAAGGTGTTCTGTAATTCTATATATGGTAATATTAGTAGAAGAATTATGGGTAGAGATGGTAAATACATTTCTGGAATCCATGTTTATTCCTGTGGCTATTTACCGCTTGGGGTGAAGTAGTTTCCTCTCATTTTGTAGAAGACTAAATTATTGTCATAAATATCGGCTCTTTCCTTTGTAAAAGGATTGTATTCCAATGCTCTTTGTTTATGTGATTTGCTTATCCTCCTGATAAATGGTATATGGAGTATATTCCCATCCCCCACTACTGGTTTTAGTCTTTGAATTGTTTTGGTCAAAAGAAAATAAGTGAATGGGATTATGTCATTTGCACACAAATAGGAAATAATTTTATTGAATTATGTGATCGATTTGTTTGTTTCTTCTGATTTTGCCTTTGTCACAATAGCAGAATATCCCAAACTAGAGTTATTCCTTCACCATGGGTTCCAGATTAGAATAATAGAATAGAAGGCAAATGTAGACCCACAGTCAACATATGTAACATGAACAAAAATAGTTTTTGCCATTGATATTATTGTTTTAAGATGTTGATAATGATAATTATATATTGATTTTTGTGACAAAATATATTCAATTAATATCTCCATGCTATAAGGCATCTAAGCTAATCAGCATGTCACCAGGTGGCCCGTTTGCACCTTTAAGAAATAAACAAAATTGGGATTGAAACGTTGGCACTCACTTTTGGCAGGATGAGAACAATAGAAGTAGCCAAATCAGCCTTTGAGAGGAAATACCTCTTGTTTAATCCATACATAGCTCCCATTCTCACTTTCAATATCCACTTAATAGGGCCATTGAGAAAGCACTTGGATGACTGATAGTCATAGGGTAGTACATATGCTCCATATTATTTTTGAGAACTTTATTCATAGTGGCTTTATTCTTTGGTAGGCAGTTATAAGGATCAAAATATTTTTTTACTTGCTTGTTTTGAGAGATACATCTCTCACCCACAAATTCTCTGTCGCCAGGTCTTCAATTTTGTTCAAGTCCTTGATTAGCAAGCCAACTGATTAGCCTTGCCCATGAATCATTACAGATCTATATCTCAGGCTATTTCTCCTTTTATATGAAGTGATGTACCCCTCTTTCCCAAAAGTATGCTGAATAGAGGGAATGACCTTACATGATGGCATTTCAAGGATATTCCTGAACGAGACTATAATGTAGAAACTAATTTTGACTGTTTCTTGGATATGGTTTCACATTATTCTATAAACTACACCCACATATATTTTTTCTTCCATTTTTTTTCTCTGCCAAATGGTTATAAGCACAGTAACAATAGATTTGGGTTTGGCCAGAAGACTCCTCCTGATTTATACCCACTGCCCCTTTTTAATGATTAATAATGCCCTCTTTTCACTCTCAGAAGTGTCCTGATTTGGATGAAAACTATAAGGGCACATTAATCATAGATGTAGGTTGAGAGAGAGAGGTGGTAAAACAGTGAAAACATGAGCACCAGAGCCTAATTCTCTGTAGTTTATCTGTGCATTCCAGACCTGCTCAGGTCCAGTCTCATAAATTCCTTTTCCATTACACAGTAGCACACTATGTACTCATCCAATCTCATAATTCAGTAGATGCACTAACATCCTGTCGATGATGTGCAGGTAGGGATGCATGATTTTTTTTATCCCATAGTGAAGTATTTTGTTTCCAGTGGGGACCAGTATTAAGTCATAGGGTACTTTTCAAATGGAGAAGTTATGGACTGAAAGGGTTATGACTTATTCTCTAAACTTAGGGGTCTGTGCTAATTCTCTGGTTGGGGACTTCGAAGAGCTCCATAGAGCATCTCTGTCTGCTATAAACATTTCTGATGTTATTGGGTCTGTTGATTGAATCCAAATTGCAAGACATCTTTCCCTGTTGTAAAATCTCTTCTTATTCTAGACACCATTCAAAACTGGTAGATTTATGAGTTATCTAATAATGGGTCAGAGAAGTACACATAAATATGACACATGTCTCAAAATTCAGAGTCCCAGTTCACACTGAACCTCTTTCTTTATGGTGGGCAGTGCAAGCACAGTAACTTGCTTTCATTTTAAAGAGAATGTTCTGAGATATTCTATATACTCCTGAACCCATGGAAACTTAGAGAAGTCCTAATTAATAAGCCTTCAATTTGATATAGTAACATGCATCTATACAAGAGAATGGGTTATAAGCCTTAGCAAATTGAAGGCATATACATTTCTCCTCATCAGATTTAATTAGAATGTTGTCATCAATATAGAATAATAGTAATGAGATGGCAGCATGAAAAAGAGATTTTTCACCTTTATTATGACATAGCCTTAAATAAGGATAGTAAGGGTGTGCTGATATCATTGCTGATGAAGGTTAATTTTATTGATAGAAATGGGAAAAAGAAAGTTTCTGCATTCAGAGACTGTGTGATGCTGATTAACTCTAGCAAAGATACTAACTCCAGTAACTTAACTGTGATTGTCATCATCACCTGATTAATTTTGTGATAACCTATAGTTTTCCCCCATGGCTTGCTTCTCTTTTTCACTGGCTAACAGGCAGGTAGAAATTGCTTTTCCTACATCTTTAAAATATTTGAAATATTGTAGTTGATTCTAATCTCTGCAAATCTCTTATATTAGTTTGACTTTTTATTTACTCTCTTGGCAAGAGTAGACAGATCCAAGCACTGCCACTTGACCTTTTCTATCATAACAGCCTTCACTATACAGATCACAGAATCTACGCAGGGATTCTGCCAGTAATTAAGTGTAAGCAGTCCCACTATATGGCTAGACATTGGGAAAATAATTACAAGATGTGTCTGACATAAATCTGCAACTTAAGTTTTTACCATTAGCCTATAATTTTTCATTTGGGTACATTAAACATGTCTAGGTTGCCAAACTATTTGTGGTAACTTCATGATCAATTAACTTTTGCCACAGACCTCTGTCTCTCAAAAATAAGATTATCACCCATCTCAGTGGATTATTATTCTAAATGTAATCACATGATCTTTGACAAAATAACATTGCCTTGTGACCTGTGCAACTTTAGGTCCCTATTATTTCTATTGAGATGATGGAGACTACTTTTATTGCAGAATCCTCCTTTGTTAGATCTGGCTTATTGAAAATAACCACTACAGAGCTTTACATGCTGGTTTTCCTCTCACCAATAGGTTTCTTAATAATTTAGTGAATGGAGCCTCCTTGGGCCATTGCAGAGAAGGAGAGATTTTTTTAGGTAGTTGTATTTTACATAATAAAATTGGTCTAACATTTAAGGCAACCAGAGCCTTTGTATTCTAAGCCAACACAGTTCTTATATTTGATCCTCGATGATTGTAGGCTATTGTTGAGTTCAACTTTCAATTAGCCAAGATAGTAGGGAGGATTGGCAAGATATCATCAGAGGAATTTGGGGATTTAAAGATCTACTAACACCATTCCTAGATATTCAATTCAATACAGGTAAGTATATCTATCAATATATTCATTAATACTTAATATTTTATCCTTTCTGGTTTGATATCTGTGAGGTCTGCTCATAAAGTACTCCCCAAACTAATGCTAATAGAAATTGGCAACATCCTATAACATTTTTGAAGTATAGAGTATCTCTCTTTGAGGTGTGCCATAACATTTCCAGGCTAGTCTATACATTTCTAACTTTTTTTGGACTTGAAGGCAAAAAGGTGAGATGGAGCTGTGCCCTGAGATGAGTCATCAACCTCTTCTGAGGAAACAGCATGAAGACTGTTTTAAAATATAGTGTACTAATAGAAAATTTGGGATACAGTAAGGTCAAAAGATCAGAAGATAATCGACATTAAAAATATAGTTATTACTCATAGTTCTCAAGAGGAGGGGACATGCTGTGCTATGATGGTGGCGGGGGGCATACAAGGAAGCATGGGGGTCAGTCACGAAGCAGAGGTAGAGGGACTGCTATCAAGAGCCTTTCTTACAGTTTTTATGTGAAGGAATGGGTGAGGCAAGGCAAGCAGACTTAACATTGGCTAGTTTAAATAATTTTAGCAGGCTCTGGAGCACAGAGACTTGCTGGTTGTCTGGTACCAGGCCCTGTGGGTGAATAGGGGCCCAGAGTGTGAGAGCTGATAGAGGCAGTTGGAGTGTGGGTTCTGGATCAATTGATTTGTATTTGAAAAGCGCATTCACATTTGTGTTTACTATCTTTGGGAACTGGCTAATGATGGGAAGGCTGACCCTCCAACAGGGTCAGTGAAACTCTAGATGTCAAAACTTCAGAATATCAAAAATAAAAGACATGGTTAATATAAAAATCAACCACAAAAATCTTTTTTTTTTTTTTTTAGCAGAGGGATGCTCAGGGTCAACTTTTTTCTCATTAGTGACCATTTTATTTAGCATAAAATTCTTTCAAGTCTTGATATTTAAATGATACTATAATTTAGCAACTTTTAGCACATATTTGCTACAACTATAGGAGATGAGAACAACTTCAAAATGGCCCTACAGATTTTCTAATTTTTTTCCAGTTTGTTCTTAGTTGGACATTCAAGGATTTCGGTTTCTGTTTTTTCACTACTTTACTTCCTAAGTTAGTGAGAAAAAGCCAATTGATCCCAGAATCTTTATAATCACGATTGTTACCATAGTTACTAAGTGCTCCAGCCACTGGACCCCTATCTGCACAACATCCTTCATCCTATGCTACTAGTGGGTAATTTGAGTTATCATGATGCCACCACTTGCCACAGAATTACTATTGGCCCATTACCCCCAGCAAAGAAGTTATTTCTCTTCAAATATATGAGCAGCTCAATCATGGAATCTTATTTTGATATGTTTCTACAACCCTGAAAGGTGGAAAGTCCTGTTTCTTAAAGTTATTTCAAAAGCCAATTATTTTATTAGTCATTGTCCCAGCTGAAAAAAGATGGAACATTCACAGTGAGCAACGGAGGAAAGTTTAATAAATGGATGTTGAACTAAAGTATTAGCATGCTATAAAGAAAACATCACGGTACATTGCAGTACCTTGAAGCTAGCAACAGTGGATATCCTACTATCTTCATCTCAAATTGCAAGCAGGGAAAGCAGTTATCTAAACCCAGGTGGGCAGATGTACTGAGATGATCATCTGACAAGAACTGCTTTTTCTTTAAGGGGAATGCAGGTATCTGCCAGTGACGCTGGAGAAAGGGAGTCTGAACAATAAAAACTTAATCTCAATTTCTTTTCATCTTTTCATTTTCTACCAGAACTTCCCATTGGCTGAACCCAAAGAGAAGCCCAAGAATGTGGGAGCAGGGAGATACAGACCATATAAATTAGCTTCCAGTGATGCAGAAGTCTAGAGGGTGGGTTTGGCAGGGCAGACAACACAGAAGCCCAAGAGAAGAAAAATTAGATCTAGTTCTAACATCTTGGACTTTTTCTTTTAAACCCCTAATTGGTTCCTTCCTGTTTTTATAGACACAAAGGTGTTAAGCATTAGTTTTTAATTCAATTTTCTTCTCTATTTAGGCAAGTCAGTTCTTCTTCCATCCTCAAATTTAAAGTCTTCCAAATCAGAGGGCTGATGTTTTATGAAATTCAGGAATGAACATTTTCCCTTTGTCTTATTTTTCTGTGTAAGATACTTAGATACATTTCTGAAACAATACTAATATACAAGAGACATTCCTCTTGTAATATAAATACTTCATTTTTGACCTAAATATATGAGGGAAAAAAAGAGAAAAATATAAGCACATTACTATGGCATTTTCTGCCCAGAAAATAGTTTTATATACCTGAGAATAAGTCCTCTTCTTAGCTTTAATGACTGGGTGATTTTTAAAAATTTCCTAAATCGCAGTGTCTTTATAATTAAAATGTGAGCTAAAATACCAAACTTGAACATTTGTATTGTTACAGGTAAAATAAATAATGTTCCTGGTCCAGTTTCTGCTACATAGCAATGATTGGAAAGGATTGTTAATGGCACAGACATAGAAGTAAAGGAAGATAAAATATTGATTTAGGTATCTAAAAGATGAATGGAGATCCTTGAATTTTCAAAATATCTTTAATGACTCTTATATATTCAGCAAAATTGACATATTTATTTATATACCTGAGATCTGACTGGAAATGTGTAACCACCAGCCATACATTTGTACTAAGACATATCTCCTCTCTTCTCTCTCTCTCTCTCTCTCTCTCTCTCTCTCTTTAATTTTAGAGCTATCACCACATCTACACAGATTTCCTTGCCATAAAGGAATCAAATCCCTGTGAGACAAACAGTTGAAAAACATGTGTGGTTCAATATATTGGCTACTTTGGGGCTTAACAAACTAAATTGAAAACATCAATGATTAATGGGAAATGAAGATACTGGGCTGGACTGCATGTATTCCAAAGCAGGAATACCATTAGATTAAAGCTATTTACATTTTGAATTTCAGCAGTCCCTAAAATCAGCTTGATTCAAAGCTTCTTATACTAAAATGAGCTTAATTTCTGGTTGTAAACAGTTCTGCTCAACAGCATAAATTTCAGGCTTCATAAGGCTCCCATGTTCAATTCGTTTAGTTTAGAAAAATCTTTAGTTACATGGAAATCTTATATGGTGGATTTACTTCTTCAAATTTATACCAAGAATTTTCTAGTGGACTTTCTCTACTGGCATAATTTTCTATCCATGTCCTAGAATGTTAAAGTGAAGGACTAGTTATCTAATGGGTAAAACCCATTCCTTCTGCTCTGATATTATTTTTCTTATTTAAAATGAGTACATTTATCACATTTCTTTATTCCTTTTATACAGACTCTTAATACTAATCCCATTTTCTCCTTCAAGAATTATAGGATATGATATTTTAAAATATATTTAAAAAATCACTTACTAATTTGGGCTGACCATTACTCTTTTTCCTTTCTCTTTTTGTCAGTTTTTTTTCAATTAAAATTATTGGAGTTACATTAGTTAAAAAAATCAAATAGGTTTCAAGTGTACAATTCAATAATATGTCATATGTATATGCATTGTGTGTTTACCACTCAAAGTTGAATTTCCTTCTATCACCAAATACTCCTACCACCTTCCCCTTCCCCGCCTTCCATCTTGAAACCACTAATCCACTTTCCAGTCTATAAGTCTTGGCTTGTTTGCTGCTTTCAATTTTATATCCCATATATGAGTGAAATCATATGGTTCTCAACTTCTTCCGTCTGACTTATCTTGCTTAGCATGATAATCTCAAGGTTCATCCAAATGGCAGTATTTTATCTTTTCTTATGGCTGCGTTATTTTCTTGTTTTTGTTTTTGTTTTTGTTTTTTTAATGTAACATGTTGAGTCGCTTTCAGGTATTTTCCTTTCCCTATCAGTTTATATAATTCCATTGAAGCTGAAATCTTTCCTCCAAGGTAGTCAAAACATTTCTTCAAGCTATTCCTGGATTTTTGTTGAGGGATAGGCTCATAATCCCATTAAAATCAATAAGATATGAGTTGAGTATATATTCTCTATGCAGGCTTCTTGGAAGCAAGCATTCTTGATTTTTAACAAATGTTATTTGGAGAGAATTATTTCATTAGCAGGAACTGAATGAGGAAACCTGCAGCTTTGGAAGCTGCTGGCCCTCATTCCGTGACCCCAAAGGTTTCCAGCAATAACATGAAGCAGGCACAGTGGAAGGTAAGGAAGAGAAATGCAACAATTTGGCAGTATTCGAAGATATTCAAGACTGACTAAAGCCCTACTAATTTCTGGACATGTTTAAGTTTTAAGTACATGTACCACAAAATACCATAATTTGTAAGCTCAAATATGTATATTATTTTATTATTTTTATCTATTTCTTGCAATGGGGAAATTTCTAGCTAATATAAGCATTTATCCATTTAGTACATTTTTTTACTCTATTTAATCAACATTTTCAGCCAGCTGCAGTGTGCCCTTCCAGAGGCTCAAAGCTTCCTGTAATCTTTTCTATGTGTATATAAAATTCAAACCAAATTATTTGTGCTTTCAAAGTTTTCATAGAAAATTATCTTGGTTAGATTTACATATATGAATATATTTTAGTTATAATTTTAAAATGGACTTTAACTGTTTTTGCAACCCTAGTTACTCAGAATTAGGAGATAGTTTAAGCAAAACTGTGGAGAATACTTGACATACATACATACATATGTTTGTATATAATATATGTACATATAAATAATACATAGATAAAATGTATTATTATAAAAGCAAATAATACATATACATTTGTAAAATAATTTAAATTAATTTAAGCTAATTAATTTGAGTAAGATAAAATAGTATATAGATTTCTTCTATTTATTTTTTATATTGATAACTATTAAGTAATAAAACACTACCCAATATAAAACTTACTTCTTATTCATGTAACAATCAATTCTGTTGTATTTATTGATATAACCTGTCCATTAAAGTAAAAATTTGTTTATAGTAGAATCTAAAACAATAATTAATATGCTACTAAACTAATTTTAACACTTATTAGAAATTATGTTTTTCATTTCTTCTGTTAAAGAAATTCTACTTGATAGCTTTTTCTTTAAAGAGAATTGGAAGTAATTTACATAGAGATCTTTTCACCCATGATATCTACATTTGAGTAACATCATCAAAAGAAAATTTATCATTTATTCAATCTGAACTATTCAGAATAAAATATGATTAATTCAAAATGCTAAGTATTCAAAAGAAAGAGTTTACTTGGATATTTGATTCAAAGTTGAATCCAATGACAAGAATTGGCAAAATACCTCCAAAACAAATAAATAATAAAAGAAAACAACTCTTTTACTTAAACACTATTTTGTGCTGACTCATGTCATCATCCAATTTTTTCTCAATAAATTTTATAATTGAATAAAACAACTAAAGAAGAAAATTTGGGTGTTTATGGAGCTGTCATATTTATGTGGAAAAGCCAAAAAGACTGATGGACAAGGGCAAAACAAGATCTAGAACTAGTGCAGTAATTTTACAAATAACATGTTTGTAAAATAACATGTTGAACAATAATTGCTACTACACTGATAAAATGAATAAACCATGTGCAATTTTTATTTATTCAATTTATCAGTAAGGTTTGTCCTTTTCCAATCATGGAAACAAATATGAGAAAGCCAGAGATACTTTTCTCATTGACATCACCGTATGAATTAAATATCTTCGGAGACATGAAAAAACAAAGAACAAAAGCTCAACTAATTTGCTTCAAGTTACTAAATTGGAAATTGATTCAAAATCAGGCATTCATACTTAATTAAATTCCATTTTCTTCATTACTGAATTTGACTCACTGATCATCACCATCATCAAAATAATAATCATCATATAATTATGTATTGATTACACAACAGTTATGTAATAATTATAAATACATTAATCTCTAGACTTTTTTTTTAAGTGTGTCTCTTGGATAGCTGGTCAGCCTTCATTGGCTGGCAGCCATTCACTTGACAAGAGAGATAATTCAAGGACAAATACAAAGTTTTTAAATATTTATCTGCTGCTATAGTAACAAACTTTAATTCTGGACTATTATATAAATATTCTGTTTGTCTAACAAAATGAATATTTGAATTAAAAAAGAAATTTCAGATATCTAGTTTTTTTATCTGGTGTTTTTTGTTCTTTATCTGTGTGAAGATGGAAGTGAGTACTAAGCATTGCCTTTTCCTGAATTCCCCATGACTTTAGAACTACTTTCTTCCCATAGCTAAGACATAGGTGTCTCTGAAAAGTGAGAGTGTGCTCAGAAATATATTAAAAGGCACTGTTAAATTCCCAGTTGAAACTCTTTAGAGTGCAAACACAAAAACAAAAATAAAACTCAAAAAGCTTGCAGGAATCTTTTGAAATGTAGCAGCTACTGATGTTTGAGTTAATGATACTTTAAAGGAGTTAATATGCAAATCAGACTGCAGAATATTTTTTCCCCACTGGAATAACTATTTTCACATTACTTTCACTGGAGTCTAAAAAATAATGTGTCAATGCTGGAACTACTTGTCTCATTACTTTTTAAATAGTTTCTGTTTAACCACAGTGTTTCCAAAATCACTGATGAGCAAATTGTTAAACAATAAGATGGGGATAGACAGAGTTTGTTAAGAAAGGTTTTCTAGAATTAATTTGGCTGAAGGACAGTTAGAAATGTCCCTTTCCTTTACCCTTCACTTAATGGATACATAGACACACTGCTAGAACACAATTTGAATTTCTGACAATTAGAATAGTTGTCAAATAGGGTTAGAGTAATGAATATTTTGTTATTTCGCAGAAACACAACCTCCATCTGAGTCAGATAAATTATGTATTGTAAATTCCCCTACTTCCTCAGGAAAAGACAGTCGAAAACTAAGTATGATCTATAGAATAGCCTTCTTTTCCAGAAGTTACATCTCACAAATCCTTTTTCTCAGATAACCATTTAAAATCTGAAAAGGAACACTTTTTTTACTGCCCCTCTTTTCAATTTTGATTTTTCTCTAGCTTTTGTTTGTTACTATGTGTGTGCATACATGTTTAAGAGCTAATTTAGATATAGTCAACTAACTCAAATGTTAAACAATTTTTTAACTCACTATTTTGATTGAAGAGTTTAAGACTGATGTGTAAGTTAAAGATGACAAAATGCAAGCTTGACCTTATATCCTTGTGGACAGAGAGCATTCTTCAATTGTATAGCTAAGCTTTTAGATCCACATAAACATTGGCATTCACTTCATGCATGGGCAGTGGCAATGCTACAGCTTCTATAAATGAGTTTGTGGGCAGTGAACATGGGAGCCGAAATGGTAAATAAGGTCAATACTGCATAATGATTGCAGCCAGGAAAAAGGTTTGTGACTTATGTGTTGTAATTGTCAGGGTTCCCAAAATTAGCTTCAGGACCCTTTAGATGGGAAAATGAGAGCAAATGTTTAAACAAAAATAACCTTGTGAATCAAATTGGGAATAACAGTAGTTTACAAATACATAACTGTGCTATTTTGATGTGCATGTCAGAGTTTGGATGAGGTCTTAGGCTATCAATTGAGACAACATTTATTAGAATATAACATACATAACTTAGATAAACATTTTAGCACTTTATGATTCTAGTATACAAATATATAACTATTCTTTTCTGTAAGAGTTTAATTTTGTTGTCTTAACCATTTATAATAGCCAGAGAAACCTTCCAGGAGATGACTTAAGTATAACTGACAAAAACAAAAAGTGGAGAGATAAATTGTTCTGCCTTTTACAACGTGGAAACAACCTACCTTTTCTTTTTCCATCTTTACTGAAGTACAGTTGACAAATAAAAATTGTATATATTTAAGGTACACAGTGTGGCATTTTGATTTATATATACATTATGAAATAATTACCACAGTCAAGCTAATGAACAAATCTTTCACCTCAATAGTTACCAGTTCGTGTGTGCGTGTGTGGTAAGACCACTTAAGACTGATTTAGCAAAATTCAAGTATGCAAGACAGTATTATTAACTATAGTCACCAGGCTGTATATTAGATCTCCAGAACTTATTTGTCCTATAAAACTGAAGCTTTGTACCCTTTGGCCTATCCCACCCCATTTCCCCAATCCTGCAGCCTCTAGCAACCACCATTCTACTCTACTTATGATTTGACTTTTTCAGATTCCACATATAAGTGAGATTATGCAGTATTTGTCTTTCTATTTTGTTATGCATACCCTCTTTAAGTAATCGATGTAATTTTTGCAGTGTTTTGTATAAATTGACATATGTTAGGGATATGGTACATTGAATTTAAATCCTCTGAGACTAATTTTTTAATGAGTCAAAGTTAATTTTTCTTTAGAGTAATAAACCTTTTGGTTATAGCTATAATAGTTCTTCAAAAATGTTTATTTTTAAAGTTTTATATTACAGACATTATTCCTAAAATTTAACATACTTTTACTATTCAAATAAATCACTGAACATGTCTAAGTTTGCTTGTCCTTTTAACTCAGGCACATAATAAATTTAAATATTATATGTATATTCATAAATAAAATTTTCTGGCCTTGTTTTAATGCTTCAAGCAAATTTCTGGTTTAAAAAAATACCTTCCAAATTACTTAGACTCCTGCTAAGGAAGGATATGCACAGTAGCAATTAGGACAGTTAATCAGTTGGATTTGTCATCTAAAAGAGAGAAATCATTAGCAAGACACTAGGTGGCCAGTGACAGTTTAAATACTTATAAATCACAAAATTGTCAACTCCTTCATTTAAAAGGAACAGTTGAGTCTTTTGCAGTTTAAATTTTTGATTTATGTCACTTTGCCAAAAACCTAAACACTTGAAACCTTGTCATGCAGAAAACTTGAAAACTTTAAACGAGCAAATTTTTTAGAAAAAGTCATATCACTCTTGTGTGCACGCTATATCAGAGCCTCATCAGACCTTAGTAAACATTGTCTCACAGAATCTACAGAGAGGCCAGCCATTGAACACTTACTGTGCATCCAGAATTAATTGGTTCTATGTCACAGAGCTGAATAAGGCATAGGTCCTATCCTCAATGGGTTCACATACTAGTGCCCCAAAATGTCTTTTGAAATATAACAATTAAATTTTTTAAATGACACAAAATTAACAGATCTATTCTTTCAAAAGGTTTAAATGAGCAAAACCATATCCATGCAAAACAAAACAAAATAAAACAAATAGCCAATTATATTTGTAATTTGAAAATCAATACTAATCAAATTGCCAAAGATCACCTTTAAATTGACCTCAACTAGAAAGTATCTAGAAGATCTCTAGTAAAAATACTATGTGTATTCTCTTCAATATTAACTTTATATCCATAGGTATCTTAGGTTCATCAATATTCGAGTCATTGAATCAACTCTATTTTTCATTCAATTTTCAAAGTTCTCTTTTACATAAACATCAGACTAAATCACAATCCAACTCAATTAGGGTGCTCTGATGTATGCTAAGATCTCCTAAGCTTTCTGAAGTAGAGGTTGACTTCATTTTCGAAACAATTTTTTTTTCTTTACAATTTGATTTATATTAAAACAATGCAAAAGTTACCAGGACACACAAATATAAGTTAGCATCTGGATTTTATTCTCATAAGCATTGTGGCCTTGTTATTACTAATTAACCATGATTAATTTCTGAATTCCTAACCTGCGTTAATACACATACACATACACACACATGCACAACCAATTTAGACGGAAAATGGGGAGAATGTCAAGAACCACCTATATGGTCCCATCAGACCAGACCAGAGAGAAAGAATTGAGTACAATGTTACATCTTAACTAAGTTCTTATGAGAGAAATTCAGAGAAGGAAGTTAAAAGATACAAATAAAGATTTGTCTTCATGATATTATAAAATTTAAGGTGATGGGTAATTGACAATATTATTTGATAATTTAAAGGGACAATGCCCTGGGCAATAAGATAAACCTTTCTACATTTGAAATGTAGTTTAATCAGGAGGAAAAAGTCAACAGCCTTAGAAACAAAGGAAAAGGTGGTGAGAATGCATGGAGTGAATTTATCATAAGAGCAGAATTTGATGATTTCTCATAAACTGAACAGTCTTGGAACCATAACCCAGATTAAGAGAGATTAGCCCTTATTCTTCTCACTGACACAAATTTCTCCCAACCAAAATAGCCACTAACCTAATTCTAAAAACCTAGACCAATTTTACATATTTTCGTTCTCTATGTGAATACTAATATATAAGTACAATCTTGTAGCACATGCTTGTTTTACTCCACTTGGGTTGCTATAACAAAAGTACAATAATCTGGGTAGTTTACAGACAACAAAAATTTATTTCTCACCATTCTGGAGGCCTGGAATTCAAAGATCATGGTTCTGGAATATTCGATGTCTGGTGAAGGGGGTCTGCTTCCTAGCTGACTCTTTTTGCTGTAACCTGGCAGAAGGGGCCTAGTCAGGCCTCTTCTATAAGGGTACCAATTCCTTTCATGAGGGCTCCACCCTCAAGACTTAATCACCTTCCATAGATGTCATCTAATACCTTAACATTGAGCTTTAAGTTTTCAATATGTGAATTTTGGGAAGTCACAAGCATTCAATTCATTGTAATGCTCTTTTGTGTGTGATTTCTTTTGCTCCTACAGTACTTGTGAAATTATTCCATATGATCATCTAAGTGTAGTTTATTTTTATTGTTGTATGCATAACAGAATTTTCAGAGGAAAATGGATTAATTTAAATAATAGCTATTTCTGTTCATTTTTATTTATTAGAGAAACTATAGCTAGCAAACAAAGCCAATATTCAGAGATATGAATATATATCTGGAACATGCATTTCTATTAAAAGTAAGAGTAGATTTAAAGTATTAAATATTGTTTAAATTGTACATAGAGATGACAAAAATTATGAGTTATGCTCAATCGAGACAGCATAAGTTTAAACAATGATTAATAAATCAATCCCTGTCATGTGATTTCCAGAAAGCAGAAGGAATAGAGCGTTATGTCAGTTGGATCAGTTGAGATATCTTCCCAGAGTAAGATAATAGGTGAGGAGTTAAAGTCATCTGCTAGATTACCTAGTTGTCAGTTTTTCTGCTTAATCTTCCAAGGTCATGTGACTTGATGTGATTATCATAATTAATTCAGTGGTTCCAGTTATTTATTTACTTAGTTTTTCTAGTTATTCTCCGTGGATCAGAGAAAAAAATTGCAATGCCTGGATTTAAGTCTGGATCCACTGTTCTTCTACAGTCAATGAGGCTGAGATATTGGTATTTCCATAGCATACTATAGAAGAAAGAGTTTGGAGTTTGAAAGAAGGGAATATTTAAGTCCATCTATTATGTACAGCTTGTTAGCCATATTCTAATCCTAGCATTCAGGTGAGCACACTTTGAGATGTTCTTTTTACCAAGGAATAAAAAAACACACTGGTAAAGGGAACACTAACATCCTAGAAAAGCTAGAGGAGATGTTACCATGGAATTAGGCTTATGATTTCAATGGAAATAATTGGATACTGAAATAATGCTTAACCTTCAGAGACAGAGTGGATGCAATTGTCATAATAAGTAAGGTGTGTGGGAGTGTAAAACAATATGTTTTGACCTACAGGGACCTGGAACATTTTAGTTTATCAATAGGCTTTTATGAATAGATGGCTGGCAGAACAATTCAATTGCTTGATCTATATAATTGGAGTCTTCTTTGAAAGTTCAAAAACTGATTTTTTGTCAACACAGTAGATATTCATAGCTATTTACCTAGTTCTTAGTTTTAGACCTTTCACAGACCTGTTGCCTCCATTTTGAGGGAGGCCTCAGGTTCTATGAAGAAGAAACTTGAAAGATGACCACACTGTATACTATACATTTTCCTCTGAACTTTTCCCAGGAAATACGCTGCCATACGCTGGGTTGAATGTGTCCTTAAAAAAAGAGAATACCTAAGCATTCCAGGGGTTATTGGTTACTGAGTTTAAATTGATACTAAATCTTAGAGACCTACAATTCCACCACTTTCTTTAGGTCAGATTTAAAGGGAGGAAGCCTACAGAATGGAGATATGGCCCAGTCTGTTTCACGTGTGGATTAAAAATTGTGGTTATTTTCCAGTTCCTGAAAGTATACTTGAAATAGACACATTTAGTAACTGGTGGAATCCACAGATTGGCTCCTTGACCTGTAAATTGGAGATTTTTTTGATAAGATGGGCCAGGTAGGTGTCTGTGGCACTATCATCTTCAGTCAAATAATAAATACTCTGAGAGCAGAATTTAACTCTATGCCGAAACTGAAACCATTGACAGAGACGTGAGAAATAAAGGACTGGCTCATATCACATTCTTGTTTTACTCACCTATTTGGATGGTGCAAAAATCAGACGGTCCTTGGAAATTATTTTGTATTATGATAAATTTTAAATGGTTTTGCTAACTATGTGGTATCTTTACTGAGGAAAAAAAGCCACATCTTCTATTACCTAATACACAGAAACACACACACACACACATTCCTACACATACATATATATTCTTATATGTGGCATTTTTTATTCAGAAGTGGTTCACCTTCATGTGGCAGAGAATAGATCTTCAATGTCTTGTTTCATGGCTATAATCTGCCTTCTAACATTCCAATCCTAAAAGTCCTTAAACAATATATGTCCTAGAGAACATCACCATAAGTCCATTACATTAATGATAGTTTGCTCATTGAATCTGATGACAAAGAGGGAATAAGCACCTTGGATGCTTCAATAACACATAGGTGTGCTGAAGGGTGGAAGTTTAACCCTGTGAAATGGAAAGCTGTCCTGAAGTTTTCAGTTATCCAGTGGTCTGCTTTATGTGGGCACATACCCTCTAAAGTTAGAAACATTAGCTGCAGCTTTCCTCATGAAGAAAGAAATAATATGCTAGGTGTATCTGTTTGGATTTTGAAGACAACCTATATTAAATATGGGTGTGCTGCCTCTACTCGCTTACTGGATAAGTTAGAAGGCCACCAGCTTTGTGGGGGATGCAGGACAAGAGAGGACTTAAAGTCTATTCTTAGATGCAAGCTGCCTTGAGGTATTGGCCTTCTGTTTGAGCATCCAATAGTATTTGAAGTGTCTGTGGCAGATGGGAAGCAGTATGGAGTGTCTAGAAGGGAATAAGTGAAGACCCCTAAGAGTCTGAAGCAAAGCTATGATCATTTCTTCTCCCATAATTGTTCTTTACTCAAAAAAACAAAAAAACAAAAAAACAAAAAAAAAACTTCCTGGTTTGCTACTAGGCCCTGATCAGTGTACACCAACTCACCTGGCAAAGCAGCTTGCCAAGTAATCCAGTATTTTTTAATCTAATATGAAGCCATTGGTATGCAGTAAGTAGTATTTCATTATTAGTGAAAATGCTATGTTCAAGATCAGGCCTGAGTAAGTTTGGAAGACACAAGTAAATTCCATATAATGTGGCTTAGCGACTGTATTCTCTTCGACTGTTTCACTGTCACTCCTCCAACCCCCTACCAGTGGAATGATCAGTTTTCAAATAACAGAAGAAGACCCAATTAACCAATTAACAGATGAAGAATTCACAGAGGCCTGGTTTGCCAATGGGTCTTCCTGGTGTGCAACAGTCACCAGATGGAAGTAGTCAGCTGCAGTATGGCACCACACAGGGACAGTCCTGTCAGACAGAAGGAAAAGCTCTTCAGTTGGCAGGGATTTGAGCAGTAATTTGACTGTTTACTTTATTTGGGAAGGTCCAATTCTATACTAACTTCTGAGTAATGCCTAATGGATTGGCTGGCTGGTCAAGAATTTAGAAAGGACAAGTTGGGAATACTGCTGATGGGGAAGTCTAGAATGGTGGGAATTAGATTGATCTATCATAATAGGAACAAAGTGCAAAGATGTTTGTGTCACATTTAATTCCCTAAAGAGCATCTACTACAGAGGAAGATCTTAACAATCAGGCAGGTAAGAAGAATTGTTCGTGGTTTTGTTCTTTGTATATT
Organism: Eonycteris spelaea; assembly: GCA_003508835.1. Classification (NCBI taxonomy): domain Eukaryota; kingdom Metazoa; phylum Chordata; class Mammalia; order Chiroptera; family Pteropodidae; genus Eonycteris; species Eonycteris spelaea. Next base: position 828,379 of record PUFA01000154.1, read on the forward strand.
TGTGAAAACAAGTTCACTTGTTTCCAGATTTCTGGTTCTTGCTCAGTGGTCCCATACAACAAGTGGCTATAGTGGGAAAGATGGAGACTGCATGAGCTCAATAACATGGATTTTTCTCAAAAAAGCTGACGCCTTTTTGTCTAAGTGACAAAAAAAAAAAAAAAAAAAAAAAAAAAAAAAAAAAAAGGCTAATCCTGAGCCAATTTAGTCTCATTTTCCAGTGGACTAACTAGCCACATAATTAAATATTGATTACACAATATGTCTTCCTTTATGAAAGAAGCAAGTTGTTTGTTTTTGCAGAAATAGAGAACTGTTCTGGATACAGATTGGCCCTTCCTTTCTATAATAATTCTGCTAGTGCCACCACTCACACACTTATGGAATTGTTTGCCATTTAGCCAGTACAAGATTGCCAATGGTTAAAAATATATATGTATTTTACAACTAACAAAAGGTGTTAGAGATCATGCTGCATAATCCACTGATATTACTTTGAGCCCATCACTCAAAATTGCTGACCTGATGGAATGGTGGAAATGGACAACTGATGACTCAGTTGCAGTGCCATTTGGGAGAGGGAAAAGCAAGCAGACAAACAAGGTAAAAAAAAAAATAGCCAGAACATGTGAGGTCCTTTCCTATAGGTTGTAGAATGCCTTAAAATAGTAGACTGTATATTGCGTTGTTTCTTTATAGTCATTACATCAATGGGTGAGGAGAGGAATACCTTTTCACTATAGTACATAATAATTCATTCACAATGGTTTTCTTCCTATGCACAGAAAATGGGCTCAGTTGGACTGGCAGTCCTTGTACCCAAGAGAGATGTTTATTCCAAAGACCACAGTAATGATTTCATTACACTGGAAGATGAGATTGCCAGCTGGCCATTTTGAACAACTTTTCTACTAAACAAATAAATCTGTGGTGATTTATCCAAATAAATAAGTAAGTAAGCAAGTAAGTAAGTAAATCAATCAATCAATCAATCAATCAATCTGTGGTGATTTATCCAAATTACTAAAGGAAAATAACATTACACAAAACAGAGATGGATGACTTTGCTTGGACCTGGGGTCTTCTAAGGAATTTCTTTGTATTCGCATGTTCAATAGTAATGCCAAGGGGAAACTAAGATGACTAAATAAGGTCAAGACCAACATAGACATAGACTCTTTGGAAGTAAATTTTGGGATTACCCAAGTAAAGAACCCCAACCAACCAAGTTACTGACTGGGTAGTATAAAGGAAATAAGGAATTAGAGGAAGAAAAGAACTGCAATTATTAACTTTGATCTCAGGAATGGCTAAAGTGATAGGGACTAGAGTAGCTGTTTTATGTCAAATTATTAGATTTTCATCAAATTTTTTAACCTTACGTGGCTAATGCTATAATTTAGGGTCAATGAGGTATGAATAAGTTGACATCACTCTGTAATGATTTGGTGATAGATGAGCTTTGTAATTTGCTCTTTGTTGGGCAAGAATAGATGTTGAGTTGCAAAATGTATGGAGGGTTGGCTAATCTCCATTTATCACTTTCTCCTTCCCCTTGGACATTTTTTTCTTTTATTCTTGTGTCTGTTGTGTTCTAAGGAGAGGGCCCCTACAGACTACATTACCTGGGCTCTCTTACCTTCTAGCTTCAGATTGGATTCAGTCAATGGAAGGCAGCAGCAGCAGATTGTAGAAAGAGAGGAAAGAGTGGCAAAGGTGTTTTTACTCCATATCCATTTTCAGTTCTGGTAGTGGCTGGCCACAGAAGCCACAGTTCTGGTAGTGACTGCCTTTATCTATAACTACAGGTTCTGTTGAGCATCCCCACTTCCCACATTCTGTTCACACTCAGAAACACCTTCCCTTTGCCACTGAGGCCTAGTGATGAGCTTAGCTTTCTGCTGTTGGTAGTTCTTGGGTTGTATGGCATCTTTAGTTGGTTATTTAAATCTCTACATTGTTAAAAGTTTTTTAGTGATCCTCTGAGTGCACCTTTTATTTCTTGCCGAGATCAAAACTGATATACCAACTATGAATTTCCATAAAGTGACTTTAGCAATCTTTAAATATCCCTGCCCCCCGAAATATTGATTTAAATTATTCTTAGAGATTAACATTGTAAAAGAGACCTAGATACAATGGGTGGAAAAGTGAAGGTGGTGATCCAAATATGTGCTCCAAGAAAAGCATTCATTTGCCTGCCTACTTCCAGTCTCCTGGGCAAGCTCATGAAATGTTTCCAAGGAAAAACTTTAAATGCTCTGGATTGTATGCTGGTTTGAGGTTATAGATGGATAGATTTTTACAGTAGTACTGAACTCTTCTATTAATTATTGTTTCAGTCTATATGAGACTGTTTAAGTTAAATCCTGTTCTAGTGTAGAAGTTGCCTGGGTTAGTCCTCAGTTCCCCTGTGTCTCGATGGCCTTATCATTACATGGGAAAATTAATAGATCCTAACATGTAAATTTGTTGTGAAGATTAAATAAGATGAAAAGGTATGTAAAACCTTCAGGACAGTGGTTGGCTCTTAGTCAGTGATCATTAAATAGGGCCTACTATTATTCTATACATTTACTTGCATTATATAGAGAAGGGCACAGCTGTATTTACATTATTTTCTATATGGCCCAAACACCTAGAAAAAAACTTAACATGAGATTAGAGAGCAATACCTGCAATGATTTCCCCAACATGACTTTTCAGCTATTCTCTTATGCAGTACTCTTCTATTTATCAAGCACTATAAAAGTCCCTAATTATGGGTCTTACTGTCATAAAGTTCAGTTTATAATTATATGATATTTCCCTTTAAATTCCTCCAATGTTTGCTTATTAAACTTCCTCATATGAATAACATAATTTTCTTTGTCGTTTACTTCCTGAGATGGCATCATCATTTAAATTGAAACTTACAGCAACATATTTAATTGAAATTTAATGGCATTAAATATTTCTGTAAAAGAGAAACTATTTGAGACATTTTTTACCCACATTAATGCTATGTCTTCATTTTCTTTTTTCAAGTGAAAATTTAGCAGAGAAATTCATTACCACATTATAAAAAATGAATTATAATTTGCATTATGTATCACTGAATTTGAATTGCAGGACCTGCTCACAAACTAAAGTTTTGAGATGAGAAAGATATTTGAAATGACTAGGGACCTCTGTCAAACAACCATGGGAAAGCTGATTGTTCTAAAGACTTCAATAAGGTTATGTTAATTAAAACCTGACTGAAGCTCCTCAGCACTTTGGTGGTTGACAAAGGCACTTCAAAACGTTTGAAGAGATTATGCTTTTCGAGTTAGGGAGCAATTGAAAAGTCAGTAATATCGCAATCATTTAAGATAGAAGTGGTAAAATCTAAATTGGCCTTTAGAAGAATAGGTAAAATAACCTAAAGTTTAGGCATTACAGTGTTATTTTCACAGACAATCCAATAAAGTCTAGCCTATTCTGACATTCTTATAAAGCAGGCCAAATCAAAAGTAGATTTAATCTAGATTTTGTTTCTATCATTTGGCTCAGGGTAGAAAAGTATGGAAATGATTTCCAACCTGAAATAAAATTACATAAATGTTATTACTAAATTGAAACAAAGATAAAATAAAATCAAATTAAAGCAGAGACATAGATAATTCATTTGTTTTCATATTTTGCTTGTTCTACATATCACTGAAAATCATTCATTTGAAGTAACTTCAGTTTATAACCTAAAACCTTAAATGTCAAGTTTTTTAGGATTGCACAGTTGACAGATATTACAGTACTTCTTGGATGTCCTATTGTATTTTATAATAATATTGGATCACATGAACCTAGTATATTCAATATTTTCCAGTTTCTTGAATTTTTTAGTAGTGACTATAGGAAAAGTCATTGGACTATCAAATTAAAACTCAGTAAAGGTTATTGGTTGAACTTCCACGAGAAACAGATTTAGTAGATAAGGAATTCGACTTACCAAATGATCTATTAATATTTTGTTCAGAATTACAGAAATATATAATAAGATAGTATGATGAGTGATTTTCCTAATTTCTTGGAGTTTTGCCATAAGGCATAAAGGATGAGATTATTAAAATCACTGCCAGATCACTTATGTAAGACATACTTAGAGAATAAGAAATCTGTTATGAGAACCTTATGCTCAACATCCAGGACAATATAATGGAAATCATTTAGTAAAAGGCTTTAGAAGTCACTAGTGAGGATCTCTTTGTCATTCATCCCTAAATTGTCCCTATTTTCCAAAATGGCAATCTCAGTAATGCACACATATATTTGATTTTATTTTCTCTGTCTATTCTTCTTGAACTCTCTCTTCTGTTTGCTGGAATCACTTATCATTGATTATTCTCATAAGGGGCCGCAGCATTTCTTGCCAGTTATTTAAATTCTTTTAAGTGTTTTATAAAATAAGATCATAAGTCTTATGAACTCAGATTAATTACTAAATATGTTTGGTGCTTATATTGTTAGAGATATCACTTTGCTCAGTTGCAATAAAGTTTTGTTATAAAATATTTCAAACATGAACTAAAGATTAAAAAACATAACTAACCTTTATATGCCCACCACACATATGTCAAAATTATAAAGATGTTTTTCTTTTTCTGAATTATTTTAAAGAAAATTCCAGATATCATACAATCCCAAAATGTATGAACATTTTCATATGTAATCAATATGCCATTATTGCATCAAAGAAAATTTGTTATATCTGTAATAACTAGCATTATTTAGCACCCAGATAATCTCCAAATTTCTTTAGTAATCTAAAAAAAGTCATTTTATTATTTGTTTTGTGAATCAAAATCCGAACAAGATCTACCTTTTATATTAGAATATTAAGTCTTTTTGTTCTCCTTCCCTCTAAATGGTACTTGCAACATTTTTTTTTTTTCCTACTATTTTATTTTTTGAAGAAATCAGGCCAATGACTGGTAGGACGTTCCACAGTCTGGATCTTTTGCCTTCTTGTGGTGCCAGTTCTTGTATTCTTCTTTCTTTTGTTTGTTCTGTAACCTTCAAACTAGTTTTACAGGTTTGATTAGAACCAGATTTATTTTATTTTACTTTATTTTTGTCCAAAACACTCAATAAGATGAAGGTGTTGTGTACCTCATATACATAATGTAATCAGAAGGTATTTCATATCTGGTAGTAGCATTCCTAGCAATGTTGAGTTTAATCAGCGGTTTCAGGCAGTGAAATCTTTGTCCTTTTATCATAAAATTCCTCATTCATCTATCTTCTAATGGTTCTATTCATTAATTAAAATTTGCCTAAATCAATTATTTCTAGTGCTTCCATCATCTCATAAGAGTCAATTATGCACATTTTTCTTTTACAACTTCAAAGAATTCATGTTGGTACCTTGACACTGACCATAATGGAAATATTTACACCACAAAAATCAGCAACTCCTATAATTCAAAGCTTTTCTTTTTAGACAATTTTGCACATCATTAAATATTTCACAGATTATAAATTTAATTTTATAATTCTGCTATTAATTCTACATTCATAAAGGCACATCTTTTCAACTATGGCTTTTTGGTAACTCCGAATAATAATGCTTTATTATTGGTCTCTCAGTATTGACATTTTGTTGCTTTTCAGAGCTAAGCCTGTTTTTGAAATCAATCTCTCTCCCTTCTTCTCTCTCAGCAATTTAACATACAATTATTATAATACATGATAAGTATTGGCTTGTGCATGCCATCATATGAGAATAAACCACACTTTCTTATTGATCTCTGTATTGTCCGAGCCTTCTGTTGGACTGTTTTGTTTCATTTTTTTTTCTTCCTCTTGAATTTAAACTGTTCAACTGTTTCAATAATGAGCTTCATATTTTTAACAACTAAACCTAAAATTATTTTTTATCTATATATGTTTGTAATGCTTGTACTCAAAATATTTAGCACGGTATGCATGGGAATAGAACAGTAAGAATTGATATTTGATTTAGGCATAACTAGCCAGTAGAATCTGTCTACTCTATATTAAATAAACATAAGCTTACTTTCCTTCACCAAGTAAACATCTTAGCATGCTTTCACTTTGTGAATTTCTGTTACATCCTATTATAACAGAAACATCTATGATTTTACGCACTGGTTATTATTTTATTATTATCTAACAAGCTGATGGACTATAGCACATTTTTTATCAGTGTTCTGTGCCTCTTGTGTCATTTTCCTGGATTCATCTTAATTAAGATTGTCTTTGCAATTTTATTTTATTAAAAAATTTGAAATTAGCTTGTTGATTACCACAAAATAAACTTAGATTTAATTAGGATTGCAGATTTATAATAAATGTTGGGAGCAGTCACAACTTTTCAATGTCGAGTCATCTAAATTCATGAAGAGGAAAACATGGATCCAAGATACCGACTCTAAAACAAAGAAAGGGCAAGTGAATTCCTCTCTACATGTAGAAAATTCATAACACAACAGCTAACCTATCGACATAGAGGAAAAAAAAGAAATTGATAGATTGTATAGAATGCATCTATATAGAGAGAGTAGATTTAAGTTTCTGGTGAAGAATTTGAGAAATTAGTAACAGATTCACAAAAAAATAAATAAATGAATATTTAGTTATTATCTACAATAAGTGGGAATGGGAGTGAAATAAATAAAGTGTAATGATGGTCTATTATATCAATTATCAGAGTCAATGTAAAAATAAATTTTGGAGGTTGACTTAAATTGTTGATTTAATCAAAATGACTATATCCAGATAATTTCTGAGGGAAGAATTATGGTTATTTAAGAGAGCTAAATTCTCATTATCTTTATTAGGAAAGGAATAAATAATGCCTAAAACTTAAAATAAAAAATAATAGAAAAGCCTGTTATTTAGATTCATAGAGGTAAAAGTACACTGAGAATAAGAATCAGAATTATAAGAAGTGGGACTTGCTGCTACTCTTTTCATACATTCTTTAAAAAGCTATTTGGCCTTTTTTACAATGCAAATCTGTTACTTAAATTAAGACAATACTTTTTTTAAAAGAATAATAAAATGTATTTTTTTATAGAAATATGTGAGGACACTAAATATGTGAAATGTCTACAGTGCATGTCCTTTACTGAGGAAACATTCATTCCCCCCCCCCCTTTTTTCTTAGAAAACTTTAGAAGTTATAATATTCTGTCTGAATTATAATATGTAATATAAAATGTAATGCCCTGGTTTGGAACTCCACGAGCCAAGAAGGAAACTGACACCGATGCAAGCGCAAAAGGGAGTTTATTGACAAACTCGAGTTTGGACCCCACTCGTTCACTGACGCAGCAGTGGTTGAGAGGAGCCCTGACTGAGGGGCTGGGACCTAATTTAAAGGGCAAAACCGCAAGCCTTGGGGAGATGCCTTGGCGTTACCTGATTGGGGGTTAGGTTGACCTTTAAAGGGATTGGGTGGTAGGTTGTTGGGTCTGCGTGCAAAAGGCGGTCATGTGCAGTTGAGGCTGAGTACAGAGGGGCCGTGCGCAGTGGGGCAATATGCCAAAAGGGGTTGCGTGCAGAAAGGGCCGAGTGCAGAAGGTGCCGGGTGCAGTAATCAGGATATGTGCAGGAGGAAATAAGGGTGGGGGTGCCTAATGGGCCCACTGATTAGCTGGCTTGGCTGGTTTGGCCAGGTGGTAAGTCATTGTTCTTGACCACTGGCCTTTGGGGAACTTTTCGTACAATTCATCTTGGGGTCACTCAGAAAAATGGAATAATTCCAGTCTTTCAATAACCATTATACATGTGTGTATGAACTTTTACTTCATGATTTACATCATAGAACTCAGAAGAGAACAAAATCATTTCTCCAATAGAAACAAAATACTTCTAAGTATTACACAAAGAGACTTTTTAGAGACTGAGATACAATTTTTAAATTTTTCAGTGTAAAAATTGGAGCTGTGAAACTTTACTGCAACTTTTTAACAGCAGATAATCATAATTCTATCACAAAAATAAAAACTCATTTATTTAAAAAATTATACAAAATTGACAATATCAATCTTTTAGAAAGTTTTTATTTTCTATCGTTTTATTCCTTAGAATCTTATGTCCAAATAAATATATAATTTATACTTCTGTTCTCTTCTTATCCCTTCAAGTTTAAGGTATTAAGTTTTATTTCAAGTGGCATACTTTTTAAAAAGTTTAAGACTTCATTCAGAAACCTAAAAAAATCGATCTACTGGACAACCCAACAGACAATTGGCTCAATATTTCACCAGCACACTATAAAAAATATACCAATTATACTAATAAGGCTATTTTTATTAACAAAGTAAAATTTGAATTAGAATGTTATAAAAAACACAATTTTAGTCACCCAGAGTAACTCAATAAGAATTTCTTAAAATTTATAACCTTTAAAGACATGTTTAACTTAGTCACAACACTCCAGAATCCCCTTTATATTTAATGCAAATTTAAAATACATGATGTGTTTTAATTTTATAAAAATTACAATTCAAAATTTTATTAAAAACTTATAGAAACTGCAATTAAAAATAACACTATGCACTAATATTTAAACATCATGGAAATTGCCAATACATTACATTAGTTTGGTTAATCAGCTCATCTTTTATAGAACTCAGAATAAAGCATCAAGATTTTAAGGCAATCATTTAAAAGACTATTGCCATGTAAAAGAGCTTATCCAGAAATTAAAATTTTTCTTTTGCCATAAAATAACAAAAATAATGCTTAAAGTGCATACATACAGATTGGAAGAAAAATATATCTGTCTTTTCAAAGATGATATGATTGTCTATTTTGAAAAGTTGAAAGAGTCAGTAAAAATTGGCTGGAACTAATAAGCAACAATAGTAAGGTCGTGGGACACAAGGTCAATAGTCAATTCCTTTCTTCATTCTTCTCAACTAGATCTATACATTCAAGGCAATCACAATCAAAATCCCAGTAACTTAGTCTGTGAATATCAACAAAACATTCTAAAGTTTACATGGAAAGGCAAGAGACCCAGAAGAGCCAACATAATATTACATAAGAATAAATCCAAAAAACTGACACTAACCAAATTCAAAATTTACTATAAAGCTACAGTCATCATAACAGTGTGGTATTGGTGGTATTGGAACAACAGGGTATAATTAGAACTAATATATGTTGGATGATTTAATCTTAGATTCTTGATACTCTTAAGTCTTGCAAAATAACCTTATCATCCTATGTAAAATGAATACTATACATTTACTACACTTCCAATTAATATAGGTGAGAAAGCTTTATTAATGTAAACACTAAGACAGGAGTTAAGCATAACATAAATAACTTTAACATATTTTCTCTTAGAGACCCTGGTTAATATTGCCTTTGATTTATACTCAATTTTAAGAGAAAATTAGGTGGTGGTTGAAAAGAAATTATAATATGAAGCTGAGAGAAACTCATAAAGTGAAGATCTGGAGCCACAGAGAGCTTGATGTAGTGGTGGGGGATCTTAGAGCTGATCCAGGACATGAACTACAGTTATTTGTGGAGAAGCAAGCCTGGAAAAATTAAATGTTCACCTCATATAGCAGAACATGATTAGAGGGTTTCTAATGCCATGTTCTGTGCATTTCTCATACATCTGAGGTGGAAAAGAACTCTTGCCTATAAATCTATCAGTCTGGACGTTTACTGTCCTGATTCCTAAACTTGCCAAGATTCCAAGTTTTGGAGGAAGGAATCTACCTGGAAAGTCTAATTGGAAGAATTGATCTAAGTGCTGTACAAAATGAATATGGCATTTTTCAGGAGCGAAAAGCCTAAAGATTCCTCTCTCATGCCTAAAATCCACCACATTTGTACATAAACATTGAGGTGTGATACTCTTTTCAATTTTGGAATCTCATCTTTCATCTACCAACATTTCAACAATATTCAGGAGTGAGCAAAAACCACAGTATTTACAAAAATGATTTTCATTAATCATCTCAAATGCTCCACCCCACACATGACAGTGAAGCTCCTTGAAGACACGATAGATGTCTGCCCTCTGCCCCCAAATCCTACAGAAGATTTCTCTATGCTGGAGCCTCAGGGTCTCTGTAAACTCAAGCTTATAAATATCATTCAATATACCATTTCTGAGGGAGAAGGAGGGGAAATGTTGCAAACATCGCCCCATATAATAACCTTTGTTATTATAGCTATACCTGGAAAATGAAATTATACATTGCTCCATTAATGGGGAATCTATCAGCACAATATTATTAGTTGAGGGATAGAAACCTTACAAAGATCAGTCCTCAGTGTGTTAAGAGTGGAAAATTTTGAAGTGAGCCAACTTCTGCTTCTATAAATTGCTTGCTTGTTTGATGTTAACCCAGGTGTGGTAATTTGCTCAAAGATATGTTAATGGCCAACTTCTACTGTAATCTGCTTGCTTGTTTCTTTATAAACTGCCTCTTTTGGGAGCTCAGGGCTGCTCTCTTCTAATCCTGCGTGGTAGAGAGTCAGTCAGTCGCCGGCTGGCTAATAAAGGCTCATAATTCATCTCAATTGGCTCCGTGGATCTTAGATTTGTCGCACCACAAGTGATAGTCATAAGAAAACTTTGAAAAAGTATATAGTTTTATTGTTTTTCAATTTTTTTTTTTTTTTTTTGCTTCTCAGCTTTTTTCTTAAGGTGATATATCTGATATTTGAGTCAGCTTTCAGACCAAATTATGTATCCTAGTTATGGCTTCATTGATAACCTGATGGCCTTAGGTGAATAACTTATATGTGCATTTGTTTCACAATCTTAAAATCAGTGAAATCATTTTTATCTTCATGGAAGGCCTTGATTATATTAGGAGACAATTTGATGTGGTAGATAAGAGCTAGTCTATGAAATCAGAATATCTGATTTCAAAGTCCTGTATAATGGTTGTTTGGTTGGAGGCAATACTTAAGTTCTCTGTGCATTAGTTTTATCATTTATAAAAGGGTCAACAGTAGAGACAGCCAAAGGGGTTATTGTGAGGATTACATGAGATAATATAAAAAGCTGTTTAACACAGTGCATACCATATATGAAATACTCAGTAGTTTTGTTAACAACTTGTGAACCTTGTTATGAGACCTCAAACATCTTTTCATGGGAGAGAAAAAAGAGATATTATTTCTAATGACAGTAGTACATCCCTATGGAATAGCATATCCTATAGTTTTTCTGTATTTTTGTTTGTTAGCCCATTTGTTTCCTGCCAACAATTATTTGTTGACTACATCCTGTGAACCAGGTATTGTGTGAGGCACTAAGGAACAGAAAGAGATAAGACTGGTTTGTGGGCCTCAGGGTACTCAGTGAAGTGGTTTTAAGATTCCCTGAAAATAGTTCTACAGCAGTCTTATTAGTATCCAGGTATACTTTTTTTCCAGTGTAAAACATGAAAACCTTCCTTGGGTTCTATAAAAAATGCATCATTTTACCTTCTGAACTTAACAGTAAGGTCACTCCAGTTGTCAGCTTTAATATTAAAAGAGAGCACCTCTGCTTATCAAAACTGAAAAGTCATATTGCTCTTAAATAAATAACTGTCCATCATAAGTATCTTGCTTCAATCTGATTAAATTTTATTCTCTGAGGATCAAAGACTTCTAATATTCCATTTTAAAAGTCAGAGATTTTATCCTCCGGCATGACTGAATATCAAATCCTTTAAGCAACTTTTGTTCAAACATTTCAGAAGGTATATACCTGTTTAGAGTAATTTCTGAATGCTATCAATAAACTTAGGAAGTTATAATTTTAACGGCATTAATAAAATGTCGTATTAAAACCTAATAATTTTGAATTTTATTTTCTCTAAAATACAACACTAATTATTTACTTTTCTGTTAATAATTTGTAAAATATTCTTAGTGACCTTAAGCAAATTTACATATATAAATCTTGATCTCTCTTACTTGTACACACTGAACTTCCAGGGAAGTTCAGTGAAGTTCAAGAGAAGGAGCAATATATACTCCTTAGATAAAGCATTTTCTCCTTTACTCTGGAGGGTTCCTGTCACTCCATTAACATCTGTTGTCATCAGTGTTCTGGATCCTGGCCATTCTGATAGGTATGCTGTGTCATCTTACCATCATCTTAATGTGCAATCCCCTAATGACGTATGATGTGGAACATCTTTTCATATGGTTATTTGTAATCTGTTTTTCCTCTTGGTAAGGTGTCTACTCATGTTCCCTGATTAACTTTCAACCAGTCTGTTTATCTTCTCATTGTTGAGTTTGAAAATTTTCCTGCATATTTTGGACTACAGTTTTTTATCAAATATGCCTTTTGCAAATATTTTCTATCAGTCTACAGCCTGTCCTCTCTTTTTGGACATTTTCTTTCCCAGAGCAGAAGTTTTTAATTTTATTAAAGTTATCTTGATCGATTATTTTTTATATATAGATTGTCCCTGGCGTTCTATCTAGAAAGTCATCACCATACCCCATATCCTCTAGGTTTCTTCTATGTTATTGTTTAGGAGTTTTATGGCCCAATAATTCTAACTTCTCTACCATATTGGAATCTGGTTCTAATGCTTGCTCTGTGTTTTCTAACTGTGTACTTTGACTTTTAGTATGCCTTGCATCTTTTATTGAAAGCCAAACATGATGTACCAGGAAAAAGAAACTGCAGTAATCTGGCCCTTAGTGATGTGACCATAAGGTGTGAGGGGAGAGGATTTATAATCCTGTGTTAGGTATCAGTCTTTCAGGAAGGCTTTCTTCTGGACAATGAACTTTACACGTGTCTCAGCGCCCTCCTCTCCAAATGAAATGGGATGGCTGAAGTTGGGTTAGGCACTGGTTAAAACCCCCCAAATTTAGGCACTGGTTAAATATTTCTCATGAGGGCAGACCTTATTAACAATAATAGAATGCTTTTTTTTGTATTTCGCAATAATTTATTTCCCCACCTCCCTTCTAGAAGCCCAAGGAGATTATTCTCCAACATTTACTATGAGAATATGGTAGAGCCTCTGAAGGTAAAACTTATAAAAGTTCAGGGGCCACTTATGACTCGAGTTTTGATCTCTTTTACTTGTACACACTAAACTTCCAGCAATTTGTCAATTACAGTTTAGATTTTCCTGTTTCAGAACTGGTTCCCATAGAGGTTTCTCCTGGTGATGGATTATCTGGAATTCTAAACTCTTTCAAGTAAAGGTAGTATCTTCACTTGGGGAATATATTTCTATACCTCAAATGATAACATTGAATAAAATACAGTGAATTTTTAAAAGCAATATTAATATTATAAATATATTGAAAACATAAAAGAAAGCTGTGCAATGTCACATGTATGGGTACCTAATTAATGTTAATTATGATAAGCTTCTTAAAAATTTATAAATAAAACAGCTATATACTGGGATAGTCACAAAATATTTGAAATTTTAATTTCTGCCATTTTTAACTCTCTACTTTCAAAAGTTTCCTTTAATTTTGTAAATCATGACTGTTTACTGATGAATCATAATTTACCCAGAGTTAAACAACAATTAGGCACAAAATTAATTGGCATTCAGGATGCACTTTCAGTAACTCATCTTTTGCAGAATATGACAGAGTAGAGTTAATTAGCACTGATTAAAAGAATGGTGTTTATCTTTAGTATTATGTTTATGTTTTGGAATTAGGACTTATATGTTAATGTGACATGGAAGAAAATTACTAACCCACTCCAGTTGACTATGAAAAGTCTACACATAGTTTGATAAAACGTCAATATATGCACCAGAAGACACACTTTAACCTAAATATGTTAGAAAAAAACTAAATGTGAGAAAATATTCTGAAAGATAAGGACTGGTAGATTCCAACTATCTGCCTTCTCTAGTCAGTGGGGAACAAATGATTGCTTTTAGTTGTCTCCACATAGCAAACTGTGGTTGGCATTATTGAAGAAATATAATTAAAAATAAAATCTTCATCCAACCTAGAAAATCTCTTCAGAAAGATTGCAGAGAAAGAAAACCATTTTAATATTGAATAAGTGTTAAACCAGATGTGATGTGCATCACAGGCAATCAGCTAAGATATTGTAAAGACAGAAAGACATTCCATCTTTTAATATATCTAAGCAGATACAGTCCATTACATTCATGTATTCAAGATGAACAGTAACTCGTCTTCTAGTAAATGGTCTTAACAGCACCATTTTTCACACTTAGTTCATCCTAAATTCACCTGGTAATTGAAGTGACTATCTGTTGGCTAACTGGTGTTATCTGGAGGAAAAATAATTTTTTCATGTCTTCATAATAGGAGATAGCTTTGCAACTTGGAGCAAGGAAGTCACCAAAGTTAGCTCCTGCCCTCTTACAGAGACTAGGAGAAAGGAACTATCTTCTTTGATATTTACATTTCAAAGAAATTGCTGCCAGGTCCTTAGGAAAGATAGTTCTAAGTCATAAATCTGACTAAAAAAAAGCCTATCAGCTTTCAAAATTTTTAGTACTTTCAAAAGAGAGGAGACTAGTGAATAGGTAGAAGCAACCCAAGCGTTCATAGACAGTTGACTAGATGAAGAAAATGTGTTATATACAGACAATAGAATACTATTCAGCCTTAAAAAAGTAAATCCTGTTGCATGCTAAAACATTGATGAATCTTGAAGACATTATTCTAAGTGAAATAAACCAGTCACAAAAAGAATACTGTATGATTCCACTTATATATAAGGTATCTAAAATGTCAAGCTCATAGAAATATAAAGTAGAATGGTGGTTGTCAGGGGTTGGAGGGAGAAGGAAATGAGGGGTTGTTTAATGGGTACAGAGAGTATATCATCTACAAAATGATACAGTCCCTGGGTGGAGAGAGCGATTCCACAACGATGTGAATATACTGGACACACTGAACTATATACACTTAAAAATGGTTAAGATGATAAATTTTGTCACGTGTGTTTTACCACAATTAAAAAAAAGATAATAAACACTCATACCTATAAACAAACAGACAGACAGACAAATAAATAAATAAATAAAAAGTAAAAGACAGGAGATTATACTCATACTTGCAAGTTCTCTAAAGTAAGTGTTGTAAGAAAAGAGAAGGTGAGGGGATTCATTTTCTTTATTTTCAACTGGGAGAATTAAGATTCTAGTTTTAATTTGTATTTATCCTTACAATATCAAAATTTGCACCTTTTGATAGTGGTCTGATGGGGTTAGGAGTATACAACGGATGCCTTAAAACAATAAAAGCAATACCATTGATTAACACGTGCTTCCCCCATGTTCTCCTTTGTGTAAAATAGTCTCACAAGCCTAAATTCTGCCAATATAAACTTATGTAAGAAGTAAGGAAACAATGAAGAAATAGGGGAAGAACTAAATATAGCAGTAAGCTTCAGATGGACCTTTCTTTCTTAGAAATGGTAAAGTGAAAACCCTGTCTCCTTGTAAAATTTTTAATCTTATAGCAGGAAATGACATGAGATATCTCCTGCTGAGTTCTTAATCTTTTTAGTAAGCCTAGTTAAGTTTTCTTTCCTCCTTTCTTTAGGAGAAAGGCCCTCTTCCTCAAATCCAGATAATTGCTTTGAAACTGGTGACTCAGATCCTCTGGCTATTGACATGGGTCAAAGATCGGCACATTGTTAGCAGAAATGGTGTTAGGCCAGACAGGGCCTTTAGAGTCTGAGAGGGGAGGGGACTTTAGGCCAAAAGTCTTTTACCCTTTAAGAAATATATTAACCAAGCCTGTTTCCTGTTATTCACTTAATAGGCAAATCAATACTAAAAAATAATAGATATATGATTTAAATAGCAAATTTGTATCTTCTTTTCCTTGTGTAGGGACTGAAGTGACACTTCAGCAGGAAACCCAAGATCCTGCCCTAAGGCAGAAAGGGAAACAGATCTTTGAAACCCCAATAGGCAGGGATTGATGACCCTTTTCATCAGGAAGCAGATATAGAAGAAGAGACCTCCTTTCCCTCAACATCCACATTAATAAGGGGGTTCATGGCTCTTAGAAAAGAGTTAGGCAGGAGAGTTAGGGGGTTTCAGGTCTGCCTGCAAAGACAATGAGATCATCCTAGCCTAGCAGGAGTCCTCCCTAATCCGCCCACAATTAAGCAAGCCAGAAGACATTTTTAGGCTAAAAGTAACTTTCACAAAGAAACGAGTAAACAGATAATTAAGTACCAGTTTAAGTCAGTCACTGGCACCAGGCAATGAAGCCCCAAAGACACAACTCACCTGAGCCTCATTTATATATCATCATTATAATATGATGCATATGCCCAGAAGTTCCTTAATATCGTTATAACAGACTGAATTCCGGGAATGAACATGTGCAGAAAGCAAATGCTGAATCACTGAGTCCTGTCAATCTTAATTGTCAATCAAGGAAGCCCACCCCTCCAAGATAAGTAACCACTCACAGCAAATAGAGATAAAAACCCCAATGGCTTTGTTATCAGGCCTGTTGAGCCACGCTTCTCTTGTTCAGGCCCGCTTCCACATCTGTAAGTATACTTTCCCTTCTATTGAAGCTTTTCTTTTATGCTGTATTTCAGTGTCTTGCTCAATTCTTTGTTCGAGACATCAAGAACCTGGGCAATGGGCCGAGAGAGGATCCCCACTCTCCAGTAACATGAGCGCAGCTCTCCCACCACAAATTTAGTCTAAGCATGAAGTTACTTGTGCCACAGGCTGCACCCCTGACAAAGTGAGCATAGTATACAACAGAAAAGACATCCCTTGGGCAACAAGAAACAATTCTAAGTATTTCTCTAGGTACAAACAGGGGCTCCTTAAATTGTTTCAATCATAGTGACTGTACATAAGAGCTGACACCAAATAATCCATCACCCCAAAATAAATAAATAAACAAATAGATAGATAAATTAAAGAAATAGATAAATAGCTAGATAGGTAAATAAATAAATAGATAGATAGATAGATAGATAGATAGATAGATAGATAATAATAAAAGGCTGACCTTTCCTGTAGCAGATCCTGCTCTCTGGGCAGGTCGGATCTTACTTGCTCACACACAATGCTATCTATTTCAGTCCTAACTCTAAAATGAAAAGCATCTTGGGCACTTTAAAGGCATTGCTGAACGTGAACATAGTACAGAAGCTAAGTTGTAGCACTGTTAAAATACATATACATGATGAGTATAAGGTTCAGCCGCTCAACAGACAGAGTCTGACTCATGATTAACAGGTGTCCTTTATTGAAAGGCAAGCGGTCCCGGGCGAGGTTCTCCCGTCTGGAGGAAAGGGGCCAGAGAAGTCGCACTGGGGCTGGGTTGGGGCAGGGTTTTAAGGGTCATGTCCAGGAAGGGGAAGATTCAAAAAAGGCAAAAGCATAGCATGGGGCTCTTTCATTGGTGCAGCGGTTTGGCGCCATCCTAGCACCACCCATGGATTGGTCCGTGGGCATCAGGTGGCTAACAGGCGGGAGCTAGGGGCGGGGACCTGACGTCCTTGGGGCCTTTTCCGGGAGCACTGGCCTTACAATGAGGTCTCAAGCTGCATTTCAGTCAGTGAATTATTTATTGAAGTTTTCTTAAGTGACAATCTTCCTCAGGAAATTAACTCAGGACAACATGACATAAAAGACTACCCATTAACAAAGATATATGAAACAAAGCTAGCGATGTCAAATAGCATGGATATTACTTATAAGACTGATTATTTTAAAAAGGCACATCTGAAAGATTCCTCTGAAGGTAAGCAGTTTTGGGCTTTGCTAAATTAAGTTGGCAAAGAATATTTTGTTCTGCTGTTTCCATCTCTCTAATGAAGGCTCTGGGCTCTCTTACCATCAGTTCAAAGTTTGTGATGCTGCATCAGGAAAGATGCCACCTAAAACTCTGAAAGTAAATGCTGGTGCTTCACTTTCTCTCCTTTCGGAGAAAGAAAAAAAAATCATATTAGTCAGAAAACGTGAAAACAGAAAGGAAATAACTTATAAAATTAAACTAGACAGATCATTTTTCCAGGTGGATATTTTCTTTGACATTCAGATTAATGTATTAAATATCATCAGTCACCCACCCACCCAATGAAAAGTTGCAGTTAGATTAAGCTCTTTCCCAGCCATCTGCTTACCTATTCTCTCATACGCCCTGCGAGAACTTACTGAAAGTTAGCACAGGTGCAAAGTTTCTCACCAAAAATGTTTAATCCATCAAAATTATTGTATTTCTTTTCAGATTTTCCCCTATACTCAAGAAAGTGCTTGTCTTGGGGCATCTTGGTTATATATCAGTGTAAAACCAGTGTAAATTTGTGAACAACCCAGTTCCATTTTTTAAAAAATCCTTACATACAACTTTACACCTCATCGACAGTTTTCAAAATCAAGTTTTATTTCTAGAGAAGCACACTTGGATCCAAGTCCTATCATCAAGGCTTCCCTGTCCTACTAACCTACTTTTTCACTATTTTCAATTTATTTGTCAGTATAATATGTGTGAAGTATGTGTAGGTATACATCAGTTGTGAATTGTTGCCAGTTCTGGATTGAAGCGATCTAGGTTACTACGTACTTTTCTTAGGTCTCTAATTCCACCTGT
The DNA here is from genome assembly GCA_003508835.1 of Eonycteris spelaea. Classification (NCBI taxonomy): domain Eukaryota; kingdom Metazoa; phylum Chordata; class Mammalia; order Chiroptera; family Pteropodidae; genus Eonycteris; species Eonycteris spelaea. The sequence goes on from PUFA01000154.1 coordinate 846,940, forward strand.
TCCATGCCCCTTTATTTGAAACCATAAGGTTTGGAATGGTCCCCAAGGGTGTGACCCTTGTGGGGTTATATCTCTTTGATGATTTCAGGCTCTCCGCTTACATATTTTGTCCTCTTTTCATACTCTTGCTTCTTCTCAGAGACCATTAAAAGGATGGCATCATTGCAGCACAGTGTGATGTGACTTATGAAAGAGGAATGTCTTTTCTGCCTAAGTCAAGTGGCTTTTTGGTAATTGTGCAAGAGAAGCAGAGTGGAGGGGCAGAATTACAAATGCAAACATCTCCAAAAATAACTATTAAACTATCAGATTATTTTTACATGTTTTTCCTTGTGTGTGATTTTTTTTTTGTTTTATCTACAGATTTTCAGCTCTTTCTTAAAGTAATAAAATCGTTTTCCCAAATGAAGAAATTTGTCACCTTAAATAGGTAAGACGTGAAAATAGAGCTGCTACGTTGTGAGGAAGAAGTGCTGAAACTCCACGCTATCTTTTTGCATCTAAACTCTTCTGTGGTGCTCTGACTACTCTGTGGAACCCCAGGATTCCAGGAACTCAGTCTGAAAACCATATTCAAGTCTGTCATACTCACACCTAAAATTCCCTTAATATATGTATAGTAAAAAGTATATATAGGTAACTGTAGCTATAGTTTAAATTATATATTTATAGTTAACTACATATAGTTTATATAGTTATAGTTTAAATATATAACTATATATAGTTTAAATATGTATAAATGTATACATTTAAATCATACGTAACTAGTTATATATGTACTTTTATATATAGTTGTATATATAGTTGTATATAGTCAAAAAAGCCTCTTACTTCAATAATAATAATAAAAGGTTAATCTGACAGAATCTTACTTATGAAAGCCTGACTCTGTGCTTGAATCATCTCTTCCTTGCTGAATTTTTTTCTTTCTGATCCTTTCTATTGATATTTATCATTTTGTATTCAAAATCTACCAATTTACATTATATTGATTTTTATCTTTTAATTTTCCTCTTCTGTTTTAGACTAGAAACATTCAGAAAACAGGAACTACATTTTATACGTATTCATATTCCAAGACTTAGTGCAGTGTCCCACATTTACTAAAACCTCTGTGCTTGTCTGTTCCTATTGATAGTGGTGAATATAACTCAGATTTTGAAAAATGACTTAAAAAAATTATTTTTTTGAGTTTGACTCAAGCATGTTTTCATTCCTCTCCGGTGTACTCATCTTTAACAGACTACTTCCTGACTCTAGGTTTGGAGCTCCTTTTTCTTAGAGCATTTACTTTAGAAAACACGTAATTGTAAGTTCTTTCTCTGCTCATTTGAGATGGAAATAATTTTAAAAGCCTTTTGCCAGTTTTATAACCTAGGACTGTCTTTCACATGCACCCAAAAATCACCTCTTTGAACTGTAATAATCAAGAAAGATAGTGCCTTATCCCCAGCTTTTGTGTCAGGGTAGAACTCAAACTTCCACGGAGCATCTTGCTTTGAATTACAAAACTATCCCTTGTCAAGAAAATCTAAGTAAGTTACTTAGCCTTTGAGTAAGGCCAGTTAGCAAACATAGATAGTTTATAATTCTCCCCACCTAATTCTCCCCTGGCTCCCATCTCTTAAAACACTCTCCAGCCCTTTGTTTTAATGGACTTGAGCTTAGACTGAGTTTTGGCTTCTCTCCTCTACTGCAGTAACCTTGAATAAAGTCTTTCATATCAGTCTAACTTTTTCCAGTGCAATTTTGCTTTGACACAGACTTCAACTAAACAAGAAAAGCAATTGTTCCTCTGCTTAAACTTAACTCTCCATAATCATGTGAAACTATATATTTTCAGAGAGATCAACAGTCTGTTTAAGAAACAAAACTAAACTAAACTAAACGAAATGAAACAAAACATTTTTTTCTCCAAGAAAAACTTTCGGTATTGGTGATGGCAAGGAAAAAATCTGAAAAAAAAAAAAATTAATAACTACAATAAAACTAACAAAAAGGTAAAATTAACTGGTTTATACTTGTGGACTCTTTGTAAATACATTGGTGAGCATTCTGCAAGGTACTGAGCTAGTTCTTTCTTTGTATAAGTTATATATGTGTATGAAACTGTCTTTAGACCCTGCAGTAACTTTCAGGCCATGAGGAAACTCTTAAGTGCATTGAAGTTATATCTTGCTGCCTATTAGTAGACTGCAAATGTTATGCTCTTTTCTTCTCTGTAAAGCAACAATATAAGTCATCCAGGTTTAGAAGTAAGGAGAGACTCATTTGAGCTGTTTCTGTACCTTTCTCTTCAGCTGAGCTATTTACTCCAGGTTCTGTCCTCAGGGCAGTACCTGAGTATGAACCTGACTATCCATCCTGAATTCACCTAAAGTGAGTTTAAGTGAGCAGAATTAGCCCCAAGAACTATAAGGAAGTAAACCAATTTCATAACATTTTAGGCTGAAAATAATCCTTGGGGTTTTATAGTCCCATCCTTCCATTTTTGAGATAAAGAAAATGTAAACTTTCTTGAAGTAACACAATGAGCTAATGATAGAAATGAGACTGGGTATTAAAAATCACAGAATCCCAGTCCACTGCTTTTCTATGATTTTCTATTTCTGATGTTTTTCTTCTGGTTTTTTTTTTTTTTTGTCATTTGTTTCTATTTTTTGGTTCTGTGTTTCAATGCTGTCTCACATAGAATCCATAAATTCATCTACTTTAAGATTTTTGTGGTCTGCATGAGTGACTCTACCTAGGAATATGTATGCTTTTAAAAGAAGAATGACAAGAAATGTAACCTGGAAAATCATGAATAACCCATGGTGGGACAGAGTAGGCATTTTTTGCACTGGGAGAAAGTGCTTTACTTCATGCTCTTCTGGCTGCATGCTATCTTTGCTATAGAAAGAAGCTTTGGCATCACAATTCAGTGATGAATACAGGTTAAATAAGGGCAGATTATGAATATCGGGCAGTAGCTGAACACAAATAGCTTTAACGAACAACCTATGGAAAGGTAACCCAGTATAATTTCATCTACGTTTTCTTGATCCAGACTAGAAAAATCCTTAGCTGGTACATTCTCATTTCTCTACTAGGAAAGGTTACAGAAAAATGAATGAGGTTATAGGAAAATCACAGTAAACAACCATCACTGCTTTAGGACAACTCCACATCTTTTAATGTCTGTTTCACTCCCTAGCTTAAATAGAATCAACCGAAGAAATTCCAACATTAGAAAAGAAATTATAACTAGCTTAATCACATGCATATCACACGTGTGTGCAGACACAACATTTTGGAGTCTTGTACAAAATCCTTTCTGGATTAAACATATCTGAAATGTAATTGGTAGGGGTTAGTTTATCACATTGTTTAACTTTCTTCTCCTCTAATTCGACTTTCTTTCCCCACACCAGAAAATATAAGATTCTAGTGCCATCAGTAAGCTTTATCTTCATACCTGAAGGACACTGTATTGCTTCTGAAACATAAAGGCTGTTCCTATCCTCAAATTTGATGTGAATTTAATGTATTGCAGAGTTTCTTAGGTCTGTTGCTTTCCCATCCTATTTCCTGGAATCATCAAGATATTACTGTCTTTTAAGATAACCTATGTTCCCTCAGGGCTAGTCTTTGAACAGATGAAAGCTTAGAGTGGAACTAACCTTTTATCAGATCCTTCATTTTTATGCTTATTAGCAAGTTAGACACTTTGAAACCCTCCTATATGTGATTTTTAAAGCTATAGATTCATTAAAAAGTTTTCTTCCCCTACAGAAAATACCTATCTCTAAAAAGAGAGAAGTGACCCTGTTTAACATTAAACATTAGAAAATCTATATGAAAAAATGTTAAAAAATACAATAATTATCAATGACATCAAATGTTATGAAAAAGAAGAGCAAACATCTATTAACAGAAAATGTTTGAAATTATGAATGAAAAAAAAAAGAAAACAGGAAGATATGGAGAAGACATACAGACACAGGAATGAAGTCCATTTATTTTGTCACTTTATGTTACTCATATCATTACTTAGACTTTTACTTTAAAATTATGTTAAAAATTAATATTAGAGAAAGATCTAAGTCTGGAGTAATTGGGGTTATAATTTGGTACTGTTATTACACTGAATATATTGAAAGATAAGAAGATAATATTTTTGTTTTATAAATAAGATTTTAGAGAATAATCACAATTTTAAATACCAGACCTGGAATTATACTATTACCAGTGTTATTCTATTTTTCTCAAGAAATATTATGATAATATTTTTTAAATTCTCAAAGTAAAATTTATTATTCTGTGCTTCAATTATACACTCGTACCAAATTGCAGAAAACTGGATTGAAGACACAGTATTAGATATCATACATTTAACTTGCATATTTAAACAATCTTGTCCCTACCCCCTCCCCCGCCAAAAAAAAAAATACTGCTTTAGAGCTGTGATTTTTGTCTGTTTTATATTCTACTTCATTTTAAGTATCTATAATTTGAGCCTTGGTGCAATTTAGGTACACAGTAAATATTTGCTGAATTGATGTTCTGGACCAACATTTCTCAAAACATTATCAGAGAAACACTGAAGTATTTCTTTTGCTGTTAATAAATATTCTGTGGAAACAGGGGTCTCTGGTTAAAGAAGTTTGGGAGCCATAACATACGAGGATTATATTCTATATATTCGAGTTTTATACAATCAGTTGTCTCTGAGAAGTTCTTTATTAAAAGAGTTTGTAACTGTGGTTAAGCTGGTTAACGAGAGTAAACTTTAATAGCCATGGTCACTTTTCAGTTCAGTGGGAAATGCTACCCTGAGCTGCTCTTGCCCTTTGACAGCATGTGTCCTTGTACTGTGTGTATACTCAACAGGGATCTGCTTTGAGTTCGGAGTCAATTTAGGAAGTTATTTTTTTTAAAAAAAAGGTTGAAATTCAGCATCTGTTCTCTGATGATCCTCCAAAGAGAGTGAAGCTCTCAAAGAGTAGCAAATTCAGATTTATAATAAATAAAAAGTTACTAATTATAGTGATGATCTCTTTGCTAACTCCACATAATAGATTTTATAATGATCACCATATACAAAATGTGTTTGGATTTAAATTTACATTTGATATTATACTATTTAGAGAGTACTGAAGATATATTTTTAACTTTAGCTGGCCTGTGGCACCTTTTTAGCCACCATGCCTCCCAATAGATAATCACACCAAAAAAAGTGTCCAATAAAAGTATATTTTCCAATTCAGGCTTATTCAATCTTATTTATGTTACTTTGTTAATTAGGAATATATTTCCCCCATACAAATAATTATTTATGCTGAACTAACTGAAAAATTTCAATGTATGGGAAAATGTCAGTATCAAAAAAAAAAAATTTTTTTTTCATATGTAACAAGGATAAGGAATAGATATAAGCAGGTAGAAAAAGATTACTAGCATGTTTCCATAAAAATACTGTTACAGTTATAGCAATGTAGAATAACTTAGTAACATATAAATTAAAAAATTCTTAAAATAATGTTTTTGTATATGTAAGAAAGAATATGGACTCAGTTGAATCAAAAATCTTAATTCTCCAGAAATTTGTTAGAGTTTACTATTGCTATGATTGATTTCTTAAATCCTTCTAAGATGAAATAAAATTTTGTCTTTTAGTCACACACATATGTCACACAGTCTATTATTTATTAATATTAGTGATAATGACATACTGAATAGAATTTTGACACTAATTGTAAAGTTTCTTCCCCAGAATAAATGAAACATTGAGAAGCTATACAAAACCTTTCAAAACCTCAGGGCATCAGTTATTCAATTTTCCACTTTTGATGAAATAATTGTTTTTAAACATGTGTATTAAATATCTATTATCTTTTTTTACATGGTGTGAATTAGCTCATAGTAAACAAATTTGGGAAATTAATTCAATTGCAAAATAGAAGAAGGTTGGGAACTTTTAAAAGCAGGTATAAATAAATAATAAAACTAACTTAGAATATCAATACATTAATTAATAAATATAAATAGATGATGAAAACAATTACTACTATAAATCATTAACTCTTAAGTAAACAGAATTGCTAGTTCTCTAAAATAGGATATATATATAATATGATTTATAAATATAAATATATATATTTTTTAATATTATTGAATATTTTTTCCAAGTAGAATGGCAATAAATTCGCTGTAACTACATGCAAATCTGTCCAGGTAGAGTCTGTGTGTCTTAAACTGAAAATTGTGCTTAAATTAGATACTGATTCATTTCTGTAGTTTATTTTTTGTGTGCAACCATCCATCTGCACATACATGGGGTCATCTACATGTATACTTACATAATATATTTTATTGCTAACAAAATAAAATAAAAATTAAAGAATTAAAGAATTAAAAAATTAAATAATACAATCTTTATTTTATTTAAATTTTCTCCAGAGCTGGTCCTAGCAACAATGCTTAGCTTACCAGTTTAGAGCACTGTAGGTTCAGTAATGTGCTAATTTTGTCTTTCCCATATAAATATTAAGAATACTTTGCAAAGAGTAGGTGGTTTTCAAAGACCAAGTAAGTTTCTAAAATCATTTGCATTTAGTTGTTACTACAATGAGTCTAAGGAAATTAAGGATATATTAGGAAAAATTTGATTAGGTCTCCTTAACCAAGAGTCCTGAATGCAAAAGCTTAATTTCTCATTGAAAATTTGTCTATCTGCTCCATGCTTTAGGTTATTACTCTCTCTCCATGTTTTTTATTTTCTTTGACTTAATCATAATTTAAACTAATCCAATATTCTAAATCTTCTAAGATTTTAACCACTTCGTTTTGTTTTATTTTCATAAATTTTGATATTTAGATTATAGGTAATAAATCTATATACCTTCCTAAAGCAGTATGTGCTATATTAATGGTTCTCATATTTTTAAACTAATTATCTCTAACAATGAAGAGCATTAAACTGAAATCCCAGGAAAACTAGTAACAGATTTTAAGATCTTTAAAGTGAGGAATGCTTCTTTTAAGTTTGCTTTTTAGCTCCTTTGTTAAAAGCTATTTTCCATATATTTGCAGGTTTATTTCTAGACCCTCCATTCTGTTCCATTGGTCTGTGTGTCTGTTTTTCTGCCAAAACCATGCTGTTTTTTGATTATTGTTGCTTTGTAGTATAATTTGAAGTCAGGCAGTGTGATACCTCCAGATTTATCCCTTTTCTTAGTATTTCTTTGGCTTCTCAGAGTCTTTTGTGATTCCTTTCAAATCTGATAAATTTCTGTTCTATTTCTTTAAAGAATGCTATTGAGATTTTGATGATGATTGCATTAAATCTGCATTTTTTCTTTTTTTTTTTTTGCTTTGGGTAATATGCCCATTTTAACTGTATTAATTCTTCTAATCCATGAACGCAAATATCTTTCCATTTCTGTGTCTTCTTCAATGTCTTTTAATAATGTCATAGTTTTCAATTTCTTTTAATAATGTATAGTATATAGATCCATCACATCCTTTGTAAAGTTTATTCTTAGGTATTTTATTCTTTTTGTTGTAATTGCAAAAGGAGTTTTTCCTCATTTCTTTTTCTGAAATTTCATTGTTAGTATATAGAAATGCAATATTTTTTATATGTTGATTTTTGTATCCCATAACTTTACCGTAATTGTTTCTAACAGTTTTTTTTTTTTTTTTTGTGGAGTCTTTAGGGTTTTATATAGAGAGAATCATGTCATCTGTAAAAAGTGATAATTTTACTTCTTCATTACCAATTTTGGTCCCTTTTATTTCTTTTTCTTGCCTGATTGCCCTAGCTAGAACTTCCAATACTACATTAAATAAGAGTGGTGAGAGCAGATATCCTTGTCTTGTTTCTGATCCTAGAGGAAAAATAAAAGCAAAAATAAATGAATAGGACTAAATCAGACTAAAGAGCTTTTACACAGCAAAAGAATCATCAAAAAAACAGAGGGACAACCAACTAAATGAGAGAAGATATTTGCAAACAATACCCCAATAAGGGGCTAATATTTAAAATATATATATAAAAAATCATACAGCTCAACAATAACAACAACAGCAAAAAACAATGACAAAAAACCAATCCAATTAAAAAATGGAGAGAGGCCCTGAATAGATATTTCTCTCAAGAAGACATACAAACAGCCAACAGATATAGGAAAGATGCTCAACTTCACTAGCTGTTAGGGAAATGTGAATCAAAATCACAACGAGATAGCACCTCACATCTGTTAGAATGGCTATCATCATCAGGACAAAAAAACAAGTGCTGGAGAAAATCGTGGGAGTGAGTGGGGAAGGAACCCTCAAGTACTGCTGATGGGAAAGTACATTGGTACAGCCACTGTGGAAAATAGTATGGAATTTCCTCAAAAAAATTAAGAATAGAGTTACCATATGACCCAGCAATCTCTCTTCTGAGTACCCCTAAAACTTGAAAAAAAATTACCCATAAACATGTGCACCCTTATATTTACTGCAGCATTATTTATGGTGGTCAGGACATGGAGACAACCAAGTGCCCTTTGATAGATGATTGGATAAAGAAAATGTGGTGTGTATACACATGGAATATTACTTAGCCATAAGAAAAGATGAAAAACTGTCATCTGTAACAACATGGATTAATCTTGGGATTATGTGCAAAGCAAAATAAATCAGTCAGAGAAAGTTGAGAACCATATGATTTCACTCATATGTGGGATATATAACTGAAAGCAACAAACAAAAACTCGTAAACACGGACAACAGTATAGTGGTTACCAAAGAGAAAGGGGGTAAATAGAAAATAGAAAGGGATAAAGGTGGTCAAATATATGGTGATGGAAGGAGATTTGACTTTGGATGGTGAACAAACCATGCAATATACAGATGATGTATTATAGAATTGTGCACTTAACCTATATAATTTTATTAACCAATGTCACCCCAATAAGTTTAACTAAAGAGAAGTTTGCTTTTTTTACAGAAATTTGGATTTCATTTAATAGTAAATCTTTGCTTGTTTCAATATTGATATATTTCTCCAAAATATTAACATAAATTGATGGGCCACATGCTTTGTCTTTATTCTGTGGCTATGAGGACTGTCTAGGTAACCCCTATATATCCTCGAGGTTCACAAGCATCCTACCTTGAGGAAGAAACCACTGGATATCATGAATAGTCTTTGCACTAATATCTGATTTTATGCTATCTAAATGTAAATAAAAACCTTAAGATTAATGAAGAAAACAAAACTTTATTTTTTTTGAATATGTAAACTATGAGTTTACAAAGGTTGGTAGTTATATGTTTAAAAAATATTGCCTGACTTCCCCCTCCCCCACCCCCGCCCCAAGAAATGTAAAGGGAATAATTCACAAATGGAATTGGGATCAAGAATTGATATTAAAGATCAGAAATCCTGGAAAGCTTAGAGTCTTTCTAATTCCAAAGCTTTGCCTCTTTCTTTTCTAGTTCTGTTATGCTTAGCTGTGCTGACACATGTTTTGTCCCAATGACAGACAATTCAGTGTTCTGTATCCCCTGGAAAAAAACAGTCAATGCATACTACCAAACTTATTCTATTTGTATTTTTGCTTTTCAAGAGATTTGCATTTTCAAGATATTCTAAGTTCATAATTTTCAGGTAGAATTTTGTATAAGCCTAGGAAGAGTTCTTTTTGTTTTGTTTGTTTTGTTTTTCTATCAAAGAGTAATCCCGAAAGGAAAGCTTTTCCAATTTTATACTTGTAAATCCTTTAAAAAATTCTTTCTCAGACTTTTCAGGTGGTGATTTGCATTTGCATCAGCAAAAATAAAGTGAAAAATAGCCATCTTCATGACTTTTCTAGTTCATTCAACATGCTGCCTAGTCTTACCTTTTGTTCTACCTTTAACAATTACATTACAAATGTGTCACTTCGGGGGCATTTTCATAGTATCTTTTACTAATTACTTCCAAAGTTCTCCATGGCTTATGTTTTTCTAGGGTCTCACTGTCTTCTGTCCTTCCATGTCCTCCTTGGACTGTTTGGTCTCATAAATTTTAAGCAAGTTAGAATGTTCCCTACAATATGCTGCTTCATGCATCCTGACTCTAGCTGAATAAAAGTTCTGCTGGAGTTCCAATTTATCTCTGCTCCAGATTTTATTTAGCTAAAGAAATTTTGCTTCATGGAGGTATTTTTCACTCGTCATACTTCATAAGACTGTCATTTTTTTACTTTCATAATTTCTAATAGCAATTATTCTCTTTGAAATTAATTTTGAACTTTTATTTTACTAGCCCTTATGGGTCACTTTGTTTACCAATATTTTATTTTATTTTATTATTTTTATTTTTCAGGTTTATTAAGGTATAATGAACAAATTAAGCTGTAGTAAGATATTTAAAGTATACGATGTGAGAATTTGATATATATGTATGTTGTCAAAAGATTGCCCCTTTTGTACAGTATTATCAGCTATAGTCACCTTGTTGTAATTAATCAGACTTTATTCATTTTATAATCACTTTGTAGATTTTTACCAGACTTCTTCTATTTCCCCTATCCCAAGTCATAAGCAATCACTTCTCTATTCCCTGTTTCTATAAGTGTGACTTTATATTTTTAAGTTTCCACTTATAAGCAGTGATACCATGCAGTTTCTTTCTAACTTATTTCACTTCAAATAATGCCCTCCAGGTTCATCCATGTAGTCCCAAATGGCAGGATTTTCTTCTTTCTTTAAGGCTGAATATTTCATTATATATATATATATCACCTTTTCTGTAGTTATTCATCCCTCAGTAGACAGTTTGCTTCCATACTTTTTGAATAATACTATAATGGAAGTGATAGTACAGATAGGTCTATGAGAGATAATAATTTCACTTCGTATGGATATATACCCACAAGTGAGATTGCTTGATCATATAATAGTTATATTTTTAATTTCTTAAGAAACTTTCATATGTTTTTCATAGTGACTATACTAGTTTACATTTTCCATAGTGACTAATACTAGTTTACATTTCCACAGTGTACAAGTATTTCCTTTTGTTTATATCCTTGCCAGCATTTATTTTTGTTTTTTTGATAATAGCCATATTAAAGATGTGAGATGATATCTCACTGTGTTTTTGATTTGCATATCCCTGATGGTTAGTGATGGTAAGCATTTTTTTCATGTACCTGTTGGTCACCTGTACATCTTCTTTGGAAAAAAAGTCTATTCAGATTCTCTGCCAACTTTTTAAATTGGATTCTTGGTAGGTTTTTTGTTTGTTGATTGGTTTACTATTGTTATATTAGTTCTTTGTATAATTTGTGTTAACTCATCAGGTATGTGGTTTGCAAATATTTTCTCCCATTTCACAGGGTGCCTTCTCCTTTTGTTGATAGTTTCCTTTGCTGTGCAGATTTTTAGCTTGATACAGTTCTGCTTGTATATTTTTGCTTTTGTTGCCTTTGCTTTGACTATCAAATCCACTCGCCTCCCCCCACCCCACCCCACCCCAACACAAAAATCATTGCTGAGAACAATGTCAAGGAGCATATGCCCTGTTTTACTCTAGAGGAGTTTTACAGTTTCAGTTCTAATAATCAAGACTAATTCATTTTGAATTAAATTTTGTGTATAGTGTAAGACGGGGGTCCATTTGTATTCTTTTTCATAAGGATATCCAATATTCCCAACACGGTTCGTTGAAAAGATTATTCTCTCCACATTGACTATTCATGGCTCTTTTGTTGAATATTAGTTGACTATATATGGATGGAGTCGTTTCTGTGTTCTCCCTTATGTTCCATTGATGTATGTCTTTCTTTATGCCAGTAGCACACTGTTTTGATTACTATTATAAATACTTTTAATATAGTTTGAAATCAAGAATATAATGCCTCTTGCTTTTTTCTTCCTTCTAAAGATTGCTTTAGCTATTTGGGGTCCTTTGTGCTTATATATGAATTTTAAGATTGCCTTATTTCTGGGAAAAATGACATTGAAATTTTGTTATAGATTGCATTGAATCTATAGATCACTTTGGAAAGAATGGACATTTTAATATTAATTCTTCTAAATCATAATATGGAATATATTTCCATTTAGTTGTGTCTTCAATTTTTGTCAATGTTTTATAGTTTTCGATGTAATGATTTTTTTACCTCCTTGATTAAATTTAACCTATGAATTTATTATTTTTTAATGCTATTGTAAAATGGATTGTTTTCTTTATTTTTTTCTGACAGTTTGTTGTTATTATATAGAAACACAACCGATTTTTTAAATTAATTTTGTACCCTGCAATTTTGCTGAATTCATCTATTAGCTCTACTTTTTTTTTTTTTTTTTTTTTGGTGGAGTCTTAGAGGTTTCTATATATAGTATCATATCATCAGCAGTAGTGAGATTTTTACTTCTTCCTTTTTGATTCAGATGACTTTTATTTATTTTATTGCCTACTTGCTCTGACTAGGACTTCTAATATTACGTTGAGTAAAAGTGGTGTGAGTGGGTACCTGATCTTAGAGGAAAAGCTTTTGCCTTTTTTTGTTGAACATGATGTTAGCTGAGGACTTCTCATATATGGCATTTATTATGTTGAGATAAGTTCTTGCAATACTCAATTTGTTGAGAGGTTTTATCAGGAAAGAGTGTCAAATTTTGTCAAATGTTTTTTCTGCATCTAATGAGATAATCATATGATTTTTATTTTTTTTTTTGTTAAAGTCTTATATCACATTGATTTGCATATGTTGAACCATGATTGCATCCTTGGGACAAACTCCACATAATTGTGTATTATCCTTTTAATGCAAAGCAAATTTGGTTTGATAATATCTGGTTGATATGTTCAACAGAGATGCTGATAATTTTATTTTCTTGTGTCTTTGGCTTTGGTATCAGAGTAATGCCTACCTTGTAAAATGAATTTGGGGATATTATCTTCTCTCATTTTTTGGAAGAGTTTGAGAAGGTTTAACACTAATGTTTTAAATGTTTGGTAGAATTGACCAGTGAAGCCATCTGGTCCTAGGCTTTTCTTTGTTGGCAGGTTTTTGATTACTGATTCAATCTCCTTAATAGTAATTGTTCAAGTTTTTTATTTCTTCATGATTAAATCTTAGTAGTTTGTATGTTTCTAGAAATTTATTTCTTCTAGATTATCTAAGTTATTGGTATGTAACTGTTCAGAGTAGTTTCTTATGATTTTATTACTTCTTTAAACTAGTTGTAATGTCTCTTCCTTCATTTCTGATGTTATTATTTGAAGCTATTCTCTTTTAGTTAGTGTAAAGTTTTCTTCATTTTGATTATCTCTTCAAAACTCTCAGTTTTATTGATCTTTTCAATTGTCTTTTCATCTCTATTTTATTTATTGCTGCTCTGATCTTTGTTTTTCACTTCTTTGTAATAACTTTAACTCAGCTTGCTCTTCTCTATCTAGATCATTAAAATGTAAAGTTAGGTTGTTTATTTGAGATCTTCCTTTTATTTTAATGTAGGCATTTATCACCCTAAACATCTCTTGGAATTGCTGTTGCTGCATCTCTAAAGTTTGGTATACTGTCTTTCCACTTATATTTGTCTCAATTTTTTTTTAATTTCCCTTTTGATTTCTTCTTTGACACACATGTTGTTCAGAACAATACGTTCAATCTCCAATATTTGTGAATTTTTCCAGTTTTTTCTCTTGATTGATACCTAATTTCATATCATTGTTTTCCAAAAAGATGCTCGATAGACTTCAATCTTCTAAATTTATTAATACTTGATTTGTGGCCTAAAATATAATCTATCCTGGAGAATGTTCTATGTGTGCTTGAGAATAATGTGTGTTTTGCTGCTGTTGATGGAATATTCTGTATATGTCTGCATTTGTTAAATGTATAATTTAGTCTAATGTTTCTTTACTGATTTTCTGTCTGGATGATCTATCCATTAAGTATATATAAAGGGGCTCACCTAAGTTGTGCATGGAGTTTTGACCCACAGAAATTGTGAGCTAACAGATGTGCAATGTCTTATGACATTAAGTTTTGAGGTAATTTGTAATTCAGCAATAAAAAGTAATACAAGAATTTTTTTTTTAAGAAAGTATACCTGTTACTCAAAACACACCAGTTATCTCTGGATGCTTTTCTAGTTGCTATGAAATACTCATATTATAGTCATAAATAGAGATTTACTCTTACTAAAGTGGTTGGATAATTAATAACCAACTTCCAGACACAAGTTGACTTTTTACTATGTGTTTTTTAGCCTTTTTCCCTAATGTTTTCATATTCTACTGATTAGAAACAAGTTACTCAATGGAAAAGAATTATATAAGGCAAGGGCTAGCAGGAGGCTCAGATTATGTAAGACCACATTTTAGAGGTCGCCTGCCACAATAGCAAAAATAACATTTTTAAATAATAGATCTTTTTCAGTAACTAAGGGAACTTATTTAAGTAAAACAAGTATCATATTTTTTAAATGTTTACATAGTTTTCATACTCTTTGTTTATTACCCTAAGCACTATTCTTTTTAAATACCATAGCTTATTTTCTAGAACGAGTAATGAGTATAACCATGAGATAATTTTTGCAGGTTCAAGAAAACACATGTATAATGTTTTTTTTTTCTTGTTTTTTCTTTTCTTTTCTTTTTTTTTTTTTTTGGTTTTAGCTTGACATTATATTTCCCTTTTTTTAACTTTTCATTTTTATTTATATCTTTACTCCACTTTATATTTTGCTTTACAAACTTTTTTTTTCAAATATCTATCTGATAGATTTTACTTTAATTATATATAAATATATATCAGCGTACTTATAAGAGGTCCAAAGTACCCCCAGTAAGCCCCAGAACACTCAATAAGAAACATCCATTTCTCTAAAGGCAGCCCTAAGTATTTTGCTAAAAGAGAGTGATCTCGAATATCTCAGACCTGGATTCTTGGTACAGAATCTTAGACTGGTAAACATTTCTTTAGGAGAACCAATAATTTTTATGAGACATGGAGATATATGATGGTCACAGACTGGATACCATGAAATGTATGCCCACATCTGCTCACAGTAAAAAAACTGTTCCGTCATTTTATGAGTCAATTTTATTTGTAGAGAAGATAAATGATTAAGATAGCTGGATTGCAAGAGTTTGATGTAAAATGAAGTTTAACTCTGTTAGAGGTGAAATAAGTAAGTCAGTGGTGATTTACAATGCTACACATTGCTTATTTTTATAGCTTGACTTCATTATTTCAAATATACAACTACAAAAAAAATGAGATCAGCCAAAGCACGGAAACTGTTGTAAGGGTATCTAAAATTCTGAGTTTACATGTCCCTGTCTCCTGAATTATCTAGGACATTGCTTAAATTTTTAAAATCAGTTTTTGATGATGTATCCCCAGTGTACACTTTTTTATGATAGTAAACTATAGATAATTTAACTAATTTTATGTTGTTGTATTTTAATATACAACTTATTCTGTTCAAAATAATTATGAATTATCAGTATATAATAATTCTTAATCTATTTTATGCATTTATGTAATTACATTAAGATGATGAATGGATCATTACAAAAGATGATGCTCATAGAAATGTTTCCAAAAATATGCCAATAAGAAATATGTCATAATAGTACTGATAGTGGAGTTTAGAAAGTAATTAATGATTATAGACCATTACAATGCAAAGTCCATAAAAGTTGTCAAATAGCAAGATTGATTCATAATTGAGCTAATATTTAAGTGAGAACACACGGGTTAAGTGATGCAGTAATAAAGAATAAAAATGAAATATGAAAGATCGAAGGGCAAAAGGAACAAAGACTGTTATCTAAATTTATCAGGGCAGAAAAATCAGAAAGCATTTGTGTAAGTATTTAATATTGGAAATTAATTAATTCAAACTAATTTGTAACATCAGACAGTCTCAGTAGTCTGGATTAACAAATGATCTTTTATGTACAATTGGTTAATTATGAGATACTTTAACTTTTGCAATATATCAAAAATAGTATCTTAACTTGGCAGAGAATTTTAAAAGATTCTCCAAAGTTAAAGTGGTCTATAAATGTGTTTAATATAAGAATTCCGTTTCTAACACACTCATATACACATATAAGTAGGGTCAAGGAAAAATAGTTACAAAAGTATGAGTCACATTTGAGCCTGAAACTACAAATAGATATGCTTGAGACATTTTTAAACTGTATGTTAATAAATGGTTTATGTGTAAAAGAAACCCATAATTATTATATTTTAAGGACTGTATGTAGTTAATCAAATCACTAATTTGATCTGAAATAACCAGGTATTATTCTGATGCTTCTTTTATGTCTGTAAGAGAGAGGCACTCAAGACAGAATTAGGGCACCATTCAATACTTACAGAATTTGATTTCGGGGGGGAATAAAAGGATAGTCTATCTGCATAATATCCATACCATCTATTTAAAGTCATTGATGTGTTTCAGCAGTCATACTTTAGGATTAAAGAATTAGAGTTCCCTGTTAACATACAAATATTTTATATAAATGAAACCATGTTTAACTATTACCCCTTTCAAAAAAATATAATCTGGTTATGTATCAAAGGGCCAAGTGAGAAGCACACATTTATTAAAGAAAGGAAGCATTTTAAGACAGGTATGGCATTTGGTCTCAGGATTCTGCAATGTGGTGATGACTTAAAAAGGGCAACAGAGCAACAAAAAGACCAGATATCAAGAATGCCAAGAACTCATACAATGTCACAATGTACCCTGAAGACCTAATTAGTCTATGTACCTTTTGTTATAGTGTCTAAAAGAAATCTCAGGTAAATGTTGAATTCATTTTTTTTTTTTTTTGCATAATATTAACCCTTTACATTGTGGATTGTTTCTATGGGAAACATTAGTGTCTTTACTCAAGAGCATTCTTTTAGAAATAAAACCTGTTTTGATATTAAGAGAGAGGGACCAACATGGCAATGTAAGAAAGAGGCTCTTGAACTTCTCTCTTCCCTTGGGCGCATCAAATGTACAGCTACATGTGGAACAATTTCCTGAGATAAACCCAGAAACTAGCAAATGAAAAAAATACCCGTATCAAAATGTGTG
This sequence comes from Eonycteris spelaea, assembly GCA_003508835.1. NCBI lineage: Eukaryota > Metazoa > Chordata > Mammalia > Chiroptera > Pteropodidae > Eonycteris > Eonycteris spelaea. Next base: position 864,016 of record PUFA01000154.1, read on the forward strand.
GCAAAGGCTGAGACACTTTCTTACTGTCAACCACAACCCTGGCTCAGTACCATACGAACAGAGGGAAGCTCCAGCTCCCACTTTCTCCCTGAAGAGCTAAGGGTTTGGACTGCACATCTAGCAGCTGCTTTTTTCCCACTATTTTATTTATTTATTTTTATTACATTTATTGAGATGACATTGGTTAATATATAGAAGTGTACAATTCAATAATACATCATATGTACATTGCATTGTGTATTCACCACTCAAAGTTAAACTTCCTTCCATCACCATATACTTGACCTCCTTCGACTTCATCTAACCTCTCCAATCCCCTCCTTTCCCTCTGGTAACCACTAAACTGTTGTCTGTGTCCATAACGTTTTGTTTGTTTGTTTCGTTCTTTTGTTGCTTTCAGTTTTCTATCCCACATATGAGCGAAATCATATAGTTCTTAACTTTTTCTGACTTACTTCACTTAGTATGTTGTCACAAATGGCAGTATTTCGTTTTTTCTTATGGCAGAGTAATATTCCATTGTATATATATACCACATCTAGCACCTGCATCTGAGACTTCCACTTGGCAGGGTGGTGGTGGGGGCTTACACCTGAAAGATGAGCTCCTAAAACACCTAGCTCTGAAAGCCAATGGATCTTAAGAGCACAAGTCCCCCAGAACTAGAGCCAACAAAGAAGCTGTTCTTAATAGTCACGCTGGCACTCCTGCATTTATTCTTCCCGGCGCAGCACAGAGGGAGCAGGCAAACATGCCCATCTCGCAGTCTTTCCCTGAAAGGGGTTTGACTACATACTTCGCATGCTGCTGTCTGAGGATATGGTATCTAATTAAAATAAACCTTGGTGCTGACTATGATCCTCTCTGGAGCCTAAAAGAGACAGTGTGCCCTTCCCCTGCTTCTCCCTTTAGCCATCTCCAACAATAAAACAAAAGTCACCAGTATTTTTCTGGAAGGAGCTTATCGACACATCTAGCATCCTAAATTTTATGGATGTCACCTGAGGGATGAACCCCAAACCTATTTCTGATAGTCATCAAGGCTTGCATTCTCAGTTTCCACAGGAGTATAGCAAACAGAATTTATCCAAGTTCATAGAGCTACTCATTAGTGAAGTAGGGTTTGAAAACACATGTCTCAAATCTATGTTCTTTACACTGTACTACAATATATAATTTTACAGCATGCAAAATACTATATATAGTGTGTCAAAATAGTTTATAACTTGACAGCCATATTGTCATTTCTGCTCAGGTTACATTTCTACCTTCTTAATCTAAAAAATTTTGGCATTCAGTTGAATTAACTAGATTTTAACTGAGCACGTCAACTGCAACAAACTTAATGGGAAGTGGCAAGGGAGACTTAGCTGTCTGAAAGCAAACATTCTGATTCTATATGTACAAGACATAATAACATATTTGTAGTAGCAGCACAGATGACAACAAATATGTTCAATTAATCATTCTGTTTCTATAAAAGCAGAGGATCATACAAAGTACATTTCCCTAGATGACCAAGCCACATGCTTAGCCACATAAATACATGCACACACACACACAAATTAGAAAATGTCATACATCTAAAACACATTCCAAAATAAAGTTCAAATAGGTTTAAAAGTTAGAAAAAAAAGTAATAGGATTTTTCAGAAAAACTCATTCACTGAAGCCAATTTTTTCTGAACCTGAAGTGTATACAAAATTATTTGCACATTTATCTATTTATCAATTGCCAAGGATTTAAATTTGTAATTAATGTATGTTCTTATTAATTATAAATGAAAATATAAATGAAAATACATTTCTTTAATATTTATGCTGTTAAATATTTTTTAAATTAGAACTTATAGTGTAGATAAATAAGTATTTTGATTATATTCAATTAACATTAAAATATTTTTAAATGTTGGTTTAAGTGTGAAAAATAGAATTATAAATAGTAATCTGCCCTATTAATAGAATAAAGAAAAAATAAAACATAATTATTTTAATACAGAAAGAGGAAAAGTGTTACATCTCAACACATTTGATCATTATAAGAACATGTAGAATTACTACATCTAACAATTGGAGAAAACATGTTATTTATATGTATACATGGGAAAATCACCAAACACATCATATTCTGGACCATATAACAGTTTATACAAATTTTTAAAAAATAAAATCATACAAAGTGCTTTCTCTGACTTTCTTATGAAATTTCTTATGAAATTAGACAAGAAACCAATAAGTGAACTATAACTGAAAAACTCTCAAAATTTTGAAATTAAATAACACAGTTGTAAATAATATGTACTAGCTTTTGCACTAAGTAAAAATTCAGCATTCTATATATTAGAAAAGATCATATAGCATTATACTATTTAGAAGATTAGTTTGCATATTTAGAAAACCCAAGAGATGAACTGAAAATCACTATAAGAAAATAACCAGTGGGATATAAAATTAATTTACATAAATAAGTATCCTTCATATGTACAAACCATATCACATTATCAGTTATAATGGAAGTTAAGGTTCCATTTACAATAGTAATTATAAAATAATTTCCAAACATATTGACAAAAAATATAGCTGTTAGGTTTGGCACTTGCCTTCGAGATAAAGATACAATGATAACTTATAAAATACTCTAAAGATTTGCCACAAAATAGGTTTTAGTGTCAGGCAAAAAAGCAAAACAGGACTTAGTTTCCATTTGGTTTCTTTGACAAACATGAAATATGCATCCCTAGAAATGGATTTCCCATTTGTCTAAATATCTGCACCCTGTTCACTTATCCAAATGCCAACTCTTAACGTTTGGTTTCCCACTTTAGTCCAGTCAGCACAGCCTCTACTTTGTATGGAATTTTATTTTTATTGTCAAGAGCAGAGAATATGTAGAAAGCACTTCAGCTATAAATCTTTTACAATTTTAGCCTTTGTTTCATTAAAATTAAGCAAGCAACTAAAATCACTGCCTATTTGAAGAAAAGCAGCAGCATGAAAGAAAATCACTAGACTGAAAAATCTCAACTGAAAGTACAGCAAACTTTAACATAAAAATAGATAGTATCCTCAGAGAAATGAAAAAACATCACACACTAAAAATACATACATGCTTAAGAAAAAGAATCAAGTGACAACATGAAAAAAATGAAAATAAATAGAGTGTAATAGAAAAACTGAATAACAGAATATAAAAATAGACTAAATAATGAGAGGAAAGGACTTCTCAAGATCTAGATTAAAACAATTAAGACAACATTAATGAGCACAAAATTAAAGGACATGGAGATAAATTCTAGAGAGTCCTAACTGTCTAATTCGGTTTCCAAAATAAAAGTCTAGAGAAAAGAGCAGCAGAAGAAAACATCGAGGAAGGACATCTTCCTGAGTAATAGCAGGACTTGCATCAACAGCCAAGAAATCGCCCACCAATTGCTTTATAGGAAAACTGAAAACCGGTCTATATTTGCCTGCAGCCTAGTAATATGAGAAAAAATAATGATAAGAAATAGGATCACTTATAACAATGGGAATCAACCTTAGAGTAAACTTCCGTTTCTAACATGGCTTTTCTGAGTGTCCGTGAGTGGATTTCTTCATGAGATTAATAATTGAATCAGTAGACTGAGGAAAGCACAACACACCTATTAGAATGACCAAATTCCTGAATGCTAACAACACCCTATTCTGGCAAGGATGTGGAGCAACAGAAAGTCTCATTAATTGCCGGTGGGGATACAAAATGGTACAGCCACTTTGAAAGATAATTTGGCTCTTTCTCACAAAACTCAGCATACTCTTACTATATGATTCAGCAATCATGCTTTTCAACCCAAAGGAGTTGAAAACTTACATTCATACACACATCTACACACAGATGTTTATAGTTATAGCAGCTTTATTCATAATTGCCAAAACTTGGAAGTAACCAAGAAGTCCTTCAGTAGGTGAAAGATAAATTAAGTATGGTACATCCAGACAATAGAATGTTATCGGTGCTAAAAAGAAATGAGTTGTTAAGCCATGAAGCAAGGTGGAGGAAACTTAAATGCATGTTACTAAGTAAAACAAGCCAATCTAAAAAGGTTACATAGTGTTGATTCCAAATGTACTGCATTCTTAAAAAAGCAAAACTATGGAGACAGTAAAATGGTAAGTGGTTGCCAGGAGTTGGCAGAAAGAAGGAATAAATAGAACACAGAGGATTTTTAGGATAGTGAAAATACTCTGTATAATACTACAGTGATGGATACATGTTATTATAGATTCATCCAAACCCATGGAATGTACAATACCAAGAGTGAATCATAATATGGACTTTGGGTGGTTGTAACGTATTAATGTAGGTTAAACAATTGTAACAAATATACCACTCTGGTAGAAGATATTGGGGAAATATCTATATCTTCCTTTTAATTTTGCTGTAAAACTACTCTAAAAAAAAATAAGGCTTAAAAAATCTCAAATCCAGCCAAAATATTGACACTAGAAGCATCTGACCACATGTGTACATGCTTACCTTAGAAAGTAGTATATGATTAGTGTAATTATCAACTTGTCCTTGGGAATCCCTCTAATATTTAACCACACCTAGGCATAAAGAGAATAACATACATGCCATGGAATGATTGACCTATCATTTTGTCCCCTTACTTAAGTAGGAGGGAGCACAAAATGAAAAATGACCTTCATAGTTTGGGTGAAGAAGAACTTAGGATGGACCAAAATTTTCTTGATTCTACATAGATTCGTGAGTTCCTACTCTATGGGTTAACTGTCATAATCCTATAACACCTTTATTCAGAGCAATTAGAAGTACAAGAGGAGGGAATTATTTTAATCTGTGGATGGCAGTCAAAGCAGTTTGAAAACAGCTGGTTTATGCTTCTGGAAGAAAGACAAAGATTATCAATGTACTCTATGAGACAATTAAGACTCTGGTCAATTAATTGTGGCAAATGTAAGCAAAATATTATTACAATGGAAATTAAGAACCACCAGGGTTATAAAATGGATCATTTGATAATAACAATGCATGATAATGTATATGTTCCCTTCTGACAATTACAAGATTCAAAGCTTCTTACTAACTCTTTAGTTCACAATAGCCCTCTAACTTAATTCCAAAGATAAGATAATCATTGAGGTTAAGTTACTAAAGGAACTGTTAAGGGGGGGGAGGGAAATATATATATATATATATATATATAATATATATATATATATATATATATAGAAAATATATTTATATTTATATATTTATTTACATATATTAACTAATGGAATCAATTTAATGGATCATCAGTATTTTCTTGAATATCTATAAAATGATTAAGTATACTTCTGTGAATCTTATTAATTTAATATATGTGTATGTTTGTGTCTGTACTTGCTTGTGACAAATAAAAGTATTCTGTACTCAAAGTAGTTGTCAAAAATGTTAAGAAATTGACCTAAGCTGCTCAAAGACCTAAATTGTCAATTGAATTTCTGTAAGTAGTATTTTGATTGTTTTTCAATATCCAAAATTACAGGCTAAATGTTTTCCTATAACAAATCCAGCCCAAGAAGTTAAAACACAATGAAGCTATAAACCTCAACTGAATCAGGAATCGAAGGATAGAAATTGTAAGAAACATGAATAAATTCACTTGCACAGAAGTGGGAAAAGACTAAGGCATTCATTACCTCACCTGTTTGGGGAAAATTAAGTGAAAAGCCACAAGACATTTCAAATTCAATTGTGCTTGCTAACACCCGAGCAAATTTTGGTTGATAATGTTAATTTGTATCTTTCTGATTTAGCTGCTTTTATGAAATTAAAGATTTTTATTTTTTCTAAAAACCTTTAGATTGCTTTCACTATGACACTTTTCAAGGTCACAAATTTATTCTTAACATCATCAGAGGTGTTTATTTTCATTGAAGTGTCTGTAAAATCCTGAGTAAGCAAAGGGAAAAATAACATTGAGACAGCTGACTCTAAGTTAGATATTATTGTGTTATGAGATCTCCAAAAGAATAGGAATAACAAATCTCTAATTAAAAGACTTTTTTTTCAAGTGCTTAAATCATTGGATAGTGTATCTTTATTTTCTTAAGTAATTAATTGATTCTACAGATATTTATTGAGAACCTACAGTATGTCAGGCATTGCTATAATAGGATTCAGAGATAAGCATTTCCACTCTCAAGATGATCTTGGTCTCAGTAATACAAATATGTAAATTTATACTTTCACTAATGTATTCTAAATATAAAATAACAATATGCAGAAACTGTCATATTTTGGTCTTTAAAGGAGATTGTCCAAGAAAAACCCAAAGGAGAAACATATTTTTTGTATGAATTAAGCAAGTAGTAAAATTATTAATAGGGAAAGAGTGAAGAAAAATAGGACCAGTGGGTGGTGATGCTTGCAAGAAAGGTTTGAACCAGATCATGTGAGATATTAGATACCATCTTAGTATATTTGAACACCATTCCATAAGTAATTGAGGTTTTTAAATGGAGTAGTGATTTAATTAAGTTTTATTTTGGAAAGTCCATAAAGAATGGAGTCAAATGACAATGCTTAGCATTGAAACTGATTGGTATGCTGCTGTAGAAATTCCAGTGCAAATAAAAAATCATCAACCAAGACACTGACAATGATGATGAAAAATTATTGAATAATTCCACATATTTTGAGGAGGGTATATGGACCAATCTTTATGACTAATTTGATGCTAATTATGTGGGACAATTTTTTTTCCTTAAATTTAAACTTCCAATTATTTTGGCTTGGATCACTGGATGACAGTGAAGATGGTGTTTCTATGAATTATAATTAAGAATGAAGAATAAAAGTAGTTTTCAGTGTGGAATAAGAGCAATTTAACTTTTTGATATTTTGAGGTTAAGGGTGAGAACCATTATCAGTTTGCAAAATGGAGCTTAAGAAACAAAAATATGTCTTAGGTAAGAAAAATGGAGTTACCAGTATATAGTTCTCAGATAAAGATTATAAGTACAGAATAAGAAGAGTAAAAGTCCAGGAATAAAAGAATGAGGAATAGTCATGTTTAAAGAGTTGGTAGAAGAAGAATTCAAGTTAGTGAATGTTAAAAAATGTTTAGAGAATTATGAAGAAGAAAATCACAAAAAAAATATCATAAAAGTCAATTTCTCTAGGATCCCGTCACTTTCAAAACTACAGGTTTTATTAACCTCTAAGAACCCCCAGATGAAAATCATCAGTCCTTAAAAAGAGATATACACACAAAGTACCTAACAGTACCTAACCTGGGAAACACTTCATCCTTAAATTTATGCACAGACAGGATATAAACCCTAGAGAGGAATTCTATTATCGGTCACTGGGGAACATGAAGAGAATTAAGATCAGTGAAATCTAACATTTGAGAGTTTATTTTTTAAATGTACTGTAGATTATGTATATTTGTAAATATTTTATTATTATATTCTATTGAGAATATAATTTTCATGTTGTATCCTTAATTTATTTAGGCAAAAAATTTGCTGTATTCAGGTTTAACAATATTCTAACTAGGTAGGCCAGCATTATATTTGCTCAGAGGCCTATTTCTGTTTCAATGTTCCTCATACTTTGGGACAGTACTATAATTATTCCCTATTTTCAGCATTTTCAAACAATTTAGTCATGAGTTTTATGAGAATAGACAAGCATGATGTCAATTTTCTATCATGGTTTATGAATACCAGAAGAGCTCAGAGATCAGTAACGTTAGAAGGCATTGGTGCTTAATGTTTAACTTTTCCTTTTTATTTAAGTAGGCACATTTTTTCGAGATAGTAGTTGTCCTAATTTTAGAGTAATATATTTTCTCTAAATAGATGACTCGTGTAGTCTTTGCTATTGAAAATTTCGTACCTAGGTTTTATGATTATAACTTAGCTATTATGCCATTTATAGTCGTCTTATAGTATGTTGTTTAATTCAGTACCAATTTTGAAAACTATTTCATTGTTTAATGTTTGTAATTCTTTAGTTAGATAACTAATTTAAAGGGTAATATGTCATATTACATTATCAATTTTAGAATATTACACAAGATTCTGAATTAAAAGTCAAATACAGCAAGCATATAAATATCTGTAAACATTTTTTATTCTGTTAAATTTGCAAATAAGTACCATACTTGAATAACACATAATTGGCCCATATCTTTCAACTGCTAACATATAATAAAATTGTCAAATGTATATCATCAGAAATTTCACCTGCTACTTCTATGTTTATACACTCACATTAAAAATTCATGACTATTATTTATTGACTTAAATAATTTAATTCAAATTATTTGTGTTAAAAGCCTACAGGAGCAATTAGGGGTGTCATTTTAGAAACTATATAAATATCTAACCAATGTACTGTATATTTGAAACTAATAAAATAAAACCCTACAAAGAAAATAGATTTTGTTTCACCTTTTATTTTGATTTTGCAAGGGTATTTAGCAGCAGTTTGGGGCCTTATGTGAAGAACCATTCCTTTCAGGTCATGGTGAGAGTGGGCAGATTGGTCACTGGGCATAATTATTCAAGGTGGCTCAACAATTCTATTCTCTACTCCACTTGGTCTGAAGGATTAAAAAATGTACAATAACAGATAAGGCCAAAGTGAATGCTTAGTTGTTTTTCGTCATGGTGCAACACAGGCTTCTTCCACTTTGTGCAGCATTTTCTTTAATCTCTAGAAAATGAAGAGAATTGCTGCAAAAGTCTGCAGAAGGGAGCGAATTTCCTCCTAATACAATTAAACTGCTACTACCTGGCAGGAAAAATATTGTGCAGAGAAATGCCAAATAGTTTAAGGCATATCTTCTGCCAAAGGATTCCTTTGATTAAGCTTGAACTCACTCTATTTCTTCAGCTTTCTGGTAGCAACATACAACTATTCACTGTGTATTTACTTTTAGTTGCTTCTTGCCTATCTTGTTTAGAAAACTGTTAAATTCCGGGAAAATCATGGAGCTTTATTTTTTGTTTACTATAATTCTAGGGTAAATATGCATATGATAAAGGCTTATATATAGATAGTGATTATGTTAGTGGTCAGGTGGGATTCTAAAGTTGCATGTTTTAAATATTCAGCAGTTAAAATCCCTTTCCCAATATCTGCTTTTGAATGACATATGTGTTAGTACACTTACACAGCCTCTCTCAACTTCCTAAGGTGAAAAACCAAAATCACAACACAAAACTAAGACAAAGAAATTCAAGGAGAGATTGGGAAAGATAGCTCAAATATTTACTTAGGAAACAATGTTCAATTAAAGAAAATCAATAAAGTCTTCCCTTAGGACACCAGATTTTCTTCATAAAAGAGAAACCCCTAGGGGAAAAAAACAGAAAAAATGGAAAGATACTGAATCTATCTCATGCCTCAGAAATCAGAGTTTGACAAAAAATCGGAAAGATATTTTCTTCGCTTGTGTAACCTTTTTTTGAAGTCAGGGTTTTTTTGTTCCCCAATCACCATCTTTGCAGAAACTACCAGTGAACAACTGAAAAGAAAGCTGTGTGTGCATGTGTATCGGCTGGGGGTTGGGCGGATATAAAGGACACTTTTTTCTTTTTTGCTTCATGAAGAATGTATATCCCTATAAAAAGCACCAAGGGTTAGAGTGGGCAGAAGGACCCAGGGAACAATGTATATCAAGATTGATTGTTTTCATGTGATCTGCAAAATTAGAATATCAACCAAGGAGGAAGGAGGATGTTATAGATTGAATTATGCAACCCCCACATCCAGTTCATATGTTAAAGCGCTAACTTCCAATTTGACTATATAGAGAGATAAAGCCTTTAAGGTAATTAAGGTTAAATGAGGTCTAAGAGTGGGCCATAATCTGACAGAACTGGTGTCCTTATAAGAAAAGGAAGAAACACCAGAGATCTTTCTCCCTCTGTGTGCTCACAAAACCGAGGCAATGTGAGGATACAGTGAGAACGAGGTCATCTATAAGACAGAGTCCTCAAAAGACATCAACACTGCTGGCACCTAGATCCTGGATTTCTAACCTCCAGAACTGTGAGAAAAATAAATTTCTGTTGTTAAGCCACCCAGTCTTCGGTATTTTGTTATGGCAGACTAATGCAGAGGATAAGAGAGATATATCCTCTTTAGAGAAGAATCTCTCTTTGAAAGCTTCCCACATACTGAGAATTAGCCATGTGCTAATTTTCAGTTGTAGAGAGAGGAAGACTATTTAAAGATTAGCAGATGGAAAATTGGCTAAAGTTAGCACACCATGATGCCCTCTGCCAAGTATTGTATTTGGAGCAATTTGTTTGATTTAAGTTAAGAGGGAAACATCAACCTAAGATGTATTAAAAACAATTTATGATAAAAGGATTTTTTGAATCATCCTGAAGTTAAAATATATCTCTTCAAATGAGTTAGTTTAGCAGCATCTAGAAGAAAATGTCAGGAAAATTTATGGAAGTTGTAATAGGATGTTTTTTTAAAAGCCTCAAAAATATGAGATTAATGAAAATAAATTATGTGGTAATAAAGAAACAGATGGAATGAGGAAGAATTACAAGTAAATTTAACATGCAATGCTAGAAAAAAAAGTAAAAAAATAATGGTGTACTTGATATCATAGAAAACTGAATCAGCGTTATAGGCGACAAATTTGAGAAGTTATTCCAGAGGATAAAGTTAAGAGACAAATACATACAAAGAATTTAACTTAAAATAATAACTGTGAAGACAAAGAATTTAGGTTATTGTGGAAATTAATAGTAGACAAAAAGACAGGATCTAAGTAAATGAAAAAAAATGTCATAGATGATATGAAATTAACAGAATGAATATACCATGTTAAAAGCGTTGTCTCATTTCTAGTGCAACTAAAACCAGGTTAATTCAATTAATATAAACATATAACTAGATTATTACTATAATTCCAATTGTAGAACTCAATGAGAGACTTTCACTCCCAGAAAAATAAACTAAGTGTACTTTTTATTTTCCTCCTGTTAAGGACATTTAAAAACCCTAGACACACAAAAAAACCTCCGATAGAGAAAAAAGGCAGGCTAGCTAAGAACCTTGGATTTTCTTTTACCTCATATATTGGAGAAAGCAGCAACCTAGAAACACCAACAGGTCAAACAAATAAAAACTCCAAGAAAAGCTTCCTCTCTCTATCCAAAAGGCAAAGCCAAAGTCAATCTGACTTTAAGCAATAACCATTCTTATTTAGGTACTTAGAAAACACTAACAAAAATAAACAAACAAGAATGGTAGCCTTACTTCCTGTCCTCTGCCAGCAAAGACCAATGTGGAGGCTAGACTTGCCAGGGTGCAATGAATCTTTACTCCCACCCTTTGATGTCACTGGAGACCATTTGGGAAGCCTGGACTTCCACCCTTACCCGGTGACAGTGAGGCACCCTATCTCCTCAAGCTGAGGAGGTATCAAACAAGGCTTAGGGGAAAGTCGGGCCTTTGTGGTTCTGAAATAAGAAAGCCACACTCTCACTCAGTCAGCAAAGTCTGTGGGGGGAAGAGTAATGAGACACCACTTTCCCTTACAGCAAGGTGATATCAGCCAGAACTTCACAGCCTCCCAGCTGCAGTTGTCATCCTCTGGGTGGCAGAGGTCAAGTGGAGAAATGTCATTTCTGCCACCACTTTGCAGCAATGAGTAATGCATCAAGGTGCCACGCTTACAGTTAGACTCTGAGTAGAGTTTCTTTTCTTGCCTCTTTCCAGCCTCTGATGGTAGCCATCGGATTGGTGTTCCTTGGCTTATGCTGTATCACTCCATAATGAATTCTCATTAGAATAAGCCAAAAGAAGTATCTGAAAAAAAGAACTTCTAATCCATAATGCTACATCCAGTGAAACTATCCTTATAAATGAAGGGAAATCAAAACATTCTCAGATAAAGGAAAACTAAAGGAATTTGTCATTATCATACTTATCCAAATAGATGGCTAAGAAAATTCTCTAAACACACAAAAAAAAAAAAAAAAAAAAGGTAAAGAAAGGAGTTTTGGACCATCAGGAAAGACGTAAGAATAGAATAAGAGCAAAAATATCAGTAAATATAATAGACTTTCCTTCTCATCTTGAGTTTTCTAAGTGTTTTATGGTTGAAGCAAAAATTGTAACACTATCAAATGTGGTTGTTAATATATGTAGATGAAATATAGTATAGGAAGGTAAAATTGCTATACTTCCCTGAAATATAGTATAGAAAGGTAAAATTGCTATACTTCCCTAAAAGATCAACAGTTATAGACTTTAGTAAGTTATGTATATATCATGTATTAACTAAAGCATATATTTTAAATAGCACATTTAAAATATAACATATCAATAATTATATCAAATACAATTATTTAATTACGCTAATTAGAAGATAAAAATTTACAGATGAACCCCTCAAAAATGACCCAAACATATGCTCTCTATAAGTAATTCACTTCATGTAGCTTATATATATAATATATATTTTGTATATAATGTTGTAGTTAAACACACACACACACACACACATACAATAGAACAAGTGATAGCAATTCACACCTAGCAGAATATACCAAAAATGAAGCAATATCAATTGCTGGTAAGATACAAAGAAACTAGATCTCTCACACAGTACAGGAGGGGATGTAAAACGGCACAATAGCTCTAAATAATAATTTGGCAGTTTCTTTGAAAAACTAAATATCTACTTACCAAACAACCCAGCAATTTCACTCCTGGGTATTTTCCTAAAGAAAAGAAAACTTATGTCCACATGAAAACCTGTACATAATTGTTCATAGCATCTTTCTTTGAAAGGCAAAAAACTGGAACTAGTTTATAAATGGTATATAAACTAGTATATAAAAGGTGAATCATCAAATTGTGGTATATTCATATCATGGAATATTAGGCAGCAATAACAAGAAATGGATTAATACATGACAACAACTTGGATGGATCTCCAGGGCATTAAGCCGAGTTAAAAATGAAAAGAATCTCGAAATCTTACCTATCATATTATTCATTTATATAACGTTTATATAACATTCTAGAAATGACAAAAATAGAGGGAGATTACAAATTATCAGTTTTCAGGGATTAGAGATATTCGAGGGAAGAGGGATGAACCTAACTACAAAGGAGTAGTATGACAGAGATCTGGTGATATAATAATTCTGTAGCTTAGTTGCTGTGGGAAGTTGGTTACACAAATGTTCTCATGTGATAGATAAAAAGACATAGACTTATAGGCATTTATTAAGTAAAAAATTAAGTACAAAAAACCTTAAGCACTGTAATATATTTTTCCATTAGCACAAATTCATTTTTGGTAGGAGTACATTTCATTGCAATTGTTGAAAACTTAGCATCTCAATTAAGTTTTCCTAGACAGTATTAAAATTTCAAAAAAGTTAAACACGAATACAAAGGACACATTTTTCTTGAGATATAAGATACATGATGCAAATGTAACAATTTAAATCTTTAAGCAATTAAAATTGAATTTAAAATTTCAGTTTTTATCAACAAAGAAATATGCACATACCTGCATATCTATGCAGAGAGTGAGAGAGAGAGAGAGAGAGAGAGAGAGAGAGAGAGAGAGAGAAGATACCCTATAATTGTTTTCTTTTTTCTTTCTGTAGGTCTCCTAATTTATTTCAACAAACATTAATTACTATAGAAATTAAGAAACAGTTAATACAATATAATTTATCCTTTTAAAAATTATACTAAGCATTAATAACATATTTATTTACATTATAAAACTTTGGCAGATTTCATTCTGTTAATGTATCACAAAATGCACACAGATGTAGACAAAAATAAAGAATAGGAAGTAAATCATCAGGTTCTTTCTAAATGATAAACATAGTCAAAAGAGAAGTTACATACTTTTGCATTGTATATTGAGCTTGAGGCAAATGTTTTAAATTCACACTGAAAAGTACCGTTTATTTTTAATAATGAAAGAGCTAATCATTGTTATAATTAAGCGCATATTTTTGGAACTTATATACTGGGGGATCAATTCAAGTTTATTTTTATTTACATTAAATTATATAAAATACAAAGAAATTAAGCAACGTTGTTTCTTTCCTGAGAACCTAAACATTATATACCAAAAAGAAATCATAGAAGTGCATCCTCCTCATTAAAAGTAGAATCGCACACATCCTCTGAGTCTATTTTTTTTCAGTGAAAATTTGAAGTTGTCATCTTTTACCAACTTTTGATATGATATGAAACAGTAATATCAATTTTTTTTTTATAGTTTACCTTTCTTTTCCCAGAATAAACACATTACATACAAATAATTAGCTTTCATCTTTGAACTCAAATTCTGCATATTGCTTTTTACTGTAAGTCCCACAACTGCCTGCTGTGTTTTGAATATACATATTTTTTCAACTACTACTCTAATAGCCTATATTAGTAATAAGAATTCTCATATTTTAAAGTATTAGTTCTAAAGTAAATGTGTTTCTAGTTCTATAAGATGCTATGAAAATAAACCAAACTAAACCCAAACCAAAAAGATGGGGGGTTTTGAAATTTCTTTTTGATACCAGAGCAATGCTGAGGATTTTTTTTTTTTAAACAAAGAACACAATTACTATGGCTGGTTCAGTGTATTTCAATTTATTTGCGACGGAAACTCTTTTTTAAATTAGAAAACATTCAGTTTTCTGGTTTTCTATTTCTCATGTTCTTATAGGTGCTTGACCAAGATAGTTAAAGAGGCAAGCTACCAAGTTTCCTTGCAAGCACAAGATTTGTTAAAAAGTTCCGATAATGCTTAATGGCCTCTAGCTTCGAAGACACTCAGGGTTATTATTAAAATGAGCGCCAGGAAATACCCATGATCATCATAAACAAAGATATAATAATTCTTGCTTCAAATGCTTCAAATGAGATAATCTTTATTATCTCAACATTTATAATATTGTATTGTCCATCACTTTCGTAGAATAGACAAATATCCTAAATGGTTCATGCAACATAAGAAAGTCAAAATTTAATTTAATCTGTTGCTTTAAGGCTATCAGTTCAATTCTATTTGTGACTCTGAAAAGAAAAAGAAGGTAAAAATCATTAAGATGATTGCTCTGTGTAAATTTAGGCAATAATTTTCCAAGGTCACTTGTTACTGTCATCCTGAAATGGTGCTCTTGTCATGGCTTTGTCATAATTATTTGGAAGTTTTTATCTTGAGAAATAAACAACTTTTTGTTTTTACAAGAACTTAAAAGTGGTTGAATTAATATAATTTTAATTCATGTTGATCAGAAATTTAAATATATTTTTAAATAAGATAATTTTGACTGATCAAATTGATATAACATTCCCCCTCCCCCCTGAGTTAGAGTGTATTAAAAGAACATATGATGCCATTTATTTTTCAAGGGCCCTCCCAAATTACCAACTGATGTGAATATGGCTTAAATATTGAATACATTTCCAATGACATGCAAATACAAATATTAATAGGCAATGGTAGACTTCCTTTTGGAATACAAAAGTAGAAAGGTTAATTTAAAAAATATTAGGTATTTCAAGAAAAATATTTAGTCATCGATATCCGTGCCAGTGTCTCAATCTCAAAGTTTTCCACATATCTTTTTTTCACTACAGATAAAATTCTGTAGAAGTTACTAAAAAATTCTCAACATATCAGTCCCTGTCTGTCAAAGTTGCAATCAGAACCAAACTTTTACCATGGCTTTCAAAGGCTTTCAAAACCAGGACATTAATATCAGTACTTACTTGTTCTCAATCACTTCCCAGGCAAAATTTCAATGCTGGAAAGTAATCTTCAGAACTTCTCTATTGCAACTTCTTCTGTGTGACAGAGCTGCCCGATTATCTCCTGTCAATGCTTGAGCAACAAATTCACTCAGTTCAATCCACTATTATGACTCATAGGCATTGTGTCTTCCCTTATCCACACCAATGCTTGCTAGTCGCCGGTCAAATTAACTTTCCACGTCCCACTCAACTGATTTATATTATACAATACTTTAATTGTTAAATTAGTTTTCCTAAGGGGGAAATGGCTGCTACATCTTCTCAAAAGATATCTGAATATTATTAGGGATTTTTAAGCTGTGGAAGAATATTCTGGTTTGTCAGAGCAAGGATTTTGTGGAGAGGAAAGGGCTCTTTGAAGTCTGGTTAGTTTTGGTCCTCCAGGAATCAGATACCCAGGAATCGGAAGTAGATGTTTATTGGAGAGAACACCAATGAAAAGATAAAGGGGAGGAGGAGCAGGATTAGTCAAGAACCTCATAACTTTGATAAGGGCCTGACACTGGTGAAAGGAGGAGAAAGAAGGAGAAATGACTAGAAAGAGCCTGAAACAGGGTACAACTCTGGGAATGTCTTGGACAGCCCGATGGAAGATTAAGTATGAAGACTAGGTGGAAAAAAAATGGCCAAGACCAGCCAGTCACTGTGCTGTCATTGGCTAGAAGCTGCAAAGAAACATGTGTTGACCTGAATACCATGATAGGTCTCCAGGGCACTGGGGCTGAAGGTCATCAGCTAAATGTACTCCCTGTGGTGGAATTTTAATTGGGAAGGTAAAGGAAGAGGCTGCTGCAAATCCTCACCGATAACTACTACTCATCTTAAAGCTGCAGAGCTCTGACCAAGTATTTTTCTTCTGAACAAAGTCCCTCTTTCTCTAAACCTATACGCGTTAGTCTGCTATTTCATCTCTGTATTTTTGCCTATGTTTTACAAAAATTAAAAATACCTGTTATTCTTATCATGTTGCTTCTTCCCTTTGCTTCTAATTTAATTCAGTCTGTAACTTACTTCTTTACTTTTGTTCATTATTTAATTGTTTTACATATTTAGGCAGTTCATTACACACATATAAGGTAAGTTAGTTATTTGAATAGGTAACATATGAACTTTGTAGAAAAATAATACTGTATCCCTACTTTTATCTCTAGTTTAAGGCCCAACTAAAGGATCTTTTATTGATTATTCCCCCAAATCTACAAGCTTCTAACACATGCATTTGCAAGCATGCCTATAAAACCTAGATTGTTTCAAATACGTTGAAGCCAAACTAAAATGAGAATCCTTTCTACATGATTTTATATATCTTAGTTCAAAGAGTTCACTTTGAAAAAAATCATCGTTATAGAAAAAGCATAACAAAATATAACACACATGGTAGTGGCTGGCATGTTTACCTAATAAAAATGTTATCATATTCATATAATTAGGCTGATTTGCAGTGCTCGTCTCTAGTATATTTCCTATATTCATGGTGGTGATGTTTGAGTAATGTCATGTGACATGGATGGCTTGTAATGCAATTTTTAAAATTTAGAAAAACAAATGTAAATTAAGGTCTTAAAGTGTTCTGACAATTTAGGCAAATAGAATATAGAGAAATCCCTCCTAAAGGATGTCTATTCTTCTGGAGTCTTATGTGTTCAAAATAACTCTGAACCAAGAAAGAGCTTGAGCTATTTCTGCTTAGTGCTCAGCAGGGATTAATATAGCCAAGAGGAGCAGAATCTGGAATGGGATGCCTGGTGCAATCTGATTGGCCAGCTTCCAACTCAGATGGGGTTCTGACTGACACTAGCGGCTAATGCTTTCAATCTCTCAAATTCCTTCTTTCCTGTTTAACTTTCCTATTTTTATGACAAGCTTTCCATGAAAGCTGAAAAGGATTGCATATAAGATACAAGACAAGAATGAAGCAGGGAGCATAAATAGGGCAGCAGACACACAGATGAGATCCTAAAAGAGGATGGCAAAATGGATAGCAGACCGAACATAACATAAAACAGAGCCATGAAAGAGGGGTAGATGCAAAATCAGTTCTGGCCTCTGAGAAGTAGAGAATTACATTCATATTAACACTTTATTGATGAACATCTTGGGGAAGTTACTTTTCTTCACTGTGCTTTATACTGAATAGAGTCATCTTTTATACATAATCATACATGTAGGATGCTTAGAATAGTCATGGGATATGAAAGGCATTCTATAAATGTAATCTACTATTAAGGACATAAATGCTAAAGGCATGGGAAAAAATAGGGTTCAAACACTCTGAGGAAGGGAGATTCAACTGTATAATAGTACAGTGCTTTCCCACCATTTTCACCTCAGACTGTGCACACGCACACCCACATGCACAAATGACACTACTTATGTGGTACCCTATATTAAAGTGTAGGAAGCTTAGAGCCCCAGACAAGGTTGCTGGCAGACAACTGCCCCAGTGGTTTCAGCCACTCCAAATCTTTTCTAGATGCTCTGAAGCTGAAGAAATCAGTAAATCATGCTGCAGCACATCAGTAAGGAAGCTCTGCTAAGTCACTCAGCTCTTTGCCATTTGGGAAGGCATTCGAATAGAAGTTATAGAAACCTCAGCCAATAAGAATTCCAAGGTGGGCAGTACAGGTCTTGTCTGACAGCCAAACAATATCCTCAAACACCATCTTTCCCATATCTCCCATCTTTTTCCTACTAACCTGGATTACCTCTATATCTTCGGAGGGGGTTCCCCAGCCTGCCTTTTCCCCTTACAGTCTGTAATTACTATAGCAGCCATGGGATTATTTTAAAAACTAAGTCAAGTCATGCACCCAAGTCTTCCCTTCTCACTAAGAGGAAAGACAAAAGTTTACACTGGTGCACAAGTAGATCAGCCCCTCTCTAAACTTATCTCTACTACTCTAGTCCCATGACATGACCTTTGCTCTTTCTTCCTTTGGTTTGATTGTTTTTACCTCATAAAACCACATCTTTATCCAGACACTTCCATCTCATTAGGGCCTTTTATAATTTTCTTATTTACAATCTGTGATGCTTAATTTTATGTATCAACCTGGCTTAAACTATGGTGCTCATTGTTTGATCAAACATCAATTTAGATGTTGTTGTGAAAGTATTTTGTTAGATATGATTAATATTTAAATCGGTAGACTCTGAGGAATAAAAATTATCCTCCATAATATGGGTGGGCCTCATCTAATCAGTTGAAGGCCTTAGGAGAAAAGATTGACGTCATCTGAAGAGGAAGAAATTCTGCCTCTATATTGTCTTGGGGCTCAAGACTGAAACATCAACTCTTGTTAGAATTGCCAACCTTCCAGTCTGCTCTGCAAATTTCCGACTTGCCAACTCCAACAGCTGTGTCAGCCAGTTCCTTAAAATAAATCTCTCTCTGTCCCTATGAATACAGTCTCTTGGTTCTGCTTCTCTGGAGAACTTTAATGCACATTTATTCTATACACCACTGGCATACTTTACCCTCTGTCCCTGTTTCATTTGTCTGTCTTATTCCACTAGAACGCAAAATACATATGGACGAGTTTTTTTTCTTTTCCTTAACAGCTTTAGGATAGTGTCTGGCATATGGTAGGTTCTCAATAATATATGTTGAATAAAAATAAAAATAAATCATGATGTCTTTTGCCCTAAATTCTTCAATACCTTCCCCATGTAAGCTAATTGAGAGGAATGAGATTGACAATGACAAAGTAAAATAAAGAACAAAAGAAATCCAGGGACTGGACAGACATAAACAATGACATTTAGGGGAAGGCAGAGGTGTGTAGCCAGTTAATTTAAAGAAAAAAGAGAATTTTCATAAATGATCTGGAAAGGAGATATTTGAAACAAAGAGAAATGGAAATGTAAAGACGTTTGAGAGAAGTTTTATTAAAAATGAAAAAGATGTCTTTAGAAAATAAATAGCCTTAAGAATCTCACTTTGGAAATAAATAAATGGATGTGGTGAAACGTTTTGTAAGCATAGAATTAGGTGACCTGACTTCTACTGCTAATTAGCTATGTGACTATGCACGATGCATTCAGTAGTTTAGTATTTCCTCAGCTCTAACAAGAGGATTGTGATCTATATTTTACTTCCCTAGCACAGTTCCCCTCACCTCCAGGGATGAATCAGATGGCAAATATAAAAATATCATGGAAATAAATAAAGCTACAAGTTATTCTTATAAGAATGCTTCTAAAATAATAATGGTAAGATGATAATTTTGATAGAATATGCTTTAACTTGTGAATGAAAAATAACCCAAAAATCAAAATAAAAAAAATAGCAAAGTAAAAATTCAAAATAATGATGAAGTGGCAGAGCATAGATTGCAGGACTTTGGTGCAACATTTAATTTCAGAGAGAGAGAGAGAGAGAGAGAGAGAGAGAGAGAGACAAAGAACTTCCTACGTTTTTGCCAAGTACCTAGAGAAACTGATACCCTTTAGCATTTTGGAGAAAATTAGAAAGAAAACTCTAAGTCTAGCCTCTCACTTTTTTTGACCCTTGTAAAAATACATTAATAAATGTTATTGCACAGTTGTTTCCCCTAAAGATATGTTTAAAATAAACAGTGTTATCTGAAATATGTTATGCTGTTTCCAATTCTTGAGGTAAACTTTACTGCAATCAGACTGTCCAGCAGGGTTTACTTTTTCAAAATGAACTATGATCATGAATTTTGACAAACTGCACACAATTTATAACTTGATGCTGAGTATAAACTCTATAATTTGCCTTCATAGACTTTTACACAAGGAATTCAAAAATATTGACAAATATTAAAAATCATAATAAGTGTGTGGAAGAAAAAGAATAAACATTGAAATTTTATGAGACAAAGACAGGGAGAATAAACACCTTATTCACAGTTTAAAAAAATAAAGGAAAAAATTAAAAAAAATAAAAGTTGGTTTTATGACAATACAGAATTCAGACTCCTACATTTTAATGTTTAATATACCAAAGTGATCATTAGCCAAGCTGTTATTAAAGATTTTGCAAGTCAAATCTTTTTTTTCTGTTTGATATCAGCAACCTACATTTAACTGTAGTTCATATATCGAACCTTAACTATAGTTTATAAGTCTTTCAATAAATATTTACTGTAATTTTTCTTGTGTATTTAGAACTCTTAAAGACATTTTGTGAGACAAATATTACTATTTGGCTGGAGAAGCAAACATTGTATACACATAAAATCAGTTGCTTATGACCAAGTTTGTGTCCCAAAGAAACACACAATATAGTAAAATGTTTGTAGCTGATACTTAGTATAATAGAATGAGTCATATTTTACCCTATTTCCACTAGGGCTAAGACCTAGTTAGACTGTTCACACTGAGATTTGTGCTTTTGTAAGCTAAGGTCACTACAACTACTGAAAATGTGGTTCAGAGTAGAACATTCCAACAATAGAATATTTGTGTTTCAGTTGGAAACTCACAGTCGAAGGAGGATAGCTCTTGGATTTAGGAAAATGTTTACTACATCTAAGACTAACATTGGTATATGCACTGAAGGGACCATAACACTCACTTAGCTGGAGTTTCACATTCAATGCAGAATAGACAAGCACAGACTTAAGATTATGCAGTTGGGTGGACATTGTATATTAATAATGCCTATGAAAGCACGAGTTGGAATGAGAATTTGTAACCCACACTTTCCATTCATCATGAGAATGGAATTTTTAGATATTGCTTAAGAAGTTCTTTCTGTAATACCACATCCTAAATGTCTGACAAGAAACTACCTTCAACCACTGTATCATAAGAATGAAAAGTTGTCCCAAAGTTATGTCCATGAGCAAAGCATTCTTGGTAATTAAAGTTAGATACTGAAGAAAGAAAGGCCACTGGGGAAAGTGAGAGGTAAGAAAGATTGGATTTGGGGAATATAACATTTTTGCTTGAAGAAAGGTGACCATCTACAATGGCAGTATGTCCAGCTTTCGAAAATAATTTTGTGGCTAAATTTTGGATAAAAGGTTATATCTGGGACTAAAGAGTTATGAAAGCTTCATAGAGTTTATGAATTCACCGAAGGAGGGAGAAAGTAGTAAAAATGAGAGGAGGACAGAGCTTGTCTTACTTGGTAGGTAAATATTTCCCACTGAAAGTCTCAAAGAGAAGACTTATGGTTATTTTTTTAAGTAATCACTCACAATATATACAAATAGTTTTGCTTAAAAGAAAAAGTCGATTTTGGAACAAGAGTCACTTCATTTGAAAGAGCATTGGCAGGTTTACCAGCATTCTGTAATCCTCTGTGTCACCCACACCATGTCTCTGTGTATTCAGAAGGGAGAACAACTGAATTGTAATTTCAGATCCAATATCAAGCTTAATTTCAGGACTAATGTTACAATTCTCAAATATCTGTCTCATCAGGACCCTAAAGGCTGCAATGGCACACTTAAAATAATCCTGAATTCCTTCGTTTCTGTCAAGCTGTGGAAAATATCTTTTAAGTTCTTGAGGTCAAACGTGATGAGCATGGCTGACATCTGAGAACTAAATCAACACTATTCTCTTCATTAGGCCATATAGACACAGAAAACATTTTTAAACTTCTTTAAGAGTGCCTTGAAGTGTGACAGGTGGCAAACATAGGATAAGGACTAGAGCCATTCCACGGAATAGATAGATTACTTTTGGAAAAATAGAACAATTCTAGTTTATACATTTTCTAGAGCAAAGGAAAGAAGGAATAACGAGAAAGTATGATGCATCATACTTAAAAATACAATAGCTGGGCTAAATTTATTATGAGATTTTTACTAAACATACTTTATAGAACCTCGTTAGCCTATAGACTAACATAGTTTTAAAATAAGAGAAATTCTTAACACAGTGAAATTTCAGATCTTGTTTTCTCAGAGAATAAGCATTTTGAGTGCATGTACATTCTAGGCACTGAAGCTTTAAAATGAGGGCAATATAATTATGGCAGAAACTGTCTTTGACAAAAATGCCACTACCCTTTCCTTTGGGTAGAATTAGTGTAAAGCAATGGTTTCTCAGCCAAGGACTCCACACAGGGTTTCCTTTGACAATAAATGTGTCCGCGTGGTGTAATTCTAGCCTCAGAATATTGACAGAAATTATATACCTGCTCTTTTCTTTCTACTTTACATCTGGAGGGTGAAAATGGGGTTTGGAAATTCAACGGTCATCTTAGAGTTTATTAGAAAACTAGTGGGGAAGAAAATGGTTTCCGTTGGCATAGAGGGACTTGTTGGACTATGAGAATAGAGGAGACCACCAGCGAGAGCACACAGAATGAAAAGAGCAGTGGATCGAGGACAGACGTTTAAGACACACCAACGTGTGAGGGATAAGAGGGCAGTGTAAGAAGAGCACTAGAATAATGTACCAGTGAATGACGAAAGCCCTCGTCTAGAGAAAAATGACAGAGAACTGGAAGAGAATGTGATTGGGACAAAGGAATTGAGAGTTTTTAGGAGGGCAATTCGTGTTTTACTGTTACCATGTAGCAATAATACTGGGGCTAAAAAGTATCCATTCATTTTAAAACTTACCAATTTGTGGAATGACTTGGGGAGAACATCTTCAAATGGGTGGGGAGGGCAAGATCCTGGCTGTATTCTTTTGAATAAGGAAAGGGAAGAGAGGAAGTGAACCCCCATGAAGGAGATAACTCTATGGAAGATCGAATGGAAAGAGAGAAATGGGGGCTTATAAAGAAGGAAATACCGAGTCAAAGAGGAGTATATTTCTAGGTTAAAGGAAGCAAAACAACAAGAATGAAAGTTGGGGGATTGGGTAGTTTGGGCTGTTCCTAAAGATAGTAGGAGAGGAGATTAAAATACTGGTGAAGGAACTGGATTTAAGGAGGAAAAGGAAGATACCTGTGTCCTTGGATGAAGGAAATTAAGGAAGATTTTAGATGCTAGCGAATTTTCAGTTAGAAAGAGGTACAGATGGAAGCATGTCCACACACAGCCCTCCTCCAGATCCAGATCTTTTATCTTAGTTAAAGCTCTAAAAGGCAGATGAGAGGTTGTGGTGCTTGCATCAACTCTTGCTAATCATTCAACCAACAATTATTAATCTAGCTAGAAACTATAGTATATAGTAGCGAACAAATTATATTTATCACTCTTCTCTCCCTTTATAGAGATCGTGATGTAGTAGGAAATATTACTAAATTTCAGTTGATTATAATATATCTTTTTAGAAATTAAGAAAGCAGGAGTAAATAGCAGTCCATAATTAACACAGAAAAGGAGAAACTGACAAAAAACCCTGTCTTCATAAACCAATACATCACTGTCAAAGAGCATATGGAGAACCACATCAATAAAGCCACTCAAATCAGAACAAATTGAAATCTATCAGAAAAGGTATTGCCTAAAACCTGTCACCATTTATTATCTTTTTGTGTAGAACAGACAGCACGGTGTATTTAAAAAAAGCAAGGATTTTATTGTCAGAAGCAAGTTTAAATCCCATCTACATAACTTACTAGTGTGAGTCTACAAAAGTCAATATTTGTGATTTTATACTTGCCCAGAATTGCCTTCTCCATGGTCCTCATGTGGTAATCAATTACATACTCCACTCTCCCATTACATTGGTGATGATAAACCTGATTGGTTCAGGGTGGTGCCTGTGATCAAAGTGAAACCAATTAGTTCTTTCTAGAGTAGTTTCATAGGCTTTGAGGAAAGAGAAGCTGTCTTTCCTTATAAGCTGGAATGATTATACCTTGCTAGTAATTTTGTCTCTCTGAGGAATAAAGCCAAGCAGACAAATAGAAATGAGTGCTAGAGATAAGAAATAGAGCCCTACCATGCTGTGAACCCATGAATGCAGCCAGGGAAGAAATCAAGGCCTGGAAAAGCAGAAGAGAGAGAGAAAGAGACCCACAATAAAGCCCAGCCGTTCATGTGAGATGAACTTCAAAGACATGAAGTTTGATAACACTAATAGGTCATAGGGTGAGTGCAAGACAGATTTTGCCACTTGTTCCCTATTACTATAATAGTGTCCCATTCACTCTCAAACATGACCGGTTTGGAATAATTTCTCCCCACTCATAGTTTAGTATCTGTACCACCCACATATTAAATATATTATTAGGCTTGCAGTAAAGGACAGCTAGGAAAATTATGAGGAAATTTATAGAAAGGATTAAGAGAGGTGCAGTTTGGAATTCTCATTAGTGTTTTTTTTTTCAAAGTATATAGTGGTAATCCACTATAAATTGAACAGAAACATTCTTTTAGTTTTTATATTTATTGAATCAGAATTAACAGGAGAGAGAACACCTAATACTTCCCAGACAAAAAGATAAATTGTACCCTTGATAGCCTTACGCAAAAACATTGTATTTTATAAGATGTGAGAGTGCTGCAAAAAATTATTTTGGGTAATATTTCATATGCTAACATTTTCAAAGCTTTTGCTTAAAAATAAATCACGTGCATTGTTATACTTAAAGCAATACTACCTGTAAGCAATTGTAAGCAATATTTACTTACCTGCACTCTGTCTGCCATGCTTTTCAGAGTAGGAAGGGCATGCCTACATTATGAAGGCATTCAGGTAAGTATACACCTGAATATTGTAGCCTGTCAGGGTGCCTGTTTAAAAAATATTTGTGAATAATTACCCTTAAAAACTATCCTGTTGATTAAAAATTTACATTTTTTTCTATTAGTAGCTGAGGTTCATATATTTATTTTGGGCTTAGAGTATGGTAAATGACATAACATTTCATGTAAAAAATAACATTTATTATGTAGGTCTTGTTGTTTACTATGTAGTTTATTTGAAAAGAGAAAATACATAGCTTTAATATTATTCTTCAAGAGATGATGACCAAAATAAGGAGGAGAGAAATGTATGTAAGTGGACTTAAGTCATTTCTGGCCGCTAGTGAACAGCACTGGTAGTTTCTGTGTAAATCAATTTTGGAGGGTATCTATATCAGAACAGGTTTGTCACTTACAAATCTTGAGTGTTCTCCACCAATTACAAAACTAGACGATTGAAAGACTTCCCACTATAATCAGCCATTTTCATTCAATAGTCACAAACTGAGAATTCTCATTTTCTTCTTTAGCTTTTCATTAAATTGCACAAGTAAGCAGTTGTCTTGTTTTAAACAAACCTTCTACAGCAAATCTTCATTGAAATTGCAGCTTAAAAGCTAAAACAAAAATGCAAAAGGCCTGTCTGAAGCTTTATTTGCCAAACACTTTGGTCTTTGTTTTTTCAAGTTCAAACAGATGAATGGAGCCCGGTCACACATTTCACTTTAGATTATTCCAGCTACACTTGCATCAATGTGTGACAAAAAAGGGCACGACTGTGAGGGCAGTAAATATGAATTGTTATACCCATTCTGGTCCTAAAAAAGACAATACAAACTGTGTCCAGAGAGGCAATTCATATGCCCTTAATTCCCTGTAATTCATATCACTGTTATTGCTGTTCCCCTCTTACAATTATTCAGCTATTTAGATGGCTGGCAATGAGATAAGTTAGCTACGAATTGGACATATTTAATTACTTTTCTCTGTCATTGGAAAAACTGATTTTCATCAAGGGAAATTAGATTTTCGAGAGCAACAAAAGAGGATGAAATGGAATGGCTTTTGTCAGAGTTTTCCCAAATAAACATATGAAAAATTGTCCCAGCTTTGTGAATGTTGAATATTAAATGAATAAAGGTAAGATCATTATCTTTTAATAAAAAAAAAATCAGTGTAGTGTGCGTGTTTGACAGATGGTATGTTGAATTGGCACTACCCAATTGAGGGTATCTTATCCTCAGTAGAGGTTTGAACAACACATCCCTGGTTTTGATGGACTTATTTCTAGTCCTCATTTAAAATGGACCCCAGAGCACTCATTTCAATACAAAGAACTCCTTTTCCTTGCTCTCTGGCAAAAAGTCACTACCAACTCTATTCAATTTGCTCCTCATTTCCCATAAGCAAATCAATGCTTCAATCAGTAATATGTGATGATGGATCTAGATGTGTTGTTCTAGTATATTGGCTAACTCAGAATGATTTGGCAAGTGTAGAAAGCAATTAAACCAAATAGATAAAGCTATCATTTTAATGAAGAAAAAAATAATTATGAGCATGGGAGCCACACACGTTTAAATCAGTGTTTGCTTGACTGTGTGCTGAAAGGTGGGTGGCTAGAAATAGGTTGATTGTCTGTACTCCATTCCTTATCAGAAGGCAGGACATACTCTCAAATTAATGAGTGATCCCATCACATTTCTACCAGGTATCAATTATGCACATCTCTGCAAAGAGCTACAACTAAGGGATCTTTGTAGCCAATCTCAAGGCAATCATGCCTGTCAAAAGTCTTTCTGAAAAATTCTTTGAGTCTTATAAATGGGTTATTTTCTGGGCAAGAAATACTTGTTTTGGATTTTAGTCCATTCCCTTTCCAAGACCTATGTCTTTAGTAGGTAAAGACTATGAAAGGGGTGTGTGTGTGTGTGTGTGTGTGTGTTACGGGGTAGGTACCCTAATACTATAACATTTTTTTTCCCCCATAGTTTAACTCTGCCACCTCTTTTCGTCTGTTGTTCACTATTTTCTTTGAGGAAGACTTGAACATTTCCATCAGTGACTTTGAAAGAAGGCTCAATTACAAATAGCCAGTTCTTTTTTCTTGCCTTGTTTTTGCAAGTGAGCTCTCCACGGAGAGAACATTCACTGTGCTGAGATCCTCTGGGGGTAGGTTTCACTGCTGGAAGAAAGAAAGGTAGAGTAGCTGACAACATGTAGTGCTGGCTGCCTAAATCCAGGCAAATGATGTTAGGAAGCCCAACTCCTTGTAAATATAAACTTTGTTTTCTAATATCTGTTTTTTCTTAAATTAAAGTGATATGTTAGCTCCCATATGTTTACACTTCTGTCTTATTGCTAAATTTATTTAGAACTTAGATAAGAAATCTGATATTTTTTACCACGTGTTTCTTAAAATGCTGAATAAGGACTCTTGTGTATTTCCTGAGAGTAGTCAAATCATCTAGTCCTCTTGCTAAAATTATACACATAGACACCAAAGTTTTGGGCTGACTGGGGTAAAGTTGATTTGTCCCATTATGTCTGAAGTATATAAAATCCTAGGAACAAATGGGCACCAGCTTTTGCTGATTTCACTTGTAACTCAACTCACCACAGAGAAAGCAAATCAGTTGCAAGTCTCCAACTGGCCTTGGGTTGCCTTGGAGAGAAGAGGCCAATGGTGGATAACATACTTACCTGTCCACACAAAGACCTCATTGAATAGGTCATTTAAAGAAGAAAAAGAATATTTGCCTCACTTCCAACTAACTAAGGCCATAATTTTGGAATATATTCTCAAGGTAGATAGCTCTATCGTTAGTGAGGATTCTGTGAGGGTATCATCCTTCCCAGATTTACTAAAATTTTATTTTATGCCAGACCTATAGAAAACATATCCATTCTGTTCCAATCTTAATAAGTGACCTTCTGTGGTAGTTGTTTCAGATTTACCATATTTGTGAAACTGGCTGACATATGGTTATAAATTGACATGAATACCGCAAACGTTATCTACTAAGCTCTATGTGGGCTCTAAAACAAAAAGATGTGTTTCATCACTTCTCATTCTTTCTCTTTTTAGGCATTTTTCATATTTGTTATTAAAAAATACCCAAATATATGTGTTAAGAACTAAATTCTCCAATAGAGTGAAGGGATTGGAGGGAGGTATGAGGATTTGTGGCAGATTGGTAGCAGACAGACTCAACAGCTATTGCTTCTAACACATATAGATTTTATTTAATTGTACTTTACCTTCTTAATGTATACATTTGGGGACACATTTCAAATAAATATATTTCAATGCATGTATTCATACTTATAAACACATTGGTATATGATATAAGGATCATTTCTCAAATCAGTTTTTAAATATGTAGGGGTCATGAACCTTTATGGGAATCTAATAGAACTATGAACTTTTAAGGAAAATGACATATTACATATATACAACATTATGTTTAAGTAATTTACTTGATTGAAGTGAAAATGTATGTCATATATAAAATGTCTTGTATGTAAATGCATTTTAAAATGTTTTTTTTCTGATTCTGATGTTTTTTATGTAATATTTAATCATTCTTCCAAAAAATTTTAATTGGACAAATTAAACTGAAAAGTGCATTTTCATTCTAACCTAAAGTAAATTTTAACAATAAAGCTACTCTTTGGTATGAACACAATTTTGAAATTGTAACAAAATCTCTTATTTAAATCTAATAAATTTTTACTCAGTTTTAATGGCGCTATAGTGCTGATATCCCTGACTCACAGTCACATGACAGAAGAGGCAATTGGTGCTTCTGCTGCTGACTCTGCTCTACAGTGACAACAGGCTAATGTCAAAAATAAAAAAAAAAAATAAAAAAAATAAAAAAAAACATTCTCTGACACATCCCACGCTAAATTTATGTCCTAACATTTACTTTGTCCCAACATCAGTGAGGTTCGATTTGGCACGGTCTGTCACTGATGGCTTCGTCAGCAAGAAAATGATTATGAACCCATGTTTCAATGTTAGGATTGTCAGAGATAAAGGAAACTTTGAAAGCACTCTCTCTGCACTCTGTCCAAGTATCAGAAGATTTCTGTGTGCATCCAAGTAAATAATATTTTGTGCCTTTCAATGCTCTGAAGCTAGTAAGTTTTGCAAGGTGGTCGCCTCCAGTTTTCTCTTCCAAAATGGCAAATTAACAAAATAAGCTCTCTCTCTTTTTCTCTCTTTCTGCAGCATTTTTGATGCTATTTATGTGGCCTTGATTTAAAAGATTTACTCATTTAGGAAGCTACAGGTGTCCATCAATTTTGATGAATCATTAGTGAAATCGTCCCTGGAAAATTTTTCTCAGAATTGTATTTTTATTCAGAATAGAGATTTGTTTTTAAAATTTAGCAGTAAGTAGCTCAAAGACTGTCTCTGAAAAGTCAGTATATTTTATGTAATGGAGGAGAACATTGTATTCAGTACTTATTTCCTGAGAGAACATCTCAAAATGTTGAGAATTCAAAGGTCAGATGAATTGGTAAGTTATCTGCCAGTAGATAAAATGTATTTCAGGATTTTTAAGTGATTTTTAGTGTCATTGTATACAGATGTGTTAAGCTAAGACTACAGTGAAAGATGTCACTATTGTTGCATCTTTAGAATTCTGAATGAGTGGCATCATGACCAATTATTCCATGATTTGCCTGATCATATTAGAATACCAGAAGTTCTGGAGAATTGCTTCTCCAATGTTAGTTCTTTGTTCTAAACATTAGATTAGCAACATATCCAGGGCTCAAAGCTTTACATGAAGAGGAATTTTTCACTCAAATGGCTAACCTTGTAATCAGCTCCTTGTTCTGCTTCTGTAGACATACTTGCCGCATAGACCGAAGGGCAGGGTGACCTTGAGATCAACCAAAGACTCATCATCCCCTTTGCTTGTTCTGTCTAGATAACAGATGTATCCCCTTTGCTCGTTTGTGGATGAGCCATATGAAAGTAAGATTACCCTAAGCTCGAGGTCCAGATCTTCAGAGCACTAGTTTCCTTTGGGACCACTGGCATAATAAATCTGAGTTCTCCAGCTCCCCGAGTGGTGCTTGGTTTCTCATCGGTCTGATTTTTCTGCAACATACAAGTTCTCTTCAAAAGTCTGGGGCTTTGTGTATCTGAAAGTTAACCTTGCAGAAAACATAAAGTTTATATAGTAGTGAATCCAAAATATTAAGAAAATAACATATATTTCAAAACAAGCTTTCAACAAAAACAAAAATAAATTCATTGCCAGGTATAGTTTACAATCTACAGATGTTGTTTTATTATTTTCTCATTAAGGCTTTTGACAATATTTCGCTTTTTTTGCTAAATCATATTTCTGCTTTTTTTGCTAAATCATATTTGTTAATAAAATAAAGCTGAGTTACATGTAATCGCTCTAGGAGGCAAAATAATGTCCACATCCTAATCCCTGGAACCTTGACTATATTACTTGATGTGTCAGAAGAGATTTTGCAGGTGTGACTATATTAAGGTTTTTGAAATGGACAGATTATTCTGGACTATCTAGATGGGTTCACTGTCGCGCTAACAATGTCCTTATAAGGAAAGGGTGGGGGCGGTGGCAGTAGACTCAGAGTCAGAGGGAGGTGTGAAGAAGCCATGCTACTGGCTTAAAGTTGGAGGGAGAGGCCACAAAACAAAAAATGGAGCAGCCTCTAGAAGCAGGAAGAGGCAAGGAAATAAATTCTCATTTAGAGCCTTCTGCCCAGCTGACATTCGCTTTCAATCCTGTAAGATCTATTTTAGATACTTCATCTCCTGAACTGGAAAATTATACATTTATTTGGTTTTAAGCCCCCAAATTTGTGTGCATTTGTTATTGCAGCCATAGAAAACTAATATATCAACTTTCTGAAAAAAAATTCATATCATCTATGCTTTAGTTAAGTAAAATAGAAGCAAAATTCTATAATCAGAATGCAATGGTCATTTACTTAAAATCCTACCAACAGAAAACTAGAAAAAAAATAACAATTTTGTAGAACTAGTAATAAATAATATTCCATGTAATACCACATATTTCTGGAGAAAAAAAATGCTTATATGACAAAGTCATATATGAAATTTTTTTGTTTTTTTCAAAAATTTTTTTTTGGGTATTGGTCTGTTTCTGTTTTTTATAGATAATTTTAAAACAATAGATGTAAATAGAACAAAAGTTATATGTGTATATTTGTGTACATACATTCACATCAGTGGGAGTATCCATGATCCATAATGTATGTACAGAGAAGGAACATTAAACTCGGATCTTATATGACATGATGAGGTTCAAATCTGGGATTAAAATCCAGAGTTACTTCCTCTCAGCAGCTTTTTTACTATGATTTCGCACTGCCCAGCAACTGATATCCTAATCTTTCTTTTAGTCTGAAAACAATGCTAGATAAAACACCTTCTGTGTGAATCATTTTGTTTTAATGACAAAAAAAGAATAGTAGTATAAATATCAAAATTTGCTTTTTTTAAAACAACTATTGAAGAAAAACATTTTTGAAAAGTGTGAGAAGCAGAACAGTCACTTAGGCACAGACAATTTTTGTACGTTGTACACAAAAAGGTTCTAATTCTACAGTTCTTGCTCTGAACAAAAGCCCACTTAAGAGGAAATTTTCTTCAGTCTGCCATCTCAGCAATAACTACTGCTTTTCATAGTTGAAACATATGCTGTAGAGTATTTTTTACTTAGCAATATCGGCATATAAATTCACCATCAACAGGAGACCAAAAATCATGTTTTAAGAAAGAAGTTTGGTTATTAAATATTATCATAAATCATCATAATTATAATCTAATTAAATCAAAATCAGAGTTATGTGATTTGATAGATTTTTTCTAATCACAAATATAGGGAAATAATTATTTTGAGATATTCTGTATCTGACACCTTGTTCAAAGTCTACCTTTCAAGTTTGATGGTGACCTCCTAGTTTACTAATGATATCGATAGCAAAGTCCACACTTTGCTTAGCAAGTACTTGGGCTTAATATATTCCATCTAAAAATACTAGGTTTTCTTTGCTCTGTCTCAATTATTTATTCAACCATCACCTTTCCATCGTTCTCTCCTATCCTCCTTCTAGAAATCCTGTTTTGAAAACTCTGTCTCTATTTTCTAAATATTTTAATAGTTCTGTCATACTTTCTAGGACCTGTTGTGCTGAGTCTTGAGCAAGTTTCTTGACTTGTTTTCTAATTCAATATTTAACTGTATCTATTCTGTTAATCACTATTGTATTTTTTCCCAATGATAAAGTTTTTAGCATCCATTATCTCCAAATAATTTTATTATATGCATGCAAAATCCTATCATACCTTTTTGAATATAAGTAATATTTGCTAATACAAATACCTATGTGTGGCATTAACTC
Source organism: Eonycteris spelaea (assembly GCA_003508835.1). Lineage (NCBI taxonomy): Eukaryota > Metazoa > Chordata > Mammalia > Chiroptera > Pteropodidae > Eonycteris > Eonycteris spelaea. The sequence goes on from PUFA01000154.1 coordinate 896,824, forward strand.
TATTTCTACATACATTTCTGATATCTTCTATCCTCACTTTATAGACTGGAAAGCAGTGAACCAATGTCCAGTCTTCACAGAATGCTAGAGATAGAAGCAAGAGAACAACACTAAGTAAATCACCATAAATTATGGATGTATAATCATGAATCTTATAAGTGTTAGAGGAGGAGGAGGATGATGATGATGATGATGATGATGATGATGATAATGATGATGAGTGTGTGTATGAGGGAGAGAGAGAGAGAAAGAGAGAGAGAAATAATTTGGATTATGAATGTACTCAGTGATCTTTGGAGCACAACCAATCAGCAAGCCTATGACTACTTACTTTGAATTATTTCATAAGAGACAAATATAATTTACTATTTTGTGGGGTCTCTTTGTTACAGTAGCTTAGCTTGGATCCTACATAATTGAGTTAGATAGATCAGTATTCCAGATGGCTAATGATGTCTGAGAAATATGAAGAGTATCCATGTTTTAAATCCACACTTTCAGGAAGTCAGGAAATCTAAACCATAACTGGCAATCATGAGCCAGGGTATAACCTTGGGATATTATCTTACTAAAAGAAAATGATGAGAGTGAAAAATAGAGGACAATAAACTCTTTCTGCTCCAGAGTACTATGTTCCCACATTCACTGCTGCCCCCTGCAGCTGCTGTCAGACCCAAGCCAGAGATTGAGTACAGAGACTTAATGGCCACTGTTTATATTATTATTATTATAATTATAATAATAATTATTATTATTACTTATTTTCAAGATAATACTATTTTTACCAAAATGTTGATCTTTATGCCAGTGGAAATATCATATAGATGTAAATAACTTTCTTGTTTAGAAAAATGGATGATTTAAATATATTTTCTTTTTAATATTTCATCATTGTGGTTTTTGTGGTAAACTGTTTCCAAAATTCATATTGTTTTTAAAATATGACTCAGATAAAATTTGCTAAAGCTTTTTATAATTATTGGAAACTTGTTTTTGTGCAAGACACAGGTGGGCTACATTCTTTGCCTATTAATATAGTGAGAAATGACAACCGTGTCTTTTGAAATAAGAACCTGGACATGTACCAAAATTAAGGTATAATTCTGGAAAACATTTATAAAGTTATACCAATATATTTCTCAAAAAAAAAATCTGGATACATTTTAATGTTTCGATGATAGTAAACAAATTATTTAATCTAATCGAATCTTGAAAAACTTAAGAGCTATTCATTGTTACATAGTTGTAACCTGTATTTTGTGGTGGTTGTGTCCGTTTGTACACTGATTAATGAAATGACTCTCAAGACTACTGATCTACCATTCTTTCCTTACAAATAATGTTCCAATTATCATGAAAATATCATGCGATCTTTTTGTATGTGTCCACTGCTTATATGTTTTGTTTGGAATTATTATTCTTTAGGAACTTATATATCTTTTCCTTAGTAAACTTTTATAATTCCCAAAGATAGAATTATCATTTATCCTCTGGGTTCCAGCATCACATTGAACAAATTTCAATCTTGGTATTTTAAAACTCATCAGATAATTGTTTTACATCTCTATCTTCTCTCCTAAACTATGACTTCTTAAAAGCTGGGTATATTTAATTAATCATCCACACAAACCCAGGACCTAACCTAATGTCTAAAATTTAGTGAATATTTTAATAAAAATGTGTAGAAATAAAGTTTTCTAACTACATTATTATTGCTATTCTTTTTTCTTACAAATTCAAACTTAATTTTTCAGACATTTCAACAGGACATAACTTGTTATAGTTTTCTAATTATCGTTAACAATTTTTTAGGTCTTCTATTGTTCATTTTTCCTTGTCACGTTTGTAATTTCCTTTCTTCTAGCTGAGTGACAGAGAGGTAAAATATAATTCAAGAAACAGCCTGGCTATTAAAATATACTGTCATACACTTGTCACCCGGTACATTTGTTCTGTTTACCTACATGCAAAGTGTTATTATGCATTATTTATAATGCTTTTTCTAGTTCACCTATTAAAGGCAATTAAAACAAAAGGAGAAATAATGTTGTGCATCTGCTTTTACCCCTAGGACCTTCTAGAAAATGGAACAAGATGAGCTTTGGTATTTATAAAGTTGACTGTCTGTTAGGCCTCTTAACCAAGGCTAACACAACCTTTCACACAATCTTAATTAGATTTGATGTTTTATTTGTCTTCATTAAGGAGGCAAATTAATTTAAAAAAGAAATGATTACTGCATCACTGGATTATTTAAAAAAAAACCTTTTCCATTCCTTAATTCTATAAGCAAGACATAATTATAAATGACTAATGTTTCAGGGCAATAATCTAATTCATTAAAAAACTCACTTTATGGAGACAGAGAAAAACATTCAAATAGTTTTAATTTATATATTTTCTAGTTTTATTTTCAAAATTATTTTGCATTAAAAACAAACTCTGAAAGGACTTCTTACAGGTGCCAAAAGCCTAGATTTCACATGAGTACCTTCTAAAACCACTGATTTTAAGTCACAAAGCCCTGAGTAGCAGTGTGAATTTCCGAATTTCCGTTGGTATTCCTTCTTTTACACTGACAACACATAAATATGGACAGATAGATACATATATGAAAGAACTGTGTTATAAGTAAACTACAAAATGACATGCTAAGGACGTATAATGAATGAAAACAAAAACTGCAACTTAGTCCAATTTTGGAATCTGGGAAATGTGTAGGTTTCACTTCAGAGTTACCGCGCCCAAAGCATGAGGGAACTGAATTATTTACATTGGTTAAGAGTTGATCCTGAAAGGTATTCATCTTCTCACTCAAATGGCCTACCAGGAACGTTGGGCAACAACAAAAGCGCTCAGGCAGGGAAATGCAAGACAGAGTAGCTGGAAGCATGAGAGACACACACTGAAATCTTAAGAGGAGGGAACATCTGTGGGACATGGCATCTTCCTACCTATAAAGTCCACATGCATATGAATATGTGTTTTGGTTATAACTGAAATTGATTTGAGACGATTAAACTCTTTTCATTGCTCTAAATCATACTAACATGTATTATAATATTTTACTTATTCGGTGTCTTGAATTTATTTTAGAGACAGCTAAAGATTCCTGAACTGTAATTCGTATACCAGCTTTGACAAAATGCAACATCACTATGGTGTTAACTCTGTAATAATATAATAGATAGTGCATTTGATTATATTTTGATCCAGTAATATTTCAAAAGAATAGAAAATATTATACCTGAGTGAACATTTTATAGATGTTATTTATAGTAAAGAGTGGTTTTCAGGATATGGAAAGTATCATAAATAAAACAAATTCCACTTAGTCTGCATATTTTACAAATATTGATTTGTAATATTTAAATTACGTGGACAGATTCTAGTCTTGTTTTGTCCATAAAGAAATATGAACATTCTCAGAGTACATTCAAACAGCAAACAGTTTATGAATAGATTAAGGAATTAAAGAATATATATGCATTTGTGTTTGCTTATATATAAATAAAGAGATATGTACATATATCTTAATTCTTTGACTAATCTAGCTATTGACCTATTTCTTATGATTTTGTTTAACAAAAATAAACATAAAAGCTCTAGAGGACAAATATTTAGAACTATAGCTGTTTATATTATTGATTAACTTACCTTTTCTAATCAAGATATTTTAATATTATTTAAACTAACTATAAACTAATAAACCATGTTAAAATATTCATTAATATTATTACATACATTTTATTTTACTTATGCTTTACTAAACATGCATGAAGAAGAAATACATTAGTAAGGAAACAGGTCAATAAATATTTTTAAATAATCTTTATAGTTGTCCTGAAATATGCAGAAAAACTGGATTTTGAGCCAATGGTTACAGTAAAATAGATCATTAAAACCAAAAGCTATTTCCTTAAGTAGATCAAAAAAATAATATACCTCTAGTCTTACAAATCTAAAAAGAAAAGGGAGAAAAAACATAAATTACCAATATCAGGGATGATAGAATTAACATCATTAGAGATCAAACAGATTTAAAAGATAATAGAGTGACAATATGAACATTAGCTAATAAATTCAACTGCAAAAACAAAATTTTGGAAGATACAAACTACCAAGTCTTACTCAGGAAGAAATATGTGTCTTGATAACTCCATATTTATTTACTAAATTCGTTCTTGAATGTTTTCCCACAAAAAAATTCCAATTCTAGTTGTTTATTAATAGAATTTCATCAACAATTTAAGAACAGAAAGTATAATCATTCTGCATAATCTCTTTCAGAAAAGGAGAGAATAAATCCCAACTCACTCTAGGACACTATAGCTCTGATTTCAAAACCAGATAAGAACATACAAGAAAAGAAAACTACAGCAATATTCCTCATAACATAGATAAAATTTTCCTAAGAATTTTGTCAAATTGAATCGAACAATATATAAAAAGATAATGCATCACGATCAAATGTGTTTTATTCTAAGAATACAAACTTGGTTTACATTTTTAAACCAATCAGCAAAATTTACATTGACAAATTAAAAAATAAGAAGAATTGAAAAAATCATAGGCTTATCACAGATAAATAACCACAGATAAACCTTTGACAATATTAACACTGACTTAAGAAAATTAGGATTATATTAAACTTTCGCAACCTGGTAAAGATCTGCAAAATAATTTACAACAAATATGATAATGGTGAAAGATGAAACATTTTCCTCTTAATATCAGGAACATGGCAATCATATTAAGTCTCACCACTTTTATTAAATACTAAACTGGAGATTCTAGCTAGTGCAGTAAGTCAAACATAAATAAGTAACCATAAATGTATCGTGGTTGGTATTCTATATATTTACTGAAAATTATCAGCAACCATGGAGCCTTAAAACGAAAATAAAACAAAATGAACAAAAACTTCATGACATATATTTTCATCTTTCTCTTAGACAAATGAATGTACGTGTCATAGTGCCTGTACATCCCTTCTAATTAAAAACTAATATTAAAATCAGTAATTAGATGGATGATAGGTATATGGATAAATGGATAGATGAGATGGAAAAGAAACTTTCTGCTGTTAAGTCAGGCTGAACAGATGAAAGCCAGTTGCAAGGACACCTGCCCCAAGGAGACCAATGAGCATTAAAGACCCCAGGTCGCTAACCACATAAGAATTCCCTTAAAACAGCTGAAAAACTTTTCTTTGGCTCTACATGGGAAGTCAGGCTCAGAGGTGTCTGCTGTGTGCCTCTTCCTTCATTTTAATTCTAAAAGTCACGCCCAAGTGTGGAGATTTAACATGCTAATGAGACCTGTGAGGCATGAAGATGCATGTGCACACTGCGCAGACGCTTAGAAACGTCTCCATGCGTAGACATAGTTCTCCACCAACCTCTTCCCCGCCCCTCCCCCAAGTTCCTTTAAAACACTGCCTCAGCATCCGTTGGAGAGGTCACCCCATTTCTTCCTTTCACGATATCCCTTGTGTACAAGCTCAGTAAAACTTTCTTTTGTATGCACTGATGTCTGGTGATCACCACTGATTTCCATTCTGGGAAATTGCAAGAAGCGGGGCAATTTTAAGTAAATAAATGGCATCTAGATCAGAAAGGAAGATAAAAACTGCATTTGTAGATAGCATGAAATGTTGGCTCCATTGAGTGGTCAGGTGTTCTACCTGTGTTTTCTCATTGTTTTCCTTCCTCTCTGTGTATTTCTTTTTACAAATCATCTCTTCATTAGTTTAAAAATTGACTCACTGATAATCTTACAATTAAAAATTAGTCTTTCTAATTAAAAAAAATCAATATTTATTACTAATGAGATTGCCAAATGGTAAATAGACAAAACAAATCAAAAATAGTTTTGAAATGTTGACTAAAAATTTGGAATATACAGTTCTATTAAAATACATATTACAGAATCATAAAGATGAACCCATTGCTTTCCTGCTGAAGATGATCTAAAGGAAATGGATAATTTACCCACTGGCTTTTATAAATTGAGACTATTAACAGCAAACTAAAGTGTACTAACAGTAAATTTTATAAATACAAAAAAATAAGCAAAAGCCATTTTGACTATTCATCCAACCTAAAGCAAAAATGCAAATATTAAGTTGTTTATTTTTTTATTATAATTTTTGCTGCAGTGTTGATAACTTCCAGAATCTTTTAAGCCTGGTCATAATGATAAAATGATAATGAGGAAAGTAAAAAGACAACATTTATAATAGAATAAAGGTTTGCTTTTGCACAGTACCATTTTTCAAGGTCAGTTAGCACTCTATCTGGGCCATGCATTTAACAGACAAAACTCTGGTTTCCAAAGCTACTTGAGCAAGATGTTTTATTCAGATAGAGTCATTAATATGGATGGACTCTCAGGGGAACCTAGTCTAAATTCTTATTGTCAGTGATGGACAAATTGTCACCTAGAAATAGTATGTTTCCTAGTAAATTTGCAACCTAGGAAAGAGCAAATTTCCTATGGTTTTTCTAGTACTATACAGCCATTTGTTAGTTCAATCAGGATTAAACCTCGATCTCTTAATTTCTACTAGATTATCCTTAGGCTCTCATGCTGCCCTTTAGTTATTTTTGAGAGAAGTGACAAAGATAGACTTCCATATATTTTATTGTTCATATAGAATTTAATCATTATCATTAAGAAGACATTATGCCAATACCTTTGAAATTAAATTAATATTGTGTGTTATGAATGACCAAAGAAATAACAGACATTTTTGCTGACATTTTTTAATGTAAATAATTGAGTTCTACAACCTGAAATTTAATGCTGAGGACCTACTATTAGGCACTGGGGACACCGATAATTAGCTATAGCTCCTGCCCTTGTGACTGTAATAGTTTTATGTTTAACTCATCTAAAGATTACTCCCATGATACTAGCAACAAGAATGTGACTTAAATAAAAATATGCTTACATATTTATTATATTTTAGCCATGAATCTTAAAGGTTTGATGAGATGACATTGAGAAAAAAAATGAAGTATGAGAGACTTTAGCATCCATTGTAATTAGTGCTGCTAAACAGAGTTAATGAATGTATGAGCATTATTACATCCTTAATGAAAAATAATCTCTTAGCATAGTGGGTAAGCTTATGATATATGAACTTATTATCCAATGTGAAATCTAAGGAAGATTTACCTAATTAAAGTAGAGGCTGTTTTGCCCCAGAGAAAAGAAAGAAAACATGATTTTGAAAATAAATGAAGCTCTTTATAAGTTTCTCTTAATTTTTAACTCATGAAATGGAAAATTAATTGGTTTTGTGACAGAATTAAATTTTTTTTCCGTCAATACCACTTTACACTAAAAAACACCATGTTTTCTCTAGGAAAAGAATTGTAGGCAGTTTGGAAATGGATTAAAAAATAAAATTAAAAAAAAAACCCATAAGAACCTTGCAGCAAAATAAATTCATTTTAGAGAGTGCATTCATATATTTGGTATGTGTCCATGCACTCAGTCTTATAGTGTATTAGTTTTCTATTGCTGCTGTAGCAAATTACTAGACTCTAGAATGTTCAAGGCAATACAAAGTTTTTATGCCACAGTTTCTGTGACTCTTATTGAAGTTCCATTGGGGTTGACTGATATCTATGCTCTTGCTCTTGTTCACAAAAGCCTGAAAGCATGGTTTCAGTCAGCCAGGGGAGACAGTCTGCTCATTCTGGTTGTGGCAGAATTCAGTTCCATGCTGCTGTAAGACTAAGGGTACTGTGTCCTGCCGTCTGGTAGCTGAGGATCCTTCTCAATTTTTAGAGGCTTCCTGAAGTCCCTGGCTCATGGTTGCTCAGACTTCAAAGGCAACACCAGAAGATCTGGTTGTCCCCTGTTTTGAATCTCTCTGATCTGCTATTCTGCCTCATCATTCCGCTCTGCTCCTGCTACTCTCACCGACTCCAGCTGAGGGCTGTTTTGATTAGATTGGGCCACTGGGAACATTCGGATAATCTCTCTATTTTAAGATCTGCAAACTTAATTATATTCGTGAAGTCCTTTTTGCCACTAACCTAACGTAACATTCACAGGTCTCAGGGATTAAGACATCTTTTGGGGGAGGGAGGATTCTGGGTAGTACACACATTTAAGGGAGTTCTTATTAATCTAACTTTGCCCAAAGTAGTCTGTACCCTACTTTACCCCCAAAGAATTTTATTTCAAACTATTCCTAAATAGCTTAATGAAAAACAGAAATAAAAGAAGCTACTGCTAGTACAATTTTTATTTATTATATGAGATATGAGGGCACATTGGTTGTTTTTGTTATATCAGACCACGAAGTTAATACATTCTATGCACTTCATTGTCTATCAATCCTTACACACATTTTTTCCATTAGCACATATTTGGTCTCCTCTTTATGTTACACATATATTGTTTCTAAAGTGGTAACACACTTAAAAAATCTAATATGTTGTCTGACACAGAGTAGTTGCTCAATAAATATTGGTTTTTTTTTCCTTTTCTTATTCTCATTAACTTATTTGATGTTCTTCCAAACTCTCTTCTTGAATAGTAACTAAAAACCTACTGAAGCCTTGCTTCCTCAGCTAAACCTTGTGGACTAATTCTAATTCACATGAACTCTTCTCTTCCTTGAAACACTGTCATTTCACAGTCCAAAGTATTACAATTTAGTAATACAAGATTGTCTTCTATAATTTAATACAATTCTGTACATGTTACCATTGGTCTGAAAACAATGACAGAAGGTGAATCTTCAAAATTAAATGCAAAGCTGCACCTCCACCATTACAAGTCTGAGCTTATAGTACCTATTCAATACAGCTGTGGACTGAAGTCAATTATTATTTTTATGAGATGATACATAGGAATAGGGAGACAATTGAGAGGGTAAAGAGATGCTCTTGCTGTAGATGGAAAATATATGATTATCTGCTTCAACTGAGACCTAAGAAGATGAGGAAAATGATAAAGAAGTTCCCAACTCAATTTTGTTTTTAGTGAGCAACCATTTCAATAAGAAAACTTTGATCACAGAAGTCAACACTGTCTCATAATCTTTAATCTGAAGTTCTAAAGCCCTAATAGCTATGAAAATCAAAAATATTTCTAAAAGTCATACATTAATAATATCTAATGTGAAATAATTTAGCCCCTCCCCAATTGATGTTTATTTATTTATAGTAGGTATTTATGCCATTTCATGTGAATATTTATACATTTTTGGCAGGAATTTTAGTGGGGTTGTTACATGTGCTGCCTCAGGAACCTGACAGGTTATGCAGTTTATGCAATACAGTGTACCTTTCTAAAATCTAAAATTAAAAAAAAAAAAATGGAAAGAAAAGAAAAGAAAAAAGAAATTAAGGAAGGAAGGAAGGAAATGGAAGGAAGGATTCCAAATCATATCAAACCCCAAAACTTTAGACGAGTAAGAAACAAAATCTCAACTCAGTAAAACAATAAGGGGACCCAGGAGTAAAATAACAAATTACTACTTTCTTCTAGGAAAATTATAAATGTGAAAGAACATCTTAAGATATGCAAAAAATATAATTTTTAAATTGTATGTATTATGTATTTATTAGCTCTCTAGGTGATTTTTATGGAAATATCCATTGCTGGAGGAGGCAGGAGAGTTTTTTTTTTTTTTTTTAAGAACAGGTTTATGCAGCTCAAATTTCCCAGTTGCATCATATGCTTCTTTGAGAAGCTGTGCTCTCTGATCACAATAATGGAACTTGCCTTATGTACTTATGTTAGCATATGTCTATATTTTAAGAATAAATATGAGAATTAAAGAAAATGTTGTATAAACCGTAATCATTAAGTTGGTTTACATAATTTCATTAATTATCAACTATATGACTGTGTTTGTATAATTACTCCCTTTAAATACTATTACCTAATGGACTATTTAAAAAGAATACATTCTGTGGCAGAATTTCCTACATAATTATAAGACGAATGATGATGAATTTGATGAACAAACACAATAATTAAATAATATAAGTTGAAAACAGCTGGCTACAGAACATCAAATTTCAATTCTACTGCGAAAAAAATAACTGTTTAGTTTTTATCGCTTATTTTTTAAAAAACTTTTATTTCTTAAAACATGTTTTGAAATTCTAAAAGTGACTATCTGCTTGAGCAGTGGTCCATTCAACACTGGAGATGTGAATACTATAATAAATATATTTCTGCCTTTATAATATAAACCATCTTTGTATAATGGATTTCCTATTGGCGGAACCAACAGTATCTCTCCACTGCAAAATCTTCACTAGAGACTGGATGGAATACAAACTATTTAATCATCAAAACTTACATCATCATGCGTTTATTCTTTGTGTTGGGTTCTGAGCATAGGGGAAAGAGACTTGAGTTAGCCAATGGAAAAGTGTTAGACCAATTCTGCCATTTCTCTGCCCACAGGAAGTACTTTGTGAAAGTGAATTAATCTCTACTTTAATGTTATCATGAGAAAAGAAAGAATGAAAAAAAAATTTAAACACAAGATTCTATTCAATTTTTTGGAATTATTAAATAAATCATGTTCATTTTATATAAAATTGTATGATATTAAAAATGGAAAATTTCTTTTTGGAATTTGTAGAGAAAAATTATCCTATTTGAATAATAATGAGAATTAAAAATTTTCAGTGCCTTACTTTTGTCTCCTAATCAAATTAATAATCAATAGTGAAATGAAAATTTATTGCTTGGGGCTAAATCACAAATATCTCAAAGTAAGAAACAGTTTGACATTTTCATCTTCTTACACAGTTAAATATGCACTTAGCAGCAATCTCACTCCTGGGTATTTATCCAACAATAATAAAAATGTATGTCTACACAGGACTTGTACATGAAAGTCCATACTGACCTTTCTTGAAAGCCCAAACTGGAAATAACCTGTAACTACATCTGAATGAAACTACAAGTGAATGAAATGAGATGTTTGCCACATCTTATTTATTTTGGTATATTCATACCATGATAATTACTCAGCAATTAAAAGGAATAAACACTAATGATATCCAGAATAAGATGGATGAATCTCCAAAACATGCTGAATGAAAAAGTGTACACACAAAAGAGTACAAACTGTATAATTAAATTTATTTAAAATCTTAAAACATGCAAAGTTGATTGATAATAAAGTTCAGCAGATCGAATGTCACTTGCGGCTATGTCAGCAGGAGGGTGAAAATTCTCTAAGAGAATGATGGAATTTTTTGAGATAATGAAAGTGCTGTATACATTGATTTTCATGGCAGTTACAGTTATATATATTTGTACAACTTCAAAATATCATACCTAAAGTAGGTGTGTTTTATTACAATGCATATTATACCTCGATATAGTTGAACTTAAAAAAATCAATTATAGGGTTGATTGTCTACCTGTTAAGCAACATAGTAACTCACAGATATAAAAGATTAGAGAGACTATAGTATCTAATAGTTCAATCCTTAGAATTCTTTAGCTGGTTATATTAGAATTTTGATAGATAATTCCTAGGAAAATTTTTTATTTGGTACATTGTAGGTAATAGATAAAATTTATTGACAACATATTAATATTTTTGAGTGCTCACAATAATCTCATGAAGGTTGTTTCTGTTATCTAGAGTTTATAAATGAAGAGCCTTAGTGTTGGAAAGATTAAAAATTGCAAAGCTAGTAAATGACAAACCCAGAAAACCAACTCACATCTGCCTTTTATGTAGATGTGAAGAGGTAACCTGAAAATGCTGTAATTAAGGAACCTCACTTTCTGCCTAAGTCAGACTTCCTATTGATGGAGAACTAATCATAACTTTTTAAAGCAAAGAATACTGTAAGATTTCTTGGTGCTGGATCTTTACATCAACTCAGACATCTCAACATAGAATTGGAGTCACTAATAACAAGAACAAAATAAATCATCAACTTTTATAGATTGTTGCAAAGTGCCAGGCTCAGTTCTAAAAAATTTGCATTATTAATTCATTTAAATCTCACAACACATGAGGAGGCACTATTATCATTCTCATTTTATACATGAGTAAACTAAAGGAAAAAAGTATGTTTCCTAAGACATACAGCAAGTCAATGAAGAAGACAGTATTGGCATTCAGAGTCTGGCCATAGAATCTGTATTTTTAACCACTAAACTATGCAGGCAGACCTCAGTTTGCACAACACAGTGTTATGGATTCTCCCTGTATAATGGAATTGTGCAAAGTGAGACATTGTTCTGATATGCATGTGTGCTGTTAATACAGCACTGTGCAAAGGGAAAACTATCTGTATTACTCAGGGACAATTTAAAGATTAACAATTTCAATAGGATTCCATACTGGTGTAATCTGTAGCATTAATTATTTTGTTGTATGTTATCTAGGGAAGTATTTCATTATAATAAATGTCAATATTTCAATTTTTAGCAGACATATATTGGTGCGTATTTATTACCCAATAAATGGGTTAGCTATGCTTTAAGTACCATATTCTTAATAATTTACAATTAAAGCTTTTCTCATATAATTTTCAAAGTGTGTAATAACAGTTGAATAAATTATATACAGTAGGGCAATATTATCTACATTCAAAAAGATATAGGTTTTGCAAGAGCTATTTGAAAGGGAGAAATAATTATATGCCAGAACACTTTATTATGGTCAGATATTAAAATGAGTAACCTAGGGCAGATGGAGGTCAAACACATTTTCTTTTGATTAAGTGAAATGCCAAAGCTATGTGTTATTAAAACCATACAACCTCCTATACCTGGGGGAAAATCTCTGCATCTGAGGACCATGAGGCTTAGAAAGATTAAAGAATTCAGTCAAGGTCATTATTAATAGATGGTAGCAGTGAGATTTGAACTCAGATCTATGCCCAAGGCTCATTTTCCTTCTGGCAGATCAACCTGCTTTATTAAGCCGCAGATGTTGACTTGTTTGTCAGTTGTGCTTTTCTAAATTTATTTTGTCAAGATTGAATAAAACTACTGGATTTATCTTCAGTATGTGTCAGCTATTTAATTTGGAGGGTATATTTTAAAAACTAATTGAACAGGTGTTAATAAATGTTGCTTACCTCACTCTCCAAGTACTGGGGAGAAGAAAAGGTTGTTTTCATTCAACTATAAAAGCCTCTTCCCTCTTGGACAGTATTTTCAAGGGCTTCAATCTCATCCTCATATGTCAAGTCCACCCATGCAATGTGAAATGCAGATTAGAAAAATACTGATTATAAACTGAAATATATTTTGAAATCATAGTGTTGAATTTGTTTGTTCATTATTACCTGTGCGATTTCTTTATTTAACAAACATTTGGTGAGCACCTGCCATGTGCCAGATTCTGAGGTGAGAATCCATAATACACAAGAAAGAAAACAATATGACTCCTCCAGAAGGCTTATATTCTAATGGGATAAAATCAATTAATAAACAAGTATATAATTAGAGCAGGAGATTGCTATGGAGAAAAACATATCAAAGTTAAGGAAAACAAGGGCGTGGGGGCCTGAAGCCTTGTTCTGATATTTATTTAGAAGTTTCAAGAAAGGCCTGTACAATCAAACAACGTTTGAACAGAAACATGAAAGAACTGAGTGAGGAGAATATTTCAATAAGAATGAATTGAAACTATAAAGGTCTTGAAGCAGAGGAAAGCATGCTATGATCAAGAACCAGTAAGGAGGCCAGTGTGGCTAGAATATAATGAACAGGGGAAGATGTCAGGAGATAAAATAGAAGATTTAGCTAGGGCCACCATCATGTAAGGCTTGGTTGTAACCAACAGGATTTTGCTTTCCCTCTCATTATCAGAGAGTTGAAATGATCTAACACCCCTTAGCAGTCTCTTCAAGGCTATTGTGTGGAGTAGACTGGAGTAGGGGGAAGACATAGAAGGCTAGTTACATGATTATTGCAGTAATCTGGGCAAAAGGTATTCTGGTTTGGCTCTGGGTGGCAGTATTGGAGGTGGAGGAGATCAATGCTACATTTTGGGATTTCTTAAATTCGTGGTAACACTAGCCATCCAGGAGGAGAGAGGTTGAATATTTTGGTCTGGGCTTCAGAAGAGATAGACATTTAGAAGTTTCCTGTATGAGAGAATGAAAGAGTCCCTACAGAGAAAGGGGAGACAAAGATAGAAAATGCAGAGATAATAGGGAGAGGTGAAGATAGAGGCAGAGACTTCAGAAGTTAGGGAGAGCAGATGAATTCAGGAATGGAAAGAGAATGAGGTGATGGCAGGAGAAGCAAGGAAGAATATTGTCTTGAAAGCCCAAGTGAAGAAGTGTTTTAATGAGGGGAGGAAGCACTGTTTCAAATACTATTGAGAGATCAAAGACGGACTGAAAAAAGACAGCTATCAACACACAGGTCACAGTGGCCTCAAAGAAATTGTTAAGGGTTTGTAATGAAAGCATGATTGAAGTTAATTCAAGACTGAATGAGAGAGGAGGAATTAGATAACTCTCTCAAGAATTTTGCTGCAAATGGAAGCAGAGACACAGGAAGATCACTGGAGGAGGTTGTCAAGATAGTTGTTCTTTAGAAACTTTTGAAATTTAAGTGGAAGAGATGACATGCTTGAATACTAAAGGGAGAAAGAAATTGATAATTCGAACTGCTGGTGTTGTGTCTTTGAGAACTGAAATGAGGACCTATGAGCCTTAGTGACTTAAGCAGCTGCTTAGACAGCTTGATCATAGTGACGAGGAAGCCAGGCAACCCAAAGGGTATATGGGCTGAAGGGATGTTGCTTTTCTTTCTTTTTCAACACTCCCCCACCACCAATAACCGATGTGTAACTTAGTATTAATTCAATGTGTACAACATCATGATTTGATACATGTATATATTGTGAAATAATTACCATAATAAGTTTAGTTAACATTCGACAGCTCACATGATTGTAACATTTGGTGCGTGTGCTGAGAACTTTTAGATCTAGTCTCTTAGCAACTTCCAGATATACAGCACAGTGTTGTTAACTAGAATCACCAAGCAATGCATTATATCCACAGACCTTATCTAATTTACAACTGGAAGTCTATATATTTTCACCACCTCCACTTATTTCCTCTGGATGTTATTTTTCATCATTGCTATTTTCTCTGCGAAACAGAAATGACCATTTAATGGTGCAGATGAAGAGTTGCTAAATATTTAAGAGAATGAAAGGACAAACTAATGAGCCAGAAGGGTAGAAGGTCAAATGGACTGGAAAAGGAAGTAAGATTGTTAGGCAGGTAATACCTGTGATAATTACCAAAGCTAGATTTCTTATTTTTATTTATTGTCAGGGTCATGAGGAGGAGAGGAAGAACATATTTCTAGCCAAGTTTGCTCTATTCTTATATTATTCTCTTAATAAAGTCTTTGTTCTATTTTAAAAGTTCAGGTAAATAAACACATTATGCTTTTAGTTAGGATACATATTTTCCATAACTGTCCTAAAATAATTATGAGCACGATTCAATTATTTGAACCTATTAATTGTTTTTCAAAACCTATTGTTTTCAAACTTATATTGTTATAAAATATACGTAAATGAATGAAACTCTAGTGAATTCTAATTATTCTCTAGGTATTGATCCAAATTCCAATTCCTTCTTGTTTGATACTTTATGGAACATGTTAACAGTGAAAGATTTCTTCATCTCACTTTGCATGAACTTGTAAGTACAGGTCCTTGGGGAAAGCTAGATATATTTTCCTTTTATATATTTCCTATATAAACAGAAAAATTAGTGCAACAAATGACACCGATATATTTCCAACTGGCATATGTGCCATTTTACTATCACAAATTAATTAACAGATTGACAGGTATAAGTAATAGAATCATAGAATGTTGGAACTTAGAAAGCATCTTTGGGATCATCATGTGTAATTCATTTAATTTATAAATGATAAAACTGAGACTTGGAGCATTAAGAAATTTGCTAATAAACTTAAATCTGCTAATAGACTTAAATAAAATCACTTACAGTCTATTTCTTATGTCTTTAATACCACTTTTTCTTTAATTATGCAAATTATTACTCAATTACTTAATTGCTCACGTTATTTAATTGTGAATTGTTTGCATATTAATTAAGCAACCAATACATGTCCAGTGTGGTCCTTTGTTCTAAAACTATGGGTTAAACAGTGTATCCCAAAAATTCATGTCTACCTGGAACCTCAGACTATAACCTCATATGAAAATAGCACCTTTACAGATGTAATTAAGGAAAGATAAAGATAAGATAATTCTGGATTAGACTAAGCCCTGAATCTATTGAGAGTGTCCTCATAAGAGACAGATCAAGGACACAGAAAAGGCAACGTGACAGTAGAGGCAGAGATTAGAGCAATATGTCAAGTCAAGGAATGCCAAGGATTGTCAGCAACCACCAGGAACCAGGAGAGAGGCATGGATCATTTTCTTCCTCAGAGACTCCAGAAGGAACTAACCTGGCTTTCACCTTATTTTGGACTTTCAGCTTCCTGAACTGTGAGGCAATATATTTCTGTTGTTTAAAGCCACCTAGTCTGTGGTGATGTTTTATAGTACTCCTAGGAAACTAATGCATGACAGAAGAAAATATCAAAATCTATGGCCTAAAAACTAGTAAACAAAACAACACAACACAAAACACACACACACACACACACACACACACACAGAAAAAAACAAAGAAAAATTAATTTATTTGTTTATGGCCATTAGTGAGCAATACCATAAAACCTCCCCACTTAGTTGATAAGCATGTTCCTTCTTCCTTATAATTGTATTGAAAAAATTAGGCGATTTTTGTAATTTATTATAGCACCACAATTTACATTATAAAGATCATGCAATATGGTGTTGGGGCTATTCAGTAGAAAGTCAATACTATATCACATTATTTATATCATGTTTATTGCATACTGCCTGGGACAGGTGGTAACACAATATGGGTATAAGAGTAACTAATAAGTAGCTACTCTTCACTGGTCTCTGTGCTAAGGGGCTTTACACATTTCATATTTTAGCTCATTTAACTACAAAGCACCGGCATTAGTACCTGTATTTGTTTTCAATGGTTGCATAACAAGTATAATATGTTACTGCAGCGTAGTGGCTTAAAACAACACTGATTTATCATCTCACATTTTCTATGGGTCAGGATTCTAAGCATGGCTTAGCTGGGTCCTCTGTTCAGGGTCTTAAGGCCACAGTTAGGGTGCTGTCTGTGCTGTTCTTACTTGAGGCTCAGCATGCTCTTTCAAGCTCATTCGGGTGGTGGCAGAATTAAATTCTCTGAAATTATAGAACTATATCCGTGTGTGTGTGTGTGTGTGTGTGTGTGTGTGTGTGTGTGTGTGTGTGTGTGTGTTTATTTGTTTTGTTTTGTTTTGTTTTGTTTTGTTTGTTTTTTGTTTTTTGTTTTGTTTTTTGTGCTGGTCGTCTACCAAGGCTCACCCTCACTAACTAGAGGTGCTGCCACTTGGCCTCCTCCATCAACAGTTCATAGCACAGCTGTTTGCATTCTTCCTGTCTCACTTCAAGTCTCTGAATTTATCTACCTCTGACCCAGATTTAAAGGCCTCATGAATTAGGTCAGGCTACTTAAAAGTTAACCAATTGGGGACTTTAATTACCTCTTTCTCCTAGAGTGTAACCTAATTATGAGGAAACATCCTATTATATCCTCAAGTCCTGCCACACTCTAGGGGGAACGGTAACACAGGGAGGAAATAACAAGGGCTGGGAATCTTCAAGACTGATTCAGAATTCTGTCGACGCGGTAATACTAACAGTGAACGTTTATTGACTCTTAGCATGTGCTTTCATCCATATGCAGCTCTCTTAAATTGAGAATGTTAAGTATTGGCAGGGGTTTCAGAAAGCCTTGACTGAATGCACTATCTACTTCCACGCACTTCCTTTTCCTTTGAAGATTTCTCCTTATTTAAAATGTTTTTAGAACAACAAAGTTACAAATGGCCCCAGTGGCCTCATATCTTTTGTTCTCACCTTTTTGTAATAGAGGTGGCTTGCCTTCCTTAGGCTTCGCTTGAGAGCAGCTATATCTAGAGTAAAATGTAAGCAACGTTTTATAAATGAATCTAAGTGACCGGAGCGAGGGACATGTTTTAGAGTTCTGGCATATATACACTTTCATCATTTTTTAAAAAGGGGTTTGCCTAGTAGGTTTAAGTGTGACCTTTTATAGCATCCTACTGAAATAACTATAGAACATTAAAAGCTGAAAATATAAAAATGAAAACTTACAGCAATATCGGAAGGTCGGGCTAGGAATCAAACCGAGGGAGAGTCCATTCTCTGCAGTGTTGATGGACCTGAAACGAATAGTGGGCTGAGTTATTCGGGAACTCCTTGTCCTTCCTGAAACGGCATGAGCACGTCCACCTGGAAGTATGTGCATTTACAAAGCAATTCATCTCTTCCCTGTTGTCTGCTATTTGACCTGTGTTTCAGCAATATAATCTTTTCCAAAGATTAAAACTATGCAACTACTGATTTTTGTGTGATCCACTGCACTGTTTTGACAAAGTCATTTTGTCAAAGTATAGAAAAAAGAAAAAAGGAAGTGTGACGAGGGGAGAAAAAGGAGTGTGTGTGTGTGTGTGTGTGTGTGTGTGTGTGTGTGTGTGTGTTAGGGAGGGCTGGTGGTGGCAAGTCTCTTCTTAGGAAAGTCCTTGGAAATAAAGCATTGTAAACTCTTAGGTGTGATGGAGTCCAGATGAGGCCTGTTTCAACAAACTAAGCAAAATAATACAAAATCATAAAAATGATAGTGGGCTAGAAATATCTGAGTCAAGTGGAGCCATGTGTGGTTTAGAATTCCAGCCTATCAAACTACCACTGTGAAGAGTAGCACATCAGAACTCAAGTGCTTAGAGAATGGGGTCAAGGACAATTCAAATGCTCCATTTTTATTAAATACTAGGAAGAAAATGATTTTTCGTCATCGAAACATGAGTAACCAGTAGAAAATCAACATGGAGCCTGTGAAAATTTTTTCAGAAAAAAATTAAATTCCTTGGGGGGATTATTCTGTAGATTCACAAACATGGAAATTTGGTGGGGACAGGGGAGGTAACAGCTAACAGATGTCAAACAAACTTGATTTGGAAACGTTTTAATACAAGTAATAGAAGGCTAATATTTATTATACATAAGAAATTTTTACCAATATAGTGGACAATTTGGTGACAGAGGGGATGATATAGTGAACAGGGGGGAGGGGAGTTGGGAGGCTGGGAGAATGGGGTGAAGGGTTAAAGAAGTACAAATTAGTAGTTGATTGTTGGCCATAGGGAGCATGGAGAGGGAATGCAGTTAGCATTAATATGATGGCTAAGTGGAGGGCCAGGGAGGGAGGGAGCAGTTAGGAGGATCGTTTTATGAATATTATAGATGTCTAACCAACGTACTATATACTTGAAACTAATTTAAATAAATTTTTAAAAAATGAAGAAGAATATGGTAACCAAAATGATTAGTGGACATTTGGTCCTGTCCAAGATGTCCACAGAGACGTCTGATCCATGTCAAAAGGTCCTTGAAATTTGGTCTGTTCAAAATATTCTCACTTAGAAAATGCCCTCAGTTTGAATAACCTGTAACATTTATTTCTACTTTTGTTTGATACGATTAATATGTAAAAACTATTATCATGTTTTACTGGTTCAATAATTGTGCTGTGTCTGTAACGCCAATAATAACTTTTCTCGCCTTGGTAGCCTCGCTGGTCATGGGGCGTGGGGTGAGGTAGATGCCTTGGACCAAATGTGTCCGTGGACTTTTCAGACAGGATCAAATGTCCTGCAAGGAACAAAACACAGTGAATAAAACATTTTGTGGCAACTGTTAGAAGAATAAATCCTACTAACAAACAAAAAATGCTCACAGCATTGATAGAGAAATTCAAATCCAAATAACATAAGTGATGACTTTGTATCTATCAGGATAGGAAAATATACAAAAGAATAACACCAGATGTGGGATTAAGGTGCACTGTTGGCAAAAGTGGAAAAGGCTTAATCCTTCCTGAAAAGATATTATTGAATAAAAAATTCAAATATATATATTATAATCTTGTAATTGTAAAGCAGAGAATAACTATTTATAGATAAAGGGAGCTTACATGTTATAATATCTATGTATCATGTATATGAAGAAAAATATCCAAAGATAAATATTACTTTTTATATTGTTTTCATTGGAAAGAGGAAGGAGAAAAGTGAATGTGAATGTGAGAAGTAATTTGGGTAAACAGTAAAAGAATCAAAGAGAAAAAGAAATCCAGTCTAGAAAAGTTTAAAAAAAAAACATGTGAAATATTTTGAACTTTACTTTTTGCTTAGTTATGCCAACACAATGCTTTTAATGTCCCTCATCATTTTTATAAAATACAATTTTATATCTAGAATTAAGAATTTTCATGTTAACTATGCCTAAAAATCAATAGAGGGAAAAATGTATTCCAAAATCTTCAAAGTCGTTCCCTTCTGGAGTGAAATTCAAAGTAATTTTCATTTTCCTTTTGTACATTACACATTATGTTTTGTAGTCTCAAAAACGTTTGACATTTTTATAAGATTAGAGATTAGTTCACTCAATGTTATATATAAAATTATTAAAGTTGAGTAACTTTTTAAAATAATTGCATATTTTAAGAAAGTGAAGTGACCTTTATTTAAAAATAATGTCACAAAAAGAATGATTAATATAGTGCATTGGCTATTTAGCAGATCTAAATGAGAGAATTGTGATCACATTCAAATGAAAATGTTTTAGTTATAAAAATGTTAAAACCTGACTTATGTTTTTGTCTTAATGGACAGTTGGATTTCTCCAGCTGAAAGTGAGTCATATCGGTAGCTGAAAGAGACTCAAAGTTTTTGGATTATTTAAACATGTCCGCATTTGGACTCCTAGAGACTGACACCATTCTGTGGCAACAAGAACACACAATCGGAAAATTGATTATTTAAGACCGCATGCACGCTGGGTAAATTTGCTACTGGCCACAAGGGGGAGACTACCACTGTTAGTCCTTAAAACACTTTTTTTTTTGCAGATTCTCTTTTACGCAATCCCATAGTTTTCCCTTTCATTTATTTTCAGAAATTGCTTTATGATCCAAAGAGGAAACAAAACCCATTTGAAGAAATCAAGTACAGTAGACTGACAATTTATGTTTAAGTAGTAATAAGTGTGTATGCATACATTTTGAGAACAGGGAGAGTAAGAATTAAGAAAATAAACCAAACATCTAAAAGGATATTTATATGACATTTGCAAAGAATAGTCTCAGCATACTTTCAGACAAAAAGGAGTATCATAGTGAGAAAAGAAAAGATGAGCGATATTTTATGTGCATTGAAATTTTGACTCTTAGAATGTGTGTCATTGAGTTCTTTGGCTTGTAGATGAGGTAATTTAGTCATTACTATTATGCATATATTGAGGGTAGGGATTATCAAAGAGGTATTTAATAAAAGAATCACCTTAACATACAGTCAAAAAATGTTTGCTTTGATTTGCTGTTTGTTTGGGCTCTGACTACTAAAACTTAGTCTGACTTGCTGTTCTTGGAGGAATACATAAACTGGCCCAGGGCTTCTAGTTCACGGCTATTTTCACCACTCCACTAACCATTGTTTTTTCTAAGAGCAAATTTCTTTTTGGCATGTAATTTGAGAATGATGCAGAATAAACCTTTTGCTGTGTCTAAAAAAAATTCCAGGCTAAGTTAAAAGTCTTCAATAAAATTTTCTGCTGAGCATGATTATTTTGGAGAGGATTAATGATAGAAAGGTCTTTTTTCAAAAAAGAGGCACGACTACAGAAAATATCAAGAACATTTCAAAAGAAAAATTTGACTTCTATGGCTGTGTCTGCACACATGCACACACGCACACACACACAGAGAAAAATGAACAGAATGCTGAACTAAGTGATTTGTTATGTGATTTGATTAGTACAGTGAATTGATCTGGAGAATTTAGAGTAAATTTTGTGTTATAATAAGGAAAGATAGGAAGGCATGTCAAGACTTGTATCTGAGAAAAAGGCTGAGAGGCACTATTACTAGCTGAGCTTTGATTCGGATATCTTATTTTTATTTTGTTTGGCTTTTAAATAATTGACAGTGAGTGAATTTTAAAAGTTGTTTCTTTAGCCAGCTATCTAGTGGGAATTGTGGCCCGCTCCTCATTATCTAGAATGTACAATCTTCCCTTCTCACTAAATTTCCTCAGGGCAATTCCGTGTCTGAAATTTATCTTTTGCCAACTACAGCCAAATATTTCATTACAGAATTGATTTTATTTTCTCCTCCATGGACACATCCCATAGATACTACCCACCCAGCATGACACCTGTTAAATAGTCCTATAAATCATTCTCCAACTCAGTTGCCTTGCCACCATTCAAGAGAAACCTGGGGTAATTGATCCTGATGCAGTCTTTCCAGAAGATCTATTTCACCAACCAAAAGGGACTTTTCAACTGTCCCACTAAATTCTCTCACCAGTTTTCAAGTGATATATTGTAACTTATGCTTTTCCAAGGAGAAAGAGATTTTTGACAGTTGTAACTTCAGAAGAAAGAAATCTGTGACAAAGCAGCTGTAGCCTCTTCCACGTTATTCTTAAGTCTATCTTCACTGCTCTTCAGCATCACTGATTTCTCTGTGAACTTTTTGAAGAGGTTTTACATCCTCTGGCCTATTCTAAACCAATCATTGACGATCATCCGGTGCTTAGGCCACTAAGTGATTTCCCTTAGGTCTGGCTTTCCGAGCATAGTCACAAGGGCAAGCTCTTTATTTCGTGGTTGTCTTAATAATATTAGATAAATCATTGGTTTCTTTCTTTCTTTCTTTTTTTTTTTTTTTAACTTGAAAGCAAAATTGGCATCATTGACTTAGCACCTGAGCCTTGGATTTCTAAATAAGCTCTTACAGAGTTGACAACTGGATTTAAGACCTGGATCATAATTCAGATGCTATGAAATGAGTGGAAGAGAGTTGCTCAACTCCATCTTCAAATCATCTACTCTAAGAATTAGTTGAAAGACCGTAAATGCACTTGGAATCTTAGACCCTCAGAAAAGACACATCCTTATTATTCAACAAGCAGCAGCACGGCAAGAGCATTTATTCATCCAGGTTTCCAATGTGTTCATTTTTATCTTGTTAATTGTGACAGAAACCTAAAATTATTAAGCATTCTTAAAAAAAAAAAAAAAACACACCCCTATCAGCATGCTACACGAGAAGAAAATCAAAGTCAAGTCCTGGGGTTAAGAAGATAGTGTTAAAAGGCTTGTTAAGAATCTCTAATTGCATCATTGATATCATACTGCTCTTTTAAAACAATTGGAATAAATTAAAAATAATGATTCTGAAACTTGAACATTACATTTTCCTAATAAGAAATATATCTAATAGTTAAAAGAAAAGTCTTAATAAATAAAGATCCCAAATAAAGTATAATTAATTTCATCCATGAACAAAATATAACATATGTTTGGGGTTTGAACCCATTAATCTGAACTGTATAACCTTAAAATTACAATATTATTAGTATGTATTACTTTTGAGGATCAAAACTTCTGAATCTTCATAATAGAAAGCTTATTAAAGTATATTTGAAGTTAAAAATCTTTTTGAATTAGATTATTTCTCTAGCCCTAGTTCCATAAATATTTGAGTTATACTTGGCATTAAAAGGATTTCGTTTAAATAATAATTCGTATATAATTAGAGCCACTTAAATTTTCTTTGTTATAGTTTACAAGTTAATAAAAGGCACTTTTCTTTGAGTAAACGGAATATTGCTTACATGTCTAAATTTTGTATTATCAATAACAGAGAGTTTTAAAACATATCTAACAAATACCATGCAATTATGATTTGACCTCTAAAGGAAACTTCTGTGTGCTGAGTAGATGACAAGGCTGAGTCAATTTCAAGGAAAGTCTATGCAAAAGAAATACTCTCACTATGCCAAGTAGTCTGTCCTCTGTGTAAAACTGGTAGGAAAATTTTGATGTATTAAAAGTTGAAAATAAACAGATCCCCAGCTCAAACGAATGCAAATGCTTTTAAAGCAAAGTATAGCCCATGAGCCAATTCAGATGCTGCTTGTTTGTAAATGGCTAAGAATGCTTTTTAAAGATAAAAAATTATAATAGATTTGATGGTAAGGAACACAAACTTCAAGCCTCAATTAAATGGAATTTTATCTTCCCACCACAAATGAATTCCATTCTTCTCATAAGTAGACCTGTATTTCAAAAAAGTTCTCAATTACTATGTTTTGAATTTTATCAATACAAATTTGTGGAAATTTGAAAATTATTTTACCTCTTTTTATATAAGGACTTATATAATAGCCTTAATTTTGCCTGTTGGTCCCAAGCTTAAAATATTTACTATCTAGCCCTTTACAGAAACAGTATGCCTACAAATGTCTTAGAAGGATAAGAAAATCTATAGAGATGGAAAAGGAAAGAGGTTATGGAACAGCAGCTTTAAATTCAAATAGGGATCAACTGAGTCCAGGAACTTGCATTTATTAAATCTATGAGCCTGGACAAGTCACTCGCACTCACTAAACTTCAGCTGTTTGTATGCATGAGTCACCATGACATTATTATGCAGTTAATATTAATTGTACCTCTTTCATAGGGTCGTTACAGAGATTAAGCTGCCAGACTCATAGAAAGACCTAAATAATTATCTATTGTTACAAGATAAATATTCAGGTGCTCAAACTGGTTTTATATAGAAATTCAACTTTTGGCAAACTCTATGACCCTCATAAACACAAGAGCAAAATCATAATTTGGGAGGCAAATCTGCTCCCAAATATTTCAAGGAAGATCTTAAAGAGTGAGCCTTCCCTGCGAGGTTTTTGTTTTGTTTGATTGTCTTTGGTAATGACTAGGGCTTAGATTGAACAGACTATTATGACAAGTTACATTCTTGTGATAAGTTGCAAGTTTGCATAGCTGAGAACCTACTAAATCAGAGCTTCTGGATCTGGTTCAGGGCACTTGTTCTAGAAGCTTGTTCTCTTCACCAACACACACTCAAGAAATATGAGATGTTTGCCCACTAGAAAAGGTCAAAGTTTCTGTTGCCCAGTTGGAATGAATCTAATCCTTGCTAGAATCCACTAGCAAGTGAAAAGAATCCATTTCAAGTGAAATGACTGAGAATCCTCTTCACCTGCACTCTGGGCTTCTAGTCTGCATGAAAAAGGAAAGTTACCCCGCCTCCTGCTGCACAGCTGATTGGCCAGCAGGAGGGTGTTAGACCTTGTGCTAAAAATACCAACACCATTAACAACCACCTTGTTAGAATTCTTTTCCAAATTGTGGAAGGACACTTGTATGCCCAAGGAGGGCTGCTGTCAAGACAAGGACTGATAGGAATTCCAGTGCTGATGTGAGAAGTACCAAACTGAACTGAGGTAACGCCTAGAAATGGGCATTGCTCTCTTGCTTTGAAAAGCCAGGTCACTTTCTTTTGCAGTGTCATTTTGTGTATTCTGCAGTCCTGAGGAAGGTTTTCAAAGCAACAAATGCTTGGTCACGGAATAAAATTGTGACAAAAAAATTAATAAAATGGAGTATGTTAAATTATAAATGCTTTAACCTTTAAATTTGTCAGCAGCTAGGAATGCTTCATCTCAGTAATAACACCTATTGGAGAAAGGTTTTCATCTGTAATTGAGCAACTTTTTGTCTGTGGATAATAAAATGTACCAAAAAGCATAAATTACCCAAAATATCTCACATTGGCATTCCCTAACATCACAAAGTACTGTTATCTTCTTAAATGGGAAGAACATTAAAGATATGGTTTATATGCTTCATGGTGGCTGTATTTTCCTTAGTTAAGTAACTTGATTTTATGAATATTCCAAAGGTAAATGAGAAATCTATTTGCATACCTCATTAATGATCTCTTTTTAGCAAGAGCATTTTCCTAATTTTATATATTGATAAATGTGTCTTTTCATTATCTGAATAAAACATAATATATTTCCTGCCAGAATTTATACTTGGGTACTGGTGTTTGAAAAACACAAATTAAGCTAACATTTTGATATTTGAGAAGAATACATTACAATAGTGATTTACAATAGCTGCAGAGCATTCACAGTATATTGGACTCTAATTTTCCTGTCTTGGTCCTTACTTATATTTGCATCTAGTTGATCACTATCTTCTTTCCAGCTTTGCTGTGAATCATGCTTTCTTATGTGAATATGAAAGAAATGTGATGCTAAGAAATGATGTTTAATTTTCATAGATTTGATAAAACCTATTTACTTTATAAATACAATAATTTAGATTCACGGACAAGCATTTTTATCTTACATATGCTTTTCTATTTTTATAACATAACATGTCACAATTGAGCAAAACCAAGATATACTAATTTAATGCCTGAGCAACTATCTTTAATCTACACACTTCTACTTAGAAAGATAGGACAATAACTACAAGTATTAGTAAACTTAGATTAAATATAATTATTTTAAAAATAAGACTAATATAAATTGCTTAAAGGGAATGGATCTGATGTCACTTTTCTCTGTGCATTTATTCAAAGGATAGTTGTTGAATGGCCACTCTGTGTTAGGAACTCTACAAAGCATTAAAGATACAGAAATGAATAACGGATCTCAGACTGTATGAATTCAAACAAGGTCACTTCAATAACTAGAAAAATGGTAATGTGTTATCGTAGAAGTGTGCATATTGGAGTATGGGAGCACATAAGAGGAGCATTGATTTTATGATCATGGAAGCCTTCTCAGAAGAGGTGCCATATAAACTGAACTTCCAGCAATAAATAATAGTTAATCAGAAGAGAAGAGAAATGTCATTTTTTTTTTTAGCAGAATGTGTAGAAATCCAGATAGCAGCACTATTTTTAAGACTTCACACATTGGAAATGCCCTTCACCTGTTTCACTCACCCTTCCAACGCCTCTCACCTCTAGTAACCACCAATTTGTTTCCTGTATCTGAGTTTTTTTCTGTTTCTGTTTTGTTTTGTTTTGTTTTGTTTTGTTTTTAAATTTCACATATATATGAAATCATCCAGCATTTGGTGTTCTCTGTCTGGCTTATTTTACTTAGCATAATCCTCTTCAGCTCCACCTATGTTGTTGCAAGTGGCAACGTTTATGGCTGAGAATAATATTCTATATGCATGCATATATGTGTGTGTGTGTATGTGTATGCGTATATATGTATCACCTTCTTTATCTATTTATGCATCATTGGACACCTAGGTTGTTTCTATATCTTAGCTATTGTAAATATGCTGCAATGAACATAGGGGTGCATGTATCTCTTTGAATTCATGTTTTCATTTTCTTTAGATAAATACTCATAAGTGGAATTGCTAGATTGTAGGGTAGTCTAAATAAGTCATGGGGATGTAATGTACAACATAAGGAATATAGTTAATAATATTGTAATAACTTTGTATGGTGTTACATGGTAACGACTTAGTACTATGATCATTTCATAGACATAAATATTGAATAATCGTGATGTACACCTAAAACTAATAGTGGATGTCATGTACATTCCAATAATAATAGTAATAATAATAATAAACTTCATATATTGAGAAGTAAGCAATGAATCTGAAAGTGTAAGCTGGAGACTAGAGAGTTTGTATTTATCTTATTACTCAGGAGGATTTCGAAGTTTAATGAAGGATGACTAAAGTTAGATTTGTTTTTATTTCATACCCTAGGTATTCTTTTATTCATTCTAGATATGTTTATGGAATGTACCATGTACAAAACTTGTCTACCCTTGTCTTTTGTCTTTTAAAATAAGGACAATTTGGCATACGGAGTTAAGTGACTTAGCCCATAGATCACTGTTTTAAATGGTTAAACAACACTAGAAACCAGAAATTTTTATTTTTTATTTTTTTAATTTTTTTAGGGAGTGCTTTCCCTGGACTACCTTTTAGGTTCTTATAATAAATAGTCTGATAAGGTACTTTAAGCCATCTTGGTTACAAAATGTACAGGTCCAAGTTGGAATGATTTTAGGAATTAATGCGTTAAATATGTTTTCGATGCTAAAGAAACACACTATGTTTCAGCTGCTCAGATAGGGCCCGTCAACTCATTACAGGTGATCACCAATCAGATATACCTATTCCAAGCAGCAGTGATTCCTGTCTGGAGTGCAGAAAATCACCACAAAAATGCCCTATGGACTAACTTTCTCATTTGACTGTGCTATTAGAAGAACTTGTGAATTTACTTTGTAATCTGTAATTTTTAGATGCTGCTCCATCATCTAAATTAAAAATTACAAATTCACCACTTTCTATCAGAGAAATATAATATTGAAGGAATGCATCCTGTATCAATTTAATTATTTCTAATACATAAAAAATGCTTAGAGTCATATTTATGAACAAATTGTGAAGCGGAATATTAAGCTGATTCTAAACATTCTGTTCAATTTAGCCCTAGACAGAATGTATATAACTTTGAAGAGCAGTCAAGAAAAAAATCATAATACTTGACCTCTGAGAAGTGTCTTATGGGGATAAATACAGGGAATATAAATTACATGGTTACTCTTAACTGGAGACATTTCATGATAAGGAAAGAAAGGCAAATAAGAGTCCTCTTCATCAATTTATTCTTATAAAATCACTCGCTTCTACCTAATATTTTCTCCTCTTCCTTTCCTTTTACTTCTTACCCTTTCTCTTTGTGTTAGATTTCCTTTGCAAACTAAAATAGAGCTGAAGTCTCAGCCCTTTCATTGTTTATTTTTTTCTCTTCCACTTTCCACTCCACTGCCCTGAAGTTGATGTCTGTCTTTGTCATGTAATTCTCGTATGTGGTTTTACAACACATGCACATGTCCAAAACAACATAGACATGCACTTACCTTAATAAATTTATTATTGTTATGTATGTTTTATGTTTATTAATGGTATAATAGTTTTATTCTGCATTTTTCTCATCTTAAAAAATTGTTGTTGACTAATATAGCTTTTGTTTACTTGTGTATTTATGTACCTATATATAAATATTAGGAAAAACTGAGCTGAATCATAATTTTGCTTTTAGTCATGGTGATACAGTGGTTATTTGTATCTGCATTCTTGTTCATACACATGACAATTTCTCTCGGGGGACATGTTAGCTGGAGCTACCTCATGAGACACTTTTGTGGAAATTAATAGGTATCTGCATTGGAGGGCATGAAACCTCACTTCAGGGTGCATGAGTTGGTATGTACAGCAGAAGATGAGTTTAGCTCTTCATTTTACTCCTTGACTAAGTCTCTTATCTGAGACACCATTTAGTAGATCCTAAAAATAAAATCATTTGATCGCAGGGAATGAAATCTACAACTTTACTTAGTATTACTAATTTTCTCTTCAGCAGATTTATATCAATTACAGTCTCTTCAGTAGAGTTTAATATCTTGCAATTTCACAGACCTTTTTCAAAATTTTATATTGACAGAGCTTTTCTTTGTGTTCTTTATGATGAATATTAAGTGGTATATTATTGTTGCATATATATCACTTCCAAGACACTTGTAAAAATAAGATTGTCCATGTATAACTTTAACCTCTGGCTTGTCTTTCTCATTTAATGTAGTCCCTCATATAGAAGTTTCAAATTTTAACATAGATATATTCATCAGACCTTTTATTTATAGTTTGTGCATATTATATAGACTACCTCTCCTAATCACTAGCTGCCTAGAGAATGTAACAAATCTACCTAGGAGCAATATCAACCGAGGAGTTGTTGTGCCATGCATATTAAGACACCAATTTCTATGTCAATATCTCATTTAAATTTTATTAACTCATACCAGTTTTATAGTGATGATAATACATATGGTAATAATTTTTGGTTTAAGACAATTGCATCAGTAGTGATGAAATATCTAGCTACTTGTGGAAAAAATAAAATATGCCAGAGCAAAGGTAAATGGCAGATGAATCAAATTTAAATGTCAAATTTAAATCATGAAGACGATGGTGAAAAAATATAGGTAATTATTTTAATAATTTGGGGGGTTTAAAAATGATTTATCAAGTTTTATAAGTAACTTGGAGATAATAAATCATGTTTAGATTGAAATTTATAAGTGGAACTTTTCATATGAGGGAGGGAAAAGTAGATAAGGGTAAAGGGGGTCAAATATATGGTGACGAAAATTTAACTTTAGGTTGTGAACACACAGTGTGTTATATAGATGATGTATTATAGAATTGCACACTTGAAACCTATTTTGTTAACCGCTGTCACCCCAATAAATTTAATTTAAAATATAAATAAAAAATAAAATTAAAAAATTTTTTCTGAGACAAATATGACACACAAGGAATTAATATTTTCATTACATAAAAATATTTACAAAAAATAAACTATTATATATCAATAGAAATATTAATGCATATGAACAAAATTTATTAAAGAAAAGATACAAGCTGTTGATATTTAATTAACTAGTCTACTGGAAATGGCAAATAAAAATTGATATATTAAGGTTTTGCTCACCAGATTGAAAAAAAAAAGGATTAACAAGATTAATTGTATAAGGTATGAAAATTAATAAGGTGGTTTTATAAACTTCTTAATATAATTTCTATTAATAGTAAACACTCAATTAACAAGTTATTTAGTAATAATGCCTCTTGAGGATCTGAAGAAAATAGTACTCACATCCAATCCTGAGGAGATGTAAATTAGTATAATTTATGTCTTAAAAATATACTCTGCAATATAGAATGGATGGTTAGAATTATATGCAAGGTTGAGTGCATTAAGGACTTTTACCAAACCAATGTTTATGCTAGCCCCAAATAGGAAAGAAATAGTTATGATTAGAGAATGTGGATGAAATGTTGTATATCAAGATTGTGGGATAGTATGGGCCATTACAAATGATGCCGAATATCGAAAATCTACCCGATACATTTTGTGTGTGTGTGTGTGTGTGCGCGCGCGTGGGAAATACTGCTTACAAAAGAGTAGGGGCTATAATATACTATTTATAAAATAATTTATTATACATTGTTTTTATCAAACAACTGTTTCAATCACATTTTTCACCAGCTATTCAATAGGTTTGGATGATATTTTTGACATATCCCATATGCATCAATTTGGGTCACATCAGGAAACAGATGGCACACTCAACATTAAAATAAAAAGAAAATTAATAAGGTGGTATTACAGAAATAATGGGAAGAGTAAGGAAACCAAGAAGAGACAGTGAAGCATTGAGGTCTCCCAACAGTGGACATTAATAGCAGCTGTATGCCTTCAGAGGTAAGGTTAGGGAGCTGTTACCTGAGCCCTTGAAGTAGAAAACTGTAACTATGAGACTTTACAGGAGTTGTCATCCTGGGTAAGAAATTCAGACATTACCAGACATCTCTAGTGCAAAGTGAAATAAATACCTCAAAATCTCTGTCCTTTCTCTCTCTGATGTTCTGCTGTCACCTAATTGGATGAACGCTATCAGAAACCAAAGAGCATCGGGGCCAGGGAAATGTCATGTGCAGGGGTCAGCCTCCTGGGCAAAGAGCAAGGCAGAAAATAACAAAGAATGGATCAGAAGATACAAATTGAATCATCACCATCATATAGTTTTTTTTTTTTTTAGTAGATTTTAAGCAATAAAAAAGTATCATTTTTAAATTAAAAAACCCAGTCCCGTCTATAGAAAAACTTGAATTGCACGTTTAGATTAAGGCTACTTCCACTCCAACCCTAGAGGCTATCAGTTTATTTACAATCATATTGTACAGACTTTTTCTATTCTCCTCCCCTACCTGTTATGTTATCTCTGCTTCATAATGGGATATGGCAGGTCCTGAGGGATATGAATGGAAGTAAAAGGAACATAAGACTTCTTATTTTTTATCAGTTTTGTTTCTTGCCCTTGCTTGACTGACAAATGCTCTCCATCACAGAAAACATCCAAAATGATCATTCATTTGTGAACTATTTGTGGGATGGTTGGGGACCTTCACATTATGACTTATTCCCTTTTCATGGACCATGAAGTTTTCTGCTGCTGTTTTGAGATGTCCCTCAGATTTTGTCCTTTGGTGATGTCCAAATATTAGTGGCTTTCTATATAGGTCATTCATCTGAGTTATTTTTTTTCTTCAGTTTACAACTGTAGGTTATAGAAATTAATAGCAATGCAACTAACTCATTTCCACAGAAATGCAAACTGTGTCTAGTAGAATGCAATTGATTATTGTCTGGTGGGCTCTTGCCAGTTTTGCATCTTTTAAGCAAATTGATTTCAACATTGTTGAAATTGTTGATGGACTCATATATTTATCTGTTCTTGAATTTTTTTAAACTAGTGAACACTTACTATCCCTCATTAGTAAATAAGCTAAAATCTTTGATACATATTTATTTTATATGAAGTCATGATTTTTACCTTTCTTTAATAGCATGGCATAACATTTCTTGTCTAGCATCTATTTTCTCCAGCAGGAAGTCTTGTGTGGTGAGGCTCTTTCCAGATGACTGACTTATTCACAGGTGAAGGCTTTCTTGTGGCCCATGAGAATTCATATACCCTGATCCACCAAAAGGCAAATGATAGCTGCCCATCACTTCAGTTTGAAGCAGAAAGGCCAGTCTTTATAAATCCTCATCAACCAGTACTTTTATTGGATTGAATTGTCCTCCTTTCTAAATGTAATCTGTGGGAGTATATATTTATAACAGTATACAATTGTAAAAGCAAGAAATAAAAAATTTATTTTATATGCACATTTTATAAGTATGCTGGGCTTTTCATTGTCTTTGGAATTGTGGCTTTTTTTTTTTCTGTATCTTTTGCTTGAAGTAGTACTTCCTGGATGTCATAATAATAATGTAAATGAATGGTTTTTTAAAAAATATCAGAAATTTTTCAAAATAAAACTGATATATGTATCCTTTTGCAAGAGCATCAGGTATTCTGATTCATTATGTATGGTCTAGAAGTAATAAGATTATGTTATTAATGCTTATGAATAGCAGAGAAAAAAAGAGACAGATTTGAATCAGTGAATAACAGTTTATCTGACTACTGGCTTTCCTTATCTTCAAAGTTGGGTTTATCTTCACTTACCTTTTAACAAGAGATTTTTATCAAAGGTTATGTAACTCTATTTTATAAGTCTTTAATAAAAACTTTTCAAGACTGAAATTAAAGAAAAATAAAATAAAAGTGCTCTGCGAACAAATATCATTTAAAATGTACTACATAAGGAAAGTATTATAACAATGTGATGCTACATAGCATTGCTAGTTCTATATGTTATTACTAAATATAAAAATGTCACACTTCTTTAGGTTTCCATTTCTATAGCCTTGGCCCAGATGCAGTCTGGGGAAGTGATCCAGGTGTAAAATAATTTTTATGTAATATATAATTTTATATACTTATCATAAATAATTATAGGCAGACATAGAGGGTTTCACGAACATCAAAAAGGCATTAAGATGAGAGAATCATAATTCAAACTGATAAAGCAGAAACAACACATGGAAAATTTTTAGGGTAAATTAGGAAGCTGTTCATATAAAAATTTACATTATTTGAGTACACTCTGGACAGGTGGCTTGAGAACATTTTTCTTTTTTTGCACAATATTATGGGTTATTATATAAGCAAAATCTCAACAGTATAATATATTGATCAAAAATCTAGAGCAGCATTTCCCCAAATATGCTTCTGTATTTTTTTTATATATTGTATATATATTTATATATATTTTTTCTGTAAAAAACTGTTTTATCTGGTTAAATAACTGGGAGGCACTGAAAAAATGTGTCTGCAGCTAAAAGTTAGTCAATACTTATTAAAGGACTTAACAAGTAAATAATCTGTATGATTTTTCTTCTCCAGTCTTTTCTGTGGTTTTTGTTGTTATGACTGTTTTTGATTTTTTGTCCATGACTTTTTTTCCCCTATGCTCTTGTTTTATATTTTGTGAAAATGGTGTTCAATGAAACATACATTAGGAAACACTGATTCAGTGTAATGTAAATTTGCATTGAGACATATATCCTATCTGGTTAGAAGTGAATATTGCCTTCTTTTGCAAGTCAGTTCTTTAAAGAAGAATTAATTGAAGAAAATGTGTATTTGCAGAACATCCTCAGTAATGGACAAAAAAGACATATTATTATAAAAGAAATAAAGGATTAGTTTGCCTTTGAGTGACTATTTCAGTCTGGCATTCACTGGTAGAATCTGGTAGATGTTTTGACGCTTTATAGTATAATTTATTTACCATTATTTTCTTAGGGAATTGTTTTCTTTCTAAAATAAATGATGTTATTACAATGGCAAAAACTTTCTATCTAATATGAGAGACAAAGTTATCATCACATTTGACTATAATTTGTACTAAAAATCTTTTTATTTGTATTTACTTTTAAAATCCAATGTAATGTACATTTAAAAATTTTACAATGCATATATGTATTTTTCCAATAATCCCAATGAAACATACTTCTAAAAAGATAATAGTACATTATTTAGTAATTTTATTGAAATCAAATATTTTATTTAAACAATAATTTAACTAACATGATATTTTAAAATTAAACTGTACAATGTTATATTTTTGGAAGATTTATTTATTTAAAATTACATAGGGCCATTAACTAAACTAATAAAAATTATTTGTCTCAGAAAGTGAAGATATATAATCAAAATTTATTTTCCCTGTTATCTGAAATAAATGGTAATTGTTTTTAGTTACAAAAATTTCAGTTTCTTAAAAGACACAAAATGTACTCTATATATTGAAAAAAGTAAAAATTCATCATGCTTAAAAAATATGTAAAGTTTTGAAATAGATTAAAAACAAACTAAACAAAACCCAAAGCTAAGGAAAAAATACAGTGTGATTCCAGTACACTTTTAAGATAGGTAGTGTGGTTTTCTGCAAACAGGCCCAAACATAAAAAAAAAATAAAAAATAAAAGGAAACAAGCATGATTTTCATTGACCTTTGTGAAGAGTTAACATACTGTTTCTAAATTTTCCAAAGGAAACTAAGAGTGTGTGTTAGTTCATGTAAATTTGGGTAAGCATAATTATATTCTAAAGAATTTCTCAAATATTTTGAATAGTCATAAAGCTATTTTAGTGAAAATCCTTATATGTAAGTTCATTTGAGTGGTTCAATTTTCAAATAAAAATAAAGCATGTCCTTATTGGTGTTGAATAAAAATAAAATATTATTCAAATAATAATTGAATTTCTATACTTAAGCAAATGCTGAGAGAATTCTACTTAAAATTTATTACAGTAACTATTTCAAGCTAGGAAAATCTTTTATTTTAGAAAGTAGCTTAATTTTGTAGCAGCTGTTTGTGTTTGTAAGTAGTAAATTTGAGTGTTTTAGGTTAAGAATATTTTGTTGGGTTCCTTGGGTGAAGAAAAGTGTCCTAATTTTACTTTGATTTATTTGATAAATGTATTTGGAGAAAAGCACAGAGAATTTAAGTGAAAACTTT
Organism: Eonycteris spelaea; assembly: GCA_003508835.1. Classification (NCBI taxonomy): domain Eukaryota; kingdom Metazoa; phylum Chordata; class Mammalia; order Chiroptera; family Pteropodidae; genus Eonycteris; species Eonycteris spelaea. The sequence goes on from PUFA01000154.1 coordinate 932,418, forward strand.
TATGTATCAGATTATTATTAGATTAAATATATCTTCAGATTCAGGAAATGCCAACTCATTCACATAGTGAATAATTAAAACTCTCAGCCATGTATTTTTCCTTCTGTTTACTGATCATTTCAGTTGTTTTTTTTAAAAATTAAATTTATTGGGGTGACATTGGTTAATAAAATTATATAGATTTCAAGTATAAAATCCAATAATACATTATCTGTATATTGCATGTTCACCCTCTCAAGTCAAAACTTCTGTCATTATATATTTAACCACTTTTACCCCTTCTACTTACCCCACCTTCCCTCTGGTAGCCACTAAACTATTGTCGATGAGTTTTTGTTTATTGGTTTGTCTTGTTCATTTGTTGCTTTCAGTTTTAAATCCCACATATGAGTGAAATCATATGGTTCTCAACTTTTCTGACTTATTTTGCTTAGCATGACAATCTCAAAATCCATTTGTGTTGTCGCAAAGGGCAGTATTTCATCCTTTCTTACGACTAATATTCAATTGTATGTATGTACCACATCTTCTTTATCCAATCATCTATTGAAGGACGCTTCAGTTGTTTACCCATCTTAGCCACTGTGAATAGTGCTTCAATGAACATAGGGATGCATTTATCTTTATGGATAAATGTTTTCAATTTTGGGGGGGTAGTTACCCAGAAGAGGAATTGCTGGGTTATATGGTAATTCTATGCTTAATTTTTTGAGGAACCTCCTACTGTTTTCTACAGTGGTAATGAAGAACAAAAACAATAGAAAATGTACCAATGTCCATTCTGATAGCAGTGGATAAGGGTTCCTTTTCCCCCACAACCTCTCTAACACTTGTTATTACATGTCTTGTTGATGACAGACATTCTTGCAGATGCGAGGTGGTATGTCATTGTGGTTTTGATTTACATTTCCCTAATAGCTAGTGAAGTTGAGCATCTTTTCATAAGTCTGTTGGCCATTTGTATGTCTTCTTGGGGAGAAGTGTCTGTTCAGGTCCTCTGCCCATCTTTTAATTGGAATGTTTGTTTTTTTGTGGTTGAGTTGTATGAGTTCTTTATATATTTTGGTTATTAGCTCTTATTAAGGGCATTGCTTGCAAATATCTTCTATTCAATTGGTTGCCTCCTTGTCTTGCTGATGGTTTCTTTTGTCATGCAGAAACTTTTTAGTTTGATAAAGTCTTTATTTTTGCTTTTGCTTCCCTTGTCTTTGAGGTCAAATTTATAAAATCCTCTCTAAAACCAATGAACACAAGTTGAGTACTTAAGTTTCCTTCCATGAAATTTGTTTCAGGACTTATGTTTAGGTCTTTGACCTATTTTGAGTTTATTTTTATGTATGGTGACATAGCAGTCTAGCTTTAATCTTTTGCCTTTGGCTTTCCAATTTTTCCAGCATCATTTATCAAAGAGGCTCCCCACCTGCCCATTCTTAGTTTTTGGCCCCTCTGTCAAAATATATTTGCCCATATATATGTGGACTTATTTTTGGGTTCTCACTTCTATTTTATTGTTCTGCATGTCTGCTCTTTTGCCAGTACCATGCTGTTTGAATATTGTCACTTTGTAGTATAATTTGAAGTTAGGCAGTAGGATACATCTAGCCTTGTTCTTTTTTTCTCAGGTTTGCTTTGGCTATTTGGGATCCTTTGTGATTCCATATAAATTTAATGATTTTTTTTTGTTCTATTTCTTTAAAAAATGCCTTTGGGATTTTGATGGGGGTTGCATTAAATCTGTATATTGCTTTGTGTTATATGGCCATTTTAACTATGTTGATTCTTCCAATCTATAAACACAGAATATCTTTCAATTTCTTTGTGTCTCTTTCAACTTCTTTTAATAATGTTGTAGAAGATCGAAATTATATCAAGCATATTATCTGGCCACAATGCTTTCAAACTAAAGACAATTATAAAATAAATAAATAAGTGAGAAAAATGACAAATATGTGGAGATTAAACAACATGCTAGTAAAGAATGGGTCAAAGAAGAAATAAAAGGAGAGATCAAAAGATATATAGAAACTAATGAGAATAAAATACAACAGATCAAAACTTTTGCAATATGGTAAAAGCAGTAATAACAGAAAAATTTATATCATTACAAGCCCATCTCAAAAAAAAACAAGAAAACCCCATATACTACCTAACATTACATCTTAAAAAACTGGAAAAAAAAAAAAGAACGAATAAAGTCCAAAGTCAACAGAAGGAAGGAAATAATAAAAATTAGAGCAGAATTAAATGATATTGAGAACAAAAAAACAATAGAAAAAATTAATGCAAGAAAGAGCTGGTTCTTTGAAAGATCAACAAAATTGACAAACCTATGGCTTGACTTACTAAGAAAAAAAGAGAAAATACAAATAAAATAAAAAATAAAAGAGAAAAAGATAAAGAGATACCACAGAAATAGAAAGGAGTGTACAAATATATTAAGAGAGATTATACACCACATATTTAATAACCTAGAAGAAATGGACATATTCTTAGAAATATACAACCTTCTTAGACTGAATCACAAAGAGCTGGACAATCTAAATAGACCTATCAACAGTAAGAAAATTGAAACAAACATCAAAAACCTCTCCAAAAGTAAAAGTTCAGAACAAGATGGTTTCACTAGTGAATTCTACCAAACATTCTCTCTCAAACTGTTTCAAAAAACTGAAGAAGAGGCAATACTTTCTAACACATTCTATGAGGCCAACATTACTCTGAGAATCTGGTAGTGACAGCATACACACAAAAAAACTGTGTGTATAAACTGATATCTTTAATGAATTCAGATTTTAAAAAATCCTAAATAAAACACTAGCAAATTGAATACAACAAAACATTAAAAGATAATACATCACGATCAAGTGGGGTTCATTCTAGAAGTGCAAGAATGGTTCAACATCTGCGAATCAGTCAATGGGATATACCAAATAAACAAAACAAAGGATAAAAATCATATGATCATATCAATAGATGCAGAAAAAGCATTTGACAAGATACAGTATTCATTTATGATTAAAACACTTAATAAAATGTGTATAGAAGGAAAGTACCACAACATAAGAAAGGCCATATAGGATAAGCACTCAGCTAATATCACACTTAATGGTGAAAAAATGAAAACTTTTCTTTAAGATCAGGAACAAGACAAAGATGCCCACTCTTACCACTCTTATTCAATATAGTATTGAAAGTAGCTAGAATATCAAAGAAAAGAAATAAAACTGATCCGAATGAGGAATGAAAAAATCAAATTGTCACTTTTTGCAGACGATTTGATTCTTTATATAGAAAACCCTAAAAACTCCACTAAAAACCTATTAGACATAATAAATTAATACAGTAAAATTGCAGGATATGAAATCAATGTACAAAAATCCATTGCATTCCTGTGTGCTAAAAAAGAAGTTTCAGAAAAAGAAATGGAAAAACAATTCCTTTTGCAATCGCAAATAAATAAATAAATAAATAAATAAATAAATAAATAGTAGATAGATAGATAAATAGATAAATAAATAAAATGCCTTGGAATAAGCTTAACAAAGTATGTGAAAGACCTATATACCGTTTATTGATTTTTTGATATAATTCTTTGTTTCTGAGGACATGAAAAATGAGACTAATCCAAACACTATGGACTGAGAAGCTAAGCCTGTGAAAATTATATTACTTAAAGAATATATCTACCTTTTATTTTCTCAATATATAACATTCAATTTATTGAAGCCATCATTGAGGGGGATCATATTTGCAAATAATGTTTTGAGTTTAAAACAAAATACACATTTTAATGACCATAATTACCTTTAATCTTTGATTACCTTTTGGTGATTCATTTCCCTTTAATTTCAAAATATATAGTTCCTACAATTCATTCTCCTTGAACACTGCTTTATGGACAATGACTGATCACTGTCCTGAGGTAAGCAGACATTTGAACTCTTTTTGACTATCCATTTGCACATTACAGAACTTAGAGGTACGGTAGGATAAAAGCTAAACTCATTTTTTACAATTCAGATCAAGTTTTTACTGTTACTCAAAATGAATTAAATATATTTCTCTACCTTAGCAGACAATTTAACATAATTTTGCAAATAAAATGCCAATTTTCTTTGACATTTTTAGTGCAGCACTTTAAAAAGAACTACTATACATTTTAGACAAAGTAGTCATATTAAATATTGCTCTAACTTAACCTTGCATATAGTCTTCTAGGGTTTATTCTAATAACTATTTTATGCTAGGAAAAATTTTGACAGTTTTTGCATTTATCACATTATCATATTAAGCCAACTAGATCAATCTTACTTCAACTTTTAGGAGTATGAAAAGTAGAGTGCAATCATATATAGGCATTTTCTAAATGAGAATTAATATTTTGATTATAAATACAACAAAACAAAAATAGAGAGAGAGAGAGAAATTGGAGTTATAACAAGCTAAATTAGTTTTATTTCCACTTTCTGATTTCAATAGGATAAGTGACCTTTATAAACATGATCCAAATATGGACAGGTGATAATCCTGGTTCACTACTAATAAAATTACTTTAACTTACTTAAAATAAATTATTAAATAACACTTAAATACTAATTCTTAAAAGAAATATGTATGTTTTTTAGAAGTCTAGAGGATATCTGTGTTTACTTGGTTGTACCCATTCAGAGAGTGATAAAAATATGGTAGGTCAATTTTCTTTAAAGCAATGTACTGAGAGCCTGGAAATATATTTTAAGTGTCACCATTGACAATAGGTGTACCTCCAAACTGAACTGGTTCATCTTTGAAAACCAGAGTTTTGTACTAAAAATGATAGTTATCTCTAAGTTGTTAATATTCAATACTGGTCCTCTGATTTGATTACTTTTCTGTTTCAATTATTCTAATTAGTAAATGTTTATCACCATGAATTTTTCTATGGTAACTATGCTAAGATTACCTTGCAACATATTAATAAACTGTATTCAAGGAAATGACTCTGTCTGTACACTCTTTTAGAAATCTCAAAATCTAGTTTCTGAGCTGGGAATATCTGGTCCAAATATCTTTTCTATATAATTTGTTGACTACTTTGAAAGTTGAATGTTGGAACTGCCAGATGTATAATGGATCACAGTAAAAATAATTTATAGATGTTAAAAGATGAAATGCAATAGGAAACAAATTCATTTACTATTTTACTTTGAAGTTTCAATTATTACTTAATGAATTTACATTTTTATAGTAATGTTCTGTGAAACTATAACATGAAATTTATTTTTTCTGAACTTTCAGGCTACCTTTAAATAGTGTTTTCATATAATGTGTTAAACCTTCAAAACATAGTGGAATGCCATTAAGTCAGCTATAAATTCATGATAATGTGTAAAATAGGGTAATTAGAAGGAAACAATAAAAAAGTATTATATTTTACTAGATGTTTGACCAAGTCTTTCTTTGGCTTTATATTTCCTATATTAATTTTGAAAACAATGGGTAACTTTCTTCATGATGTTCCAAAGCCCTTAGTTATGGTGGCCAATGAATTCAAGTTGTAAACAAAATAAAAATATTGAGTTTATCACATAAAATTTAAATGGTGTAGATTTTTCATTTATAATACTTTCCAAATAGAAACTTTCCTAAATTACAGGCTAAATTCATCTATACTGTTATATAAAACATAAAAATTGCATAAGTGAAACTATACATATCATTTAAAAATAGTATTTAGTTTGAAAAATATCTGGCAAATTCTCAAATGCTTTATATCTTTTCCATTTTTGTTTGATATTTTACATATTTGGGGTAAGTTTTCAATATTTGGGTTAATTTATGTATATTTTAATGGTTTATAATTATGAATCAATTGAGATTCTCATACATCGCAACATGCTAAGCAATCCCAATACCTTATTTTCTATAATTATTAACAATTAATAGATAAGAACATTTTTAAAAATAAAAATATTCTTTAAGGCACTTTTCTTTATCAATTCATGGATAGATACTTAGGCAATAAATACTTTAATTTAATGTAAATTTATTTATATATTATGAAGTGGTATATTTCAGATAAGAAAATTATTATATGTTAAGAAGTAGTATTTTTTTTTTTCAAATAATGTAGTCTACGCCATTTCTCTTTACATCTTTGGCTTTCGGGAAACATAAATGTACCTTTACTATTCAACATATTAATTAGTTTTGTTTGAATGATAAACCTTTTTGTTTCTTCTTTCTTCTCTATGGTCTTCTTTCAATTTAATTTTTCCTGTTTTAAGGGTTACTCTGTATTGTTAGGTAGCTAATATTCTTTCTGGAAACAGATCATATATTAAAAAACAAAGGATTAGTACTCAGAAAACCTGAGTAGATCAGCTAAAAACATATTTGTGAAAGTAAATCTAAGCATTGTTTCTAAACCAAGCTCATGTATTTTATTCATTTTACTTTTACTATTCATATCCACCACTGGGGGGAAAAATGAGTAGATTGGGTTAGTTCTAAGTAAAAGTTTAGTATATATTTGTAACGTCAATTAAATCATTTTTTTGTTTTTGTTTTTGTTTTTTTGTTGTTGTTTTTTTTTTATGTAACGTAGTCTTTCTCCTTTTACTATCAATGGTATGGTATTTCTTTTAATGATGAAAACTCAGGGCAGTAATTTGTATCTTCAATAATCTCAGGTGATTATTGAGTTAGAATAATTTTTAACTAGCAGAATTGATTTGATTTTTAAAATCACTAGTGAATATTATAAAGCAAGATTTCCCATTACCACAAATCTTACTTTCGTGGCAAGTATTATTTCATATTAAGAGGAAAATGAAAATGTAAAAAGAGTTCCTTTCCTCTAAAACTTGTCATGTGACACAAAAAGAAGGTAATCTACCTGATATTTAGAAGAAGCTACGGCAATATTTGCACACAGTGCTTTTTTCTGTAGCTGTTCCTTCAGAGATGAGCCGAAACTCTGGAAACACTAAAATAATGTTGCATTGGAATTATCTGACTTATACCTACTCCAACCTCCACTCTACCATACTCTGTCTTAATAAGATAAAAGAGATTACCAAAAGCAGACATTAAAATGGTTAGTAAGTGGTCTGAGAATTTGCCGGAAATAAGTATGCATGTGTCTGGTGGTTTATTAGAACCACTCAAAACTTTGTTTGAGGTTAAATAAAGTCCAAATATATATGATTCCCCCAAATAAAAGCACTCATTTATTTTCTATTTAGAATAAGCATTTGAAAACTTTTGCGAGGGGTGTAAATATTCTGGTTTTGTTTTCTCTTCTTTTTTTCTAATATCTGGACAAGCGTGAATAGATATTTGAGCAGCAAAGAAAAATAAAAATAGTAGTAACTTGGAAAAAAAACTCAATGGATACTGTTGATATTTTGGAATCTTTGAGGAATAATGTAAGATATTGGGTTAGGGATTCTATCTCTAAAAGTTAATAAAGTCTAGCTTATCAATTTGAACTGTGCTGGTTGCTGATATTTTGAATGTAAAAAGAAAATAAATACATCATATAAACAAATTAGAGTATGTGTTTATATTCACCCTTACACATGTATGTGTATTCATGTATCATGATGTATGTCTGTGTTTGAGCAACTGACATTTTTTTAGTGTTAAGTCCAAAATAAAGTCATAGAGATGCCAGAATGAATAAACTATTAGCTAATCATGTGGTAAAATGTGATGTGACTTTTAAATCAATTTGAATTTTTTAGTTTATTGGCTGTATGTTTGAGAGAAACATGTTTCATTTTTCATAAGAAGTATCTTTATCAAGTATAAATATATAGATTAAATTAAATTTTAGAAGCATATATCAATATAATTGATATTTAAAACGTAATTTAAAAAGGTCTCTATTCACTACTAATAGTCATTTTCCTCCTCTTCAAACTTTGTTTCTCTATGAAATAAATGAAATGATAGCATATGAGTTTTGATCCTTTTTGTTTTGACTATCACATTTAATCATGGTTACACAATAGCACCAAAATTAGGACAAAATACAAGAATTACAAGAGAGATCTTAAATTATATGCGCTCATTGCATGCTTCAAAGGTCACATTTTCTGAGGAAAAGTTTCCAACTGCCAAACTTGCTTCATTTTCTCCCAAAAGAAATACAGACAACTCCACTCCAAACTAAATAAAAGATACAATACACTGATCTTTGAATAGATATGTTATCTACAGTTTATGGAACTGATAGTCCATTTAAATAGAAAAAGATAGATTTTACATAAAGCAAGATAGAGTACAAAAGCACAGCTTTTGTAATTTTGGTAATATTGCAATTTTACAAACATATTGCATAGTATGTGTAAGAAAATAGTTCCATTTTTAATATATATATACAAGAAAACATTTACATGAAAATTACAAAACAAAATAAATGAGTAGTGGACCTGGTTTAAAGAATTCTATAAATAATGGGATAGAAACTCAAAATTACACATTTCCATTGTTAGCGAATGTCCTTGCACACCTTTAACCCTGTTTGGCTTTTATTTATAAATATTCAGACAAATGAGATATTAAGACTTCAAAACAAAAAAAAAATCACAATTCATTATATCATATTTTCTTTAATGTTTTTCATTGACTTTCTCAAAGAGTGGAACCACTTCAATCAACACTTAAAAATAGCCCTGTGTTGCTAAACATTTTTTAAATTAATTATATTCTCCAAAGAACTTTTACCAAGCAATGAAAGTTTAAACTCATCTGGTTAAATCTATCCTGGACCTATTTTGGGACATAGTTTTTATATACTGGTTTTATGAACCGAAGGATTTTATTATGCATGTATAAAAAGTAAGTGTACTACACTAACAAAGTTTTCCTTCTAAAACAAAAGCATTAATTGATAATCTACAGCACAGAATCCAGCAAGGATGGATGTTTACTACCTCATGTTATAATAATAAGCTCTCCTATTCATCTGAATTAATCCATAGAAGCAGCACAGTTTTAGAGTTAAATATAATAATAGAAATCCCAGTCTTTGGTCTTTGACATTTAAACAACTAATGAACTACAGTATAAAACAATATGAATAACAGTGTCCAGTGAGGTCATTCATTAGTTTATGATTGTTTTAAAAGAATAAAAATACAGTATTATTACACTTTATGATATTTTGCAATATTCATTACTGTAATATACAAGAGCACATAGAGAAAATAATTTATCCAAGTATCTGCACATGAGTCACTCTAATTAGACCAAAGCTACTAAAAGTATAAGGTGACAAGACCTCACTAATATGAAACTTAAAGGTGAGTTTTTCTTTGATGGCTGTGTAGAGAATTTGGCCATTAAATATCTTCAACTACTTCAATAATTTAATATTATATTGACATAATCCGCTATAAAATTTAGCACTTAAATACATTAAACACACTCTTAAAAGCCTCTACCTATTGTTGCCTCATACAGAGATACCATTTTTGCTATGACATAATTCTTTAGGAGTTTTATTATATCAAATGCTAGTTTTATGAAATAAAACTGTCCAATTGGGCGATTCAGATGTAGAGCATGTAGGAATTTTGAATGGCATAACGTTATAAAAAATTCACAATTGATCTTGCGATAAAATTACCTTTTTTCAAAAAACAATGCTTTTCAATTTGATGTAATAAGTAATAAAAGAATGATCAACAGGGGATTAATATTTGGAAAATATTTCTATTAATTTCCTATTTATTTAAAAAAGACCCAAACACATTCTTTTCCTTTTTAATGTCAACTAAATTACTGAAGCCTGTCAAAAAAGCATCATTTTCTGAAAAGGACATTAATGTTTAAATAGTTAGAGTAAGAAAGAGAGTATAGAAAAAGGAGTAGGGAAGAGAATACTGGAAAGATTTCCATTAAAATTTATAAGTAACATGTTAAGGTACAGAAAGAGATTAATAATGCTAAGTTCAAACTGGGCTACTAAACCCAAGACTGGTGAGTCTTAAGTTAACTAGTGAAATTTAGAGATGAAAATAACCAAAAAAACCTTCTAGTCTGATGTACACCTCTCAAAGGTAAGTAAGTTCTGACCAGGATAATTAAGTAGATTTCTTTAGGTTCATGTGAGTAGGTAGGGATAGAATGAGAATTGAAATAGCTGGCTCGATTTTCAGAGATTTGAGGTACTGAAATCTAAGATTTTCTTGGTAATGTAAAATTTGAAGCATAAAAATTATCTTAATTTTTAGATAAATAATTTTGTATCAGATTATAAAGCTTATGGTTCATAAGAAGAAGGGGGAAAAAAAAGGCAAGGAAGTTCAGGGTAGAAATTTTAGAGCTATTAGCAGAAAACCCCAGGAAATTTGGAAGTGTTTTTTTGGAGGTGTCTTACTGAAAACTTTTGAAAGAAAAAGAAATATGTGTTGTCTTTGCTTCTCTCCTTTAGACCTCATTTAACTGACCTCAAAAACTTCTCAGTTTATTCATTCCTAGCTAAGAATTTAAATGCTAAGAATACTGTCAGTCCCCTTTCTATCCTTCCTGCCCGCCTGCCTTCCTTTCTTCCTTCCTGCCATCCCTAGCTACCCTGAATACAAAATTTAGGGTCTGTGTAGTACACTTTAAGACTCATTTTTTTTTCTTTCTGAGTTTGATTTAGGAAAGATAAAATTTTCATCTAAATAAACTGCACTATGTTAATATATGTTGCAACTTAAAAATGGTACTGAAAAAAAACAGATAATGAATCTGTTTGAGTAGTCTACAATGAAAAGAACTCTGTATTGAGGAAGAACCAAGCCTTCTTATATGAGACAATTAAGAACTTTTAGGAGCAATATACTATGCCTTCAATAGAATCTTGAACTCTGTGTCTGAGTCTATACTTAGATGCAAAGGAATCTAAAACAGCCAGTCAAGTAATTTAAACAAATTATTTAGTGTTGGATAGGAAAGTCATCTGCGTCACTATTTGTTGCCTATTAAATCGAACAAGTATTTTTACATTATCTAGACATAGTCTCAATCTCTTATTTATTTCTTTTTACGTGTTTCTATAACATTTCAGAAAATATTTAAATTCAAAACTTGACAGTCTCTCACTGGATTTGGCTTTTACACTTTTTTTTTCGTCTCATCACTCTTCCTGTCTTTACCCCTCTTATGATATATAATTTAAATTTTCAGTGGCCTCTCCACCTCCTATAATATTTGCTGTTGGAGTTATAATATGTTAAATCTGGAAGGGATCTCAACAGACTGTTTGATTCAATACTTTTGTTGTAAATTGAGTTAAACCGAAGCCTGAAGATATCCCCATACTGCCTAAATCAGCTCACTGAGTATAAGACAGAGCTGAGATTAGAAACAGGGCTAATTACTAATAAAAAATTATTTCTATTTGATTAATAAACTTTCTAATTGTTTTAATTTAGGATGTTTTAAACTCAAATATGACTCAAATCAAGACATGATGTTTTCCTAAAAAGTACAAAATATAGTGATTAGCACCCATAATTTATTGAAGTTTCTTGCATTATACTTTGTATTAGTATTTTGCAAAAACCAATGTGAGAACTCCTTATGTTAAATTCTAATGTTTTAACTGAAATAGATTGAAATGCTTGTGTTATGATATGACTTTTAAGCAATTGCATATTTTAATTCTTAGTCCAGTATTGATTTAAAGTTTTATATAATAAGCTCCAGACACAAGTTCTATTTTAAAAGTAATAAAACTGCGCTAGCTTTCTAACTCTTCTGCTGAGTATAGAATGAATTGTATGAAATGGAGCTTTTCAATTATTTATCATGATAGATTATCCAAACCAGATAATTTGGTCAAACGGTACACTTTGTTGCTTACGTTACTCAATTTCCTACTTCCACTACCCAAATAACTTCAACAAGTTTTAATCTCCTACTTCACCCTGTGCTGTAGAGTCCTGAATGCCAAAGTTTCAACAATCATGAACCCTCAAAATGAAGCTTCCATATACCTGTAAGAGTGTGCATGGGAGGGGAGGGGAAGATTGTCTAAGATGTGAAAATTAAGGACTTACCTATAGTAATCAAGGCATCTTCCCATAATAGGAAACATTTAATACATTTTAAATTCTTGGATTCTGTAAGTTTCAAGAATTTGAGTTAAGGAGTGTTATGATAAACAAATCTATGGTATTCTGGAGTTATTTATTAGAGTGAATTTACCAAAATAAGCAGTAGAGAATGAAAGGAACTGCAATTGCTCATATCAGGGCAGCTTAACAGTCTGATGAAAGGAATTAAATGTTAAGAGCCAAAATAAAATGTGACGAATTCCTTAAAATACGAATCTAATGAAGTAAACACATTTTAACATGTTTGTTAACATCTATATTTTTTTTACTGTTTAAGCAGAAATTTTTAATTAATTTCTACCATCCTTAAATCTTAATCTCCAAGAAAAAATACATAGATATAATTCTGAAGATGACATTCCAATGGAAAGTGAATCCATTCTCAGCATTATGCATCACATTAGTGTTTATTTAGATGTTTGAATTTTAGCAGTCAGAGTCAAGTATAAAGTGTATGGAGCAAACAAAAATTATACTATTAGAACCTAGGTATAAAGAATAGCATGTGGATTCCACACCAACTGTATGTCCCTCTTAATCCTATTTTATATTGCAATAAATTAGAGGTTGTTAAAAGTAAATACATCACATGCAATAGCCAAGTAAGTACGATATAAGGCCATTCAGATCTGACAAATGACAGAACGACATTTTGTTAACTCTGTAAAGATTATATTGCTGAGTGCTTTCAAAATTACCTAATGTACAAAATTCTAGACTTAGTAGACAAAGAATAACAACACATCGAGTTTAAGGAAACCAATAAAACTTAGAATGGGATTCTGTCTTGTTTTGTTTTGTTAAAAACCATGTATTGAATTTAATTTTTAGGAAAGCAAGCATTACATAATGCTTTAAAAATTTAAAATTTGGGGGAAAAAGTTTACATCCAAAAAGATGAATGGAAAATTGTGCTTTCAGACTGTAGAATTAGTTTCTTACAGGGTTAACCATTTCATCTTGCCATTGGATACTGGGAATTTCATCTATGTAATGTATATATGTGCAGTTCATATCCAGGTCCTGCAAAAATCTAAAACTGTGTGCTTCACTTCATGTAGCAAAGGCACCTATGTTATTCTCCCTTTTGAGCAAAAGTTATGATCCAGTTTTCCTGCTGAAGATGTATTTTTCCACGATTGTGTCGCTCACACTCTCTGTGTTGAGCAGCACAGTAAATCACAAGAGAAGGTGGCGGCGAATCCCTGTTTATGCTGGAAGAGGTTGCTCTGTGGACCATTTGAAGAAGCTCTGGACTTATCACAAGGGAAACCGAGCAGAATTGTGAAGCAGACGGACAGGAACAAAAGGCTATTCTGGTGTGAGGAGAAATCAGTCACTTCAGCTCCACAAGCAGATGTTGCTACTGGACTGACAAGTGGAACTTACTCCTGCTGGAGAAAGGTAAAGTTTGCCATTGGGGCAGACACACAATTCATACACTGTCTGTTGAGCATTTGAGGAGCTGGGTGAAGATGAGAAAGAGCCAGTCGGCAGATTTCCCAGCCGAATTGTGTCCGCATTCAAAAATATCTAGGGGGAAAAATTGCATTTTAATTTATTTTAGCATTCTACATTCCTTGGAGCTTTACAACATGGTCTAATAAGAAAGACTGCACAACAAACATTTCTATTGGTTTAGCTGCCATGTTTGTTGAACAAACAAATTACATTTCTACGGTGTAGCCCAAAAGCTCTATAGCTATCTTCTCCTTTGAGACATGGTGCATTCAATCCAAAAAGCAATATTGTACAATCTGCTTAAGAGTCCAACCCAGTTATTCAAATACCACAGAAAATTAATGATTTTGATAGTCTCTCAATTTAACTTCTTAATCATGCCTAGGCTAAAGAGTGTATAAAGAGCTCCAAAGTTTCTATAGCCACCAACACCTGAAATGAAGCCTGAACACACTTATGATAGTGTGCATGGAGAAGGGGAATGTTCATGGAGATGACATGACTGAAGGGATGGGAAATTAGTAAAAAAAATGACTGGCCTAAAATTTTTAAATACTCATACAATCATATCAATAGTCTAAAACCTATGCTAGGTAGAAAATCAGCAAGATTAGCAATAGATCATTATTAGATATAATTAGGTTTGAAGTCTCCATGAAGCATATTACTTGTACCAACGCCTACTTTGCTATATCTTCTAACTTGTAAAATTACTTCACATATTTCAAATCATGGACTCAACACTTTCAGAGACAGTGACCACATGGCTTTGACATGTGGGAAAAGTTCCAAAGAAGGGAAATTTAATTGTGAACTTGAATAAGCAAAGAAACAGCTCTCTAGCTATCCTTTCATTCTATACTTATGTAGCTAATTACTGCCTAAAGGCATCTCTAACTGACAGGAGAATCAGAGAATACACCATTTTCTACATATTTGCCCTCATCCAAGTTTTATTCATGTCTTATTAGGGATCTTAGAACAGCTCCCTAATCTGGCCCACCCATCTGCCATTCTTGTCCTCTTATAGTCTATTTTACATACTGCTTGAGTAAACTTTTAAGAAATGTAAATCAAATCATGTCACTCCAGTACTCAAAATTCTCTAATGGCCTGCCAGTACTCTTAACATGAATCCTCATTCCTGTTCATGGCCCACAAGCGTGATATAATTTGGCCCATCTCTCCAACATCACTGCCTATAATTCTTGCTCCAGCTTTTACATTTCTTACAATGCCAAAAGAACTCTGGCCTAAGGGCTTTTCTATTCTCCATTTCTTTAGCCTGAAATATTTTTCTCCAGATATTTATAAGGGGGGTTAGATATTAACTTGATTTGATAGTTAGAGAACAGGGGTAGGAGGGAGATTTCCATTGTTTGCCTTTTCATACTTTTTAAATTTTGAAACACAGGAACTGATTGCATAAGTGAGTCAGAAAAGAAGATTCATATACTATAGGCATGCATATTTTAGATTAATTTGAGTGTGAGCATATTTGTTCACATCTCTATTAAAAGGTCATCTTCTCAGAAAAGACTTTCCTCACCACCCTATTAAAATAATCCTAACCCAGTCATTAATTTCTCAACAGTGTTTTTCTCTATAGTTACAATCCCTTCTAATATTCATTGTATTTACTCATTCATGGTTCATGGTTATAGAACAGTCCGTAGAACTGTGCAAACACATGTTGTGTGAAATAACACTCTTTCTTCACTTTTGACATGTCCCTCCCTTCTTGGGTGTAAATGTCACCTTCCACCAAAGTTCAGTTCATCCACTTCATCCTTCATAGATCATCTCCTGATGCTCCTAGATGGAAGACATTTTTACTTGGTTCTCTCATAGCACTTTATTGTTATTAATCTTATTTTGCTGATCATTTAATATGTTATTTTATAGTCATATTTATAGTTACAGCTTACTTTCCTTACTAAACTATGCCTCCCTTGAAGATAGACTCACACCTCTATTATAACTTCACAGTGTTTGACCTTGAACATACAGCTTCCATATAATACAAGTAGTTGTTGAATAAATGAATAGATTACAGGATATAAATTAATGATTGCATTTACCAACAATATTCAAAGAAAGCATCCTTAAGGTTTTTGTTTGTAGGTGACACATGTTGAAATGTATTACCCCATAATTACTCCTGGGTTAAGTGACAGGAAAGCAAAGAGAAAAAAAGGGCTTCCATTCTAATCATTTTTAGTAAATTTGTTTATCTGATGTAAAAGTTAGAAATGCCCAAAACAAGCAAAGGAAAGCAAAAATAAATTTTGGGGCATAGATGCTGGGTCTCATTTCTTCTGGCTCTGTTTCCACATTGAGGGACATTAGTGAGTGTAACAAAATGCTTTCACTCATTTCTCCACAGGGGAGAAGGGATGATTGTTTTTTTTTACTAGCCGAGTTTGAGAGAAACAGGTCTTATAGAGCTCATTTCTCTTTTCTCACTTCTTTTTAGGAGCTAGCATGCTTGCAGACAGCAGACATTCTCAAGCTTCAAACAATGCTAAACGATGTTACAGAGTTACAGGGGCAAGCTCTGGGACTGCGAGGTTTAGGTGAGCTCACTCTGAAGAAATGTTAGGCGCTCGAGTTTTGTCCAAGCAACCTTGAAACACAGACAATCATGAGTGAAACATGGAAAGCTAAAGAACATGTGGATAAGGAGGCTCATGTGGTATTGATCAAATGAGTGTAAGATATTGTGAATGGTTCATTTATTAGTAAGCACAGAAAAATTTTACTGGTTAGTCCTGGTGGTTTGCAGAGCCTTGCTGACACCAAGCTACATCACTGGTATTTATAGTTTGGAACTGATTGTTTTTCCATTGGGGTAGCCTGAATGAATAAAGGTGAAGAGTAGCTGTTTTTATACAGGTAAGGCATGCAGGTGGCAGCCTTGGAAAACAAAAAGAGATGTGGATGCCTCATCAATGGCGTCAGCCTTGAAATTTATGGCATGTGACCCGGTTTGGCTTAGCTGTAGCAGTGCCCTCCAGCTCTACTACCTATTTAGAAGCTACTCTAGAAAATACTTGGCTAAATGGCAATATTTAATTCTATAAACTTCTGAGATCCAAACAGTAGCCTAATCATATAAGGGAGGTAGATTTTATTAATATACAAATTAAAATAAATGAGGTCTTTAAAAAGAGAAAAATGATATTTTCTTGGCTTGAGATAGAAAATAAGTCATGAGGTAAAAAGAAGCAATATATATTCATTCTTTCCAACCCAACATTGTTCAGCTTTTCCAGCATGGAAGGGCTTGCTCATATCTCTTTCTGTCTGCTAAGGTAGTTACTATAATACTGTTCACTTTCCAACTTCTAAAATTGATATTTCTATCCTATATTGCCCTATAACCACATAATGCATTTGTTTTGAAACTCTTCCTGGTACTCAGAATTACATCTCTGAGGTTTTAACTCATGGCCCATTGTCTTCTCTCCACCAAGAATTCATTTATCCCATTCTTATCTTTTGAAATTAGACCTTTCACTGTAGGAGAAAATTTTAATCAATTTGTAAAATGAAAACTGTTCTCTCTTCCCTTGGTAATCTTGTAATGTTATTATGTTATTGTGTTGCATATGCTGTTATAACACTTTCAATGTTCCTACAATTATGATTCATGTTGTCTTCAGAGCTGACTTTGAAATTTCTTGCAACATTATGTCTGAAATAACTGGATTTTCTGTGGTGCAGAATTTTGTGTACAATTTCATTCTTACACATTTTGTCTATTATTTTGGTTACCTCAATACCATATCTGTTCTGATTTTTACTGGTTTAAAATTATCTAAAAGTAGGGACTTTACATCTTTCTATATTGTTTAGTAAATGATCAATCTGCCTTCCTGTGGCAGGCATAGTCAATGAAGCAAAAAGAAAGATTTTATATCATTTCACACTTCTTTGTAGAAAAATTACATGCTATTTATATTATGCTATGTATTCTATGAAGACATAATGCTGTGCTTTTCTATATCTTTGTTTTATTAATACAAAAAATAACTACAACTGAAAACCACTGGCTATGATTTATTTATATCGTAATACTCAATTCACAATTAAATGCTAACCCGTAACTGAATCCAAGGATTCTGCTGATACTTTGAATAAAACAATAAATAAAGTGGTACATAAATAGAAGCAGAACAGAGATTTATGGTCATCAATATTTATTATGGAATGATTCACCTTGAATAATTTGAATGAAATGATTAGCATGATAAAAGCAACTCTTCAGAAAAGACATGGGATATTTGAAAGATTTCTGTCTTGCTGTGGTAGACAAAATAATGTAGTTTGTAATTGTAGTGGAAAAGATTTCTAAAAGGTAATATGGATATATTTTTTAAAATATTATAAAGCATATTTTTAAATAATTTAAGTTGTAATATCCACTAAGATGTTAATATGGTTCTGCCAATAACTTTGTTTATAAAAAAGAAGCAAAATATGCAATTAAAATTTATCTTCAATCAGCAACTGAGATAATGGCATAAAAGTAGAAGTGAAAAAAAAGAACTTTTCCCTTTGATTCTATTAACTTATGTCCTCATCTTTACATCTAAAGACAAAATGCTCCAGAGCATCTCTCTCAAATTATCCTTCCATTCTTTTTCTTCTCAACTTGAACCGTGTAAGCTGATAATAAAAAATAAATAAGTACATGAAGCAAGAAATACTAAGGGAATTAATTTGTAGAAACAGCAATCCAACAGATTTAGACCTTCAAGGACTTTGGGAATTGCAGTAAAAATATACAGAATAGAATATGTATTATGTATAAGGCTTTGTAACAATTAAGGTAGAATTAAAAACAAAAAGCAAATAAAAGAACAACTATCAAGATGTCCAGGAAGATTTGAAAGAACAACAGATGAAAATCCTAGAAATGAACAACATAATTACTAACATTAAAAGCTCAATGTAGGGATTAAATAAGAGATTAGATATTGAAGAAGAACCTAGGCATATAGATCTGAATAAATAAGCAGAGTGAGGCAATGGAGACAAAGACATAAAATGTAGAAATGGGAGGCTAAGGGATCTGGAGGGTAACAGTGAATAAACTTAGTATTTCTTTAGAGTTCTAGAAAAAGGCTACAGAGAAAATGGGGAGAGGTAGTATTTGAAGACCTAATGCTGAGTAATTTTCAGAACTGACATGATTTTTCAGATGCAACAACCACAATGTATACAGCTAGTAAAGTAAATTAAATAAATGTGTGCCTAGAGCGAAAGAGGAGAAGACTGAAAGCAAAGACTTTTTTGAGAGCAGGAAGCAAGAAAAAGGAGAGGATCTTTAAAGGATTGACAACAGACTTAAAGGAGATTCTTGGGGGAAAGAAGGTGACATGGAAGAAAGCCATAACTGAGTGTCTATCTCAGAAGTAATAATAGGTTTAAGTAGAAAAATAAACTTTGCTTTTTTTTCTTTTAAAAATGTAGGCTCTATATTTACAGAAACAAACATCCAAGGTACTTTTTAGGAAAAATGTTTTGAAGACAAAAATAGAATAAAGAAAACAAGGATTACCTTGTTCTTGATGTTATCTTGATATTTATGATATTTATATGCCAATTTTGAAACTACGCAAATTTAGATGCTCCACTTATAATTGACATATGAATGAACACCTTTTAATAGAAAATAGAGCTTTGACTTAAGAACATACCATTAAGTTCACCAAATTTTATATTCAAGAAGTACGATATTATCATAACTTAAATTCTCTTATGATGCAGTTCTTTATGTCTCACTTGGAACCATATGCATATACTTTGAGAGGCAGGACCCTCAGCAGAAAAGGGCCAGTCTCTATCCCTGGGAACTCACCTCTCCCTCTGTTGACTGCAAATGGAGCTCCTTCCTGCAGGTGGCCTTGAAGTCTCCTGCAGCTGCACTCACCTGGACCCCTCGAGGAGCTTCCATTATCAAGGACCTGGTTGGTGATTCAAGCCTAAGGGAAAAACAAATAATCCTTAATAGTAAAAAGAAAAAAATTATGATACACTAAAAAATAACATTAGTCAACTGAAAACAAACAAATAAATAAGTGGGCATAAATAAAATTCCTTGCCATTTCAAAAAAGCCCAAATAAGTTTATTTATAGAGTAACACTCAATTCACAATTAAATGCTAACCTATAATTGAATGATTTTTGTTACCGTTTTATTTTTTTGAATGATTTTTGTTACCTTATTTATTTTTTGAATGATTTTTGTTACCTTATTTATTTTTTTGACTCAGTGACTCTCTTTATTTGTTGACATCAACTATTTCTCATTTGTATAACGATTTACTAACAGTTTCAATGTCATTTCCCTTCACAATGAACATGAAAAGTAGGTTGTGATAAGTTTATATGTTTAAATCTTT
The DNA here is from genome assembly GCA_003508835.1 of Eonycteris spelaea. Lineage (NCBI taxonomy): Eukaryota > Metazoa > Chordata > Mammalia > Chiroptera > Pteropodidae > Eonycteris > Eonycteris spelaea. The sequence goes on from PUFA01000154.1 coordinate 952,384, forward strand.
TATATATTTTCAATATTAATGATGGAGCTTTTAATAAATGCATTTCTACAAAGTGAGCATGTACGTATCCCTCAGTAAGAGTCCCTATCTTGCAAAGATGAGAGCATTAAGAAAATCATGAATATTGTAAACTTTTAAGTGTGCACAGTAAAAATTTTGTAAATTTGAAAATTTTCAAAGTACTCTTTACACTTTAGAAGTTAATTAAAATGAAAAAATAAGACGTTTCCTGTATCAACTGACCTCTACAGGCCAAGGAAAATGTCCACAGAATAAACAACATCAATGAAGAAGAAAAATTTGATACACAAGGACGAACATAATTAAAGATGACTACATAGATTTGAGGGAAAAACGTATTTTAGATAGTTGTGCCTGTAAAAATGATAGCTGAGAAGCAGTTACAAAATCATCTTCAACTATAAAGCTAGAGAAAGGAGCCAAAGAAGACAGAAAGTACAATATAGTCGTAAAAAGCACTAGTGTGAGAAGAGGTAATATCTCTGAGTTGGTCTTTTCAGATATGTATTCGGCTCTGGGCTGCAGTTGTCTGTGTTCCCCTTGACCACATGACTTCAGGAAAAGAGCCCCCTCAGGCTTACGTTCGCTATCATCTAGAGCAAGTAGTTTCTTTTGAGGCAGTAGATCCAGAGCTGTTCTGCAGAAAAAAATACATCAAACAGTTTGCCTCTGAAGATCAGCAGTCTCTCAGTAGTGAAGTTGAACTTGACTTGGAAATGATGTTGAAGGACTAGAATCAGCATTTAGAAGAAGTATTTGGACACTCGCAAATGTTTGTTTTTGTTTTTGCTTTTGTTTTTTCACTCAAAAAAATAACTTTGAAACCTTCATCTCTTTGGGACTCTTGGTATCTTCACAAAATTCCTGGAGGGGTCAAGTTTTGAATATGTATTTTAAAGAAATCTGTTTGGTGGTGTTTTTTAAATAAAAACCACAGAGTTTTACAGAATATTTGAAAACTTGAAAAGAAAAATCAGTCATAATTTTTCATTCACCATCCTTACACTTTGCACACGGTATATAAATTTCAAAATCTGGATGTTAAAAGTATATTTTTAATTGATTTCCCCTGATTTCCTCAAATCTACAGCACCTTGAATAGCATATCTGTGACCACAACTATTTCCATTTGTTAATTATCCATGACATTAAATGTAATTATTTAAGTTTGTATATTATCAAACAATTCAAACAAAAATCAGATAAGGAATCAAAATGGATTAAAGTTCTAAAAGAGATTATGAATTTGACATTCACAGAAACATAACTCAGTGAACTTATAAGTGTGAAGAACATTCATTTATAAAATAAATGATATGATATATTTTGTTTCTGAGGTTAAGAAGTTTGGGTTATTACTCAATATTTGATAGTAAAAGTCCATATTACATGTGTGCATTTTTGTACTATATTTCTGCCATGTTTGACATTTGGGATCAGAGCATTAGAATATAGCCATGATTTCAGGGCTCTTGGGTTTTTTCCATTCTCATTTTTGTTAATTATTTAATCAGAACATTTTTATTATATTCGTTTTAGACCTCAGGTGTCATTGGCAGTGTAGCCACAGAGCAGAGAGCTTTGCTAATGCGGACTTAGGGATCCCTCGTCAAAGGTATAGTTAGTTGAGAGCTGGCTGATCCTCAGTTCAGGAAAGTCAGTCGGCAGCAATAAGCCTTGATTTTATCATTTTTAAATGGACAATTATAATGATTCTTATAGGATTATACTAAATTTCTTAAAAGAATAAAGGGAAATAAGTACATGGTAGAATAATATTTTGAAATATTAATGGAATTTTCTCCCTTATCCCATTTGCCTGTACACCTCACCATTCCCACTCACTAGACAGTACCTTTTGCCACAAATGGTGGATGGTAGAGCAGAGAAGGTAAGAAAAATCTTCTGTGTTTTCTAATCTTATTACCATTTTGAGTTGAATAAAAATACTAGCCATTTAATGTGCTGAAAACGATTCAGCACATAAACAAAAACATCAGAAGAAAACCAAAATCATTGAGAACTTGTTGTTTATTCAAGCCTATGGGAAACTATGTTCTTGATTCACAGGATAGAGAAGATCTGGAGGGAAATCAACAGAATTGATCTTGAATAGTTCGGTGTGTTTTGCTACCTGAGGCCAAGTCCTAGGTTGTAGGACCTTTATTTAGGTGTTAGAGATATGAGAAGAACAGTAATGTACCTTCTATATTATATGTGTATGTAAATTATTAACTATGTATATTATATATGTAAATAAAACTTAATGAAGTGTATATTAAAAACATTCAAAAACTGGTAGCAATTTTTTAGTTTTGCTAATCCTAAAAGTTTTGAAGCGATTTAGATTGAATAAAATAGGTTTCAACTGTATGCTTTGTTAATCTTGATAAAGTTAAATGTAGTGCCCCAGTAAGTTTCATTAAAAATAAGTTTTATTAAAAATAGCACTGTGTTTTGAATAGTAGTCAACATTCTGATGAGTAATATATACTAGAAACTTAAAATTAATTAAGTAGAGTATACAGTTAAAGAGTAATACAACTTTATTAGAATACCTAGAAGATTTGATAATTCTATTTTCAAAAGAACAAGTTGTGGTAGTCAAATGTTTCTTATGAACATGAAAATTTAAGCTTGCAAACTATTTTTACAAGCTTAAAATTAACATAAGCAAATAAACTATTTAGTATAAGAAAATAAACTATTTTTTTTCTAGGCAAAAAAATCATAACAGGACTGCAATATATATGGAGATGCAAGAACTTCAAATTGACAATGTCATGAATAGCATAAACTCATTGTGATCATTTACAGATGAAGATATTATATCTGAATCAACCAATATTAACACCTATAATTACATGTATACTTACACTTACATATATGCACACACAGTACATTCGTTCTTAGAGCTATTCATTGTTTCTAGTTTTATCACATGCTAGAGAAAAGACATTTCTGCACAAGTGGTGTGCAAATATCTGCATCTACACCTAACTCCAAGTGTTAAACTGTATGAATTCTGACAATAAGAAAGTAATCTTTACATTTAAGCAAATTCAGGCCTTATAAAAAGATTTGAAATTAGGTGGGTATATGATTATAATATGATCCATCCAAACCATTATAAAGCAAATAGATTTAGATAAAAAATTTTAAAAAGAGGAAATAAAAGTAGGCATTACAATTTGCTAGCCGTGCCAGCTTATACAAATGGTTTGATAATTGTGAATTATTTCATTGACTATTTTATAAAATATTTTTCCGGGCCTTTACTAGAAGCCGAGTGCTTCTAGAAGCCATATTACAAATTTCAGAATAATAGAAAAGCATTACTGATTTTGAAAGTGTTGCTGCATACTATAAAATAATGAAAATTATTTACAAGAAGCAGTCTGAGAAATTGAGGTATAAATTAACTGAAACAATTACTCTGCTCAAAAGTTACACCAACTTAATAAAGGAATTAAACATAAGATTTGAATATGAAATTCGTAGATTCTACATGAGCTCTACTTCAAATTCTAAATCCAGCTAAACTCTCTGGGGCTCAATTACCTAATAAATAAAATCATGGAGCACTTAAAAATAGAAATATTGTAGTCATTGCAAAACATCATTAGGTTTTCCCTTCTTAATTAGTGTTAGCCACAATTATAATAATATACTAAGAGCTAATATTAATACTAGGAACTTATTCCATACTTAAAACTTTGCATAGATTATCTCTTAATCACCAATACTGCAAAACGGGCACTCTAATTACCATATTTTACCTAGGTAGTACTTGAATCTTATTGTAGTAGAGTCATTTTCTCAGGATTATGTAGTTAGTAGCAAAGACCCTAGAATACCTAAAGCAATCATGAAAAAGAATAACAGTTTTGGAGAACTTAAAACTTACTGCAATACTATTGTAATCAAGACAGTGTCAGGCTAGCATAAGGATAACAAATCAAACAAAGGAATAAAATAGAGACTCCAGAAATAGAGACTTTCACAATAATGGTCATTTGTTTTTTTTGACAAAGGCAGTGATCCAATGAGAAAAAGCAGTCTTGTCAGTGAATGGTGCTGGAATAACTGAACTCTATGTGGACAAAATGAACCTAAATCTATAGCACACACTGTTATCAAAAGTAAAAGCTCAAAACATAGGCTTTTAAGGGGAAATATCTCTGTGACTTGGGAGCAGGAAAGACTTTATTAGATCATAAAAAGAATTACCTTCAATAAAATGAATATACAACCTATAAACTGGGAAATTACATTCTCTCTCTCCATATATATGCATATACATTTATACACACAAACACACAAATATATAACAAAGGACTGGTGCTAGGATGCATAAATAAGCTTCCAAATCAAAGATAAAAATACAAAACTTAAAATATGAACAAAAGATTTGAACAAACACTTTGCTAAAGAATATATATGGTTGTCCCATATGTACATGAAAAAGTCATTAAAATAATCATCACATCATGGGAAATTAAAAACATGAGGTACCACTACACACCCACATGAATGTCTTGAATTAATAAGATTCCTAACACTAAATATTGGTGAAGATATGTAGCAACTGAGATGCTCATTTATTTTTGGTGAAGGAGTAGAATGATACAAGTACTTTGGAAAGCTCTGGCGTTTTTATATAAAGTTTAACATATGCTGGATAAACCCAAGTGTCTATCAGTTAGGAAAATGCATAAATAAAGTATTATATGTTCATATAGAGGAATACTAATCAGCAACAAAGCAGAAAGAACTATTGATACAGACAATATCATCTATGGATCTCAAAAATATGTGGAGTGAAAGAGATCTTTTAAAGAAGGGTACATACTGTAAGATTAATTCATATTTAGTACTAAATCAGTCTAATCAAATCCCAGGTGAACAAAGTGAGAGCTGAGGTTGCTTCTCGTGGTAGTGGTGGGGATTTACTGAGAGGGGCCATAAGGGAATTTTCTTAGGTAATGATAGTGTTTTATATCTTGATAGAAATTTGGGTTAACACAGATGTATGCATTTTTAAAAACTCAACAAATGTGCACTTAAGCTTTGGGAATGTTATTGCATAATTATTTTACAACAAAAGAAAGTGTAAGTGATTTTGAATACTACTAATTAATGATATACTCGTTGAAGCAATCATAGAAAGTATTCAGATTGATGCAATTTATGTTCAAATGCATAAAAATAAGATATACAAGTCAATGGGTGATGGAATGTATACATATGTGATTAAAGACATATAGGAAATAATAATGGAAAAATCTAGCTGAGGGTATATAGATGGTCATTAAGAGATGCTGTCAACATTGAATGTTTTTGAGAATTTTTATAATAAGATGCTGGGAAAGAAGGTGTGGTTTCACATACGATTATCTACTTTTTCTGTAAAATTTGTAAAACATGCTACGGGAATCTGAATAGGAAAAATTGTTAATTAATGTTAATATCTGACTGTCATCAACTGTATTAAGGTGAAATAAAGATTAATAACATATAGGGATACTTTTAAAATATATAATTCCTGTGGCTAAATTATTATATTAATATAAATGCTATATTATTTAATGTCTGTATTTTACTATTATATTAGAGAGAGGGATATCTGGAAAAAATGATGATATATTTTACTTGGAAATTCAAGAATTTGAGATATTCCTGGATAAAAACAAACTCAAATATACCTTATGAAATTTATGATATTTCAAAAAGTAATAAATATTTGTAATTGAATCCCTCCCAAAATTCTCAAGAAAATCTCTAGAAATTTAAAACATTATGTCAACATATTTTGAGGAGAAAAGTATGACAGTATGGGATTTTTAAAAATAAAGTGGGAGATCTTCCTTTTAAAATTAGAACTTATAAAGTTTATTTTAATTACAAATAATATTGGAATTAGATATAGAATCTGGGTCAATGGAACACAATACAGTCTAAAACAGATGGAAGAAATTTATGGAAATTTAATATCTGACAAATGTAGCAAATGTACACATTAATGTACATTTATATAATGTGTATAAATGTAACAAATGTAGGGGCAGAAATGTTGTCTTATTTAATAAATAATGCTTAATAAATTGACTAGTCATACTGAAGAAAATAACATTAGATCCTTAACACACTCTCCAAGGATAACTTCCATTTTTAACTATTCAAAATATAAAAACAAATTAAAAAATCACTGACTGTAATATTGCACAGAAAATTGAAGATTTAGAACATAATATCCCATTTTATTTATTCGAAGTATAAAACTACAAAAAGTGTTCATTTTGAAACCATTATAGCAATCACAGCAGTGAATTTCAGAGTAGTTTTCACAGTGGGTTCCCAGGGATTATAGCAGAGGGAAGGATTAAAGTTGAACTCAAGTCACCCTGCTCTCTGTTTTTTCCAAGCAATTCTGTTTGTATGATGTTTATATACCAAAGTTGCAACATGATTTTGTTTTTAAGGTGCTGTGCAATTTTCAAATTTGAAAATGAGTGACCTAAGTCTCTAGCAGAAATTTCAACATTCTGAGAGTTCAGACTTCTTATAAACTAAGTCGCGAAGATACAATTACTAAACAAACTTAAGCATCATGTACCTTGTTATTGATAAATATTTAACACAATATCAGAGAAATATTAGTCACTCATTAATGATTTCTCAGCTTCAGTGATGGAATGAATGAAGAGTTAAACAGAAAGTGTTTTAAGGGAAAAAAAATCAATGCAAACTGTGACTTGACCACATAAGAAATTTTACTGTCTTATTACTTTAGGCTACAGTGAAATTCAGATGCCAACAACATTGTTTTGTTTCCTCCATTTTTTATCAAGTTTTGCTCACTAGCACATTCCATTATGGTCTTCTTCAAATTAGATCAAGGAACTCTCTAGATCAATTGCCTTCTTGTGTTCCCAAGATTGCAAGCTAACACAAGCTTCTCAGAAGGCTCATTTGCTACTAATTCTAAATAAATATATAAAAACATACATCGAATTAAAGAGTAAAAGGAAAGAAAGAGAGAAGGAAGGGAGAAGGAAAGAGGAAGGGAGGGGAGGAAAGAGAAGAAGAGGAAAAAAGAAAAATACTACTTTATTATTTTTTTTCCTCATAGGTAGAAAAATACCGTCAAAATATTTTACCCTCCCCCCTGCTTTTTTTGACAAAATTTCTCAGGAAAAATCTTTAACTGCTTAATAAATGAGGGTTTTTCCTTGAACATAAGAGTATTGTAAATAAAAGCCATGCATTTCCAGAGGGCAATTTGGAGTCCAAAAATCTCAACATTTCAGTTTTAGATTATATTCAGATCAGAATGGACATGATAAAAAGATTCCAATTATATCATCAAATATTAACTCCTTTCACTGATTCTAACTCAAGGCTCTCGTCTTATTCTTGGAATAGTTAATGGAACTTGGATCCAAACAATCTTTGGGCAATGGGTATTATATAATGGATTTCATCATTTCTTACCAGAAGTTAATTTAAAAAATAAAAAAGAGAGAACATTTATACTTGGGCTATTCCAGGTAATTATGCCATTATCTCCTTACTGACCATTCAGCATACATTTTTTTTTTAGCCTTTTAGGATATAGGTTCTTATTGAAAAACTATATCACCTTCTATAAGAAATAAAAAAAAAAACCCTACGTTTGTAGGTTTAAAATGAACATAAAAATTAGACAAAACTTGGTGCATATTAAATACTTATCAAACATCTTGCAAATAAATAAATTATAGAAATCTGCTACAATTCCACACCAAAATATTCCTATACTCTATAATAAACTTTAAAAAACATTCCTTTCTAAAGCCTTTTACTCTTGACAAAAACAAAATCAAAGGCAAAATGGCTACTCACTCCCCCAAATTACCATTTTATTTACTTCGCCAACTCATCCAACCTTGTTGATTAGAATTAGGTTGCCAACTAAGAATTAGGTTGCCCTGAAAGGAAAATTGTCAGCAAGACCTGTAAAAATCTCCGACGCTCTGCTTTTAATCTTCAGTACACAAATGAATAATTGAATACCCCCATCATTACTGTGCTTTGCTTCTGTTTCAGTTTTCGAATCTTGGGGGGCTGCCAATCTGCTTTTAGCACGAGCAGATAAGTCTAGCTTAGCTTACTGTTTAAATAATTGATGAATAATTAGAAAATAAAAACTAGAAATACTATATACTAATTACAACTTAATTCACATTCACACATGAATTTTGTCAGCAAGGTAATAAAGATAGCACTTGTTTCTTATTCCTCTTTTGGCAATAGATTTTAATAAAGAAAACTGTAAAATGTGTACATAATTACTAAAATGTTAGAAGTAAAAAAAATGTTTCCTTTAGAACTAAGAAATTTAAAAATATTATCGAATGAAGCTCTAAACTTTGATAAACTTTGGAATCACTGTCACATGTGTCTTGGTACTACAATAACAAATGCTGCCGTGTTCCTTATATTACATGCTACTTATTCAGTTTTGCTAAGTTTCAAAAATTCAAAGTAACAAATATCTATCAGACACTATTATTTGGGAGATATGGTGCTGGCTATTAACAGCACTAAAGATAAGCAGGGAGGATGCAGGTTATATTCTAATGGAATATACAATCTTGTTAGCTGGAGAGAGAAAATAAATAATTACACAAAAATGTTAAATTCTTAACTGAGAAAAGAATCATAAATCGAGATTATAACACATTGAGACACTATTTACACATATTCATCAATTTTTCTAAATCCTTTTGGTTTTGCACTAGAGTAAATAATTATTATCTTATTAAAAAAATGGTTTGATCACATAGAGAAGGCCACCTTCCCCTGCTACTGTTAATTAGCTTGTTTGAATCTGAGTTACTCAACTAGTAAGAAATTAAGTTCTTTAAGAAATTTTATCTTTGAACTATAAAAGTCTACAAATTTTACTCCTTTAAAAGCATGGCTTTTTTTTTTTTTTGGTGTTAAGAATTTTCAACTTTATTTTTCTATTTTCATTTGAGCATTTTTTCCCACTCATTTAAATGGGTAGGACTGAATCTGATCTTTATGAAATAAAGTGATTTTTATTTTTGCTTAATATTTTTATTGTGTTTTTCAAGTGAAAGACTCTCTCAGGTTACACTTTGATTCAACTTTAAAAATGATTTTAATGTCTAATTTATTTTTTGATATAAATATTGTTTTCTTTTCTAATATCATAGAAAATGCATTTTAGAATATAATTTACCTATCAGAAATTAATTATTTAAAACAACTTTTTTATTGACATATAACATTCCTTCTACATAACACTACTTGACCATAAATAGCTTTCTCCTAATCTCTGCTCCCCCTTTCTTTATACCCATGCATGATACACATTTGTCTATGACAGATTTTCTGGAATCTTTATTTTATCAGTCCTCTCAACTTCTTCTGTATTTGCCTTTTCCTTTCTTTTTTCACATTCTTCCTGATATATTTATTTTGATATTCATTGTATGTTTGTTAAGGAAAAATATACAGAAGCTTATTTTTAGAATAATAACTCGCACTTTCTTGCCCTTCATCAAATACTTGACTATCTATTACATAGGTAAGAGATGTCAATTCCTTATATAGGTATGTAGCACATTTTCTGTTTTAATTCTTTATATGTCAAAGGCTATCAACAGTGATGGAAACAATGACATGGGTGTAAGAGACAGTACTTACCTGAGGTCTTGGGAAGGTTCTGCTCTGATGTGAGGTGTCTCAACAGAGTGTCCAAATACTGCTCCTTCAGTGCCTGGGGGTAACACAAATCCGGTAATCAGTATAAGCAAGAGGACAGATGCATCAGTTTTCATTTCTATTTTATAGATCAAATATTCTTCCAAAAATGGGACAACTGAAAACAGAAGTATAGAAAATAAGAGGAAAATTGGAAAAAAACATTTCAAGGTAGTGAAGGGCAAAGGAAGATAAATCTAAATGTCACTATGCTGATCATTTTTAAGATGATCTTATTCATAAAAGTTCAGATTGAGTTAGAATTTTTACCCTCTGATTAAAGAAGAAAGACATCATCTTCCCCTCTTTTATTTCCCGGGTAAGTGAATTTGAGGGAAATATAGGTCATGATACTCAGTTCTGTTCTTCTACAAGCAAAAGAGCATAAATGAAAATGTGGAGCGAGCTTGGATATAGTTTATTATCAAGTATTTAAAGGAATATGTCTTATTAGGCATTTAGCATTTGCCCTAGATACAGCTCCCACCTTTGATGAGAGTAATCACTGAATGGCAGAGAATCAGTCACCTTACTTTGACCTTACTAGAGTTAGGCTATATCTAAAACCATAAACTTCTTGAATTCATTTTATTAGAGCTGACTTCGTATCGGGTCACAGTTACCTGAAGAGCTCATTCACTCTAACACTTTCCTCGGGCAATTGAATGATACTTTAAGCTTTCCATTACTGACTCCATTTGACTTTCCAGGTTCTCAGAGCTTTTCCATAATTTAACTGAAAAAAATAGAATGATATTCCTTTTCAAAAATCGAATGTGAAACATTTTTAAAAATAAGATGATGAAGACAAAACCTCTCATTTCTTTTATAATTTCACATAAATGTTTTAGAACTTTTTTTTAATAAACTTTATTTTATTTTGGTTTAATCATCTTCATATATCTTGGTGTAAGAATGTCATGCCTGCTCCATCAATGGTCTCAGCACTAGCATAATAATACAGTGCAATTTAAAAATACAAAATGTAAACCTAGAAAATGAACCTGCCTCTGCTTTTTGTGAAACAATATAAGTATATTGATTTAATAGGAAATTTAAAAATTTCTACCAGGAAATTAGAGCTAATATTGAAATTTCTTGAAAGCAAATTGTTATATAAGGAATATGGTGAAATACACTAGTCACCAGATGACACTGCTACATAAAACAACAATGCCGATATTGATCTTAAATCACAGAAGGTTTTTTTTTTCTTTCCAGACCATAACATAGTTTTATGTATATTATGGTTCTAAGGTAAATTTATAAGGTTCTGTTGTAGTAAATTCCTAATATTACAGATTTCAGTTTATAAGCCAAAAGCTATTGGCATTTGTTGACCTCGTACTGGGTTTTAGTAGTTGCTGGTATTTTTTTTCCAAAAGAGGCTTTGTAGGCCATATACTAGTACATGGGAAAACTATTAGAAAATTATTGCTTTAAGGAACTTACTCTTTTGATATTTTGTAAGACCTTTATTTCTGTGAGTGATAAATTCTTAGAGATGGTTCTTTAAAAGTAAAGTAACAGTTTTAGATAAAACTCAAATTTTGTGATCGTGGTGGGGGTGGCATTAGAAACAACATTCCAAGGTATAAATTTTCATATCTTATGGAGAAACTCCTTTGGCATTTAAAAATAAGATACAACTTCCAAAAAGGATAGTATCTATGTGCAAAGTCAAAATATAAATTTCTATTATTCTATGATTTTGAAAACTTCCCAAATAGGATAACAGAAATATAATTAAAGAACAGTAGTAATATTTATTTTCAAACACAAAATGACATACAATAATTTAGAACAGAATATATCACTGAAGTAGAATGCTATCAAAAGTTTAATTTTCTAAGGAGGATTAAAAACTGATAGAGGTCTCAAATCTAAGCATTGATATAGAAAATTACTGATGATTTTTTAAAATGATTCTTGAGGAAATAAATTTATAATCATACTACCTAAGGAGCTAAGTTGAAAACTGAATAAAGTAACGTAAATAACTAAGTGCAGGCCTTCAGATAATGAAAAAATTAATCTTATTCTCTCCTTTTTTGTCCCAGAATGAGCCAAGGGGGCAACAATTAATAATCGACAGTGATAATCTTATAAGGAAATCCGTGAAGGAGTATAAAACCATTTGAGCCAGGAGCATAAGCTCACAAAATAAAAAAATCAAAAGTAAAAAAAAAATTATATATATATATATATACGCACACACATATATATATATATATGTTCCATGAATTGGGAAATAGACTAGTTTTAGCCATTAAATTTATAAATTTATAAATCACCAAATTAATTTTGAATTTCAGGTAAACAGTTAATCTTTTTTTATAAATATGTGATATTTGAAGGAAGTATACTTATACTATAAATAATTTATTTACCTAAAATTCAAAATTTGCTGGTTATGTATTTTACCTGCTAACTCTAATAATTAGTTAACATTTATTTGGCACAAAGATTTCAGATTTGACTTATCCCCACATCAGGAAAAGAAAGAATGTGTGATGAATTCTCACATTGTAAGCTACAGAAATCATAGAAATTAAAATGAAAAAGAAAAAAAATGACAAAAAGGAACATAGTATAGACATTTATTAATATGTATACTTAAGCTTACTGACTACATAAACATTTGTTGTTTATTGCTGTTGTAAGGGGCTGTTCAAAAGGATACAACATTCATTTCTGATTGAACAGGCGTTAAAGGATATTTCAGATACCATAAAATGACAATGATGCTGTAAGATTTAGGTAAAATATAAACTGTTAACTATTGGAATGATCAGAAAAAATAAGGCACGCAACCTTTAGGGTCAAAAAGCACTGAATCTCAATCATATGGTAATTTCTGGCTTTAAAACAAGAGAATAAGGATGGCATATTCTGCTTTGCTGGAAAGGAGGTTCTGCTTTAAAGACAGTTTAAGACATAAGCTAGGATGCTACTCTTTACCAACGCGCACATAAAATGTCATTACAAAAAAAAATCATTAAAATTGCATTTACATATCCCTCCTAATGTGGTTACACATACTGTAAATGCTCTATTTTAAGCTACCCATTATCAACATGTGTTATTGATAGATCTTTAGAAAAGTAATTTGTGCCAGAGATGTAGCACAAGAAATGGAAATCAAAACACTTGGTATTCCCAGGTTCTTCCTCAACTTTATAGTAACTTGAAAAAATCATTCTGTGAAATGTAGCATCTTTCTGGCCACCGGCCTCATGAACTCTACTACAGTTGATTTCAGATAAAATTATATGGGGTTATGGGCTTTGTGTGGAGGACTTGTGATTAGTAATACACATAGAAGCAAAGCAAAGGTAACTCTATGCTTTGAAATATCAGGTTAACATAAGTTATCTCACTTTTTTTCTCATAGACGTTTTTAATGTAAGTAGATAATATATTGTTTACACTTGAAAAATGAGAAAGCTCTAGTTGGAGAAATTAAATACCTCATTAATGAGGTTAAAAATCTTGGCCTTCAGGTTTTAAGTATACACTATCCATTGAAATTAGTAGACTAAGAAAGCAACTCTGGCTCCTTCATTTCTACTTAAGTGACCTTGAGAAGTTATTTAATCTCTACAAACTTTAATTTTCTCAGATATAAATAAAAATAGTAATGTCAACTTTACAGTTTTGGTTAGGTTTTTTTTTCTTTTTCTTTTTTAATAGGATATAAATGTTTCCTGTGTCATTATAAGAATCAGCATTTCTTAATTCTATCACTTTTCTTTATAAAAATCATCCACAGAAGATGTGCACATTGTGTCTGTAGAGTTAATGGACCAACAGGATGCACTCATTAATACAAAAAATCTTTTTTTCCAAAATGTCATAGGCTCATGCTGAATTTTGAAATCTAAACTTTAGACACTGTGAAAGAATTCTTAAATGTTAAATAGTAAATAAATTTTATTAATCAAAAATCTATTCAGTAAATCAAGGAATTCCCTAATGCAGCTGCTCAGGCATCAGATAGGATAGGTCAATGTTCAACTAAGCTCTGAGAAAGAGGTTTCTTCTAAATAATAATGAAAAATTTATGTTCAGCATGATTTCATTTTTAAGTGAACTTTATCCTAATGTTTAAAATACTGAGGAAATATGAATACAAAAATGTGTTGACTTTCCTGTGTTTTATATTGATTAGTTTTCTGTGCAGGATATATAGATACATCATTTGAATAACGGGAGCAGGGAAAACAGTCATTAACTCTATGAGGGTTTTAGTTTCTTTTTAAAAAATAAATTGTTAAGGAAAGTAGTACTGGACATCATTTCTTGGACTATTTCTCTTTTCAATGTGAAATCTTAGTCACTGAATTAATAAGAATTTCAACATAGCAATTAGCTCTGAGAACTTAAGGGGGGAGAAAACTGAGTAATTATGAGCCCTGCCACCTCTCAAAGCCAGTCCATGGGATGGATTGTTAGGGTACTTAAATCATCAAAATTCCATTAACCATTGACAGTATTTTAAATTCCCACACTGGACTCAAGCTGCAGTCCAGGGCAAACACATCTAGATCTCGGGGGCAAAAATATTGCTATTTATTCATTATCTTCATGTTTGATCCTGTGCTACTGAATATAAGCAAAGTCTTTGGTTAAATTAAAAGTCACTATAAATTATTATTATTATTATTATTATTATTATTATTATTATTATTATTCTGTTTGTGATTAGGGTCCTTTTTCACTTCTGTAGTTCTTTGCACTTTATCTGGTATAATATCATTAATATGTCTATCTGAAGTTGTTGAATAAATGAATGTTTTCGTTGCTTGGAAATGAGACAAAGAACATGGCAGCAGAATGCTGCCTAGGCAGATAGAGGTCTTCAGTCTTCACTGGGCCTTGGTATATGCTGTTGCAAAGGGCTTCGAAGGAGGAGGCTAACACCTAGCACAGAATACTTGCTGTTCTAGAGAGCCAAAAAATAAAAAATAAAAAATAAAAAAATTAAAAAAAGAGAGGGAGAGAGAAAGAAAATGGAAGGGAAACAAAGAAACCAAGAAAGGCTGGGGCATCTCCCACTGTGGGAAAGGAAGTCAGAGAGTAGAAACATATAAATTCTATTTTTATATTGTGTGTCTTGATATTTGCCAAAGTATCTCCTGCTGCCTTCAAGTTTTCAGTGAAATCTACCATGATCGATTATATTTTTTGAGTTTTTCCTTTGTTTGAAGAAGGGCACAGAAGGGAATGAACCTCATATCCAGAACAATAGAAAACAGAAGAGATAACAGGAGAGGAATCCAAGGCCCAGAACCAAAAGCAGTTAAGAGAACTTGAACATTTATCCCCTGCTTTATGACTATGACAATTCATGGGAATTTCAGCAGCATTTAAAATGGATATCAAGGGCCAGAAAAAATATTATTTATTCATTATTTTCAAATTTGAACCTTTGCTACTGAATATTTCAAATTCTTTGGACATTCTCACCTTGCTTTCTGTTTCTTTTATTTGCATCCTCTTTCTCCCCAAATTTAAATTGGTAAAGTCAAAGACTGAACAAGGAACACTTTCATTCTATTCCCAGATCTGCTTATAATTCATTCTTTGATGTTTGACAAGTACTTCAAGCCCTCTGGATGTTATTTGTAAAATTAGGCTCTGAATAACATGATTTCTAAGGTAAATTCTAACAGCCACAGTTATGTGATTTTTTTTTCAAACATGTCAAAACATATATACTGTAACTTCTCATTTTTCCTTAAATACAAATAAAAATAAGTTTGTCCCTATAAATCGGGAGAAAAAATATTTGGGGGAAGGAATGGAGTAATCGATTGGCAAAAATAAATTATTAACTGTCATTTCTTTACTCCATTGAAGTGATTTTCTCTCAATCCTGAAAACATCATTACTCTTTATAAGTAGAAATGCCAATACAATTCAACATACATCTCCTCTTTGTGTTATTTTAATAATCTAAATGGTGTTCCTGCTTCCAGATAACTAACTCCACAAAATACAACATACACATTGCTAGACTAATCATAGCAAACCTTTTGATATCCTACCTGTACAAAAAGCAGTGATTATTTTCTTGGATCCTGTTTTTGCTCAGCATTTAAGACTTCTATAATCTGACTCTTCACCTAAACACACTTTTTCCTCTACTCATATATAAAATATCTTTACAAAATTTTCCCACCTATTGATGTAATTATAATTTGTTCATTCTCTGAATATATTTAGGTTTACTACCTATAACACTCATATTTATTCTGAAATTTTACATTTTAAATTATATGTGCTACTGTCCTTCTAGGCTAAAGAAAAAAATTAAAGACATAGTCCTTATATCCCATTGTATTCTTATATACAACATGGTGTCTTATATAGGTAAGATAATTTATAAATATTGATAAGGATCAATAATTTAAGAACCTTTTCTTTGAAAGCATTTTTCTCCTGTTTCTAATCCTAGTTTGTTTACTGATACACTCATGTTCTAAACATTAAAATCAGAAACTGGGAAAGTACACTGAGATGTTCTTTCTTGTTCAATTTTCTCATTAGTTTACTTCCTGCTACAACTTCAAAATTACTTTTATTTTCTCCCAATTATTACTTTATGCCACTGCCAAATAATGTTTCAAAACACAAAGCTGACAAGGGAATTTTCACTTAAAATACTTCAAATATCCAATTATCTATAGAAGTTAAGCCCAAATTCCTTGGAGGACTTATCACTTACTAGTTCTATGCATTTTATACTTTAGTAAAACTCTTACAGATTTTGAAATATTGTGGATCGTCATGAGTACTACTTCTTCCCAGCATAATCCTCAACCCTCCTCCCTTTTTTATGGTAATCTCTACTCATGCTTCAGGATCTGATTCTAGATCATTTTCTCTGTGAAACATATTATGTGTCTTGCTGCTCTTCTTCCCTCTGCTCAGCTTCTCTAGCTCTTTGTAAAAATTACTGGTATAGCATTTATCTTGCTGCTTTGCAATAAACTTTAAACTTATACCTAGTAATTTATGAGTCCCTAGAACTCAAGGATTTTGTCTTAATCATATTTGTACACCTAGTACTGCTCTTGATTCTGATATATAGTTGAGGATCAGTAAATCAAAAACAGAATGGGAATGAAAAAATGAATAAGAGCATAAATAAATTAAAAATTATTCCATTTTATAATTTATATGTAAACCATGTTAAGTTTCTGTTTCCTAGATATTTCTTTAATATTTAAATATAGCTTATTAATATCCTGACGTGATGATCTTAATTTTTTAAACTTATTATAAACCTAGCCAAAGTTAATTTTTTTCATAAAATAGGGAAACTATTATTAAATTGTTCTTTCTGATGAAAACAAAAAATCAGCCATGTTGTTCAGGATAAGCCGCCAAGATTTCCAAAAAGAAATTACTTTAAAATCTGTTTTTATTTTTTATTCAACATTTTTCATAATTATAAAAATATTTACAGGCATCATTTCTCAGATGCCAAATCATGTCCACTTCTAAAGGTTTCAGGAGATAAAAAGAGATAATTGAAAAGACACCATAAAATACATTAGAATACATTTATTTTCATCAAATGATGTATATTTCCAAAAAAATTTGTAACTAATAAAGAAAATCAGCCTTAAATTTATCAGTACTGAAAATGATGCAGAGTCTCTTCTTGCTCATATTTTTGAAATTTCAAGTAGCTTATATTTTACTAACATTTATTTCTCTGATTTTTGGTGGAGAGAAGCCCTTCATTTGTTCTCTCCGTGACTTACTTAAAGCTAAAATAAGTGAAAATAAATTATTTTTTAATATAATAAATATGTGTTTTGATAGAAACTGCATTTAGGAAACAATATAAATAACCCCTTTTAAAAATTTCTACCTCCAAAAATTTTTTTATAATTGTTTAGCAGAGCTTTCTTCATTTACTCTGAGGATGTATATTTTCAGGAAATAATAAGTAAATCCAAGGTCTTTAATTACTAAGGTTGTCATTTTCCCCATGATTTTAATGATCACTAAGGGAATATGAAGCAATACACACCTGAGGCCCTAAGAAAATCCAAAATGAAAAAGTGCCACCAAGAACATGTCTTAGGCAAACATAATCATAAGATTCTATTATTATGGGTTTATTAAAAGGCAGCAGTATTTGTACTGATTTGTCACTACATTGTAAACATTCTAACAGAAATTGAAATATAAAAATATAAAATAACTTGATAAAGAACTACCTATACTGTTTTTGTTCCTTTTTATTTCAAAAAACTTCAAAAGAGATTAATTCACGATGATTTAGAAAATTATTAAGACCGGATCTCTAGGTGAATTATCTTTTGACCAAATTTAAACAATCTTTTTTAAGCTTTGAAACAATCTAATAGTTTATTTAGTTTTGAGGTCTGGACATTTTACCTAACATACAGATAGAATAGCTCATACTTGTCTGCTTCTTTAAGGTGACATTCATTGTTATGCATGTACATTTTCTGTATAACCCTTTCCTTTATCAATTCCATCATTACTCAATCCATATGCGATTTGAGCTTTTCTGACCCTCGTATAATTTATTTAAAAATCTACTATCAGTTGCACATTTCTTTGGGGAAAAAAGTGAATACCTTAATCCTATCTTTTATGACTTTTTTTATTCTTTAGTTTCATCATCCTTATTTAGATTAATTTCTGAAGAGAAGTAAAATAGACTTTCTACAGCTGTCAGTCATAGGCTGGGAGGCTGTGTTTCCACTTGGTACACTGTGCTGAGCATTACCAAACAGAATGCACAGGAAGAGGAACTCGTCTCAGCAGCTCTTTTATTTCTTAATGGTTTTTTTGTTTGTTTGTTTGTTTATTTTTCCATTAGGATTTTTGATATATTGTCATCAAAATGCTTTCTGTGGAAATAAAAATCAGTAGGGAAGTTGTCTAAACAGATGTTACTTGATTGTCTTCAGTGGCTTCAGATATTACAATTGTTTATTGATCAACTATCTTTATTTCATTCTGAAAAAAATAAAAACTTGCATGTTCAAAAGATGCTAATTTTATAAGCAGCTTTATAAACCTGAGCTACATGGTTTGTTTATACAAATTGACATGTGAACACAGCTAAAATATTTAACATGGTATCTCATTAAAAACAATTTAGTTATACTTTCCCCCGACCCCATGATATCTAAGTGGTTCTAAAAAATTAGAATTTGACCTGTCAGTTTTGGAGTATGTCTGCAAATGTGAGCAAAGTCAGAATCTGGAATATTGTACAGTCAATTTGCCTTATCATGGATGTTTTCACTCAGTAATAACCGTTTTACAAAAATTCAGGTAAAAAATGAAAGTCTCAAAAGCCTATCATCTAATAACAAGATAGTGAGGCATACATAGATAGAGCCTAATGGGAACAAGCCAGGTAAACAGACATCAGAAGTCAGTTGTAATGCCAAAATAAACTCCCTTCAGCCCTCTTTTTCTGAGATGATGATGATGATGATGATGATGATGATGATGATGATGATGATGATGATTGCCTCTTGTTTTTATAGATTGCTCCTGTAAATTTTGTTATCACTTGTCTTGCAATTCATTGTATGTCAATAGGTAACAAAGAGAGCTCCATTTCTTGGTGTTTTCTACCCACAAGAAAATTGGTATCATAACTTTTAATTGAAAGAAATGGCAGGTTTTCACCAGAAATAACTCGTTTTCCTCTATAATAAAGTTTCTTCAACAAAAACACGCATGGCACTCCCAGCTGTGATTACTCTGAAAATCTTTACATTATCTTTAGAGCAATTCCAAGCAGAGAAAGTATTAAAGCTTTATGCAAATCATAACTGATCTAAGCATCCACAGTTTTCAGGGAAGTCCAGGGATCTTCAAAACTCTTGTGCTATTATGTCATCTGCATTTTATGTGTGTGGTCTATTTATGTGCCACACCAGCTATCCTAAAAGATGGTGGCCTCTGAGTTAGAAAAATAATGCTTCAGAATTTACATTAATTTTTTAATATAAATGAGTCTGTGCTGGTAAATCATGGGTAATGTACAACAGAATAATCAAGATTTGTACTTCTACATTCCTATAATCCTTTGGTATACTCAGCAAATATCTCAACATGGACTGGTTAAACAGATATGCTGTATTTTCAATACAAATGTTCATATTTTTCCTAGAAAGCAAGCATAAGTTGTGACAAAAATGTTTATATCTATGAGTATGTGTGCATAAATATAGATAATAGTATCTCACTGGAAAACATCTGATTCTGATATTTTTGTTTGTGAATACTGATAATAGCCCCCACAGAAAATTCCAGCTTAACAGAAACTTATCTAGAGCAGGGGACCCCAACCCCTGGGCTGCGGACTGGTACTAGTCCTGGCCTGTAAGGAACCGGGCTGCACAGCAAGAGGTGAGAAAAACTTCATCTGTATTTGCAGCCACTCCCCAGAGCTAGCATCATAGTCTCAGCTCCACCTCAGGTCATCAGGCATTAGATTCTCATAGGAGCACTGGTCCCTGGTGCCAAAAAGGTTGGAGACCACCGAATTAAGTAATGCCAGGCATCTGTTTTGAATTTGTCATGGGAATACAAATTTAGTTTAACAACAGAAACTTAATTAATAAATTCTCCATAGCAATGTATTACATTACATTATCATATCAAAGGTACAGACGAATCATTTCAGAAGTTCAAGATTCTTTCATGATTAACAACAACAATAATTATCAGCTTTTGGGAAAAATATAAATGGAAATGTATTTCTTTCCAATGACATGCATCACCTTCCACAAAACCTACAGCATCTTCAAAATTATTGGTGAATGTTACACATTTCATTTAGGAAGAGCAACAATACAAAGGTTTACTATAGTTCTTGTCTTACTATATGGTAGTAAGGGAAGGAGAAATGCAGATATATGAAAAACATTTTGTTTGGGAAATAAGTAACAAAATTCTCATGCTTTCCAAATAATATGGCTTTTTCATAGAAAACCTGAAAGAACTTACAGATAATTTAATTAAATTGATAAGTAACTCACTTTGACTTAAAATTTAATAAAAGTTCTATGAGACCTTTCTAGGTTGAATTATTAAATTTAATCAAAAGACATTAAAATGATTTTAAATATAAGGTGTAATATATACCTTATTAATGTGAGCATAATGTAATCATAAATAAGGTCTAAACCTAGAGTTGTTAATTTCTTGAAAATCTTGAATAGATTAATGTATTCTCAGATAATCAATAATATTTTCATAGAAACTGACGAGCTGATTCTAAATCTATATAGAAGAGTACGGGCCAAGAATAATAAGGAAATTCTGAATCCCTCCAAAAAACCAAGTGGGCAGACTTTCCCTACCAGATAATAAAACTTATTATAAAGTTCTAGTAACTAAGTCGGTGTGGTTGTGAAATAGAGATAGTGAAATAGACTAATGGAGTAAAAGAAGGCCCCCAAACAGACTAATAGACTATATCTCTGTAGAATTTAGATTTATAAAAGTCATTATTAAATATGTGGCAAAGAAGTAACTATTCATTAAATAATGATGAAAACCAAATTGTGTTTATCACCAAAATCAATTTCTGCTGGATTAAAAATATGATGGATAAAAATTATTAAATGTATAGAACACAATATATGAGTACATTTTTTGACTATGAGAAAGATTTCTTATATAGTAAAAATAAATGATAAAGTTTATATATAGAAATCAAGAATTTTTATTTAACAAAGACAATATAAATTAAAAGGTGAAACCTTGTAAATGGAGAAGATACTAGTAATACATATAATTGACAAGACTGATTTCTAAATATATAAAGAACTCTTAAAAATAATGAGAAAAAGATAAACAAAACAAATAAAAATGAGTAAGAGCTTCAAGAGACACTTTATGAAAGAAGGACCATGAATAAGTAATAACATATTCATCTGGAAAAAAAGCTCAGTTTAGCTGAATTTATTAGTAATCAAAATAAAGCAAATTAAAAGTCCAATGTGGTACCAAGTTAAACCTCGTTTCACAGATAATTAAAGTCAAAAATATATATATTTTTATGGAAAGGTAAGGATAATTTCTTAAGACAAAAGATATACAAAACTTAAGAAAATAACTGATAAATTTGACTCTATAAATATAATTTTTTAACAATAAAAGACACCATAAACAAAGTTAAAAGCCAAATATGAATATGAACACAAAGTACATAGTATATATGACAAAAACCATTCATAAAATATAATGAATTCCTACAAATCAATAAAAAACCATAAACAACTTATTTTTCAAAAAGACAAAAATGAATACATGATTAACAGAAAAAGAAACCTCAATAGTCAATACAATAATTAAAAAAAAGTTCTACATCGGTACAAATAGAAGTCATAATGTCACTGGATGAGCATAGAAAATGATGTGCCTTTTCAAAATACATCAAGAATTTTCTTACGGGTAGAATATTAAACAGAGTGAGGTAAATGTTAGTAGGATCATGTATAAGTAACAAGAAAAAGTTTTAAAAGCAATTCTAATAAATGTTTCAGAGAAAGAATATCAAGTGGCATTAAAAATAATTTAATGATTACGATTTAAATGGGTTTCCTGGCCTCCTTCCATTCTCTCTTTTATTATGCCTCTTTACCCCTGGTCATTTTATAATTTTAATTGTAACATAATAAAAGTTTTTCTATGTCAGAACATTATTGGATTTGAATTTAGATTTTTTTCTTTCTGTGTTGCAGACATATACAAAGTAAAGACACATTAAAAATTCAGAAATGTTATTTAACATGATTGATCTTTTACACATGGAAAGATTTCAAAAAGCACAAAGATATATGACATATGAAATAGTAACCGTGAGTTTTGGCACAAAGTCATAAAAGACACAATTAGAAAGTTTAAATTCTTTTCCAGTCCACTGTCCCTGCATACCTCTAGCCTTCGGAGCTGGAAATATTTCTTCTGCATCTGTCACCAGGTTTATACACACTACATAGTCCCTAGTGCTCTTTTATCTGCTGACAGGGAGAATACTAAAACTTATTACAGTATGACCAAGTTCTCTTCTGTCCGTGGTATTTCCACACCCTTGTAAATATATTTCTGGATGTAATAAAGTAACAACCTACTTTATTCAATTTAGTAATTGATCTACTTTGTTAGGAAAGGTAGATTTCATATGAAGGAACTAGGCTTAAACTTGAAAAACCAGTTGAGTCCATATTACATCCTTTTTAATGTAGGTCCAAAAACTTTGGACATCATTTGTCATGAAGAGTCCCTTCAAAAGGTTGAGCTCAGAGTGGCACAATGGTATTAAAGATATGCTTTGTGGTGTAAATTAGAAATAAACTGGTTCATTGTAAATGAATCTCTCTCCACCAAATTAATTTATTAGAATCTTTTCTAGTGACCACAATATTAGAAAAGTCACCTGTCATGTTGATTTGCATTGTCTCCATGGCTGAGATAATGTGTTATTCACTATTTTTCACTTTAGGTTCACAGCAAATGGATGCCATTATGTGGCATATCTATATATGTATATGTATAATGCACTACATTGTGTACTTCACAATTGGTTAGCCTTATTGGTATGTGTAAAGCCAGTTTAAGATGTACCTTCGAGGAAGTTGATAACAGTCCTATTCAGGTTTATTGGATATAATGCAAATGTTCCACAATAAATAATTAATTAATAAACTACTGCGATTTAACAAAATGGAATATTTTTAGCCATTTTAAATATTATAGAACACTACTGATTGGCATGAATTAAATATTGATATTAGATATTAATAAGATATGTATTCCATGTCAAGCATGTTCTGAGCCTCATTCTGCTTCACAGAGCCCCGGGAAGCATTCTTAGCACAACCAC
Organism: Eonycteris spelaea; assembly: GCA_003508835.1. Lineage (NCBI taxonomy): Eukaryota > Metazoa > Chordata > Mammalia > Chiroptera > Pteropodidae > Eonycteris > Eonycteris spelaea. Next base: position 976,082 of record PUFA01000154.1, read on the forward strand.
CAGGGGTCACCTCAAAATATCTTGTTAGGGAGCTAACACTCCTGAGACAGCTTTCAACCAATGGGGCAAAGAGTTGATGAATAAATGCACCAGACTTGTGCCTTTCAGTTGGACAATTATGAAAGGCGTTTTGAAATCCTTTTTTTCGAGGGGGTTGGCCACATTTTGAAGAGGAAAATTCTTTGTCCTAATTTCAAGTAATTTGTATAATGTTCTCCTATACATATCACCGATCCTTTGATTAACCTTGTGAGATCAGAAACGAACAGATGAAATTAATAACACTCTTCTTCCTTCTCTCATCCACTTCCTCCTCGTCCTCTTCTTAGAGATAATAATGATCATGTCTTTCACTTATTGAACATTTAAACTACTTCAGTCATGTGTTAAGCACTGAAAAAAAATCAAATAATATAATTCTCACAACAAAACTGAGAGAAAAATAATAATATCACTGTTTTACAGTTGAGGAAATGAAGGCACAGAGAGGATAAATAACTTGTGCAAAGAAGTGGAGCACTTACACACCTAGGGTTAGAAAAACTACAAACTAGTTATGATCCAAGTGCAAATATATTCACTCCTAGGAGTTTTTTTTTTTTTTTCACTACCAGTTCTGAATTCAAGAAAATAGGAAACCTATAACCATTATTTCTATCTTTCAGGAACTCTCACTTTAGTGAGTAAAAATGTGTTTGATGAAACAGATCGAGTTTTAGTATGGTAACAAAATAACCCTCTTCCCTTTCTGCCCCCACCTGAAAATCCACATCCTGATCCCTGAATCTGTGAATAGTTAACTTAAAAGCAAAGGAGAATATAGATGACTAAAGAAATTAAGATCGTTACTCTGATTACTTTAAAATAGGAAAATTATCCCAGATTATCTAGGAGGGTCCAAAGTAATCACAATGATCATAATGAATGATTATGAAGAGGGAGAATCAAAGACATGGAAGCTTGAGAGAGACCTGGACTGCTATTGCAACCTTTGAAGATAAAGAGAGGCCAGGAACCACGGAATGTCAAGGGTCTTTAGCATCTGGAAAAGGCAAGAAAATGAATTCTCCCAGAAAAGAGCACAGCCTAGCAAACAATTTTAGCCCAGTGAGACGTTTTTAGAGTTCCAATCTCTAGAACTGTAGATAAATTTGTGTTGTTTTAAACCGCTAAATCTGTGGTAATTATTATAGTAGCAACAGGAAATTAATTAGTAACTGCAACTAATTAGTAACTGAAAAATGTAGAAAACCCACTCGAACTTGTAATATCTTTGCTCTTTCTCCTTCACTCTCTCACTACTTCCCTCCTTCCTTTTATACTGAAATGAAAGACTGCCCTGGTTATCATTTATATGAACATGGAAATTTTATCCACTTATGCAAAGCATACTCACAGAAACCTTCACAGATGAAATTAGAAATAAAATTTATTTTGACATACTCCAGCAAGTTCTTTTTGAAGACAAAGGTCAGCCTGATGAATAAATATACAGTGGACTTAAAACTAAAATTTGTTCTTTCTCAAATTCAATAAGCCTTTTAAATTGCAGATCTAGATTATATTACTGTTTTTCCAAAGTGATTATGATATCAATTATTTATCTCAATCTGCTCCCTTGACATTATTTGGCATAACCTAAACTTTCCATTTACATAGCTATATGAAGATAGGTTATTCCAGGAGCTCTGCATGATTTAGTTGACAAAGTCAGATAAACACCATTTAAGTATTCTCATTCCTCTTTAACTTTTTCTAACCTACTAAATAAATCTGCTTGAAATGATAACCTAAATAAATTAGATCATAGAAGTTCTACTTCTTGTTATAGAAATTCTTATTCAGGATCTAAATGTATTATACACATGCAGATATTGATACAGATAAAGTAGAAATGAGACTGGACAATACTGAGGAGATACAGATCCACTTCCTAGGCTGGCATTGAGAGCTGGAATTTTGTGCAAATCGTTAAACTTAAGACTTGGTTTGCAAAATAAAGTTAATAATACATATCTCCTTAAGTACTGAGAAGTAAATGAATTAATGTAAAAGACTATAGGTTTATTGATGGCAAAGGCTATGCCAATCTGTTAATAATTTCATTATTTTGATGAATTGAGATGCTTTGTTTTAAATTTAATATGTAATACATTTTTACATTTATTTTTGTTTTTCTTTTCTTTCTTGTGATCTTACATTATTTTTTCACTTAAAAACTCTGAAAACCTATTAAATTGCTCTTTTTACATTGGATTGAATATTATTCAATATTACATAAATGTTCAACATTATCTTATATACAGTTATGTGTGTATGAAAGATAAATGATAATGCAGTTTAGAAGGTCTTTATAGTAAGTGCTATGAGGAAGAATATCATTTCATTAATACATAATACTAAAGTAATGCATTTGTTATAATAACAATAAATTTTTACATTTATTGACCACTTACTATGTGTCAGATATCATGCTTTACATGGATCGGCTCATAATAATTCAACAAAAATCCAGATATGTTACTATTTATTTCCCTTATATTCTTGGTTTATAAATGAGAAACTGGTGACTTCGAAATCTATTAATTAAATTGCCCATGATTACTTTTCTAGAAAGCAGTAGCATTGTAATGCCGAGGCAATGTTTTTAATCACTAGATCTTAAATCTCTCCAGTAATTACTGCCCATTCTGTTCCTCTCCAAACCCTACTCCTCTTTTCCTATTTGATCCTTCAAAGCAGTCATGAAACTGAACATATTCGTATTCAATTACAGGTTATTGTCATAAAAAATTGCTTTGTTGAATAAATCTCCCATAGATATACTTTAGTGGGCCAAAGTTAAACATTTCTCTTCATATTTTTCGTCATAACAACTCAAAAATAATTGCTAAATAGTCATTACTTGTCAAATTGAGGATCCGATATACAATAATAAAAGTATGATTAATTTCTTTGGCTTAGAACTTAATTTTGTCTATTTCTTCTACTTTCTTCTGTTATTTTTTAATGGTTTTGGCTAATGATATTTTTGTTATTTAAAAAAATACCACTTTTACCATGACCTCAGGAAGGTACAACCATTTATATCAATTTTAAATAATAATTAGTATTTTTTCCTGTTTGAAATCTCACTTGATTCATGAGCAATATAAGCAATTACAGAATTCTCATGTTCTGTAGAATGTTCATAATTTTTGAGGGTTTCCAATGTACCTATTCAATCAGAAGATACATATGATATAAATAATGTTAAATATTATTTACTCAAAAATAACACGTGCAATCCTTAATCTTGGAACAGGCTGACCAAAATCTCATAGATCTGAGCAACTTATTATTTTTTTCAAAATTTTTGTTTGAGCAACATTTCTTTTCACCATTCTACTGTTATTATTCAAATAGTACTGGAATATGTAGCCACTATAATAAGGCAAGAAAAAGAAATACAAGGCATACAAATTAAAAAGGAAGAAATAAAACTGTCTCTATTATAATATTGAATGTCAACCCTAACTGAAACATAAAAATTAAAAATACATAAATAAAATAAAATTGTCTCTATTTACATATGACATTATCTATATAGAAAATGTCCCTAATCTGCAAAAATATCCTATAACTACCGAGTTCGAGTTCAGTAGTGTCATATGATACAAAGATATAGGATCAATCAATAAAATAATGAAAAGTTATATTTTACGAATGAACATATAGAAACAAAAATTAAAAACACTATACCAATTACAATTACTTCATAGAAAATTAAAAAGTTAACAAAACATGTTCAGAATGTGTATGCTGACAATGACATGACTGTTCATGAAAGACATCGCTGAAAACAAATAAATGGAGAAACATAACATCTTTATGACTAAAAGACTCAATATGGTAAAGATGTCAATCCTCCTAAAATGTATGCATGGGTTTAATGTAAGCAAGGTTTTTTTTTTTTTTTTTTTGACATGATAATACATGTTCTGAATTTTATATGTAAAAGCAAAGGCTCTAGAACAGAAAAAAATAATCTGAAAATGAAGAATAAGTTGGAGGACACTTTTTACCTAATATTAAGGCCTATTTTATAGCTACAGGAATCAAGATAGAGTGATATTGTCAGACAGATCACCCCAAACAGTGTAATAGAATAGATAATTTAGAAATAGACACAAATACGCCTAAATGATTTTCAACAAAGGTGCAACAGGAATTCAGTGAAGGAAGGGAATGCATTGGAGCCATTAAATAAATAGTCATAGGCAACACGAGCATGAGCACATACAATATCGACCTAAAATTCACATTTTATTCAAAAATTAATTCAAACGTATTACAGACTTAAATGTAAAACTATAAAACTTTTAGAAAAAAATTAGACAAAATTTGGTATGTATTGTTTTGCAAAGTATTCTTAGATTTGATAGCAACAGCATGATCCATAAAATATATTAAAAAAAAAAACTAATGGAACCTCATCAAAAAAATTTTTTTTTCAATTAAAGACCCTATTAAGGGATAAAAAGATAAAGTACAGAGATTAAAAAGATATCTGCAAACCATATATCCATCAAAGTACTAGTTTCTGGAATATGTAAAGAACTCTCAAAACTAAAAAATACAAACAATCCAATTAGAAAATGGGCAACAGTTTAGGTTGAGACATTTTACTGAAGTGAATAATAAATATCCAGGGAATTATGTTGAGTGAAAAAACAAAAAATCTCAAAAGGTTACTACTGATGGTTCTCTATATAGCATTCTTAACATGTCAATGGTTAGGGGAGAATGGGTGTGATTTCAAAAAGGTAGCACAGGATCCCTGTGGTAATGAGACTATATCAATGTCAATATACTGATTGTTGTACATGATATTGTACTATAGTTTTGCAAGATGTTACCATTGTGGGAAAATGAATAAATGTTGCATAGAATCCTTCTGGATTTGTTCAATCCCTGACATGTAACCCGTTGTATCAATCTGATAGACCTTCATGCCCTCTGATGCCCTCCTCACCTTGAGTGATTGCCCCTGTCATGCAACTTTTTTCAAATTCAATACCACTGGCCTATCTTTTCACCTTCTGCATGAAGGCTCCTGCTTCCATGGCTCTCTTCGCTTTCGGCTGCCTACCTTCCAAGAAAGGAAGGAAGAAGTATTTGTTCATCTGCCACCAGCCTCTTGGTTTGTCCTCTGCATCTACAATTATAGGCCTTTGACCCATAAATGGAAATGCAAATACTCAATACTGGTTTCTACCCTTAATACGATACAACACAATTACTTGTTTTTAACTTGGTTTCTCCATCCAGCTCAGAAATATTTTCTTAATCTCCAAATTCACCTCAGCCATTAATCTTCTGGACTTGATGCTTCTTTGCTGCTATTTTCTTGGTATTTCAATGTCAGAATTCCTCTATTGATTTTGACTTGACTCCTTTCACTCAGCCTCAGACATTCTAAATTGTTAAAAGTAAATTTTCGACTTTAACTCTCTAGAACTCAGTTTTTGACCTCCAGCCTTCAGAGTTACAAAGGGATGAAAAATTGAGTGAATTGATTATCTAATTAGAGCGTGTATGTCAAAATTTTAAAAATGCATATTAAACTTTTTGAGAATCTTGATACTAAAAGTGAGGTATCAGTTTGATGAAGATGACAACAGAGAATAAAGATATTGTCTTGATTTCTTAAATGATATGACAGCAATGTCAGAAAATAGGTATGTCAGAATTAAGTACATAGGAGTCTTCAGCAAAATAATATAATATTCAGTAAAATAATATACGAAAGACTGTAGTACAGATTTTGAAGGGTCATTTTGAAAGGCTGGTTTTGTCTAATTTAATAATATATTAAAACTATGTGTTTTTTTCTTTCATACCCTTTGAAGTTACTTATTAGGATTCTATATTAGTAAATCACTTTCTGTGGCAAATTGGTTAATTTTCTCACTTTATCCATCAATATAAGTTCCTACACCAACTTTTAACAAAGAACATAGTCACTGATTAGAGCTAGCATTTCTCTGGAACCCCTGCAGTTATACATAAGCACATGATGAAGTTTTGGCCTATTAAAATATAAGTGGTGAGTGCTGGTTCAAGGTTGTGATAGTCTAAGAAAAGTTTTTCCCATTGGCTTCCTCTTTTTCTCACTTCTCCCATGCTGAAATGCAGAGATCATGGTATATAACAGCCTTAAATTCATGGAGAAAGATAACGACTAGGCCTAAAGGATTGCAGATTTGTAAGTTTTAAGGAACCTTCATCACTGGATGCCTTTATCACAGAGTCTGCTTATGTCTGCATTCTTACATGAGAGAAAAATATAATTTATATCATTTGAGCTACTGTCTGCTATCCTTCTTTTTACATTTTCTCAAGAACTCTTCAAATATCTCTAAATGTTTTGTAAAGTGTATAGTTTTACATTTCTAATACAGAATATCCAATTTCCATTTCAGGTATTTTCAACTCTCTTATTATTTTTTTCTCCTTCATTCATTGTGTAATGTATTTTATTTTCCTTTACAACTATGATCTCAAAAAATATGAAACACATGAGACCAGTAACAGCATTTTAAAATTATTACATAGTGGTATTTATCAAATGCCAATCTGTGCTAGGATTGTTCCTAAGTGATTTTCAGATATATCTTTTCCCTTTACCAAAATCCTATGTGGTAAATGTTTCTTCTAATGCTCTTTCAAAGAAGAAAAAAATAGGCTTAGATTAAGTAATTTGTAAAGTATGGCAGGCAGACTAATGACACTCTTATAAAAGATGTTCACTCCCTAAATCCTGGATGCTTTGAATATGTTACAGGACAACATGAATCTTATAGATATATTAGGGTTACTAGTCAGTTGATCTTAAAATAGAGAGATTATCCTGGATTATCTGAGTATCTGGATAATGTAATAAGGCAATGCAATCATATGAGCTATTAAAAGCAGATAAGTTTTTTCCCAGCTGTTGGCAGAAAAGAAAAAAAAGATGCAAGAGAATGGGAAATTGGAGAGAGATGAATCATGAGGGAGACATACCCTGTTTCCCAGAGGCAGGACACTAGGAAAGCGTGAGAAAGAATATTTGCGGCCTCTAGGAGCAAATATCAGCTCCTGGCTGGCAGCTAGCATGAAAACCAAGCAACTACAATCAATTCTAAGACCATATTATATAAATGACGTATTTTTAAAACTTCATCATGATATATAAAGAATCAGACTATTCATTTGTAATGGCAGGATAAATGTTATCTGAGATATTTTGTGGCTCCAAGGCCCATAGCTATATGAAAAAAACGCAAATATCAATGGAAAATTTTAAAAACACTACACAGAGATATTGATTCAATACGTCCTACTTGTTTGTTAAGGGGCTGTCCTCTTTTAAGACCTTTTCCCCTCACATTTCTATTCAATAATTACATTTTCAAATTTTGCTTTAACAAAAGTAGGAAACATTTAAATGAGAGCTTAGAAAAATAAATCATGAAAAGAACTGTCAGTAAGGCCTGGTTCATTATTTATATACTCCAAAACCTGCAATCCAGCTTCTACTTACACATTTTGGGAAGAGGTAGAGAGGTACTAATCTTTACTGTCTCTAAAATCTTCGCGCTCAGTGAGTTTTAAAAAGCAACTAGAAAACTAGTTCAGTGAGTTGAGTGCTTTATCCAAGCTTACAGACCTGAAGAGCCACCCAGAGAAAATTAAGTGATTGCACAGTACTTTCCTCAGCACCTGTTGAATCATATTCCTTTAGGTGCTATTCAGACCAAGGAGCTCCACCCTGGGGGCTGAGTGTTACCCTATTCTTGGCATTTGGACAGGTGTGGGGAACAATGGTCCTCCACAACAGAAAGCTTGATTCTAAAGCTGACCCCTTCACAGTGTGCCAGTTTAACAGACAAGAACAAGGATGAAAGACTAATAAAAACAAACCAGAAAATATTGATTTCGACCCAGAAACACAGTGTTTAATTTAAAAGACAGCTCTTCAGAAAATCCTTTATTCAATTGTCAAACAATCATTGGAACTTGTCTATCCAATCACTCAGTTACAACAGAGACAAAAGAGTGATACTCATGGTTTTCAAGAAAACATAAGGGTACAGGTTGATATGTGGTGGGGAATCACTATTCTTTTAGACTACTAGTTTTAATTCCTACTGTCTGAAAAAAAAAAAAGAGATATTCTTTCTCCTCATATATTTAGCTATTTTCTCCTTTTCTCTCAAAGGCAGCAAAGAGAGGTCTAAGCCCAACTAATAGCTTTTAATTTAACATAAAGTTATTCTATAGGGCTAAAGTTTGGCGCTTCATAAAGTCAAATGACTTATACATACATGCACTTTGTTTTCTAAGTTAATATACTACTTGGAATACAAATGAAAATACAAATTGAGGTTGACTGATACTACCTGAAAGTATTAAATTTAAGAGTCTGTTGGGTGTGAAGTTTTCTATCTTTTATTTGTTTACCTGGTTTCTAAGGATAATTGCATTAAGTTAAACCTTGACAAATATTAGGGAATACAAAACCAAAACGAAGTTTTCAAGTATGCATATATAAGCTAAATTGTAAAACTCCTAAGTATTTAATGATACAGAGAGGGCATGGTAAGGTCAAATAAGTATATTACTGAGCCAGTAAAATATTACTAAGTCAAATAATATCGAGTAAAAAAATTACAAAATTTAAGCATATGACTGCACATCATGGTGATGGGCTAATGAGGGTGGTGGTGTTCAGGTACCAAATGCCATTTTACCTTTATCCTCTTGAACCCTAGGAGTATTTAAATGTATCAGGTAAATTCCTGCTACTTTCTAGGTAGGGTAAATGTAAATATCTTGAGCAATACTAGATCAATAAATAATTTTAGTCATAAATGATTTTACTTTAGGTGTATAGACACACTCATTGTCTAAATAAATACATCCGCTTCTGTCACCTTGAAAGGAAATCCATGTACAAAATGCCATTGTTTGTAATGTATAAAACCAGGAAGAATCCATTTTAATTTCTAGAATATTGCTTAAATATAAATGTTTGTGTCACAAATTTAAAATTAAGAAAACCTCACACAGAACTCATTATATGCAACTTTGAAGTTTGTCAGCACAGCTAACTAATTTATAGGAAGTACCCTAGAGTCAGTGTTTCTTTGTAGTGTTATCTGTCAAATGATTCAAGCGTTGCTTTAAAGTATATGTGGGGTTACTAATCAATCCCCATTCCCGTAAATTGCATGCTATGCTATGCAAAATTTTATCCTCCAAGCACGTGAAATTCTAAATTATATTTGCCTTTGATATATTTGTTTTTCTTTATTTTAGGAGCATCACAGGAAGGAATAAAGCTACTATAAAGTTAATATGTATAGTTCTGGTAAAGGAGTAAGGACCCAGGAGGAATTTGAGGGTGCATGGGTATGTATGTATGTTTGTGTCTCTGTGTGTGTCTGTGAGTATATGGGCTCATCTATGAGAGATATAAATGGAACTGGATACTGGGGGGTAGGGTTCTAATCAGTGCAAATACTCATTAATTAGCATGTATTTATTAACAATGTTAAGCCATTTGTATATCCACATCAGGTTAAAGTTATAGTCATTTGTTACAGGCATGCTTATTTTTGCATTTGAAGTATTATGCTTCTACCTTTTACAAAAATCTGCCTGGATTCTACAATTATGGCCTCAAAGTTATTATTTTATTACTTAGGATCTTTTGAAAGCATGTGGTACATAAATTATATAATAAAACTGATTAATTTTCTGAGATAATTGGAAAATATAGATCAATCAAGAGTATATTAAGAAAAACCCAAAGCCAGATGTTATGCTGAGATAGAGAAATATAAAAGAGCCAGAGTGAGACATATGAATTTATCTATCTAACATACATATACGTACATACAACATACATACATGTATACCATGCATAGATCACACACAGACATACACCGACGGAGAGGCAAAAAATGAATGTTAGCAGAGATGACTGCCTGAAGGCAGTAGGCAGTTAATTGAAAGAAGAAAAACTTAGATTCTTCAGGGAGCACTTTCTCCTCTGGTTTAATAGTTCAATTAACAGTCTCAGGATAACAGCCAGGATACAGGAAAAAGAGGAAAATAAAGGAATCCACTTACCTCAAAAAAAAAAAAAAAGTAAAAACTGGTTAATGTGTCTAATTTTGTGAAGACCACACTTCACTGCAACTGTTTATGAGACAAGTCAATATAAAGATCAAAGAAAGTTAAGATTTCATGAATCATAAAAGCTGTCAAGAGCTCTAGAACTTCTCTTATGAATGCAAAGTACACAATGAGGATATCTGAATATTGATGAAATAATTTTAGAGTAAGTGGGTAATGTTCTAAATGCTATCTCAGATTATGTTGGTATCAAAGGTGATAACAAGTAGGGACTACCAAGGTTCAAGGATTGTTAAATATTGAATTCACATCTGCCCAATCCTCCTGAATACATTTCTATCTGGTCCCCCACTGTCCCACTCACCAACTTGTAATTCAAATGTTAGCACCAAGAGTCCCAAACTTAACGTGTTTTGGATATGTCTGTGCTCCATGCCAACCAAGTCCTCACGCTTCCCCATATATCAGGTTTTAGGAAAATCAATTTGGTCATCTTTTGCCCCTCATGTATGCCTCCTGTCCTGACCTTTCCAAGGAGTTATACGAAAGAAAACATGGAAATAAGGCAGATGGGCACTCATGACCTCCGCACCTTCCAAACACCACCCCGATGTTACAATATCCAGCTACTCAGAAGAACACTCACAAAAGATAGGAGGCCATGGGGATCAGTAGGAATGGTGATAGTGGGTTGTGACCCAGCCAATGATGCCCAGTGAGGATCCCCATTCAACAAGCCTTGTTGAATCACTGCTATTTAATACTACATCTTTCTTCAAATCCACTCAGGCACTCATGCCTGGGACATGGATAATATTAATTTTCTTTATTAATAAGAATAAAGAGCTAACCTTTAACAATGTCTTCATTAAATGCAGAAAACATTCTAAACACAAACATGCATGCGCACACATGCACACACTCATTTAATTTGGGCACTTAAGTTATTATGATTTCCATAATTTAGGTGAAGTAAATTGGAGGTACAGAGAGTTTATTTAAAGTATCGAATGGTAGAAGCAGAATTCAACCCACAAAAACAGGGAGAGCAGAGGTCAATTACCATGCTAACTGCTTTCACACGGCCCAGAGAATTAGTTGAACATAAACAGATGTGACAGATATCCCATGAGCTATTCCCAAACTCAGATTTGAGAAACACTAAGTCAAAATATACTTCATTAAAAAAAAAAACATAGGCTTCTTTGGCTATTTAAAAATGTTTTATCAAATATGTATTATTGTTATGGATCAAGTAATTCAGAAGAGATTATGCTTAGAGTCGTCTTCATAAAATTCCTCCCCACTCCCAGTCTCGCTTTTAACTTTATTGTTTTTAAAATTTTTTTTGGTTTTGCTTTTCAGTTTCAGTTGATGATTGACTTTAATAGCCCTAATATTGGAAAAATGACGTTAATAACTTCTAAATAATATGATTAGCACTATTTCTTGATTTATATATTTTTGATAATTACAGTCCCTAAAAAATGAAAATTTAGTTTACTTATGGTATAACCTTTCCTCTACTTCATTTTAAGTTGATATTCATATTTTAGTTCTTCTTTTGCATATCTTTTATTTTTATATAATACCTCTACATGTTATTTGTCTATCAGTTTTAGTTAGCTTTCTCAGTGCTTGACTTCCATCTTATCTTCCACCGTCCCTACACACTCTCCCGCCTAACCTTTCCTGAGACTCACAGCTCTACTTTGACATCATTAAGGCTAATAGTTACGTTCTCTTCTGTATCCACAACCAGTCCCTTCTATGTGAAGACTACTGGAACATCAAATGGTGCCATATCACGATATCACGTGAGACTCAACTTTAGATATGGGGATCGCACATTTTGTAAAGCAGCTTCTTGTTCAGCTGCATAGTCTTTCAAGAATTAAACAATGTTTGAGACCTCAATCTACAGTACCTGTAACTTTCAGCTTTTCAGCCCCAATGGTAATCTCGTCTTCATCTGCAGAAAACAGCACCCTGCCATCTTCACTTGCTCTCACTTCAAATCTTTTACACTGAGCTTCCACAGCATCAGCTCCTACGGTCAGAGGAAAGGTTTAAGAATGAAACCAGAGTGCAGGAAATCATTAACATGTCTCTTTTAGAAAGATAAGAGAATACATATATTATTTAGTTTATGTCTGCAGTATGTTTTACACTTGAGTTAATATTTTTAATTGCTATACTTTAAGAGGCTGTCTTATTTGGTAGGCTGGGCTGGAAGGGTTAGGCATACATCTAATACCTAAATTCCTGACCTAGTCCTAACAATGTTTGTGGGTTTAGCCAGTCAAAAACTCTGCATATACACAGTGAGAGGCAGTGTCTGCTTTGATCTTAATTGCAGCTTGAAGACTTGGCATTATACTTGGCATCTGATCAATAAATACTTGAAGACTGTATGACTCATGTTTTCTCTCTGCAAACAGAAAACAGTGCCCACACTTGCTATATCACAAGGTTCTTGAAAAATGTTATTTAGTTGTAAACCATTAGTTACTCTACATTTCACACAGCCTAATACTGAAATTTGTTCACCCTTTACTATAACTGAATCTGAATCCATTTGACAATTTTGTAAATACCTACATATACATATAACATATACATGTATTTGTTTTTAGTGCTCCCAAATATATATCCCAATCAATAATTTCTTCACTTATTAAAATATAATATTAAATAACTCCAATTATAGCATAGAATTGGAACTCTATTTCTACCTTATTGAATAATTTTGTATATTAATCCATTCACAAATTACAAAGTCAGCTTTTATATATGGAAAACACTTAATTTGAGAGTTTGGAGGGGTTCAGTAAGATCAAACTAGTTAGGGGATGAGGAATTATTATTTTTATAACATCAGTTTATTTATTTTCCTATATGAATCTGATCTTGCCCTCCTGTTCATGTACAGAAAATCCCTCCTCTGCTATCTACATCAGAAACTCTTGTAAGGTATAATGTCTAGGCATACAACATTTTGTGCATACTTCCTTTTATTTATTTTTTCAGATGCTACAGACTCAATATTTGTCTGCCTAAAATTCTTATGTTGAAATTCTACCTCCCAATGTGATGGTGTTAAGAGGTGGGGCCTTTGGGAGGTAATTAGGTCAGAAGGGTGAAGCCCTCGTGAATGGAATTAGTGCCCTTATAAAAGGACACAAATAAGCTGTTTTCTCTTTCTCTGCAACACCCCAAGTGGAGACACAGCAAAAGCTGGTTATCTGTAAATCAGGAAGGAGCCCCTCACCAGATACTGCATCTCTTGGAACCATGATGTGTGACTTCACAGCCTTCAGAACTGTGAGAAATACATTTCTGTTGTTTAAACCATTAAGCCTATGGCATTTTGTTATAGCAGTCTGAACTAAGAAAATGTAATGCTATTATTTATTAAATATACAACCCTATGGAATTCAAAACATGAGATCTTCTTTGTGTTCCAAGATATCCTTCAAATTTAAAATTGTGTCTGGTTTCTAGTGGGCACTTAGTAGAAGAATGTTAGACAAGCTGAATTCTAGACTTTAGCTTCTTTACTTTTCTTTAGTGCTTATCCCCACCTTAGACCTCCTCCCAACCCCAACCTACTGGCTTTAGTAACTTACACCTTCTCACATCATAGCTTCTGGGGAGCACTTAACCAAAGGAAAATGTAATTCTAAACCTGACATGTGGGATGCTTTCTCTGAAAACAAGATGTAATTTTTCTTATACTCAAAAACTACATACATGTTTTCAGGTCCACACAGAAAATTTGAAAAGCTTCAGGAAGACAATGTTAAGTAAGATAACATTTCTGTTAACTTTATGAGCTATCAAATTTAAAACAGTATAAATTCTACTTAAAAATATGTTATTTATTTATTTTTTAAAAATTAAAGCAAAGTTCTTTCCTATGGAATTTAATGATAACATTGGAAAAACACTGGATGACCTATTAACTTTGATTATAGTCACTGCATTTGATCTTGCAAACATTATTTCAACATCCTATATTCAGTTGAGTATGTGGTCTTCTAATTATAGTCTAGTGTGTCTAAATTGTGCTTTTAATCTTTGAACACAGTAACCCAACCAGGTTATGTTAAAAAATTACAGTTGAGGATGATGTCTTGAAAAATGTTGTATCTTAGTTTTGAGGCCTATTTCAATCTTTCTTCAAGGGATTCAGATGTACATTAAATTTGAGCTGCCCAAAAGATATCATAGATATTATACATATAAAACCTTAACACATATACTATGTTGCTTCCTTCAAATATACTTAATTATTGGGTAAGTTTATCCACACAATATGCCACTGATTTTAATGATAACATGGTAAATTAACTCACATTATATATAGTAAGTTAAAGTACCTCTCTCTCACTCTCCTTGTATATTTGTACACACACAAACATATATACATGATATATGCACAAACAATATATATACACACACTAGCAAAACTTTTCTTAGCATAATACTTAATGTCATTATATGAGATACTTTTTTTAAAGGTAAATTGTTATATTGGATATTTTATTAACATAAAATGTTATATTGAATGTCCAACTATTAGAAGTATAAGTAGAGTGTCTGGGTATGGCAAAGTGAGTTGAAATCTGAATTCATTAAATTTAAATAAGCAAAGAAAATAAGAAAATATTTATGTACTCAGGATAGAAAAGATGCACCTAGGTCATAAATAAATACAGGCGGAATTATCCAATTAAGTATGTGTGTGTATATATACATATACAGATATATGTATACACACACACATATAATTACTGCAGACTACACTTTATTCAACATATTAGTATAATCACAGAAGGCAAATTGCAAGCAATTAGCAATGCATTAATAGTAAATAAACACTTTAAATCAGAACAAAATTTGAATGTATTGTGCTTCTGTACGTTGTTTTTCTGCAAATGGAAAATAGTAAATATATGTGATTGGGCACATATTGCATTGTTGTGAACTTATGTTTAATGCTAAGGTATTAGACTATATGAAACCAAATTTATTATATCTTAGCACACTTTGTATTTTCTTATGCTGTTTTGCATTTTCCTAGCATCACATATTCTTTACACTAGTTCAAGTCAGGAACCAGTTGTTCAGGGGCAGTGATGTCCGGTTCAATTGTATGCCAACCAATGAAGTTTCCAGAGCCATCAGAGAGCAACATGCCTGAATGACTCTGGGTAAAGAGCTCTGATTCCTTAGCAAATTGATCCTGGGAAACAGCATTATCCAGGCAATTCTGTTTTTTTATTATTCATCCTAAACTCCAACGGGCTAACTAGAGAATAAAGACTAACTGCTTCCTTAGGACAATCTCTGAGGAAGTTTATGTCAGCAACTTCAAAATCAAATAAAGAATAGTCAAGGATAGAAGAAGTGAGACTTGGTAGGAAAAAAGAAAATATGTAAGCAAAATAACAGGTTCCATAAAGGATTGAAGTATTCAATATATATCCAAGTATTTTCTCCAGTTCATGTAATATTCTGTATATATTCTTCAAAAGCAAACAAACCAAACAGCATCAAGACAAATTTCTTGTTCCCCGCAGAGACTGTTCCACTGCTGTTTTGGAACATTCAGATTTCTTATATTCAGTTGCCAAAGGCATGTTTTATTGTCAAGTAGAAAGGGTCAAATAATTCATCTACTACTATCTTTGCATTTTCTACATTAAATCAGTCAATCACATGAATTGAAAAATTTTCTTCGATAAAAGTCTCAAAAGGGCTAACACAATATACTACCATGGGGCCTTTTGGTACTCTTTAGTACTGGTTTAAGAAAACAAGGCGTAGATCAAAATAAATATGTGGTTGTCTCTAGTGTGTTTTCTCAAGCATATCCTAATGGATTTTTTCTCTATAATTTTATATGTCTGTCAATATTTTCTAGGTCTTGAAAAAAGTATTAAAAGATTAGAAATTCTCATGAGAAAAACAAAAAGAAGATTCAATAGAGTCAACTAAATTCAATGTTCTGAAATTCTTGATTTAGAATGATCACAAGCCAAAAAAAAAACCAAACCAAATTCAAAATGAATTGTTTTCATAAAACATAAATATAAATAAGCACTGTGCTTTATTTTACACTGTGTGCCATCAGACACTAGCATGTGAAGTGTATTGAGTGGGAAAGTGGGAGGCCTTTCTCAGAACAAAAACTGTTGAGCCTTTGGCATTTGCAGTCCTCACAGGACCCTGCCAGAGATCTGTCTTAGGGCCCCAAACCCAATTCGTGCCCCCACACGCGCGCGCACACACACTGACTTCTGTTTGCAGTGGGAGTCGCCCTTCTTCCTCCAGCAAATCAGGCAGCCACATGAACTCTAAGGTTACATTTAACCTTGTTTCCCTACCTGTGGTTCCCTATCATCCTGTGTCTAGACGGGTGCCATGTACACAATAATTCCTCAATAAAAGTTTGTTTTTAAACTGAAATGAATTTCACTACTTTCCACCACCTGCACTTTTGTGCTTTGTTTATCATTTCCTCACCCATTATACTAGCCCTACAATCACATACATACTACTGCTCTCCATCTTTTGTTAACAATTATTTTTAAAAACACACATATACTTGTATAAGTAATGTTACCCATCACCCAGCTAAATAAATAATTATTATTACTAATATGAAACTCTCACTGTAACCTTTCCTTAATCACATGTCCTTTCCCCCTCAGGGGAGCTCCAAATGTCAACATTATCCTGAAGTGAGTTTTTATCACTCCCGTTTATAACTTTACTACTTATGTATGTGTCCTTAGAATATCTTTCTTGGTTTTGCATTTTTAAAAAAATTATTTATTCATTTTACATGTTTTCCATTTACACACACACACACACACACACACACACCTTTAAATTATTTGTATTTTTCAGTGACTGGATTTTTTCATACAGTATTAGATTTGTGATATTCCTTTATTTTCATGTGAGTAGCTCTGGTTTATTTATCTTCAAAGCTATAATATACTGATATACCAGGAGTTAGTGATCCATTCTCAACTGATAATCTAGGTTTTTTCTAGGATATCAGAAGCAGTAACAGTAATGCTCTAAATGTTCTCCTACAAGTCTCCTATACTCAGGCAAAATTTTCTAGAGCTTATATTTAGGTGTAGGATAGTAAATATAATGCACTTCAGATTTACTAGATAGTAAGGAACTACTTTCCAAACTGGTTTTTCAATTTACATTTCTCCTGGAGAGAAAAGTTCCCATAGATCTGCATCATTGCAAACACTGAGTGTTATCAGACTTTGTAATTTTTGCCAATTTGAGTGTGTAAAAGACCATTAAGGTTTCAATTTATAATTTCTGATTACTGAACCTCTCTTTTATACCAGTGTTCCTCAGTCTCCTTTACTGACAAAGACTCGGTCCATGGGGCACATGGGGCTGACTCTCTCTTTAAAAGTGATCCATTTCACATAGGGATATTATTCTCTCTGACCAAAGCAATTAATTCATGCATAAGCAGGTGACTCAAAACACCCTTGATTTTTGCTCTAAGTTTTGAAAAAGAGGCACATTCATCTTTTCAGATCGCAGACACTGACCATGATAAAAAGTGGAAACTTTTAAGGTTAGCTCCCATATGAAAAAAGTCTGCCCAAGAATTCAGCCATTCAGTGAAAAGGCGATAAAGGAACAGAATGGGAAAGAGAAGGAAAGAAAGACTTTCCTGAATAATTGCTTAAACAAATGGATGCCATCAGAGGAAAATGAATCCACCCTTAGACTTTCCCATTACATGAATCAATAAATTATTCACTCACCACCCCCATGCTGGATAGTTTATAAATTTTGATTTGGGTTTCTTTGAGTTGCATTTTGTACTCTTTTTTCTATTTTCTTATGTTTTCATGCATTCTTTCTCTCTATTGAACAGGAGTTCTAGAAATCTTTACATTTGAAAATCACTGCATCTCTCCACAAAAAAAAATCATCAGTGTCTAATTAAATAAATATATTTACACACACACACACACACACACACACACACTAGGACTCGAGGATTCTTAAAATAATGCTGTGGAGATGAACACTATAATATACTGAGGTAAATTCTCGTGTAGCCTTTTGTATTAGACAAACTAAATTTCTATTTAGATTTTGTCAATTCTCGCCTTTTACACATGTATATTTTTCTTTTTGGTAATTCATAATAATAATAATAACAACAATGAGAACATTATTATCTAGCCAGCCATTTCACACACTACTATGTTGTTTTTCCTGGGTCTGGCCTCTATGAACTTTGAATCAGGTAAAATCTGCCTCTTTATCCTACTTCTATTGACTGTGTTGTCTAAGAGAAATGAAAGTGGACATTCAACCTATTATTTTGTTTAAGGAGCCCAATGTGCAAAATATTCTACTTTTTACATAGTATATAAAAATAAAATTACAGCATTTCGAAATATAGATGGCACCAAGTTGGTGGGTGAGATATCATTCTCTAAAAATTGTTTACATCATAAGTATTCACGCTTTTTCAATTCATAAAATAACAGAAATAAAAAATGGCATGCCATATTCAGTGAATAAATACTATTTGATGGAATAATTATATAAGCATAGAATCAAATTCCTAGTGTCCTCTGATCATCTCTTATTTCCTGACTTCTTCTCAATAGACACTGATAATAGCTAAAATGGACTATATAATTTACAGAACATGTAGTGATAGATCATGGGAGTTAAAAAACCATTTCTTGATAATATTCGATAAAAAAGTCTCCTGTTTCAGTCTATTACTTTTATATTTCTAATATGTGTTTCATAAGAAAGAGAAACTAATAAGTCCTCAGAATTTCTTCCACTTTTTTATGCATCTTCTTGCTCTGGGCTTCTGCTACATTAAGACACATATAAAACCAAGTGTGGTTTTATATGTTTCTCATAAATTTTTTTTCTAACATGTATTTTCCTGTAAATGACAATTAACATATTTAGGAGATGTATCTATGTTACATACCAAACACAAGCAAAAAATATGTTGGTACAAACAGTTTTCTAATATTTTATGCAAATTTTCTCTAAGTAATATGTAATACAACTTTTTCAGTTGTGGTAGTATAATTTGCTGATGTATTCAATTAATAATGAAATCTCATGGGTACCAATTAAGTATAAGTTCCTTGCAAAATATTACAATTTTTCTCTATTTTCAAAAACACTCTACTTTGATAATTTATCATCAAAGATCATACTGAAAGTTATCTTAACAGCATATGTACTTACTTTTCTAATGTAAAATAATTTACATGGAAACCATTTTAGAGAACTGTGTTCTTGAAAATATCATCAAAAAAGTCACTAGCTGTCTGCAATGTAACTCCTAGTATTTATTTACATATCTTTTATGCTCTTTAATAAGAATATTTAAGATGTGCTTATTGACAGTAGATTTTACATAAAAATTGTTTTATTGTATTTCTTCTTAATAATATCCTTTTGTCTTGTCTCTGAATTTCATTTAATGGGAACATAGTTTTAGTATTATAAATAAGTTAAACACTAAACAAGAATAAACTTCAAGATAAACAATTCACTATATTCTACTATAAATTACAGTTTTTATTATAATCTGATCATAATAAATTGTGTTAGAGTAGGCAAATATGCATTTTTATTGATTTGTTATAGTTAATGCATGTTTTTTAATTACATGGAATTTTCAGAGTTGTTTGCTTTGAAAAGCACTATTTTGATTCCCAAAGAAGAATTAAATGGACTTGGGGTTCTGGAAAAAGACCAGATAGTGTGCTTGAATTAAAGCTCTTAGAACAAATGATCTAGTGATGATGCAATAAAACAATTCCAAAAATTTGAGGCTTAGTCAGCAATGTTTGTTTCTTGTTCACACTTATTTCTAGCATGAGTCAGCAGGGTGTTTTCATCATACTAATCACCCAAAGACCAAAATAATGAAGTCTCTGTCTCAACACATGTTTTCAGTGTTGTAACAAGGGAAAGAGACATGGCAAACTGGTCATTATCTCTTAACTTTTATTTAGAACTAACACATCACTTTTAAATTTATTGGCCAATGGAAATTTTATCATCAAGTCTGTATCTAAGTAGGTAGAAAGGTACAATCCACACACACACACACACACACACACACACACACACACACAGATTATTGGTTAATGGCCCTATTGACAAAACAGCTCTCAACGCCCGTCAAAGGCCATGATAAAAAATATGAGTATTGGAATTATTCTCTCACATAACTATTATAAAGTTGGACAAAATACATGAAGTGATTGTTTTTCAGATATCTGACAAAAGCCAGAACAGGGCGGTGATCTGAAAGAAACACAAGGTGAACTTTTGCTTCATTTCAAATTTATGTCTGTGGACCATTTACAAATCAAAACACAGGGAAATAAAGTCCAGTGATGGGTGGAGGAAAGGGGGATTAGATTCTTATCAGAAATGATAAGAGAGATAGAATTTGAAGGGCAGTGTAAATGATGAAAGGGAGTCGAGTTTTAAAGGATACCCTTAAGTCTTTGTACAAATATGGTGCTGTACAAACACAAGGTGATACTACATGATAATTATTAAGAAGAATCACTAGGCAATGTGTGAGCTGAACAAAGACTGCAAAGATTGTAGAACTCTAAAAGATGTTAAACTTCCAACTAGTTAGAATGCAGGTACTTCTGTTGAGACCCCCGAGTAAATTACCGTAACCCTGGAGTAAGACTACTCAAGATTCACTCTAACGAGTCTGAAATGAAGTCTCAACAGAATCTAGCTGCTATGCCAATAAATTCAATGCCTATCCCAAAGCATCAACAGCATTCTTTAAGTGAAGACAATTAAATCGAGCCTCAAAAAAATTACTAGACATGCAAAGAAGGAAGAAAATATGTTTCTACCTAGGCAAAAAAATCATCAATAAAAACAGGCTCATATTTGCCCCAAATGCTGGATTAACTAACAAATCTACATTTATTAGAAAGATGTTTAAATTCGTAAATGAAAGATGGACATAATGAATAAACAGAAAAGAAATTCAGCTTTATATTTCGTTCATTGTTTTTCATATTTCTAATCTCAAACTATATTGGTTATTGTGCCTCTAATATCTGATGTCACATAATAAAAATCCTCTCGGTTTTCATTTAAATTGTATTATTTTGGAAATATTTAATAAAGTTGCAAAATATCCATTAGTATTTTCTTTTAAATTATTTCATATTTGTAAGTTAATTTGGAGAGAAAATAGTAACTTTAACAAATAAAGATGTATGTTATAGAGTTCAGATTTTTATTGCAAATTTTTAATAAAATAGCAATGCAAAATAATACAATTAAGAGAAAGCATTATTCACCATTCATTTTTATGTTCATCTTAAACATTTACATCTAAAATTATTATATTCTTACAAAATTAATGAGCTGTTTGGAATGTCAGAAAACTAAAGGGAACACATGTAAAACCTTAATGTCCTGTCAGTGACTGGTTGAGGGCCAGATGTTAAGGGTAATTTAATTGTGCTTATTGCCCAGCAGCAGTCTTGTGAATGGCGTACACGTGGAAGCACCTGCCCACGCTGATAACACTTAACCTGAAGATGCTAGAATTAAATGTTATCTTGAGGGATCATCCGTTCCATCAAATAAAAATTATGGAAATTCTGAATATAGCTTATCTTTTAGTTATTCTCTCATTAAAAAGTAATACTACTATTACTAATAACTACAGTAGCTAGCACTTCTGTAGTGCTTGATATGTGGTAAGACCATCACTTACATCAACTCCCTACAAGTCAAATATTATCATTATGCCCAATTTACAGTTAGGAAAAACAAGCGCAGAGAGGTTAACTCACCTGTCCAAATCACACAGCTGGTAAATGGTGGCATGAGATTTTAGACTTATACAGCATGGCTCCAAAGTCTGTGTTCTTCACTCTGATGCTTTTCTACTTCCCAGGACATTCTGAACTGATTCTGAACCCCTAACGCAGGTGGAGTTCATATCCTCCTTGTAGGATAAGCTGAGGCCTCAACTGAAGGACATTAGGGATCAGCTTCTTCCCCTGCCCTGTCCTGTCTTCCTACCTTCCTCAATCTCTTATCTTTCAAAAGCACCCTCTTATATACTTTCTCACCCAGATGGCCATCTCTGTTTCCAGGAATCCCAAACTACAACACAATAAATGTGCTTTCATTGTCTAGACAAACTCTACTGGTACCCGTTCACCACTTCATTTCTAATTTACACCACAAAGCATATCTTTAATACCATTGTGCCACTCTGAGCTCAACCTTTTGAAGGGACTCTTCATGACAAATGATGTCCAAAGTTTTTGGACCTACATTAAAAAGGATGTAATATGGACTCAACTGGTTTTTCAAGTTTAAGCCTAGTTCCTTCATATGAAATCTACCTTTCCTAACAAAGTAGATCAATTACTAAATTGAATAAAGTAGGTTGTTACTTTATTACATCCAGAAATATATTTACAAGGGTGTGGAAATACCACGGACAGAAGAGAACTTGGTCATACTGTAATAAGTTTTAGTATTCTCCCCGTCAGCAGATAAAAGAGCACTAGGGACTATGTAGTGTGTATAAACCTGGTGACAGATGCAGAAGAAATATTTCCAGCTCCGAAGGCTAGAGGTATGCAGGAACTGTGGACTGAAAAGAATTTAAACTTTCTAATTGTGTCTTTTATGACTTCGTGCCAAAACTCACGGTTACTATTTCATATGTCATATATCTTTGTGCTTTTTTCTTTCCATGTGTAAAAGATCAATCATGTTAAATAACATTTCTGAATTTTTAATGTGTCTTTACTTTGCATATGTCTGCAACACAGAAAGAAAAAAATCTAAATTCAAATCCAATAATGTTCTGATATAGAAAAACTTTTATTATGTTACAATTAAAATTATAAAATGACCAGGGGTAAAGAGGCATAATAAAAGAGAGAATGGAAGGAGGCCAGGAAACCCATTTAAATCGTAATCATTAAATTATTTCTAACGTCACATGATATTCTTTCTCTGAAACACTTATTAGATTCTCTTTCAAAACTATTTTTTCTTGTTACCTATACTTTGATCCTACTAACATTTACTTCAATCTGTTAAATATTCTACCTATAAGAAAATTCTTGGTGTATTTTGAAAAGGCACATCATTTTCTATGCTTATCCAGTGACCTAGTGACTTCTGTTTGGCACCAAATCAGCATTGCAATGTCTTTTCCTTTTATATTCTAAACATTCTTTTGAATCTACTTACTCCTAAGAACCATAAACTTTATTTAATTGAGTCTTTAATTTTTAGTAGTTTTACATTGTTTGCATTCATCTTGTTCTCTTTGTTATCCATGTGATTTCAACAAATGCATACCAGAGATAGTTTCTGTTTTCACTGATCTTTAAGGACATTGTTCCAAAGCAGTGGTAACTTATTTAGTGATGCATTCAAAGAAGGTATGGGCTATTCTAGATGATCAGTTGATTACTTGTGAGAAAACAGAAACAGGAGCTGCTTTTTGAAGGGCAGCTGATTAGTTTCATTAAATTAAAAATAAACTCTACAAATATTGACCATTAGTGTTGAAAGAAAAGTTAGTTACCACTATCTTTTAAAACTAAAAACTGAGGCAGATGTAAATTATTTGTTAGCTTCTTTAAGTACCAAATAGTAAATTTATGTTGAGTTTTAGATCAACACTCTCATCAGGTAGACATAGCCAAAAAACAGTTTGAAGAATAAAGAGGAAAATTTAGAGGGAGAGATTTATTTGGGAGTTATCTGTATATATGTGATACGTTAAAGGAGCACATCACATAGGTTAGATAAAAATACAGATGACAAAAACAGATGGGTAAAGGTTTAGTGATAGTGGTGCCAGCTGGAAATTATTTGCAAATAATTTTATTATCAGTTTTAAGACTAAAAATAAAATGAGTCTAATCTAACACACTTTCCATCAGTAATTTCAATCAGAGCTTAGTTATTTCTGCAAAATTAATAAGGATCTGAGCAGCAAATGATCATTTATTATTTATATGCTAATACCTACAAAAGAAATGTAGTTAAACATGTACCACAGACTTTATCAAAAGTTTCCTAAAGGAATTTAACAAGTTCTGTGTGATCTTGTTAACCTTACAGGAAACAGGCAAACTTTTTCAGAGTGGCTGTATCATTTTGCATTGCAGCAACAGTGTAACAGAATTCCAGTTTCAGTCACCCATTCTAGCACGTGGTGTTGCCAGTATCTTTTTTTTAATATTGGAATTATTACAGTTTATGATTCCTCAGAGTTTTTAATGCAAAAATATTATGATTGCTGTCTTAGTGTCTAATATTGAAGACTTTATTTTCCAGATATATATTTACTCTCAATTTTCCAGTGTGTCTTAGGTTGTTAATAAATTTACTGATTCAATTAAAGTAGATTCAGTTAAAAGTAAAAGTTGCACGAGGAATGAGCCTGCAGGTGATGAAATAAGAAGACTCAATCATAACAACTCAGAAAGACAGAATGTGGGGGATAGTAAGCTTATTGTTTTTAGAACTTCCCGCTCTCCACGTCCCTCACAAGTAATTTGCATTACGACTGCTCTGTAAATTATTTTCAATGATCTTTGTAGAATGATACAAAATAGAAAAAGATTTAAAATGACAGTGTTTCTAAATATTGTGACATGAGAAGATGGGTTTTAGAAATTATGAGTTATTAAAACGTTTTAATTCCTGGGGGAGGGGATAAAGGAAGATGGAATATTCAATCTACATTGGACTGATGTGTTTATGAGCATTTAGTAAAAAAGCAGGCAGCAGACATGTGAATGGAAGATTGAAAACAAGCCATGACAAAATTGGATCAATACATGAAGGGAACGTACAGGATTCAACATTTTCGACCTCAGGCAAATATATGACAAAATATTGCCATTTTTAGAATAATTTGAAGGCAGGGAGTGTGATACCTCTGGCTTTGTCTCCCCTGTTGCCCTTCCCCCTGCTTCCCCCAGCTTTGCTTTGGCTATTTGGGTTTTTTTGTGGTTTCATACAAATCTGATGTTGATGTTTTTTGTTTTATTTTTTATTTTTTAAATGCCATTGGATTTTGATGGGGATTGAATTAAATCCATATATTGCTTTAGGTAATATGGCCATTTTAACTATATTGATTCTTCTAATCCATGAACAGAATATTTTTGATTTCTTTGTGTCTTCTTCAATTTATTTTAATAATGTCTTAAAGTTTTCACATCCTTTGTTAAGCTTATTCCTAGGTATTTTATTTTATTTTATTTTTGTAATTGCAAGAGAATTTTCATTTCTTTTCTGACATTTCATTGTTGGTGTATAGGAACACAATGGATTTTGTACATTGATTTCGTATCCTGCAACTTTATTGTATTTGCCTATTGTTTCTAATACTTTTTTGATGGAGTATTTAGTGTTCTATATAAAGAATCATGTCATCTGCAAAAAGCGACAATTTTTCTCCTCATTTCCATATTAAATACCATATTAAATACCTTTTATTTCTTTCTCTTGCCTGATTGCTCTGGCTAAAACTTCCAGGACTATGTTGAATAAGAGTAGTGAGAGTGGGCATTCTTGTCTTTTTCCTGATCTTAGAAGAAAAGCTTTCAGTTTTTCATCATTGAGTATGATGTTAACTGAGGGTTTGTCATATGTGGCCTTTATTATGTTTAGGTATTTTTCTTCTATACTCACTTTATTGAATGTTTTAGTTATAAATGAATGTTGTATTTTGTCAAATGCTTTTACTGTACCTATTGATATGATATTATTTTATCCTTTATTTTGTTTATGTGGCATATCACATTGATAAATTTATGTGTGTTAAACGTCCTTGTGCCCCTGGAATGAACTTCACTTGATTGTGATATATTATTTTGTATTGATGGATTGTTGTATTCAGTGTGCTAGTATTTCGTTTTGGATTTCTGCATCTGTATTCAACAGAGATATTAGTCTGTAGTTTCTTTTTTGTGTGTTATCCTTGCCAGGTTTTAGTATCGGGGTAATGGTGGCCTCATAAAATGAGTTGGGAAGTATTGACTCTTCTTCAATTTTTTTTTGGAAAAATTTGAGTGATATGAATTAAATCTTTAAAAGTATGATTAAATCTTTGAAAGAATTCATTAGTGAAGCCATCTGGTCTTGGACTTCTACTTTTTGGGAGTTTTTGATGATTGATTCAATTTCCTTACTGTTAATCAGTCTATTTAGATTTTCCAATTCTTTGTGATTCAGTCTAGGAAGGTTGTCTATTTCTAAGAACTTGTCCATTTCTTCTAGAATATTGAATTTGGTGGCATATAGTCTTTCATACATGTATACAGCAGAATACTACTTAGCTATAAGAAAAGATGAAGTATGCCATTTATGACAACGTGGATAGGTCTTGAGAATATCATGCTAAGTGAAATAAATCAGATGAAAAAGTCGATAACATATCATTTCACTCATATGTGGGATATAAAACTGAAAGTGGCAAACAAACAAGACAAACAAACAAAAACAAATAGACACAGCCAACAGTGTGGTGGTTACTAGAGGGAAAGAGAGAAGTTACAAAGGGAAAAGGGAATCAAATATGTGGAAATGGAATGAGATTTGACTTTGGATGGTGAACACACAATGCAATATAAAGATGATGTATTATCGAATAGTACAGTTGAAACCTATATAATTTTATTAACCAATGTCACCCCAATATATTTAATAAAATTAAAAAATACATATGACAAAACACCTAAAGAAAACACTGTGAGAAAAGGTTGCAAGTAATTCAGAGCTTATTAAATATTATAACTAAAAAATGAAAATTAAGGTATTGATAGCGATCTTAAAATAGTCTTAAGAGATTTGGTAATACTGTTTTATCATTATGAGGAATATATTGTCAGGAATCTGATAAATACTTAGACATAAGAATTGCTCTTGTTCATTTCCCCCCTCTTCTTATACTCAACTTTCTGTTTTCCCTGTGCTTTATTTTTCTGATATATTCATTATCTGACTTGGAATTTATCCGAAACTACAGTAAAAATAGACACACAATCCAAAGTGAAACTTGAAAATATTAAAGCTAATATGATTAATAGAACTAGGCCAACATAAGTAATGGACCCCTAGTTTATCTTCCTCTATCACGTGACCAGAAATTAGTATTGTTCTTTAGTAGTCTAGGTTGACTATAACCTCACCCAAGGTCCCCAGTATTAAAGTAAATAATCTGTGTACATATAAAACCCTAAATCTTATTTAGCTTTCTGCCACCAGATGTTTTCAGATAATTAGTCGCATACCCTTACATTTGTGAACAGTATGCTCCATTAACCAAATTTTCGAAGACAAGGTTCTTACTGAAGCCAATGAAAAATTGAATGTTCAATAAGCCAATTATATATGAAATTTGAATGCACCTGCAATCTGAGGTCCCACAAAGGGAATCTCATTAAAAACAAAGCTTGGTTCAGTGTATGATTACACAGTAGTTAATTTCAGATAAGCCATATAGCTACAATGCTAACTAAATATCTAAAATATGATGTCAAAAAACATTCTTCTATTTTGTTTATTTTATTCTATTTTTACCCTTTACTGAACTGTTATAGATCATTTTCATTTCATTACAATCTTCTTACAATTAAAATTTAAACACAGAGCTATAGTCATAGCATATTTTGAATAACATGTAATCACAGAATTAACGAAATGGTTATTCATCTCCTTATCACTTTCTTCAGTATTATATTATTAAAAATATTTAACAAGTTCTTGCATTATATTTGTTGAAAAAATCTATATCATCTTTTTATTATCATGTAAAGAATGGACTGGCCTAGGTAGTTCTAAGATGGTGGAGTATGACACTTTTACAATACGTCTTAGTAGAACTGCCATGTCTCACTTTATCTTGCATCCTCATTCCTAAATATTCAAGACTAGATTTATTTTTTGACAACTAAGGATATAATTACTAGAATGTCAAAAGTTTGGTAATGGAAGGAAATGTAACTTGGGTGGTGAACACACAATGAAATATACATATGACGTATTATTGAATTGTATACTTGAAACTTATTTAATTTTATTAACCAATGTCACTAATAATTTTAATAAAAATTATAAAAATAAAGGTGTTATTATAAAGACCATATTTTGAAACATATATTTTGCCTGGAAGAGAGAACATTCACGGATGTTTTCCTATCAATCAAAGCATTAGCTTTGATTAGCTACCCATGGCCTTGAGAAGTAGAGGACAACACTTTGCGGGAATGATATTAGGATCATAAAACAGAGCACTGTTAAGTGCAATTGGCCTTATCGAACTGCAGTGATTGATCCCAGACTAGAGCATGGGGTACCTGAAATGAAAAGGAAGACAGAGTCCAGCAAAGGTTGGAAATGATTAGCCAAACCATCTATTTCAGAATTTGGTCTAGGTCCTTCAGGAAAAAAAAAAGAAAAAATCTCAGTGTTCCTTGATTCTGTGCTCCGAACTCTACACATATTTGAAAAATTAATAATTTGAGACAATGTGTATTGTTTTTTGATTTTAAGGTAATAACAAACAGTAACTTATGCCAAAAAGGTAGTATAGTGACTCAGGATGTTAAAACAATGATGTAGAACACTTTTGTAGTATAACTTTTCAAAACGTGCACATTATTGTTTTGTCTTCAGACATTGTAATTCTCATACCTGAGTTATACTGATTAGAAATTAGCATCCTAATTTCTAAGAATGCCATCCTTCTCCTAATATCGTAGGCATCTGCTTCAATGAACTGTTTGCCCAAATGGATTATTAACATTAAACTAATTAATAATATTTTAATGAATATAAATAAATGAATTAATTAATTGATATTAACGATGAACTCGATCATCGATGCACTAAATCTTTTAATATGTATGTGTAATATTGAACCTAAGTGTTTTGTTGATCTATTCTCTAAGATTAAAAATTATTTTACATAAAATATTTATTCTTAAATTGTCCCAGACTATTACAGCATTCTCTAAGTTTTAAAAAAAAGCCAATGACAAAAACCAGAAATTTGGTACGTGAGAATAATCTGTAATGTTCTACTTCTTTTATATTCTACACCATCTGCAGTCAATTAAGCGATTCCCAGGTGTTCACAGTAGTAATTCCTTTAATGAAAGATTACATGTCACTTTAGCGGTCTTTAAATATTTATTACAAAACCCTCGTCTACATTTTTCTCCATTTATTTAGGGATAGAATATGCTTATGTTTAATATTTACAAAAATCAACTGATTGGGCTTGTTGAATTATTTTGTGGATTAAATTTTATATCAAATATTTTATAAGCCAAATTCTTGACGAAAAATGAAAACATAACAATGGTGCAGATTTAGTTGTGCTTATTTACATTCTTCATTTTAAGTCTAAAATATGTTTTATAATTTGTGGTTAAGATGTCAAAAACTCAAATCACATGTCATTTTGTCAGGACTGCTGAATAGTGGGGAATTTAATGAACCAGAGGATTAATCAACTAATTTCTTTCTCTAAAGGTAAAAATAGTTTTTACCTTTAGACTTGGACTGAAAAAGAGCCATGGAAGCAATCCAGCAAATACTCATTTCATAGATAAGGAAAGTAAAACCCAGAGGCTCGGTCAAGTGTACAGAATTATTTACATGTAGATCTAATAAAAAATCCAATTACTAACATATACATAATGCATGCTATGCTTCAGGAAGTTTTCTAAAAAATTCACATATATTCACTTACCGCTGTATGAGATGAATACTCATATTATGCTCACTGAAGCCTGGAAAGCATACTCAGCAATTTGCATAAGGTCAAATATCTGAGATTTAACTGTTATAGAATCCATGCTATTAACTATTAAACTATAATTACTTCCTAAAACCAGTTTCCGAGGAAATCATGATTTCTAGGCGAACATACTCTTTTACACTTTGATACATTATATAAATTATGATTATTCTTATAATATTATTGTTAGTTAAAATGGAAATATTCCAGTATTTAAAAATAATTTTTATTGAACATAGTTTCTGATATTTTTTTATAACAATTCTTAATAATTAGTCATAATCCAGGTGCCTTTCTAGGAAGCATATTTTGTGTCTAATTTTGTGAAATCTTGTGATATAATGAATTAACTTAAATTTGTGGAACATTAAAAAAATGCTCAGTGGTTTAAACAATCTAATAAGCATTAATGTATATTCAATTCTTAATAGTAATGTAGTTACTAATAAATTTTCTGATTAATTATGTGATTAATACTTAACGTTATGTGATTTTACTCACTATTTGCATTACAGAGGTTTTAGTTTTCCTTGATAGGTGGCTAGTAAATGTTTTTTAAAAAGTTTCTAAAGATATCTTGTAGCATATTACATAGAATAAAATGTTGATGTCTCCATCAATCTACTGTGTGCAGTAGTAGACTCAGAAATGTTTCTTTAAAGTTCTGCAGACTTTGCTTCCATATCTTTTCCCTACACCAATTCTGTGGGAAAGCCTTTGTGTGTGTGTGCGTCAGTGTCTGTCTGTCTTAGAAACTGGGGGATATACTGAGATTAGAAGAAAGCCATTGACCCATTTAAGAGACTTAGTTAGGGTCTTCATTTTTTACTGAAGGATATAAATTTTATCATCAGTTCACTTTATTTCTGAAATGAAAAGATCCACAATCACTCAGTTTTGGGGCTCTTACTTCACCTGACCCAGGTGAAAGTACATATCACTTAAGGAATGGACACACATATCATCTTTTGCAGGTAAATCTAGATTTTTATTCCTGAATTAACCTGAACCAGTAAATGTGTTATATTTATTGCCACCCACAATGATTTTTATCTAACTGTACTTTATTGTTGTGTTCTCAACATTCTTAAAGCATTATGCCAAAGTATTAGCAGACCCACAGCTTCTCTTGATATAGAGCTGCTAAAAATAGTATACACTGTATCATCTAGTTTTCTTCGTATGGATCAATGTGTACATTTTGTTCGGTATACTGAATAAAAAAAACTTTGGTTTCCCAGAAGAAGCTCATAGGTTTTCTCCTTAAATTAGTGGAATCATGTCATTAGTCACAATTCCCTTTAGATCTTTACTACCAGGAAGGTCAATATAGTTTAATTAATTACTCTATAGGGTATAAATAACTTTTATAAACAATACTTTAATGTTAATGTAATTTTACATATTTGTACATTTTTTCTCTCCTTATAAACTTACTTTTAAAAATGTTTGTTTCATTCTGTAGACTGCATTATTCTTGCATTAACTCAAAATGAGAAAACAAGCCAAAAATAAATATGTACCTTACAGAATCTTAATGTGTAATTTTTGTTATTAAGCTTATCTTTTCTAGCCATAAATAAAACAAATTTAATTTGTAAGTGTGTGGCTGATTGACAGGCCCTAGAAAAGGCAAAGGGCCAGTACCGACGCCTGTGCTCTGGCCCATCTGCTGCTTATTATTCCTTCCCACTCCATGACTGGCTCTCTCAGAAATCCCCAAGGCAATGAACCAAGCTCCTCAGACCACAGAAGAAACCAGTCAACTCTACAGCAGATGTCTATACTTGTTTTCAATATTATGTGTTTTTTAGTCCTCAAAATATAAAATATAAAAGAAAACTAGTAGCAAATATAAATAGTACTGTGTTTAATTTCTTGCCAGTGACTTTTTTTTATTACCATATCATTAGACTTATTTAAGAATTAGTTAGAAGAAGTCTCACGCATTGAAGAATTAGTGAAGAAAGACAGAAAAATGAGGAATTATAAATTGTAATTGAGATTTTTATAAATAATTATGTCTCTGATTTCTGATAAATGGAAATGAGATTATCAACTATGAGTAAATTGTTCTGACAATTAGCTAGCAGTTACTAGGAGTTAATTCATTCTCCTGATTTATTGAGCATTAAACAAGGAGAATTATGATGAAATATGATATCTCGTTTTAAGCATAAGATTGTGACTCAAAGCACATTTTAAAAGTAAAATTTCAGAACAATGACATTCCAATTACTTAATACCCAATTAGTCTTAATATTTCACTGGGATAATGATATAGATGTGGCAACACAGTACCACATAGCAATCATTCGAGGTTTCTCAAACAATATTGTCTGCAACTGAAATTTAAATAAAGAAGGCTACTGACCAAAATTAATTACAAAAAAACTAGCCTTATCCATTAATAATATTCCATATTCAATTTTCAGCTTATCCTCATTTTATTTTTATTCTCCAGCTATAGACCGATAACAAAAGGCATATGAGACAGAAAAAAATTCTATTATTTTTTAGCCACTGCTTTGTTAAAATAAACAATAATTTATATTGTAATGTAAAAATAAGCAGCATATATTTTAATAATTTAATCGAGTTGGCTAGTTATTAAAGTGATCATTTTTATGAAATTAACATTTCTAAAATTACTTATAAAAGTATTTTAAATCTTATTCTATTATAAATCAATGTAATGTTATTGCTAAATAAAAGATAACTGATTATCCCCATGAAATTGTGAAAAAGATCTTTACATTTTTAGCAAATCCATTTACTATAGCATTATCACTATTATCAGTATTATGAGTAAAGTCTGTATCAAATTGCATGATATTTCATATGCACTGCTCTATGAAACAACTTTTTTCTATAAATCACATTGTAGCAGTTTCCTAAGATAATATGATCAGCTTCACAAAATGGTGCATAATTCACATCTTTCATCCATAATAATGGATGAAAGTGTCCTCCAAATATAAAATATATACTATCAACTTATGAACATATAACCTAAAACTGCACACTGTTTTGTCAATTATATTAAAAAGGAATGCCCTCCTATATAGTTGTTATAGATTGACACAGAAATTTCGATCTGGTAATGGTTGAATGTGTTTACGAAATTCTTGTCTTTTACCACAAGATCTGACCTCTTGGGATTGTGACTTTCTTAACTTCCAACAACAACCTCATTTCGATTTCAGCTTTATTTAAGAAGAAAAATTTGTATAAGAAATTTTAAATTCATTAATCCTCATGAAAATTGGGATCTTAGACTTTTGTTGTGAGGGAGGTAATCTGATTTAACAAAATTTAACATAAAGCCTGGAACTTTATAAGCATAACAAAAATATTTGTCGATTGATTTTTTATCCAAGTCTAAAATGTTTTAGATTTATTTTGATATGTTTGAGCTGGCTTGTTTTAAATATTTTCTCTTGCATTTATAGAATTAGAAATAATCGTTTCATGTTCGCAGAGTGAGTCTGGAATGAACATTCACACACCCTGTCTGCTTATGCTTTGATTACACATATCCTGCAATTTAATCAGCAGGAAGGTAGGCTTTATAATAGAGAATAGAATAATAGAATGTCAGTATGCAAGAACAATGGATATCTGCTTTGCTGATCAATCTATATATAATTTGGGGAAAATGTATAGGTACTACTGGTAAGGAATGTTTATTTATTTTCCAATATTTAATGAGAATAAAATGTGAAAAATTTAAGTTGTTATACTTTCTAAGTAATTGAAAGATTTAGGAGGAAATTAAATTTTTTTTACTTAGAAAATAAAATATTTTCCATAAATATTAGTCGATTTTTTTATAGTTTATTTTTAAAAGTTGCAAAATAGTACTATGTTTATACTGTAATCAAGACTATGACCCTAAACAAAAACTAAAGAATTAAAGAAAAAAAGTCAACAGGAAAAGAGGGTTAAAGCAGCTACTTTACGTCAATGCAACTAAAATTAGTCTTTAAAAATGAATACTGATTGAATACATTGCTTGAGTTCATCCTATTATCTCTTCAAGTTCTACCTAAAGATAATTTTATCCTGATATGATTCAAAAATTTTCCTCACATCAGATACACTTTCTGTGATGTTTTGTACTATATGTGCAATCATAATCCAGCGTATGTACATTCCACAACTATTACAGAGATACATTGAATAGAAAATTATAAGATTTCTCAAGTAATAGCAATGCATTTGTAAGTTAAATTATATCAATTATTACAATCACCATCATCCAAATAATAACATATTCAAAATACAGTTGCCTACCATTTGCAGACACTGAAATTGCTCTGCTTCTTATTTGAAATCGTGTCTCCTCTATTTTAGAGATGAGAAAACTGAGTCTCTAAGAACTAAATTTTTTTGGAGTTTTGTATAGTTGGATTCCAAATGCGACTGCATTATTCCGTCCCCACTCCCCTTTATCTATGTCTCCTTTTGTTCTCTGTATGTTTATTGAAAAATACAAAGCAGTAGAAAGATGAAGTTAACCAACAGCACACCCAGAAGGCCAGGATGTTAAATAGCTTTTAGTTTTAGCCTCACTGGAAGGAGTATATTTCCATCCACAGAAATAAACTGCTACACCATTAATTCGCTGATTTGCTTTTAAAACTAAGCATAACCTTTCTTCCCCCATCCACCCTTTTTTTTTCTCCTTTTCTTCATTTATCCTTCTCTTTTCTTCAATTGGTAAATATTGATACTATATTAAAATCAGTTTGGAACAATGACTGAAAATACAAACACAATACTATTATTTTTTTTCTATTTCCTGCAGAAAACTATGCAGCAAAATACAAATGGTATTTGATTACACTCCATATAATCTAAGCAGCTGTTTTGCTCTACCGGCAATAGTTATGTAGCTATTGTATTACAGTGGAGACTGGTATATGTCACTGTGTGTTTAATTTACATTTTGGCATTTCCACAAAGAACCATTTCTTTTCTCTTTCTTTTTTTTTTTAAATCAAGAACAGAATACAAAATAAAGTTTTATCTAGCTAAAGCATTCTCAATGTTAAGAAATATAATATGGAAAATCTGCCAGGTTAGGCCTGTTTCTGCGGTATGAACATAACAATTGTGAATTGGCATGGTCATTTACATCGAGTGCCCGGTGCTTCCGAATCATTTCTCTGTCTATAGATATCTTTCTTTTCTCTAATTTTTAATATATTTGCACATTGCTCCCATTTGTAATTTCTACATATCACAAAATGCTATCCAGTTATAGTAATAGATATCTACTGACCGACTCCTATGCTTTAAAGAATATGTAAAATAAAATTTAATTATTATAAATTAAAAAACTATATATTTTGGAAATACATATATGCTAAAATATAAGTTTCATTTTTGGCTTCATTCAAATAAACAGCACATCAAAAAGTATTTCAAATACCTACAAAGGAAGTAGATAGAATCAAACTCATGTTTATTAATCTCACATTTCAAATGCTATATTTTTGCAACTTAGTTAAAAATATTGGAAACATACATTTTCATTAAAGTCATAATAAATTTGTCATTAGGATAAGGGTAACTCAATCCTCAAAATTCTAATTTACCATTTATAATATACTTTAATGCACACACACAATCACTAGGTTTTAGGCAATTTTCCTCACAGAAAAATACAGTATTCTAAAAGTATTTTAGCAGACACACACAAATCAAATCACTGTAATATTTTACATAATTACAATTGATTTTTAATTTGCTTTCTTACAAAAATTAAATAATAATGTCATGTTATACGAACCTCTATATTAAAATTTTTTATGATAAAACATGAATAATTTATCATTAACTTAGAACCTCTAAAGCCTATAAACCTTAAAATATAGATAATTCAACATCAATTTATAAGTAATGCATAAATGTTAAGATTTATTATATTCAACTACTATAATTTCTAATTTAAGCAAATAACATTTATTAGTAAATTATTTGCCTAAAATAAATACATAGACCACATAAAGTTATATCTCACATGTTTGTTTAAGCCCATTTACTATAATTTATATATAGTAGGAGATACTTGTTGAGAAAATCATGCATTTTATAATTCAAATGTGATAACAGCCAACTTTGTAATTACATGATAACACATTCGACAAGAGTTAACAGCTTCCAAACAGAGGAAACCATAACCAGCTTCATGATGAATCAGATCATGTGTAAGATCATTGGGCTGTACTGGATGTCTAGTTATATATTATAGAAATAATATACTTTTACTTTTTCTAATTTAAACAACCACAAAGATTTAAATGGAGTAAGATGATACAAGTGATTTTGCCCCAAACACTCACCTACTGTCAGCTGTCCAGTTAACTGCCCCATGTGATTTCTTGCATTCACTGTTACATTCCTGTCAGACTGTAAGACCAGTGGACTATCCTGGGAAACATGTATAAAATAAAGAAATCAAATAAAAAATAGAAATATAGTCAAAACTTAGTATATATAATTATATTGCATTTGTTTGGGTATTAACAACACTCTATTTCTTTGTTTTCATTAGGCAGTTTTTTTAACATCCCAAACATTGTTTGAATAATATTTTAAAAATATGGGTGCTCATAATTACTTTATAGAATATAAATGTTTCCAGTTTGATAAATGGACAGTAACTATCAGATGCAAGCATTTCCAACTCTACTGATTATCATATGTCACAGGTATAGTAGCCTCTCTCCTTTTTCCCCAGTGGCATATATTCCTGCCTTTGGAGATATTATAGAACCTATCCAACTGAGAAAGGCTCTTTTAAAGCTGAACTTGCAACTTAAAGATCTCAGTTAAAATGTTCTCTCATCAAAAATGCCTCCCCTGAGAACTAAAACTACAAATTCATTCAATTCTCAAACTCCCATCTCTATTTATTTTGTTCAAAGCACTTATCATAAGACAAATTTATTTTGTTCATGTGTTTATTTTTTTATTTGTTTCTGTCACAAGAGGAAATGTCCATGGGCCAGTGACTATGGCAGTCATGTGTATGCAATCATGCCCTTACTGCTTAGCATACTGCTGAAAGAAAGCATTCACTAAATGTTTATTAAATGGATAAATAAATCATTGTAATAAAATTAATAATACCTTATCTACCTCAAGTAAAAATTCTTTGTAAGTCAGAATGATTTAAGTAAGGAGGTACATAGAATATAAGAATATAAGGTGTTTAGCTGGAAATTATATAACCTTGGTTGGTGTTTACTTTTATCATTGATATAGGACTTCATAGTAAAATAATTTATTTAAGAACCGTATCATTGCCTTAGGAACTGATATATTAGGCTCTTGCCACCACCTGACTCAGATGAGTAGATTACAACTTCTACATTCTCATTTTTATGATATAAAACATAAGCAGGGCGATCATTTACAAACTGTCCCTTCATTCATTCAACAAATGTTTATTGAGTCTCACTATGTATGAGGTAGTATTCTAGAGGCTTGGGACATATCAGTGATCGAAATATAGGACAATCCCTGGCCCTGTGTAGCTTGTATTCTAGATATTGAAATTCTATGAAGATGTCTCCCAATACCATCCTCATCATCTAGGTGGCATGTCACTTCCATGTCAATGTCAATATACAAGTGCTTTCATAAACAAGCTTTATAAAAACTGTTTTAAGGTTCAGATTTGGAATGTTTGATTTGTAGATGCACAGAAAGCCTTTATTGGCTTTCCCTAAAGCTGTTTTTTTAGCCACTTTGACTAGATACAAAGCACTAAGCAAATACACACACATAAGCATATATTTACACACATATTTTCTCTTAAAAGTAGACTTGATTTTTAAAAGTAATTTTCCACATTTTGAGGATCACATTTATTCTGTAAAATAAGGCATAGTTATACAAAAACTACTATAGTAAATTTCATTCCCTTCCTCAACACATCTCTCTTTTTGCCTCACAAGTGTTATTTCTGCAGTTTTCCATAGGTATTTCTACGCTGCAAATATTCATCTTTGAAAATATATGAGATATTTTAAATTAATACTATCATTCGTTTTGAGTCATATGTTCAAATTCTGTTTACAATATATACTGAAGACTATTTGCAAAGAATTATACCCCACTAAGGATACTATACAAAAAGGATGGCTCATAAAGCACAAAAGAGATTATATTTTATGTTGGAAAAATTAAATACATGTAACCCATGTGTTCAAAAATGGAGCATTGAATTAAATAACATTAATTGAATATAAAAAAGAGCAGAGGCTACAAAGCACCTGTGGTTGAAAACACTAAAATTTTTGGTAGAACTTTCATTCACATTCTTTTAATATTTTTGTGATGTAACATGTATGATTGTTTAAATTTTTAAACATCAATTACACTATATGCTTTCATTTGCATTACTAAACCTAAATTTCTATCAACTGTAGCATTAAAAATGCATAATCATTAGTACACCTAATTTAAGTACTATGTAAGTACATGAAAATAATAATTGCTTGAGGTAAGAAACATAGACAGGGAACATAAAGTAAAAATTATTTCTTAGATCATTTTTATAGGAAAGTATACAAATTAAGTTTCTACTACTTAAAAAAAACATTCTTTCTTTTAAAACCTTTTTGGCTTACTAAGTGCTTAAATTATCTGGAAATATTAAGACCAAGTTTTTAGTTTCGGATATTTATAAGCCTAGACTATAAAGGCCAGCAATGTGCTATCTTCTCCATCTGAGGCCCCAGGGTGTCGCAGAACCACCCACGAAGAGAACCTGCCTCTCAGAATGTCTGCAATGATCTGAGCCACCAGTCTTACTAACACCATCAGAATGTGAAAAATAATATGTATATTTGAGTTAACCCATGAGATACAAGAGTCATTTGCTACAGCTTGCCTTTTCTGATAGAATATCTTTTGTTCTCCTCTAGGAGTTGAATATCCCAGTGTTTCTGATCACTCAAGACCTCCTCACTGAAACCCTGTACAAATCTTCCTCCCACTTAGGTTTTCTTAGGTTTCCTCTTCCTTTAATAATCATGTTGACGTTTCTCATAGCACTGATATAATTTCTTGAAGATCATTATTAAATTAGAGCTTTATCTGTTAAATGATATACTTAAACGCGATGATATTTTTTCTCTCAGGAGAATCACTTGAATAGACTTTATCTAGAGCAGAGGTCAGCTGACTTTATCTTAAAGGACAGATAATAAATATTTTAGGCTTTCTAGGCCATGTAGTCTTCGTTGTAACTATTCAACTCTGCTTTTTGTACTCATAAGCAGCCACAAGCAACACATGAATTGCATGGCTGTATTAGAATAAAAATTTGTTTTTAAAAAGGCAGCCAGTTGCAAGCATGGTTTACTGACTTCTGACCTGGAGCATGAATTTCTATTGGATTTCAGATCCCAAAGTTATAGTAACTATGCAACTAACTTTTCAAAATCATATTATCAATAATATTTTATTTTTGAATGATTTGAGATAAATAATAGTGTTAACTTTATGTGCATTTTAATATAGAAATTCATACGAAAATAATTTCATTATAATAAACCTGGATATAAATTTCACTCTGTATATTCTGCTTAGAAGACTTTTTATTGCAGAATTTGATGACTCCTGTCTTTTATCAATTTTGGAAAATGATAATTTATTCGGTAGTGCCTCAGCTTTATATTTTACATCCTTTCACATGAAATTTTATTAGATATGTGAAATATCTTCTTTATTCCATCTTTATGTCTTTTTAACTCTCATATTTTTGATTTCTATATATCTCTGTGCTACATGCTGGTTTAGGGCTTCAGTTCTCAAGTGTATAATTCCCTCTTCAGCTCTGTCAGTCATCTGTTAAGATAGCCATTGAGTTATATCAGTTCATTGATACAAATTTCTGTTAAAAATATTTTGGTTATATTTTCATATCTGACTAGTCAAATATATTAGGATTATTGCTACTTTTTTGTTCTTTTGTTATTTTATTGTTTATTTCTTATGCAATATTAAGTAATAATGCATAATAGGGATGATAACAGAATGTTTCTTGCTTAACTTAACATCCCTCATATATAGTATTTTAATATTCTGTATCTGAATTCCAATTGCTGAAGTAAATGAGAGAACCTGAATGAGCGAATCATTGTTTCTGCTGAAACAATGTTATCAAAAACAATGTTATCTGTTTCACTTCTGTCAGGCCATTTTCTTGTTATTTCTTTTTGCTGTTTATTTATTTAGCTCATAATTAATATTTAAGCATTTCTAGGACCCTAGATTAAGAAAGAGAAGCTTTGCATTTGCTCCTGATAGAAAGTGGAGGACAGCACACATCTTGGAAGATAATATGATTTCTAGAAGGCATGGGGCTATTAATCTCCAGGGCTAAAGACCATAGGTATTGTTAATCGTCACTAAGAGAAATTCTGATTTCTGCTTTCACATCCTATTTTTTTTGACTTTCTGTTTTTAAATTTATTTTGGATTTACAGTTTCTCCATTATCTTTTTCAAATTTAAAAATTCAATAAAATACACCTTTTTGTAATTTATGGCATATCTAGGTTGTCAGTGGGACATTTTTTCAGAATATAGAGAATGTAAATTTACTGGAGCCTAAGTCCTCATTATACACATTTTTACACAAAAATAAACTTACCATTCTTCAAAAAATATAAAAAATCTTATAGATATGAAGGTTGAGAAGAAATAAATGTAAAATAAACCACACTCATTTTAAGGTTAGCATAGTTACTTAAAGTTATAGAACAAGTTAGTACTTAGAAACATATCAAATCCTTTTTAAAAAGTAAGGTGTGTGTGTGAAGGAAGGATGTTTGCATCCTTTGGGCTTATAAATTTCTAGGTTATAGATGAATTCATAAACAACTATGTCACATTGTTATAGGCAATATCATAGCACTTTTTCTAATTGGTTAATATTTAGTCTCATCCTTAACAATAGATTTAATTACTATATTTCCTAAAAAGACTAATGGATTTCGTATATGAAGAAAGTAATCTTTATCTGTATCTCAAAGCTAGTCCACTGTTTAAAGAAAAATGTTTTTTTTTTAATCACAAAAAAAGTAAGTTGTTTTAAAAAAGCTATCTATATTAAAACAGTTGAAACACCTAGGGATTTCTAAATGTAATAAATGAACAATTTAATATTAGTAAATATTGGATTAAAGGAATTTTTCTATTAAAGCTCAGCATTAACTGATATATAAAAAATCGATGAATCTTTTCCTAGTTGATAAATTATTACAGGATTTTTTGAAGTATTTTAAACATATAAAATAGTACAGCATTTCTCAATTGTTCTGTTTTCCATAAAAAATAAAAGACAAATGCCATCTGAAGAGCAAATACACAGAAAAAAGAATGTAAACTATTTATGCATTTATTAAAATGGTACTTCTTCCAAAAAGATATTAACTGTGTTATAAACTTAAACACAATGTTAAATTTGGAACTACATCTATAAACAGAACTAAATACCTTTTAAACTCTGAGAGATAGATGTTTGTAAACACATATCTTGTTACTTGTTTCGACAAGTTTGTTGCTAGAGTCGAACCCCAAATTTTACTTTTATGTTTCTGAAAATTAGGGCAAATAAAAATTTTATGTTATAAAATGCTCATTGCCTGATAAAAGCAAGCAAAAATATTTATAGGGAGAAGTATTTTCCCCTAATACTAGTATTTAATCTCTCTATGAAAAATTTAAATATGCTCATTTAAAGCATTTATTTCAAAATTCAGGCCAATGGTACACTGTACTCTCTGCCCTGAGGCCTGCCTGATGCACCATTGTTGGTAGCCAGATGTTGAATACTAAGGAAGGAGTCAAAATTTCTACTTATGTTAAAAAATAAGTGAAGCAGTAAAAATAGATGAATAAATAAATAAACAATGCTAAAAAACATAATGTTGAATATGTAGTCACAGAAAGAAATCTAACGATGGGAGGTGAACACCCAGTGTAAATATATATATGCCTTGCTGTTAAATGTACAGCTGAAACTTATTGGATTTCGTTAACTAATGTCACCATAAAATAAAAAAAAAATAAATAAAATAAAATAGAATTTTTTAAAAAGCAGACAAAGATCCTATTACCAAAAAACAAACAAACAAAAATCCCCTTAATGTTGGAGCTGAAGATTTATGCTATTTGAATCATGAAAATTTCTGCCATATAACCTAATTCCAAGAAAGATATTAGAAATAAATTGATGAGACATGGATTTTGCCATGCAATTATTCGATATGCTAATAAGGTGCCTTAAATGTCTCTTATCGTGGCTATCTTTGCCTTTCTATTATATGATTCTCTATAAAAAGATACATTCAACAACACTAGTTGGGGGTGGAAAACCTGAGATCCCTGAACTGTCTGTACCATTGTGTAAGTTACCTGAAGTCAGACTATCTCTACTCTTAATATATTATTTGCTTCATGCTTATCATAACATCCTTCATATACATATATGTCCTACAATGAATTTTGATACCATTGTTGAATCTCTCTCTCCCTTTTGATTCCCTGAAGATTTTTAAATCTTAAGACAATTTGTCTTATATAAAGATAAAATTTATCTTTATATGAGAAAGACCTATTTTCACCAGCTCCTTTAAAAGTCCATTGGATGAGAATCCCTACATTTTCACACTACCAACTTAATCTTAGAAACGATCTGTCTCATTTCTCAACCACATGAATCAATTCACAACAACAAATCTGAATTATCATCTTTCAAGTCTTACATAGAAGCTATGCCATCACCTGTCTGATATTTACTCCTATTACAATCTCACCTGAGAGAAATATTTATAGATCGTTTTTAAAAGATAAATCCTTCTTGCTACTCTACATGTGTGGATTGAGTTAGACATAGATAAAAGATTATTCTTCTGTTAATCTTTTTGAAAAATCAATTTTATTTAACTCTGTTTTAAAAGTTATCATAATTTTTATGGATGATGTGATGATGCAATATAAAGCCC
Source organism: Eonycteris spelaea (assembly GCA_003508835.1). Classification (NCBI taxonomy): domain Eukaryota; kingdom Metazoa; phylum Chordata; class Mammalia; order Chiroptera; family Pteropodidae; genus Eonycteris; species Eonycteris spelaea. Next base: position 1,019,170 of record PUFA01000154.1, read on the forward strand.
TATTAAACATGTTTCTGCTTTTACTCTAAAAAACTATTTTCATATTATCTATGATTTCACTCCAATATCTCCTAAATACAAATTTCTTTGGCAATCTATGCTAAGGAGAGCTTTGTTTCCTTAATTAACTGGCTATGTTCCTTATATTAGAAACTAAAATCATGTAATTAACTATGTTTCTTTTCCCTTTTTTTCTTGATGTCAAAATTAAAGATGCGTAATTAAGAACTATATGAATGGGCTTTATTATTTTCTTTCGTGCCCTATTTGTATTCTAAGTTTTTCCAGCCCTGCCTTTCTTGGTATTCTTTTTAATATTTTGCTATATTTTTTTCATTTTTTTGTTATTTTCATCATAGTTTCTGGAATTAATGAATAAGGTTTAAATAGAAAAATCATACATAATGGTATGAATTATGTTAATACATATGCATATTTAGCATAATAAATGTTGTGAGCATATAAACTGATACCAAACAATGCTCAAAGAGTAGTTATAAGTATAGAAAGAGAAATATAGATAAAGGCATATAGACATATCTATCTAACAATTCAAGAACAATAAAAGAATAATTTGCTTTTATATCTTTTAAACAGTGAAATGACAGTGGAATTTGATGAAATAAGAACTTTGCAGACATTTTGGTTGAAGCTACATTTTTTAAATTAAAAATTATTGGGGTGACATGATTAATAAAATCAAATGTTTCAAGTATATAATTCATCAGTATGTCATACACACACACACACACACACACTCACACACACACATATATTATATATATATATATATATATTGCATTGTATGTTCACCACCCAAAGTTAGATTTCCTTCTGCCGCTACTTTTTAATTATGAAACAATTTAAGTAGTAATGTGGTCTTATTTAAAAGAAATACCATTAATTCCTAGGTCACTTTATATTTCTGAAAGAATTACCTTATATTCCAGAAGAGAATATGAATATTAAATAATCATTTGCACATCTTACGATAATTTAAAGAAAATTTTTTTTCTTCCACATATGAAGGTTATAATGGAGATAATTAAAAAGTATGTGTGTCCTTGTGAGGGAGAACTCTTTTTTTCTTCCAATTCAGAGTTTTTCTGGACAACAACATTATACCATTAATCTCTAGGCTGGAATGTTTATTAAAAATATGGACCAATGCATTAGGCCTCTGTATTAATGCCCTATACATTCTTGATCTCCTGGGAATCGTCTCATGATGCATTAGAAAAATGTCAAAATCACATTGAAAAGATAATTCAGAACTTTAGGGTAGCTCTAGAAATCCACCTGACATTTTAAATGAACCATGGTTAACCAGTTACAGGTTAATGTTAGGTTCATAGGTTATAGGTACAGTAAGTTAATGGACAGGATAGAAAGACATGTAACAGAAGACTTACTGCTTTGCTAAATAAATAAGTGCTGAGATTATATTGACTAATAAAAAACAGTGTTCAAAATTCATCTAAATATTGTGATAGCAAGCTCTTATAGAATGCATTCAATATAGCATAATATAAAAATTTCACTGGTCAATGTGATATTCTTATGATTAGTTTACTTGCAAGCAGGGAAAACAGGTATTAAACAATAGTTTGAACATCTTAAGATATTTTAAACTTTTATGATCCTCAAGTGTGAGAATTATGTGTAGCATGCTAGAAATAAATGAGAACTAGGTCAGTTTATAGAAATTATTGCATCAACATGTCCTTGCTTTTTTTCATGCCGGCAACCTAAGTTCTGAAAATCAATAGACATTTTAAATAATGTAGCATAATGTAATGGCAGAGAGCAGGATTTTAACCTTACAAAATGTTCAATAAGCAGTTTAACCATCATCATGACATATACTTGGCTGCATCTTTGTGTTTGATTCCAGAGTGTGCTAAAACCTTACCTTCTTTACATTAGTCTTTTATCTTATGAAAAGACATTGAGCTTATGTAACCTCCAGTATATGGACTTGAAATACTATATTTTACAATGCAAGTGCAATTTTCAATTTGTCATAGGCTGTTCCAATTATACTGCATATGAAATATTTACTATTTATTAAAAAGGCCCCATGAATATAAGGAGTCCCAGAGAAATGTTTGAGAAAAAGGCAAATTCTTTTACAAAACAAAAACATTTTTGCACTATGAAATTACACTATATTCTTAAGTCATCAGAAATTATGCACAAGTAAAATTATATTGCCTCACTTATTCCTAAGATAGAGGCAATTGAGCTGGTACCTGAAACAAATAGAATAATACTTAGTAACATTTTTTAAAATAAAGCCATTCTCTAAATGCCTAGATTCAATAAAGGCAAATAAATATTTGATTTTTAAAAATTTTACTGAAGGTCTATAATGAGTTTATGTCCTTAAGAAGTTTTATTGAACATATTTTATCAACCTTTATAGAACACTGCAAAGCCAATCTGCTCATTTGGATCAATATTAGAATAAACTATTTGAACTAACTAGATGTTTTATAGTTATTCTTAAATTTACTTGTCAATATATTGACCAAAGTGTAATGCTGAGAATACCAATATAGCAATTTAAAGGTGAAAAAAAGAACGATCAAACCATTCTCAAATTGAATATTCACTTTAGGTTAGACTAACAGTTCCCACAAATTGTCCACTAGATTATTCTGTTTTATGGGGGTACAGATTCTCTTTTGGGTGAACAAATAATATATTAAAAGTCACCTGAGAATTTTAAGACAGTCAGAGGAATAAACTCAGAAAGTAAAAGTAATATTAAAAAGTCATTGCACTTTCAAGCTAAAAAATTCCTGAAGTATTTGGTATTGTCAAACACATTGAAAGATAAAGGTGGAATTAATTATGACCTGCTGCTTCTCTAATCAATTTAAACGTAACAAAGGAGGCACTCATAAAGAGGGTAGGACATAGTTTTTGAGAGAATTTAGACGGTGACTGCATTAATCCTTGGATGATCACATGGTTATCAGTTAGTAATAGACTGCACTAATTACCATTAAATCAACTTTGATTTTGAATTAACCTTAATTCTCTAGATACAGTCATTAGTAATTAAAAAAATATAGTAACAGGTTAAAAAGTGAAAACCTTATCGATAAGCTCAAATGTTATAAAAAGAACATATAATTTAATAGGTAAACTGTTTGCTTCATAATTGCTTTTATTTCCTTAAGTTGTCTAAATGGCAGTGTCCAGTAGAACTTTCTGATAATGGGAATGGCTTCCATTATCCAAGAGCCACCAGTATTACTCAGCACTTAAAATAAGAAACTAATTTAAAATTTTTATTAATAAATGTAATATCTATATTTGGCTAGTAGTTAAGGTATTGGAAAGCATAAAAATAATTAAAAGTATTCAGTCCCATGAAAGTATCTACTTTAATGAATTTATTCTAATTTCCATATTTAATTTTCAGAAGACATATACTTCATCTCTTGTGTATTGCTTAAAGTAATTCTTATATTTCAAAATTTTCCTTTTAATTGTATTCAAATTTTAAAAGTATGAAAAGCCTTGAATAAATAATATATATGGCATCATTATCATCAAAGTTATATGATGATATGTAAAGATAAACCTATACTCAGTGAAGTTTCAAATGATGCTTCAGAAAAAAAATGCACATTTTCTAAATTAAAAAAATTAATATGTGAGAAGTAAAATCCTACACCCTTAAGTGTTACTGTGTCACAATAACCAAAAAAGCAAAGCCAAAATTAAGAATTCCTTCATCAACTTCTTTTATACTCTCTTTTATCACTTAAATACATTTGTTTTTTACATTAATTTGGTTTTTTTCTTAAATTTTAAATTAAGTAAGCATTTTATGAATAAGAAATTATTTTCAAAATTGCTTTATATTAAATTTTGCTTTAGTTTTGTTTTTACTCTTATGTTATTATGTTTAATAAAAGTAAGGGAATTCTTAAGCACTACATAGTAAAAAAATAACTTTTTAAAACTTTCCTTAAACCAACTGTAGAATGCAAATAAAAGTATAGCAGTTTATGAGAGAGAAAAAAAGAATATGGTACTATATTTTAAGTCTACAAAAAGATTTTAAAATCATTGAAAATACCATTGTGAACATTTGTATTTTGATAAATCAGTGTCCTATTTCTGACACTGTCCCTAGGACAAGAAAGTGATTTTTTATGTCAACTTCTGAGCACCAGGAATTTAAGATAACCCAAATAATTTCTTCCATATCCAAAATTATCAAAACTGTCAATTAAAAAAAAATTTAGTCTGTATAACAATTCATTCCAAGCGGTAATCTTCTTAAAGAAGACAGCTCTCAGCATAACTAGGAAAAGAACAGGCCAGTAAAAGTCTACTGAAATGAAGTTGGATCACTATGTCTATCGCTTGCTACTTTATCTGACTCCTTTTGGGTACCAACCTTGAATATTTGGCACAACTCTGAAAACAAAAGGCACTTCACTAAGATCTTGGTATCATTAGTTCTGACACTCTGAGAGTCATTTTGGATTTACACCATATTTACAAAACTCAAAGTCAACATTTAATTGCTTGTTACTTTACTTTTAAAAGTAAATGAAACACTTGCCTCATTTACTTTTCTAAAGAGGATCAAAAATTAGTTCTTTTCTAGAAGAGGCTGAAACCTGAAAAACAAATCATCCTATTTGTTTTATGGCCAGTGCTAGTACTATCTTCTTGCTGGTCCTGTAACTCTTGAGAAAGGGTAAAGAAAACAGTCTAGAATACTACAGTTCATCTAAATTAAACCCCAAAATGTAATGACTCATTACCATGGCGCAGAGACAATAGCAACACAAATATAACAGGCATGGTCCTTATTTTAAGGGTCTTATATTTTAGTGGATGAGACATTAATGCACTAAAGTGAAAAAAATATGATAAAAAATGATTTACTGATTTCTATAGAAGCACCAAAGACTCACCTAATACACACAGGCATAGATAGGAAAGGTTTTCTTCAGGACATGATGTTTGCTGTGAATGCTAAATAATGTGTAGAAGGGAGAAGGTAGGGATCCAAGAAAAATCAAGGACAATTCTGGTACTGGGAAGAGACCAATTCAAGACTGAAGGAAAAGAGCAAAATAGGGAACTGAAATAAATTTGTCCATAGAATGTATTAAAAAGAAGATGGTGACATGAAACTGAAGTGAAGAGTGGAGGCGTAGGAGGAGGGGCGTGTGTGGGAGCTGATAAGCCATGCTAAGGAGCTTGGATCTTCTAAGTAAAATGATGAGTCACCGAAACCCTCCAGCTGTCTGTGGTCAAACAATTGAGAGCAAAGTTCCTGATGTCTGAGTAAATGAGGCAAAAATAAAATGAATTACAAAGAAACCTCAGAAATACAGCTGTGGCATAGACCAGTAATCATGAGAGAACCCTGGGATCTGTTGTTATAGCCACACAAAGTGGAGTAGGGGAGATAGTGCATGACACAGAATATGAAGCCTATACTGATCTTCTTTTACTGAAAATCTAAATGATTTATGAGAAGGGGCTTCTGCAAAAATGGAATATAGATGGTCTTGAAGTTGAAAGGGTAATAAAGCATATTACTTTATGTTTGTGTTCTGCTTTGTCTTATATATTTTTTCTTACTTTGGAATTAATGAGTGTGTTAGAAAATAGCATCTTTTGCTTTTCCAGCTTTCCAGATAATTTTCATATTTTTAAATATGTCATTGATTGAAGAAACACCCTTGACAGTATGCATATTTAAGTGTTGAGTTCATTAAGTGCTAATCTCAGTACTGAGAAGTACTGTGCAGATACTGCTTATTATAAGATGATTTAAAAAACTGAAAGTAAAGATCAATAATCAATAAGCCCACGGGAGAGGAGCAATAAAGCATAGCAGTGGTGTTTACATTTATTTATCCAATCTGTCTCGTAGTGCTACTGTTGTGTACTGTGGGTAGAAGATTTAATAGGAGAGGTAAATACTAAACAATAATATGGTATAGAAAGTTTAAGCTATATGTTTATTGCTTAGAACTTATCCATTATTGTATCATCTAGTCTCATGATGGTTTTATGCATAATACAGTTAATCTCCTTAGTTTTCATAGCAAGGACAGATTTTTTTGTTGTCACAGTTATAAACCTGCTGCTTCGAGTCATCTGTGATGACTGACAAGCAGTGATAAGATTGTGAAAAAGTTCAGAGCCTTAGTTTACTCCTGGGTAGTAAGAAGGTTGGGTTCATTGATCTAAAATGTTTCAGTTTTAAGTGTTGCATACATTTATGAGTCTCTCCTAGCTTTTATTTACATATTCATTTTGTATTTATATCATGTTCTCTGCTAAAAGTAGTTTTTTTTTTCCTTTCTCATTTTTATTATACCCATTGCTAGGAAAATCAAACTTAGTCTATTCAAAAATTGGTCAACTCTAGCATGTGAAAAATTAACATACAATCATATATTATATAAAATAAAGTTACTTGAAAGGTTTTGAATATTATATTTATGGTTCTATTTTTGTAGATTTACTAAAATTTCAGTGGTACTATTTACTATAACTCATTGACATTTTTTATAAGTAAAATACAATAACTAAATGGAAACAAAAAATATAATACTGGGATTAGTGTAGACTATCTGTAGATATCAGATACATACATACATATATACAAATATACATGTCTGCACTCCCTTTAATTTTGCTATGTGTATAGTTTTTGCCCAACGTTGTCCAGATTTCAAGTTAAAATCTTTCTGGCTTTTAAATAGCTGATACTTGCTATATTTGCTATAATCCAGTAGAAATTATATTCACTAACAACTTGCAGGTAGTCTTTCATAAGGCATTTTTGGCCTAAGAATCAAAGTTAGTGATAGTGTTTTAACAAGTATTGGTTATACTAAATTTGTAAAACCCATAAATTGTATAGTTGGCCTCTCAATTATTACAACAAAAATAAATACATTTTTCTTTATGGTGGTATTTGTGAGTTTTTAGAATATGAGAAAGTTGTAAGAACAAAGATTATTAAACTAATATCATATACATATTAGCACTCGTTAGTATTGTATTGCTCATTCACTCAACAGTAGTTATGTAATTAAACATTCTTGAATATTAAACTTCCTCATATGAATGATTAAAGTATATTAAATTATGTATTAGAGTGCAACATTTGACTATAAGCTATTGGGAAAGCATAATTAACTTAAACATAATATATCTATATATTATTAATATATATCTTAATTTTAATTACAGATTTGCATAACATACACAGTAAATAGAAAATAAAAAGACAAAATAGGAAAGGGTATTAAAAATAATAATCACACATAACCCAATGCTCTGTCTTTAAACACAAGTCTAAAGATTTCATGTTTGTACATTTTTCATGAATATAAAGTCAGATTTTTTGATATTTTTTCACAAATACAGATTTAATCTGCATTAGAAATCAGCTTAAGGTTTTACCACAGCATTCTATTGTAAGCACTTTCACACTTCAATCATTATTTTAGAATATAATTTTAATAGCTCAAATAGATTTATGACAATATATTAATTTATTCAATAACTTCAATGTTGAATTTTAAAGGTTTTCCTTTTTTTTCTATTAGAAGTAATTCTGGTACAAATATTCTTATAATCATTATATAAATCTTTATTTCTTTAGGATAAATTTCCAGAAATACATGGTATTGGTTTACTTGTCTTCATACTATTTTTTATTATTCTAAAATAGGCATTCCATTAGAAATCTATGCAGACCTCAGAAGACAATCCTGAGCTACCATGTATTTATATTGTTCACAAGGTGACTCTGATGTACCCTCTTTAACATGACTATATATTCAGTTTTCAACTTTCAGATTACCTCCAGGACCCAGATTAGCTTTGGATCATTGATCTCTCTGACAGAGAAATTTCTGATGATATTGTAGAAAGTTTTTTAAGTAAAAAATTCCGGAGGACAAGAGGTTATGCCAGGATGCTGTGAACACTGCCATCCTTCATGAGTGTGCAGATCAGGTCAAATGAATAGAAGGACATCTGACTAGGGACCCTGGCATCAGGAGAGGTTTAACTGGGTCAGTAGTCTTCAAACATTTTTGCTTAGCTTTGCCCTTAAATCATTATGAGAAAGAATGTCGTCTCTTGTATACATTTAGTTGACATTTAGATATTAGTTACACTTTAATAAGTCTTCTTTGCTAATATGAAAATATAGTAAACATTTTATGAGGTAAAATAAAATGGAGATTGGCTATACATGGAGTAAATATTTAATGAATGTTTAATGACATTTCATAAAAATCTGGTTTATTGAAATAAAAACTAAATCTAAAAATGTCATGTAAAATTCTTTCATGTGGGTTTTTTTCAAGTATTTTGAGAAATATGATAAACCTGAGAATTATTCCAGTTACATCTCAAAATTAAGCTATATTGATTCCATTTTTCTGAATCTAGAACATCCCAATAGAACTCAAGCTTCAGGCTAAACAGAAATAAGTATAACAAAGGAAAAGAGAGGAAGCCAAACGGATTAAGGTGTCTTGATTAATCAATTAAAAATGTCTCCCTAAAACAGTATTTCAAATGATCCCTTTGGTTACTGTCTGAGGAGAGGTTTAACATTCCTGGGCATTGTGTCAGCTAAGATTGAATTCTCTTTCTTCTGTAAAGTGAGAAAAAAAGGTTATTGTGAATCTAGGCTTTATAAGGTAGTTTCAAGAAAAATCATATTGCGAATCGATATCCAATAACTGAAAATCTTAAAGTAATTTTTCAATCACACTCTTTAGAAAATTTCACAGATCTCCCAAATTATCTATACCCATTTGAATACTTTTCAATGAGATTAATTTTATTTACTATTGATTGATTGTTATGCAGTGGTCAATTCGAATTAATATGTGACATTAACATTTTCTCCATGAAGGCATGTAGATAATTTCATATCCAGCAAGGTCAGAAAAACTACTCTTTGAACAAGATGCCTCATTTAACCAACACACAATATTTAGAAATACTGCTCTACCAGAGGTAAATTCCACAATTTTGACTTAAGTATTGGAGCAAATCTGAGACTCCTGTTCCTTTTATAGCACAGATTTTCCTCTAATGTCCTACATGTTTATCTAACCTGTAGACTGTGACTCTGACCAGTTTTCTGCTGGGGATGAAACACACAGATCAGCCTGCTTAAACTGGGCTTACGTATCCTGACTTGCTCTTTCAAACGTGTGACCTCCTTTTACTCTCTGAGAACTTCAGCCTTCCAAGTGATGATCTTGAACCCCATTGGCTTTAAAGCATTTCTGCTGCATAGTGACAGACGAAGGACTGCTGTTACCAGCATCCACCCCCATTTTGCATCTCTTCTCTTTAATCTGACATTGAGAAGACAAAGTTAAACGTTTCCATTTTCATGTTTTTTTAAGTACTATGTTGCATAATTCTCATGGGCCAGTGAAGCACTTTTTATGTTTTGCATGCTTTCATTCACTTACCAATGCCTGAAATGAAATTTTGACAGCCGAGTTATATAAACACAATTTTCAGTAGAGTGGTCATATGTCACAGTTCACCTGAGAAAGTCCAAATTTGCAATATTGTCTTGCATAATCACCAGTGTTCTGGGTGTTTTAGTAACGAGCTCTCCAGGAATAAAAGCCCTGATTTGTAGCATTTGGTGATTTCTATGGAGAAAATGATCCAACCTTGGTTGATTACAGGCTAACAACATGACACCACTTAACCTGTGTTGGATTGAATGTACACAATTATCTTTTTTTTTTTTCCAGCTTTATTGAGGTAAAATTGACAAAATATAATATATTTAATGTACAAAATAAGATGATTTGAATATATATACACTGTGAAAAGATTCCCACAATTAATTTAATTGGCATATCCATCACCTCACAGTTACCTTTTATTTGGTTGCTGAGAACTCTTAAGATTTACTCTCTTAGAAAATTTCAATTATACAGCTCAGTATTATCACTAGAGTCACCATGATATACATTAGATCCTCAAACTTATTTACTTTATAACTGAAGTTTATTGCACATTTATCAACCTCTCCCTATTTGTTCTACCCTCCCCAGCCCCTGGCAACAACAAGTGCATTCTCTATCACTTTGGGGTTGACTTCTGTTGCTACATTCCACACATAAGTGATACCATGCAGTATTTGTCTTTATCTGTCTGGCTTTTTTCACTTAGCTTCAATGCCACTTTGGTTCATCCACATAGTCACAAATGGCAGGAATTTCCTTCTTGTTGAAGGCTGAATCATAGCCATTGTGTGTGTGTATTTTCAGGTACTTTGCTATCCTAACTGGAATTTTTTGTTTTGTTTTGCTATTGAGTTGCATGAATTCTGTTTATATTTTGGATATTAACTCCTAATTGAATATGTGATTTTAAATACTTTCTCCTTTTGCATAGGTTGACTTTTTATGTTGTTGTTGATTACCTTTCCTGTACAGAAGCTTTTTAGTTTGATGTAGTCTCACTTGTTTAGTTTTGTTTTTGTTGCATTTGCCTTTGATGTCAAATCCAAGAAAATCTTGCCTAGGACAATGTCAAGGAAATTATCCCCTATGTTTTTTTTTTCTAGTAGTTTTGCAGTTTCAGGTCTTATGTTCAAATCTTTAATACACGTGAGATTGATTTTTGTTACACAGTAAAATACAAATCTGATTTCATTCTTTTGCAGATATTGTAGATATTCAATTTTCTCAATATCGTTTATGGAAGAGACTATCCTTTTCCCATTGTGTATTATTGGCTCTCTGTCAAATATTAGTTGACTGTGTATATCTGGGTTTATTTCAAGGCTCTCTGTTTTGTTCCATTGACCTATGCGTCATTTTTATTCCAGTACCATATTCTTTTGATTACTGTGCTTTGTAATATAGTTTAAAATCAGGAAATGTTATGTCTCTAGCTTTGTTTTTCCTACTCAAGATCATTTTAGCTGTTCAGAGTTTTGTTGTGATTATATAGGAATTTTTGGATTGCTTATTCTGTTTGTGAAAAACATGTATAATCATCTCTTCAAGTCCCTAGGAGCAGGCTCTTGCACACCACAGTATTAGCTGGAAAACTTTTCAAACTTTAACACGTCCTGATCGGGAGAATAAATTATATTCAACCTAATTATAAACTATTAGATGTTTCTGAGGTACTAGAGAATACTAAATGTATCTCAAAATATTAATGCTTTATTTATAATATTGGTGAATAGCTGGCTATAACCTCAGCTTTGACCTACGTTGGATAGAAGAAACTATGGTAGAAATCAAATCTTACTTTTAAATAGTTATATCCTGACTTGTAATCTAAGGTGATATGTGAAAATTTTTGTTTCAGAAATCATTTGGATTAGCTCTTAAAGGAGAGGATGACAACAAGCCATTTTTCCCTCCCTCCATCAATTTAAATGTATCAGTGTAAATGTCAAATTAAAAATAAATAAAATTTACATTTAAGTAAAGTAAGATTGCTGCGGAATCATCCAATTTTTTTGAAGAATGTTTTTATCGTCTAAGTCTCATAATGAAAAGCTTTTCATCAATGACTACATTCATTAAGGCTGTTATTTTAGATATGCACAAACAATTTATAAAGGAACAAATGCTAATTAAAATAAAAATAATAAAAATGTTTCTTCTGTGTTAGTCTTCTTAGTTGCTTAGCCCTAGGCTTAGTGCTTGTATTTTAGTTATAATAATGATATTGCACTTTGAGAATGACTTAATTTTTTCTTCCTTTATATTCCAGTAAAATGTCTCTGGTTTTGAATTGAAGATGTCCTCTCTCTTACTCTTCCTGAAATGTTGCTCATTTGCCACACATCTCTTCAACATGAAGAACCCTAAGATAGACATCCAATTCAATTCTTTGCACTCTCCCAGGGTATGCCAAGAAATTAATGCTTGTCAAATCTCCTGGTGAGCTTTCCCAGTCCACATAATGACATTTAAATGTGAAATTTTAATATTATAAATCATAATGTCTAACTATACTACCACACTATTCCCAATCCTTATGTTTAAAGATTTAGAATATATAGATATTCTAGCTTGAATCTTCAACCAAGAAAATCCAAAGATATGGAATAACATACATGATAACTTATGATCATATGTGTTGGTAAACTATTGCAGAATTTGTCCTTAACAAAGAAAAGAAACACAGGCAATATCGAATGCAGCCTGAATACTAAGTATAAAAATTAATGAGCATTGTAATAACCTCTCAAGGGATGTATAACAAAACACTTTACTTAATGTGTTATCTCAGCTCAAAAAAAGGTAGCAATCTCACCACTCTATACTATATCTTAGAAATTTAAAAATAGTTAAATTATTTTTGTTAGTTTACAAGAAAGATGGATGATTTTTAGCAAACATACCTATAAATTTCTAACAAGCAAACATTGAGACAGATGGCCTTCTTTTCTCCTGATGCCATTTGTTAGAAACAGGCATCAGGGGAAGATTCTTCAGGCTCTCTTTCTTTTATTAAATCTCTTTTAAGCATATTCTAGTACTATAATATTTATTTGAGGTTTTATTCTTGAGATTTTTTTTCTACAGATTTTATTTGCATATGTTGGTATAAAATTTTAAGCATATAATTTCTTAAAATGTTTCATTAGAGTAAAGTAAATCTTATTTCAAATATTTGGCAGAAAAAATAAAGTATTAAATGGGGTGAAGGATTAAAGAAGTACAAATAGAAGTATAAATAAAGTTTGATAGTTGGGCAGGGGCATGGGGAGTATGGCAGACGAAATGCAGTTAACATTAATATGATGGCAAGGTGGAGGGCCAGGGGAGGGAGGGAGTAATTGGGAGGATTGTTTTATGAACAATATAGATGTCTAACCAATGTTACTGTATATTTGGAAACTAATTTAAATTTTAAATAAATTTATAAAAGTTATAATAATAATAGAGTGAGGAATTCACTAGAAATTTCAAGTGAATTAAACACCTGATTATTTTTCAGCATTCTTAAAGTTTATGATTAGATCTACACAAGAGAAATAGTTGATTTATATAAATATTTCATCTCATTAATTTATGCACAAGCCATTTGCTGCAAATTCTGATGGGCTTTAGAAACATTTGATGGGACCAAATAGAACTTGTTTCTAGAGCACAGGTGTAAGTTATAAAAGATTAAAACTTCTGTAGTTTTTCCTAGTGTTACCAAGGTTGAACATTGGATCCTCTTAGTTTCTAACAATGCTATTACATATGACAATCTCCCTCAAATGTATTCAAAACATAGTTTTATTTTAAATGGCGTTCATTTGGGGACTTCCTAAACATATATTTCAACAACATCAAATATGTCCTTTCACTGTACCTTTGTTTCCTCACAAAAATTCACTATTTTTACTTTGTATTCATGCTTCTCAAGCATTCACATGAGACAGATATTATTATATAAACTGCAGGAGGTAATAATAAAAACAACAATAACAACAATAGCAATAAAACAACACTCTGAGCATTGTGTAAAGTAGAAAATGAGGTTCAAATTCACTGGCTCCCTTGACTTTTGGCAGCTCATATCCTATTTCAAGTTTGTCCATTCTTTACTATCTTTTAAACAAATGAAATCTATTGAAGTAACATTATCCACTTTCAGATTTTAGAACTCAAAGTGACACATCACAGAGATCATCTAGTTTGACTTGTTATGGTACACATAAGAACACAAAAACTAGGTGGTATGAACCCGTGGCCACAGTAACACAGTTCAGATCTAATACCTAAGTCTCTTAATGCATAGTTAAATTTCACAGCTAACTAATCAAGATCAAATATTTGGGCATTTTTCAAATGCAAGATTTCTAATCATTATGGAAGCCAGATATAAACCCACAGAGTAAATTAGATCCAATGCCTATTTTAACTCAGTACCACAAAATTTCCCGTCTCTTTGAATAGAATCTAGTGAAAGCCTAGTTAATTTTCAGGATACTCTCAGATAATTAAAAGTTCTTTTTGTAATAATTAATGTATTTAATCAGCTGTAGATTCAAAAGCCTGAAATCTTCTCTCTTCTCCCTCAGCTGGGGCCTGCTGATACTAACTGCCTCCACATTTAAGGGGAGATATAGTTCCTTCTTCTCTAACTACTCAGTACTTATACTCTTCCTTTTTCTTTTCCTAAGTATCAGAACAAGAAGGAGGACAGGGAGGAAATAAAGAAAAAGGGTACGATGTCGTTTCATAATACTGCTCTGGGCTGGAGTTCCCACTTTAGGCCCACGGCAGGTGCTCAGAGGCAACTCTCTGGTTCTAGTGGAACACTTGTTTCCTTGATTCAGTAGAGACCGCCCACCCCCCCACCAAGTGTGGAAATCTCTCCTCTGCAGGACCCTTTATAAAGCGAATACTTCTCCTTCCGCTAGTAATTGAAGATGGTATCTTTATAGCTGCGAATCCTGGGATCCACTTCTGTATGGGTTACTTTATCTCTGTAGCTAATGTAAGAAGCCCTAAGCTGCCTCTCACTCACAGAGTTCCAACATCTAGCTCAGGGAAGTCACTCAGCATTCTTCGTCTACCAAATTTTGTGAGTTAAGGCCATCCTTATGTGCCAATCTATCACCTTTTAAATCTCTCAGGCCTGAGCCGAACACTGATGCACTATGTCTCCTAAGTTCTGTGGTCATATATCACATCCTCCAATGGGAGCCACACCCTGTGCTAGAGGCGAACTCTCATCTCCCTTGGGGACCAGCAGAGCACACATACATGAAAAACTCTCTAAAATGTATCTGCTTTTATAAAATCCTGTATTTACACAACCACAGGTTGGTGGGTATGATGAGTAGTATAAATTATTTCCCTATGCCTCTTGCAAGTCCTGTGTGATAGTTTCATTTATTACTTTGGAATGGGGTGTGTATTTTCTTGGAGTCTCAACTGAGACTGAGATTAAAACAATTCCATTTAATCATCTTGTCATAGATTCTTAGAGAACATATAGTGTTCGTTTTTAGCATTCCCAGAGCTTATCACAGTGACTGAAACATAGCAGGTATTCAATAACTGTGCTTTTTTGAAATGATTGAAGTGATTGTTAATTTAGATCCTGTAGCATGTGTTCTCAGAAACATGTAAGTGATTCTTGATTTATTTCTCTCCCATGAGTTCAATACCAAATTTTTCACCAAGTCTTAATAATTTTACATCTTTTCTATCACTGAAATCTTTGCCCCACTCCATATCTCTTTTTTATCCGCTGACTTAATTTAGTGTTCACCCCTCACTTGGACTGTTCTAAAACATTCATAACTATTTCTCTATAATATTTTCTTTTCTTTCTAATCAGTATTTTATACTGTCTTCAAGGGTATTATTCTAAAAATTCAAATTTTCCAATTTTATTCTATCCCACAACTCTAACCCATTTCTGGTTTCCTCTCACATACTGAATAAAGTCCAAATTCTCTAGAATGACACAACCAACTTTTGCAATGTGACATCTGTCTGACTCATCATTACTGACTTGAATTATTCTCCATTTTTATTTACTCTCTTGAAGTTCAACAATACTCAACTACAAAGAGATTACAGAGTGGGCCATGTTCTTTCATAATTTTCAATTTGTGTCAGCTTATTTTCTTTGTAAGGAATACCTTCTCTCTTGTTTATCTGGTAAATTTTAAGTGCCAATACAAAAGATATTTTACAACTCCATTCAGAAATACTCACTTCTTCATTTCTGCTAACTCCAGACCATATGTTCTTAACGCATATATCACTCTATATTATTTGTTTACATATGTTTTAACTTGACTAAAGAGTTGTTTCTTTATTATAATCAGTCAATAAATAATTACAAAAATCTATAAAATAAAAGTTGTTAAAGTGCTAGTATGTTGGTGGGAGGAAAAAAGCATGACAAGAATAACATCTGGAACATGAATGGGGGGAGAATGTGATGGAAGGATTAACTGCATAAATTGTATAATATTTATTAGCTCCATTTATTTTCAAGAAATTTAATTGTCACTATAATATTACAACACCTAAGTGGTCTGATTCGCTACTCAAACTTCTGAATATAGTCAAACTAAGACTAGAGTAAGCATAATGATCTCAATGGTAAAAGTATGCATATAATCAATACTGTGGGCATGTTAAGATTCTCCTAATCAACTACTTCTAGTTATTGGGCAATTTATGTTAAAGTTGAAAAAGGGCCTTAAATGAGGATGAAATATTTGTGAAAATAGTGATAATAAATTCTCAGAGGTTTCTATATTCTCTAGATTGCTATTTTCCAACCAGCATGTGTTCTGCCAATGAGCTAGGTATCTTTGGGTATAATCTTCCTGGTATAAAGCTAAATCTTCTAAATAAAGTAAGGTTATTAAGTTATTATCAGTTATCAAAACCCCATTAAGACATCATAATTAAGAAGCTGGTGTTCTGCTGTGAACTCTCTCTACATATGACACTGTGTTTTCATAAACCTCTGAAAAATATCTTTAATAATCCACAAGGTAGTCTTCAACCTATAAAATTATGGCAATTGCTATCATAAACTAGAATACCATGACTCTCCCCTTATAAATTGATGTTTTAAAGATAGGTCTATAGTTCTCGGTCTAGATATTTTATGAGGACATGCCTCTTTAAAATGAAACAATAGGAAAATATTACTCCGTTTTTGTTCTTGCTATATAATTTAATCTTTATTATTTATCTTAGGTTGAATTATACAGAAATCGGAGCCTGAGGTGAAAGATTATGTGCTAACATTTTGTTAAGGAGTGTGATCAGTCCCTGGAGAGTAAGAGACAGGGAAGAAAAAGCACTGAGGGGCATGGGAGAAGGAAGAAATATAATGAGAATAGTTACCTAGATGATCATTGATAATCATCCATTCTCACAGAAGCCTTATGAACAGTGATATCAGAGGACAATCATCTTTTAGGAGCAGTACTTATCTGGTTCCCTATCCCCTACTGATCAAAGCCTTTGCCACAAGATTTTAACACCCCTACACTCCTGGCTCATGATACCAGGTCTCTTTAGACAGCTGTTAAGGAAGCCAGAACTCCATTTGAACCTGGTCAGTCAAACTTACAATGATCATCTGTCAGGCAATGTCAAGCATAGAGTTTTTATAAGCTCTTTTATGAACAGCTGAGGTAGTAGTAGTAGCAGCAGTATAGACGTAAAGACAGAACTTCATAACTGGAAAATAATTCAACCAATTATTAGGATCTGTCTGGCCAGCAAGCTAGGCAAATGCATGGAGTGAAGGTGAAGCATAAACAGACCCATTACTCTACTTATATCTCACAGCTTTTCATGACACCAACATTTAAAACCCAGTGTCTCCTAAGATCTGTCTACCTTAGATGGCTGGTTTATTTGTGTGATTGTGTTTGCTTGCATCAGAGGAAGAAATTCTACATTATCCTTGATTTGACCAACCAAGACTAAATAGGTGATCAGCTTCCAATTAAAAAACAAACAAACAAACAAACAAACCCTCTTAAACTGCCTCGAACAAAGAAATGAGCAAAATTAGTCACTGGAGTTGGAGATCATATGTGTGTGATCTTCTTATCAGAGCCCTGGCCTGGAGTTTCTTTCTTGACTCTAGTCAGAAATAGTTGGTAGACTACAAATTACTGGGTGGAAGTCATGGCAAAAAGGGAGTGTTGCAAAGTAGACTCTGCCAATCTGATGAACAAGTTCAAAAGGAGACCATGTTTCTTACTGTTTATGTTATTCACCTGTTATTAGTAGCTTTTTGGTCAAAGATACGTTTTCCTTTTTTTGTGACGAGTGGTTGCCATGATTAGTAGTCATTGTTTTTAGGAAAAGAAGTGCTAGCATTTGTAGATCATGCATCATCCTGTGGAGATGTTTGGTGGGGAAGGATAGTGATGTCGAAGACATCACATCAGGGTTACTAATGAAACTGAGTCTCTTGTACAGAAATTTACAATATTCTGAGTTTTTTTTTTTTTTTTAAATCGAAGAGGTGCTTGTCTAGCCGACTAAATAGTAACACAAACTGTTCTTTCAGTTTCTGATCATCAAACTGCAGCTACTCAATTAATTTTTGAAAATGAAAATTCAAGGACTAGTTTTTGAGGAAATCAAAAAAAAAACATGTAGGTATATTTTATTCTTTTAAAATGTATGACCGATGAGTGCTATACTGTCCAAACACTTTCTGACTATGGCTATTTTGAGATGCATTAGTCTGAAACTTAAGGTTCCATATGTATCTCAAGCTATGTTATTAAAACTTATGATTACTTGATATACATGAGGAAAAAATAAAAAAGATATTAAATAATTTAGAGTTCAGATTTTTTTCTTCTAGATTTAAATGGTCTTGTTTACTACTAATAAAAATACAGTATGTTCATTATAGGAATTTTGAAAAACAGAACCACCACCACAGTGACAAAAACTAAAAAAGCACTCTAAATCCCTACCCCTGGAAATAATCACACGTAAATTGTGTATATATATTAAAATACATAGTTAGGTAAATACATAAGTAGCTAAATCTTATTTATTTATTTTTACTCTATATCTCAACTATTTCTAATTCTTTTTCCTTTTTAATCATTCCTGATGACTTTTGGAAGACAGCATAGATCTGGTCTTTTTCCTTTTGGCTTGAGAATCAATCGATCACAGCTTTCTTGATAAATTCTGCCAGCTGGTTGTTTTCTTCAGCCCATAAATAAGAAATACTTTTTACATTTTTAAATAGCTTTTAAAAATCAAGGAAGAGTGATCTGTTATAATGCATGAAAATTATATAAAATTCAAATTTAAGTATCCTTGGATAAAGTTTTATTGAAATGCTGTCATGCTCATCTGATAACTGTGTTATCACAGCTTTTCTATTCAATTACAGATTTCATAAACCTTTCTTCTTTCTGGAATATCTCTTGGGTTAAATTTCAGGGAAAGTATCAGCAGCCTATATTAGTTCATCATTTAATTCAAAATGTACATATATTTTTAGCTTAAAATTTTTTGAATAATTATTGGTACAAAAAATCCTCACATATTTTTGGTGGAAATGTAAACTGGTACACCCACTATGGAAAACAGTACAGTGTTTCCTCAAAAAACTAAGAATAAAATTACCATATGACCCAGCAATCCCTCTTCTGGATATTTACCCTAAAAACTTGAAAATATTTATCCTTAAAGATATACGCATCCCGATATTCATAGCAGTGTTGTTCATCGTGGCCAAGGCATGGAAACAACCTAAGTGCCCTTCAATAGATGATTGGAAAAGATGTGGTACATATATACAATGGAGTATTACTCAGCCACAAGAAAAGATGAAACACTGTCATTTGCAGCAACATGGATGAATCTTGAGATTATCATTCTAAGGAAAAATTAGTTAGAAAGAAAATGTTGAGAACCATATGATTTTATTCACATGTGAGATATAAACCTGAAAGCAACAAAAAACATGACAAACAAATAGAGACTCATGGACACAAACAGTGGACTAGTGGTTACCAGAGGGAAGGGGTTCAGGGGGAGATGTAAAAGGGTCAAGTATCTAGTGATGGAAGGACATTAAAAAAATTCTGTTTTTATTAAATTTTTATTGTAGAAATGTTTAAATGTCTACATAAAACCTCAGTCATAACATTGACATTGATGCTTGCTGAAACAATATTTTTGAAGTAAATGTTAATATAGCATGCCCATGTTACTAGGGCTTTATAATATTTTAAGCATATAGATATTAATAATCTAAACTTTCTCTGACAATTTGAAAAGGAACTGAAGGACAGCTTGGATTAGTTATTAATAACTCTTGTACATTTTATGAGGAACAAGGTCAATTTATTTTCTTGTTTCTGTATATCACTACCCAGTTGTTCCTTAAATTTCAATAAACTTCAACTTTATTTTCTGATTTCAGCCTTGTGGGTGTTCTATACTTGTTATAAAAGTAACAGTAACTATCTATGGCCAGTGCAATAAAATTTACAGGGCATGTTGAATACAGATGCAAACCAATAATGGAAAAACTGCAAGGTATAAAATGCTCTTTTTTTGTAGGAATGTACAAAAACTAGTCATGTGCATTCACCTTTGGTTTTGGTTTTAGATAAAGATTCTTCCTAAAACATACATTTATAAACTTTACAAAATATTTTTAAAAATTAAGATTCGTCGGTATCCTGTTTTTTACTTCTTAACCCCAACCGTAGACAACCAGGTTTTTGAAAACTATATGTTACGATATATACACAATTTTGAATTCTGTAGAGAAATCTTTTTCTAGATTAAAATTCTTTTTTAACCCACTGTATACCAAAGAAAACAAGCAGACTAGGGCAGATGACTCTAAATCTCTTTGATTTCTTTACAATAAAAATAAATTTTGAATATCTACTCTATTGAGAACAAAAAAAGCAAAGATGCCTAAAAAAATCCCTAATTAAAGCATATATCATCATACCACAATAATTAGATAAAGCTACTTTCACTGTATAACTTTTGGCAGGTAAAGCCATATATATTATTTTACATAGATGACAGGAGAAAGCTAATCTTAGCATTTGAAAAAGAAATTCGCAGTATGAATAACTTTCATTGTGACATTTGGGATTTTGTTTAAATGAGATTTATTTGAATTAGGAAAAAGTTAATGAACTCTTGTATGCAGAGGACTATATAAATAATCTTCCATCATTGTCAATTATAATAACATAATGCTATGGAAGATAACTAGAATTGTTCTACTTTGAATCCATATAAATGAATGGTCTGTGTGTTGTGATATAATAAGACATGGAAATCATCATGCTAACATTGCACTTTCAAAAAGAAGTAAGGATATACATCTAGTTAATGTAATACACATAGCAGAGTAAGAAAGACTTAAGGTGATTAGACGTTTCTGTAATAACAAAGTAAAATTAAATTCTTCATATAAGTATTAAATTCTTCTCTTTGAAAGTAAGAAATATTACTATGGCTAAATTTTCTAAGGGATTGGACTAAATGCAATTTCATCATTAACATTATAGCTATATAAAATATGACTCTAAGACAAATATTGCTTTGAATTCTCTTAGTACTTTTGTTCCTGAGCCCTTGAATCTCTAATCCCCGATGGTGTTTTTAATGGCACTTAGAGTTTACATATTGTTTTCCTAAATATTAAAAAAAAACAACATTTTTATGATTATCACTGTTGATTCCTCAGTGGTTGGAAAGAAAATTTAAGTGAAATTGACTTTAAACATCTTTCCAACAAGAAAATTATGTTTTATGTCCTCTTTCTATTAATTTCACCTTTCGTGTTCTAAATCCATATGCTTTACCTTCTTTATTGAGCTTGTATCAAACATGATTATTATATACATGGAGGAAGGAATGGGAAGATGAGAGGGAGAAAATATATAAAAAAAAAAATATCAATTAACATAGAGAATAAAGTAGTTCTTATATTTTTATAATTATATCCCTCTTTAAATGAGGTTGATGTTAGTCCAAATTACACAAAGTTTTCCACTACTACTGTATATTTTATCACAACTATAAATTTAGAGACCTTATGTGATTTCAATACTGTAACTAGACCAAAAATATTTGCAGTCACATTCTTGAGATGGAGTCCCAGTTTTATCATTTTATAAAATGGATGTAATCAGGACAGTAATGTAGAATAGAGAAAGAAACCATGACACTACATTGTTCTAGTTTTATAATTGCCATAAATGTACATATCTCATTAGTTATTATAAGCTCACACACTATTAAGAATTTCTTGCATAAATTCTTATGTGCAGGGCAATATGTCAAGTGCTTTATGCATATTATTTAAAGTAATATGCAATCTACTATTTGTTTTATTCTCCCCCACTATCTTAAAATTTTCTTTTCTTTTTCATTTTATGCAATATTTTACCACTAAGGTGATTCCTAACTTTTTTATACAAACTTCTGAAATTGAATGAAAAAAGTATTGCTTCACTACCCAAAAATGCAGCTGAATTTTAAAAGTGGAACACATATTTACATTCTACCTAGAGATCCACAAAATCTAAACACTAGGTAAATGGAAACAAGATGACCATGGTCAACTTGCTTAAAAAGATATGCATCAAAAAAAGTATTCTTTTTGAATTAAAAACATAATCTGAGAGAGAGCAAGAAAACTCTTTAGATCAATGCAGAACATATAGAAGGACTGGGATGTGACGTTTTATTACAAAAAAAGCCCCACAAAAACTAAACATACTTTCAAGAAATATGTGCATGTATATCTAAGAGTCTTGAGACATAAGATTGTCCCTGATGTCCCTGAATCATAAAATTCTTTGTGCATCTCAAATTCAACATATTTATCTTTCTTGCCTCTGTTTCTGTATTTCTAAAAGTCACCAATCTCCTCCTATAAACATTGATATTATTAGCTGTATTCAGCTTAGTCTATACCAAACTAGTCTTCAAGCCTTATTGGCTCCGGTTAAAGGAAGCAAACAATCTTTTTATTCCTTTCATAATATGGAGACAAGAATATTTAATAAATGTTGACTTCACATCAACTATGTGAAGGATCCAAGTAAACTTTTTTTTTTTTTTTTGCTTGCCTCAATAAGTTTATTACTGTCTTTATATGAAAAAACCTTAATAGAAAATTGAAGTTTGGCTTATTAGCTCTCAACAGCCCATTCCTGAGTTCTGGGGAAGCTTGTCTTCTTCTGAGCTACCCAAGATATTATGGGATGGTTCTACCTCTTCTTTTTAACTTCTTTCTTAGGCTTCTTCTCATAGACTGGATTCTCTCATATAGGAGCATGAGCTTTCTTATACTTCTCCTCCACAGGTCTGGAGTAATGTTGTTCTTCATGTATTGAGAGAATTGTTTCTCATAAGCATCTTCATCTTCTTCCATTAGGTAATGCATGTAATCTGCAACGTTCTGACCCATGATGTCTTCTGACGTACTTCTCCATTGAATTCCTTGTTTTCTGAATCATAACCAGGGAGCCCGTTTGGTACTGTGAGGAACAGACAAGCCTCTGTCCACAGCTTCTTTCAGGGCCTCAAACTTTATTTCCAGGAGTAGTTCTTGCAAGCCCTGAATTCAAATAGCAGGGAAAGGCACCAAGGTCACCATCAATGCTTTCCACATTGTATTCATCTCTGGTCAACTCCTTGGACTTCACAGATCTTGTCCATGCTAAACCTATTGAGGAGCCTGTGGGCCAGCAGCAGGCCAGTACAATATGCTGCAGCATAATTTGTCAGGCCAACTTTCACACCATACTTTGGGAGTTCATGAGCATAAGCCACACAAACTATCACGTCTCCTTCTATATGGGCATAAACAACCTGACAAATGATATATCTGTTGGTTACACAAACTATCATCTTGTATCTGGGTGTGTTGTAGTTATTTTTATCCTGGATTACCAAGTGTTTTCGGGCACAATAATCAGTTTTACCCTTTCATCATCTTCTAAATTTCACTTGGTGTCTCTTGAAGTAGGCCTTATTCTTGACAACTTTAACAAGCTCCATCCTGCGGAACAGAGACTCGTGTCTGTGGCTCACCACAAACCTGTAGGCCAAGCACAGCTCTGGTGTGGAAAAGCTAAGTAAACCTTCTTATGCCCTGTACATTAGTCCAAATATTTTTGTCCCTCTTTATTTTAATTGGATTCTTATTAGTCCCTAAAGATACGAATTCCCTTGCACCTTTCTCTAAAATATATTAACTCTCAAATACCATATTGGTTAGAGTCAGAAGGTACATTATATATCTCTGCTTCACATTCGCACTATCATTTTTTTCCTCCTAAAAATCCATATACTTTTGAGAATCCTGTCATCAATTTATTCCATTCCCTTCCTGTCCTCATTTATGCCATTATAGCCATCACTTGATCATTCCTACTGTGACCACACACACACACACACACACGCACACATTCAGGAATATTTTATAAAACAATTCACTTTCTTCTTTTGTATTCCTGTGAGCATTCTTGGTGTTTTGAACGCCTAGCATCTCATTCATTTTATCTCCCCACTTGTAATTAGTTTTCTTCAGCTCTTCCTCAGCCATCAACTTCTCTATGGTCACATAATAATAGACCTCCAAAATAATAAACTAAGCTTCCCACACTCTGTTCATCACCATCTCACTTGCTCCAGTGGCCCTACTGCAATATTTACTTTCATTTTATCAAGACCTCCAAACCTTTGAATGGCCATTTTCTCCTAAGCCAGTCATGATTTCTTACTATGTTTCCTTTTTTTTTTCCATATCCTATTTACCTAGTTCTTCATTATAATCACTTTCAAAATGCTACTCCTCCTTTTGTTGAAATAGACTAAGAAATGCCAACATTGAATTAACTCTAGCTCATATTTCTCTATACCCTTTTCAATTATAATAACTTAAAATTACTATAAATACACAAACAAGGACACTGATATCATTATGGGTTCATAATTACCCAAACTCAAGTAGAACCTTAATAGTACCCAGTAATCATACTAACTGTCCTCAAAAAGCCTCTTTTCTAGTCTGCTCAATTAATTTTTAAGCTCTTTCACTTTTCAGAAACTGTTCATCCCTTTTCCTCTATCTTAATTCTCTCAGAATATCACTATAAATTCTCTTTTAAGAGAATTCAAGGGATGAGAGTATTTAATTTTCTTGTTCAGCTGATAAAGTTTTACTACTTAAAAAAATGCTGTCATTCACATGTGCACTGGATACCTTTCCTCTAATCTTCTCAATAATTTGTACATATATAAATAAAAATTATGTTTCCTGGACCATTCAAGTGTACCTTGAGTATATCATATTTTTTATGCTAAAAGCTGAAGAATGTATTAAAAAAACAGCAATATTCTCTTATGTAATCATGGCAAAATTTTCAAATTTAGGATTTTTAACATTCCTGAAATACATTGATCTAACACAAGTATTGGCAAACTTTTTTTGCAAAAGGCCAAATTGTAAATATTTTAAAATTTGTGGACCACATGGTCTCTGTCACAACTATTCAGCTCTATTGTAGTAGCACAAAACCATAGACAATACATAAGCCAATGAGTATGGCTGTGTCCTACTGCAATTTTATTTACAAAAAAAGTGTCAGGCCCTGAATAAATTAAAGTTTATATTTCAAAATTGTCAAATAAAAACATTAAGAGTTTTTGTTGTTTAGAACCTATTGTTTTTTGCTTATTTGATTTTTTATTTCTTTAAACTTTTGCTTTATACATTTTGAAATATTAGGCATATGTAAATTAAGGATTGTTTTATCTTTCTTTGAACTGGCATTTTATCTTTAAGACATGTCTCTATTTTCTTTTCTGGTAATTTATTCTTATGCTAAAGTAGAATATGTCTGATTTTAATCTAGCTATACTGATGTGCTTTTAGTTATTATGCATACAGTATATCTTTTTCTTTTTCCTCTTTTTGTTTTCAAATTATCCATGTTTTTAGATATAGAGTGTTGACATTTTCTGCTTACTCCAATGATAAGATCATCTGTTTATCCTGATGTCTGATTTTCTCATGATTTTTGTTCACATTCTTGCCTCTATGCATGTTCAGAAAATTTATGTTTATGCTGGTCATTTATGTAAGGTTTATGAAAGGTGCCTACAAATGACACCTTCCACCAGAAAAGATTTTCTTTTTTTTTTTAATGTTAGGCAGATAAAGTGAGAGACTTATTATATCAGTCCTTACAGAGATTGATTTGGGCCATTTTGGTCTTTTTTTTTCAAGATAGTTTTCACTATTAGGGATATTAGCCTGTTTCACTAATAAATGGATTAAAATATATCTTAAATTATGGGATATACAAACAATAAAGAAACAAACAAACAAAAAAACAGCTCTTATCCTGTTTTCAGGATAATAGTTTTCTATACTCAACATGACGCTAATGTATAGTTTAACTTTGGAATATCTTCCTATTTGTGGAATTATATAACTCTTAGTGTGCATGTTTTCTCAATTATCTTTCTATTATATAAGATTCCAAGAAAACTTGACTACATCAGAATTATTTACCATACGTATTGTTTTTAAGAAAAAAAAAAATTAGTCAGCACTCTTTGCTGGGCTTTCCCCACAACCAAGAATAAGAACTGTATAATTTAGGCCTTCGTTTTCTGTGTAAAGACCACAACTGCTTTAATACCATACTCAGACAGAAGAAAGGAGATCATATTAAGCTTTGCCGGTGTTCTAGTCATACCAATATGTAATGGTCACTAAAATATTTAGTTCACCAGTACTGTTCTTGAGGCAAATTGCCACAAAAGGGAAAAGAATAAGTAAGTGAGAAAAAATCAGAGAGCTTCTGTGGCTACTGTGAATTCTAACCACAGAGTGGATGAAGAGGTGGGGTGTTCGGCCTCAGAGAAGAGGATCTGCGGCAACAGGGACACTTTCACTGCATAAATCTTAATGGTAGCCAAAACGATGTGGATCTGAAAAGTAATGTTCAGAAGTGAAGTTAGAGTGAAGATGTGGTCAACACTAGATCTGGAAAGATACAGCTAGCCATTTCTAATGTAGCCAACATTCTGCTCCCCAACTACCAATGTGTGAATTGACTTAGATATACAAGGAACTCACTCGTCATCACCATCATCATCATCACCATCGTTATCCAATTATTAAACACCTACTATATGCTCATTCATTGTATCTAGTTCATCTAGTTTTACCACTTAAAACTACTTTGTTAAGATCTATGCATAAAATTCCCTAATGTACACATTATTTAAACTTAAAGAAGAGTCTGTACATATCTTTCTTTAGAGTTTCTCCTCTTCTGCATGGAGCTGATCCACGCTTTCTGATGGAAAAAAGACAGGCTTGTGGAAGTTTGTAATACAATGTCCACCTGGATAGGGATTCAAATCTCACAACGGCAACTTCTAAAAAGCCTACCTCTTTCTGGAGTTAACTATAAAATGTTAGCTATTTACACCGTTGTTTATTTTTATTTTGATCCTTTGTAGAGAACACTATGCCAAATCTTACAGAAGACTTCTACCAAAAGAATAAAATTGAGACTTTCTAAAATAATTTTAACATGAAATCTAGAATGAGAGATATTATTTCTTGGTGTTTCAACTTTAATTCTTCTAAAATGATGATAATTTTCTTGACATAAGTTTATTTTACTGAAAACTTCTATTTATTCAATGTAATATCTCTGCTCCAAAATGTATTTGATTAAATGTTAGAAAAGTAAAAAAAAAAAAAAAAAAAAGCTTTGGTAAAACCTTTTAAAGTGATCAAAAAGTGATCAAAATATTTTAAGATATATTTATCATGTACTTCAAATATTGTTTTGAAGTTATAACTTATTTTGTTGTTCATCTGTATATAACTATCAGAACTCTCTTCCAAAATAAAATTCTAAGTCATTTAAACTCTTGAAAAGTATCTAATGGTTTCCTATTTTTCATGAGTAAAATCTAAATTCTTGATTCAAATTCATAAATACAACCAACATAACTCCAAACTTTCTTTCCAGTTTCAGTCATGTTTGAGCTTCTCACTCTGACCACTGGCTCAAGTCTCCTTTTTAGTAGCAGGCCCTGTCTGTCCATCTGTCCGTCCGTCCATCCATCCATCCATCCATCTATCTATCTATTTATCATCTATCATTTTTCTATTATCTACCTTACAAGACCACATCAAAGGCCATTAGCCCCATGAGGTATTCGATGGCTACTTTTGTCTGAGATGATTTCAGAAATAAAAATCTTAAATATAGAGCAAAACAGACTTATTTAAAATCACCAAATGTTGTGAAACTAGTTTCTACAAGGAATATTATACATCAACGTATACTCAAATTAGCTAAAAAGTAAAGCCATATTAAGAAACATTATATAAGGGAAACTAATTAACCCTAGCTAAAACATACATGAGGGGAATAGTATAAATATGGATGATAGAGTTACTTTAAAAATTAAATATGATTTTCACTTACACTCCAAAAAATAAAATATCAAGATAATAAATCTTACAAAAAACATGGATTTATTTAAAACAACATTGAACATGTGTGAGTGTGCATGCACATGCACATGCACATGTGCACATACACACACACAGTTGCTGGGTATTCGTAGGCTTGAAGTCCTCTAATAATAAGCTACAAACGCTAAGTAGAAAACCAAAGAGTGCCTCAATGAACAATGAGTCAGTGGATTCACAGAAGTGCCAAATTAAAATTATGTGCTCCAAATATATATATTTTGTTACAACTGAATGACTCTAAAAAAATCTTCCAATGAAGCAAAATACATTAACATGACATCCTGAAACATCAATCTTCTTGATTGTCAGTGGAAATAATGGTAACCAATTACATTAAGTAGCAAAATAGTAATCAATATATTTTTATTCTAAAAATAAAGATTTGCTTCATGTTCATTTAATTATGACTTAATCATTTTTGTAGTAATTACAACAATGTTGAGGCTTTTATTTTTAATCACTAGAATAATAATGGAGTTGCATTATATCAACATAGACTAAAAATAAATCATTTCCTTAGTTAGCCAAATGGTTATAATTTTTTCTTAAATAAAAAACATTTCAAAGACAGCAAAGGCCTTATTTCCACTCCAGTTATCATTTATTTCTTTCCCAATTTATTCTTTGTGTTTCTCTGAAATACCATGATATAAATGATGATTTATATAGTCTGCTATGGTTTTAACATGATTAACATTTGTGAATAAATGAATAATAAAATCATAAGGTCATCTATGAGTAATGCTACAATTGCATTTTCAAATAGTAATAATGAGAGTATTTTTATACCAGAAAAAAAACTAAATTATATATATAATATGGCACTTCATCCCATTGTTTGGTAATAAATCATCTTTCTTGAGATTTATTTCACTTTCTGAAAAAGTGGCCAAACTAATAAATGTTCTCTCTGGCTACAATTTTAAACTTTACGACTGTTTTAACTATAAAATGAAAATCATAGCCATTCAATTATAATTCTAGAAGTAGCACACCTATTTTCACATTAATTATGGATATAATTTGGTTATATTATAGTAGTAAGACATTGCCTGATATAAAAAAAATAAAAGAAAATCAAGTTTTATAGATTTGTAGCCTTATTGAAATTATCAATAACAACTTAGGGAAGATATACCACAGTGATTACATCAAAATCTATAATTTATTAATTTAAGTATTGAGACAAACAGCACTTACAAGGCATTACAGCAATCTACCCTAGCTTAGGATATTTTACTGTATAAAGATTCTAGATAAAAAAGATTAAACACATATCTTATTGTGTGTGGTGGTTATTTTAATATAATATAAAGCTGAGCTATAAATCTTTATATGGCAGTCAGTGTCAGCAACTAATCTACCAATATTTCTATCTTAAGAACAACATAATCACATAAATTCAAAGAGATGAGCAATGTTTAGCATGATAGATGCCTTATAAATCACAGTAATCCCACATAAATTACATTTGTTGATATAATCATGGCATTAAACATTTCTAATGTTATATTGCTTAAATAAAAATTGTAGAAAAGATTGTGTCCCAATACCAAAACTTTTTAACAGATCAAAAGCAGTTTTTCCACATCTTCAAAAGCCATTATTTTTTAATTGGTTTAAAATAAAGTTCTGCTATAATCTTAAAATAGCAAAACTAAAACTTTTATTTGATTTTAAGTGAAAAAAATAATATGCATTTTATTAAGTTTAATATAAAAATTTTTCACTTCTTTTTAAACAAAGACCTAAATACACAATTCAGAGTTTCATAGAAAGTGCTACTAATAAACTATAAAATAAAAAAAAAAGTGCTATAAAATTATTAAGATAAGAAATAATACTAGCCTTAGTGGTACCTGCAAAGTGGCCACAGATTCTTCCTATCACTGTATGTCCCTCTGCAAAATGACTTTACTCTTTTCTCATCAGGAAGTAGAATCAATTTCTCCATCCCTTAAATATGGGCTCAGCCTTGTGATCTGTACTGGGTAATGAGACATTAACAAATTTGCCACAAGCAGAGGCTTGAGCAGCATTTGCACATTGGGGCTTTCCCTTTCTTCCTTCTGGGAACCAGTATGTCACCATGTGATCAAGCTGGGACCAGCCACCTACAGGTTGCAAGATCACAAGGAATGCTATCTTAGCCATTATAATCAATGAAGACAAGCCTGATGATGTTCTAGATCATCTAGTCCCAGATCAGTTAGTACAAACTGTCTGGCTAATGCACAAAATTGAGAGGAATCATTAACACATAGGGTTTATAGTTTTAGATAAAAATGCCCCTTTTTTTTTTTCAGAAAAAGAGCAAAAGCTAGCTAAATTAGTCTTTTTGTATTGCTTTTAGGCAATTAAACTAATTTTCATAACTATCATAACAACAAAAATAGTCAACAAAACAGCATGATTAAAGCAAAAACAATAAGTTAAATTTGATAACATTATGGTATGACATAAAATTCTTAATCAAAATAATAGTTTATATACTTTCCCATAGACACCATGTAACTGTCCATTAATTTCATGAATTTTGAAATAACATACAAGGTTATATGTTTGATTGACTCTCTAGCTAATTAAACATTATTCCAAATCAAATGTAAAGCATTGGGAAAATATCAGAATTAATATCTCTAAAAAAAGTCAATTTCTTTTTTGGGTCATCTCCTTGATAAATCTGTTATCTGGCATGGTCAGGAGTATTTCTGAGTCTATGTTTCTTACTCAGTTTTTGATGAACAAAATAAGATGACAATATAGCAAAAGTGTAGCAAATTGAGTGAGACGAAGCATGAGATGGTGATTGCAAATAACAGATGAAGAGGGCAAGAATGATATGGTGCTATATAGACACTGATTTTTTAAAAAGCAGAAAGTTCAGGCATTTGCATAAATTATGTTAAATTTCTCTTTTCCTATGTCAGAATAAAACTTTTTAAAATGTGATAATTTTAAGTAACAGATCCAAATAAAACTTAGAAAAAAAAAATGGAGAACAAAAAAAGAAAAAAAAAAAACAGGTATTAAAAGATCACTTTTTATCTTTCACAAGTACCAGAGGATAAAAGACAGGAAGAAGATGTTGTTTTATAGCAGCTTGTTTTAATAATTGACTTTATAAATAGTTCTTAGCAGGAAATGAAATGGCAGACAATTACTAATTATACCTAAGATTTATTGAAGAATATTTCACTAACTTACATTTTAATAAATGAAAAAAAAGAGAAAATAAATTTAACTTAAATATTTTATCAGTAAAAAAAATAAAGCTAAAATAACTTCTATTTCAAAGACAACTAGAGCATAAATAGGAATGAAGCAGTGAATATAGGACACACAAAAGATATGACAATTAAATAACTATTGTCTTATTGTCTCCTTCATTTTTTCCCAATCATTTAGTTTTCTAAATTAATACTTTTGTAACCTAGTTAAAGACTGGAATCATGAAATTAAACTTCAGAGTACTGTAAGGGGGTCAGCAAAAAAAGTAAATTTTAACAGATCGAAATCTTTATTTGCATATCTTAAAATCAATGAAAAGAATCTGAATACACAATTTTTCTACTCTTCTCTATTTTCATAGAATCTGACAAATACCTCCAGTATTTTTCATATTTTCTCCCTCTCCCCTCTTTTTCTCCTTTCTTGAATTACGTAGGTCAAGCTAACCTTTCTTTAGCAATAACGACTCTTTCTTTTTTGGGTCTGTAACTACAATGAAAAAAGTGAAAAAATTACAAGATTATCTATGGCCCTGAGGGACAGAGAGTTAAAACTAGGGCCCTATATTAAGTTAAATTTTTTGTCCTGCAATATATGCTTGCTAGTAATAATTAAAAAACCCAAAACTTTCTAAATTAAAATTGTCTTATGTCCACACGTTTAATGTCATTATCTGATGTAAATTCTGTTAATGAATAAGGGACATTTTTCCATTGTATTTTCCTTTTTTATAGAAAAATACACAAACATTTGTCCTATTTTTTAAATGTATAACATAAATATATCAATGATGGAAAGAGAGGAAAGAGAACAAACAAAAGAGAAAATAACTCAGTAATAAATAACAATTCATCTTAAAACTTCAGCAAGATCTTTACAAGATAAAAATCATGTGTGAATAAATCATGTGTGCATCTTAGAGGGTCAAAGTGAGGAAGAAATACAGGAAATGATAGAGATCCATATTTAGGTGGATGTTATGACAAAGGAAATAACTTTCATATAATGTAAGGGAGGAAGAATTCAACAGTGACAGAAATCTATGGCCAGAGGATCTAAATCCCCTGGAAATCCATAGAAACCTTAAGGCTATAAATAGATCACCCATAGAGCATAAAACAAGGGTTGGAGCCATATGTAAAAAAATGCTAAAGAATCAACTAAAAATCTGTTGGAACTAAAAAAAAAATTTCAATAAAAGACAAGAAGACATAGAAACAGCCAAAAGACATGAAAAAGATGCTCAACTTCACTAGCTCTTAGGAAAATGCAAATCAAAACCACAATGAGATACCACCTCACACCTGTAAGAATGGCTATAATCAACAAGCCAAGCAATAACGAGTATTAGAGAGGTTTTGGGGAAAAAGGAATCCTCATACGCTGCTGGTGGGACTGCAAATTGGTACAGCCACTATGAAAAATAATATGAAGTTTCCTCAAAAAATTCAGAATAGAATTACCATATTCTATTATTCTGGGTATTTACCCAAACAATTTGAAAACGTTTATCTGTAAAGATATATGCACCCCAATGTTCATTGCAGCATTATTCACAGTGGCCAGGACATGGAAGCAACCAAAGTGTCCTACGATAGATGACTGGATGAAAAAGCTATGTTACATACATACAATGGAATATTACCCAACAACCCTATGTTGTCCATTTGTGACAACATAGGTGGATCTTGAGATTAACATGCTAAGCAAATAAGTCAGACAGAAAAAAGTTGAGAACCATATGAGATATAACACAGAGAGCAATAAACAAACAAAGAACAAGCAAACAAAGACTCATAGACACAGACAATAGTTTAGTGGTTATCAGAGGGAAAGGAGGAGAACATAGATAAGGGTAAAGGAGGATAAATATATGGTAACAGAAAAATATCTGATTTGGTGGTGAACACAGAATGTGTATACAGATAATGAATTATAGAACTGTACACTTGAAACCTATATAATTTTATTTACCAATGTCGCTCCAATAAATTTAACCAAAAAGGGGGGAAAAATTGTAGGATATAAATTTCTTAAGTTTCTAAAATGCAGGGTGATTGAAGGCAACATATGGGCTCATTATAATAAAAGCGTTGCAATTAGCAGCAATAAAATTGATACGACAAAAATTACAATGTTTGTATTTTTTTGTTCTTAATCCCTGAAAATTTCAGAATCTTGATAAGCCTTAATAAATTTGTGATAAAAGATTACTATTTTGTCACAGATGTCCTTATTTAAAGTAAGTTCTAATTTATAGGAGCCTGCTTATTACTTCAAAAGAGACCTGAATTGCTATGGAGATATAAAATGAATAAGAAGAAATTATATCCTGTGAAAATGAATAAAGGAAACTTCATTAAAATCAGAGTCAAGAAGCCTGAAAGTGGGGTTTTCACGCACATTTGCAGACTTCAGCAGTGAGACGTATACCTTATCCTCCCCAACAGGAGGAAGCTTACTCTACTGCTCTGGCAGAAGAATGGAAGTTTTTCTCCTTGCTCAGCAACAACCCAGCCAATAAAAAAACACACAATT
Organism: Eonycteris spelaea; assembly: GCA_003508835.1. Taxonomy (NCBI): domain Eukaryota; kingdom Metazoa; phylum Chordata; class Mammalia; order Chiroptera; family Pteropodidae; genus Eonycteris; species Eonycteris spelaea. The sequence continues at coordinate 1,053,034 of PUFA01000154.1, forward strand.
CACTCAGCCAGCTGAAAAATACTTTGAACTCTCACTTTCCTCCAATGGAATTTCTTTCACAGTAGCCTCTCCCAATTTCCCCTTTTTCCTTATAAAGGCATTTTACTCTCCTTTGTTCTCTAGATATGCATATGACTTGCCGAAGCTTGCATGTCCTAAGTTGCAATTCCTGTGCTATTTACAAAAAACACATTTTTGGTAGTAAAATAACTGGCTATTTCATTTTTAAGGTTGACAGCACTAAATCTTTCAGTTATTTTATAAATGCAAAGGAAAATCAGAGAAGTGTGTTGAAAGTAGTAAAAATACAAAACCATGACTACAATAAATGGTGTTCCTTTACAGCAATGAGGAAGATTCCTATGATAAAATATTAGCAAAAAAAAAAAAAATAGTTATAGTATTTGTGATTGATTTAATTTTGATAGCTCTACTGAATGTATAATGATAAAAGTGTAGGACAACACTAGAGATATTGGTCAAGCCAGTGTTTTTCAAGCTATAATGAAAAAGTACCAAAAGTCCAACAGGTTCCTATCATGGATGGGGCAGATCTCCATGTCCACTTGCTTTATATTGCTTCTTTTTTTTGGTAAAATTTTATTTGAAGAAATAATCTCACATCTAAAAATCACTTATAAACCATGAATCCAGAAAATAACAATATTATAATTTGCAATAATTAAGAGTAATCAATTTTAGTTTTAGGATGCTGAATATTTCTATTTTTAAAATCTATTTCTTCATCTCTGACACAGTATAGTGCATTTTAATAAATTTTCTAGCACTCTAAACTACTTATGTCCTGAGCAGTATTATGTCTTAGCAATATCAAAAAGAATGTCTAATGCATTAAAATGCAGTTAAAAACACACAAAAATGGGAAAGTGCATAGCTGTTTTGGTTATCCCAATGTCTGTTTATTATTTTTGAATAAATGTATTTTATTAATTTGAAATATAGTAAACTAAGAAATTTAAAATACCTTAGGCACGTTAGAGTTTCAATGCCTTGAGAATGAATTCCAAATTCCTTGGCGTGAAGCCCTAAGCTGCCTTCCAAATCAATGTTTCTCTATTCCTCTATATCTTTGTTCTTCAAATATATTTTTGGTCGCTCATCTTTGAAAATTTTTTAAAACTATATATGTCCTCTCAAATATTTTTAAGCTGATATTTGAAATATTTTCGGTATAAAAAGTTTGATATTTTTAAGAAATAAAATGTCTGATGCTGCATATTGTATCTTAAATGTATTTTGTATCTTAAATGTATTTTGTGTAATGTTCCAAGTTTTGGACCTCAAATTGAGCATGGCCAATGACAGAACGTGTCTGTCATATTACCTAAGTTATTAGGAAAATCAGCCTTACTTTCTATAAGAATAATGTTTGAATGTTATATTTCAGATAAATGTGTAAATTTTATCTCATGATAGCTAACTTATTTTTTTATTTATAACTATAAGAGAAAGATTTTTGACATGAGTTTATGGTCTGAATGAATGAGTTTGCTGCTCCTTCAACAATTCTTACCTAGCTGCTGGAACTTTCTTGTCTTTTTTAAATTTAAATTTATTTATTTGTGTTTTCTGTATCTACCTGTCTATCTATCTATCTATCCATCCATCCATCCATCATCTATCTTATCTATCTATCTATCATCTATTTTCTATCTCATCTTCATCTCATCATCATCATCTATCTATCATCTATCTATCATTTGTCTATCTGTTTATCTATCATCTATCATCATCTATCTATCTGTCTCTCATCAACTATCTGTCATCTCTCTATCTACCATCTATCCATCTGTCTATTTAAGTCTTTACTTTTACTTTGGGTGCAATGTGTCCTCAAACTCCTTCTTTGTTTAGCCAACTCTTCCTCTCCCATTCTAAAGTGTTTTATGTCCTGAGCAGTATTTTCTTAAATATAAAAAGAAAGAAAATACTGATAACTGTTACCCCTTATTTTTGTAAAAGAAGGAAAGGATGGTAGAGGTAGAGAGGTTGCAAAACAAGAAGTAGCAGCTACAGGATAATTCTCATGCAGGTGAAACTTAGCAAAGAGTGCATTTCAAACTCAAGAGTCTATAAACAAATACATGTGCCTCAATACTCCCTAAAAAGTCTTAGACTACTTTAGAGAATAGCTTGCCTGGGTTTGGATTGCTGCCTTATAGGATTCCTCAAATCAAACTAAACTGTTCCACTCACTATTTTCTAAGCAATCTTTTTAATAAACTATTTCTTTCAAAAGTGATCTAATTTGAAATTCAAATCTCAATCATTCTTCAAAGCCAAGCTAAAATTCTTTTATAGGGAGATAGACCAGCTTGATCCATGGATATTTATTTAGTGTGGAAGTCCAAATTAAAGTCAAAATACTGTCACTAAGATTGTTCTTATGCTCAGTTTCCAAGACTGACTTCTCAGGACAGAGAATTTTAAATAAGAAAGTAAATCAATTAAAAATAATGTATAAACCAATGAAAGCAATTTAATCAAACCACATCAATAGTCAAGAAACATATGGAAGATCATTTGTGGCTCAAGTCCAACTATGGTATGCCCAGTTTGTGTTACTTTTGCTACCTGTGACTGACAGGGATTTATGTGATGAGCCAGTCACATTTACACAGGCAAGATCATAATACATCCAGAAAGCTCTAAGAATTCAAAGGTAGATCTTCTATTCTCTTCAATTCTTTTGAGAGAACACAAGTGAGAACTACTTTGTCTTTTTATAAGTATGAAATTAATATGACTATTTTTTCTTAAGCAATATAAGGCAATTCTAAGATCTAATATTGGCAAAATTTGTGAAACAAATATAAAAGGTCAGGAATAATAGGGTCTATTAGACCTATTCCATTTGTCTAATTAATATAACACAGAAACATCTCTTTGTATCGTTTTAATTTATATTTTTGAATGCACTAACCATTCATTCGATAAAGTAAACATTTACTGAGATGTGCATATTTTTCTGTATGCACTTATACTGTAAAAAAAGATTTAAAATTTTCACTAGATATTGAATCTATCAGGCAAAGTGTGTAGAAAGTGGTCAAAACACGATTGCTGCTTTCAAGAAAGCAATTTGTCCTTTGAAATTCAAATAAAGTGTTTCATATTTCCCACTGCAAAATCTATTCTTTCTGTGACACCTGAGAAGAGAGAAAATACTATGCCATAAATTTATTGAACATGTTATTTAAATAGCTAATAGTTAGGGCAGTGCTTTTCAATTCGAACATATTATGGGGTCATTAAATCAATTTAGTGAGTTGCAATAAATATATACATATTTTATAGATATCCATAATAAATATGTAAATACATAAATATATATTATATAAATATGTAGCACATATTTTTAGAATTAAGACAGGATAACTTTGCTATATTAAATTTAGAATATTAGAGTGTATGATATGCCACAATGTAAAATTTGTTTCCAACTTGGGTTAACAGAGTTTGAAAAATATTGTTTATGTATGTGTTGCTAATATATTCTCTGTAGTTTACTCTCAGAGTTTTGGATTAAGATGAATCTATATAGCAATATTGGATATGTAGATATCCACTTCATGTGGATATGTAACTGTGGTGTAGTGAAGAAATCTACTTGTTGGAGGACAATTTCTTTGAGCTTCATTATTAAAAACAAAACAAAACAAAAAACAACAACATTTGTGCATCCTTAAAATTCCATTCACTAGAATGTGGCATTCAATATAATGAGGGTCCATTTTTTATCTCAAGAGGGAAAAATTCTTAATGGGCTTGACTACCCATTTAAAAACAAATTCTACAGCATGGAATTCAGAAACATATTTTATAGAAAGTACAGAATGTTTCATAGAATGTGCTAACAGAATTCTGAAGAAATCCCCTTCACTTCTTCCTGACAGAAATTTGCTTATTCTATTCACTGGTTTGGAGATTTCATAGGGGTTCAGAAGCTATTCAAGATGGGTTAACAGATATTCGAAATTTAGTTATTTGTGGCCCTTAAGGCAGATCATCCTTAACACTCAATTATACTGTTATATCAGATTACTGTTAGGCATTAATAGGTGTATAATATATGCTAGCATGTCCATTTCATTCCATGTTTAATATATTCCTGTTCACATTTTTCTGCAAAAGATTGTCAAAAAAAAAAATTGATACTATACAGAACAGCAACCTGAGCTAATGTGTGCTTCCCTTTTGTTCTAGATTTGCTATCTGATCATCTCACATAATTTTGGGGCAAGGAATAAGTGTAGGAATGTAGGGGTGTGTGTGTGTGTGTGTGTGTGTGTGTGTGTGTGTATGTGTGCGCGCGCGCGCGCGCATGCTGGATGATAAAGAGAAAGGAAACCACAGGTAATTTTTTTCATGCTTGTTTACAGATGCAACTAAAGTTGAGGTGATGAGGAAATCTTCATTTCTGTAGAAATTCTTTTAAAGTTTTCCTATGTTTGTTTATTTTTAAATCTAAGGTATATTGCACCTCTACAACTAATTTCACCTACATGTATATTTACCAACTTCAAACTGTCTTCCAGGTTAATGAGACTTTCCTACTATGATATTATCCTTTTTTCTCTCATTCCTAAAGAAGATCTACTGTCATCAAACTATCCTCATACCATCTTCTATGGGTTCAGCTCGGCACTCCATACACGTAAATAGAAATATGAATTTCCTTGCAAATATGTAAAAAAGATTAAGTTGGAGAGTCTCATAAATTCTTAAAAAGCAGTGAATCAGCCTAGGAAGGCTGAGATTTTAAGCAGCTGAATTACTATATGCAAATGAAGAAATAGCTCCTCATGTGTAGCAGTAGGGATTAAGTAAGGTAATATGTATAAAAATGCTTTTTAAAGTACAAAGTTTAATGTTCAGGATTGTTAAACTGTAACCAGTAGTTACATGGGTCGTTTCATGTTTTCATCAGTGAACACATGGGTTGGTTCAGCAGCATCTATGGACCATTTAAAAACTGTATATAAATATTTACACATTTTCCTCAGCTTTTAATGGATCCAATCCAAGTTGTCTTAATTTACAAAGCACTTTGTTGTACAAATGAGTGCTATCTTTTCTGTATTCACTACTAATGTCTAATAACCAGCATGTGTAAATAACCTTTATCAGGAAGCTTACACGACTATTTGTAGTGATTGGTAAATTTAATAAAAGAGGCCTAAGTTCATCAAAACTGCAAAACTTAAAATCCTATTATTTATAATGTTGTCAGAAAGAATATAAATAAATGCTATGAACTAATTGGAATGGTTCGTTTGCAATTTATAGAGAGACAATTGTAGAAGACACTTTTACAAAGAAAAGGTCAATAGAGGAAGAAGCAGTGACTTGAGATGTGAATTTTTATTCACCTTAGAGTCTTGAGATTTTGGACACAAATAAAAGTAACTCATCTTCAAATAGGAATACAATTACAGACACTGGTCACCTCACAGGTTTGTTGTGAACATCAAGTTAAATACTTGAAAATTAAAGCTTAGAAGGTGCATTATGTAGAAATCAGTGATGGGAAAATGCACTACTCAAGTAATGGTTTTGAGGTCTATTGGCTATGAAAGAGAGAAAGAAATGAAGAAGAGAATGAAGGAGGGAAGGAAGAAAGGAAAGGAGGGAGCCAAGGAGGGAAGGATTCTACTTAACACTATACACCAAAATAGAAAAGTTTTCAAAAACTTCTCTCTCTCATGAAACAAATTAAACCACAATTATTTTCTTAAATCAAAATTTTCTTGGAATAGCCAATAGTTTCTTGAAAAAAAGCTTATGCTATAAACTTGAAAAAGTAGTAACCAAGGAAAGAAATTATTTCATAGCAGCATATAACATGTATCCTTACACTACTTTCGTCCATGTTCCCAGAATAGGAGTGTTAATTTATTTCTGAGAAGTCTAACCAAAGTAAACTATAATCAAGGTAGAGGAAAGAGGGTGGTAAAGTAGACAGTACTGAAAAAATCTACCAAGTATAAAGGATTGTATATGCCACTGGAAGAATTCTACAGAGACAGAAAGGACCACTAAACCCATGGGATTAAAATAGTCCAAGTCTGGTTGGCATAAGCCACTTACTAGCACTTCAGATGAGAAAAAAATACAGTCAGAGTATATCTTACCCTTCCTACCAAAAACCTCTCTAGTACAACAAAGTAGCTAGACCTTAATTCTTTTACCTCAAATTGTGACTCATCAGGGATAATTCAAGCTAGGTTAGGCAAAGTTCTTTAACTTTTAGAATTAAAAGTTTTAAATTTAATAAAAACATGGCTCAAAGACAGTAAAATAACAAGATTTAAAAGGTGACAGTGAACCTAAGAAAAATTCTGATAATCACAACAACATTCTTATACATAAAATACATGAATTAGAGAAAGCAATTGAAAATTCATATGGAGAAAAATAATGTCATGAAAGAAAGACTCTAAATAATGACAGCTACTTGAGGAAAAAGATAGAGTTTAAAAAATGAGAGTAATTATGATAGCTGTGGAGGACAAAGATGATCCAACATAAAAATTATTTCTTTCTCTGAAATGAAACTCAGCAAATGAAACTGAAAGATATCAAGTGATAGAGAAAATTTCCCTTAAATGAAAGAAATGAAATGGCAAACGCGTATCAGGTATCCAGACAGAACATCCATGTCATCAACAAGAGAAAAACACCAAGCTGCCCTCAAACTGTTCATGGCAAAATTCAGTGCTAGAATTTAATAGAGGAGTTAGTTAACAGGAAAAGAAGAGATGAACCGTTAATAATATTCTCAGCACAGAATAAGAAAATAGATACCTTTTGAATGAAACATTTCAGGCTCTAACAAACAATTAACATTGAAATACAAGTAAGGATAAAATGATTTGAATAATGGACTCATTCATAGAAAAGCCATAATAAAAGGAGGACTGATGGTGAGTACTGCAGCCATCTATATACAGGATTAAGACCAAAGAGCCAAGGTAATTAATGTTGCAGAACAGGATGCAAATACTATGAACTCTGACAAAGTTAAAATAATATAATTGTCCAAAAAACTGAAACTGAAGAAGGGTGAGGACAAATTGGAGAGAAGCTAATCACCTCAAATTGCACTGCGGGGAGTTAATGAACACTGTCTGAGATTAAAACATGGTGCTGATGCATCTAGCTTCTTAATGGTATGCATAACCTTTTATTCTTAGCCATAAAGATGAGCATTTAAAAAATGTTGTGGTGAATAAATATTTATGTTTAGCTATTCTCTTAATTTCTTTCAGGTTATATTTCTTCCATTAAATTATGTATAATATATTAATTATAAATAGCATATATATATATGTCTCTACATATCTATCTTTTTATTTGTGCACATGTATAATTGTGTATCTGTGATAATTGTTCACCATATGTTAACATTTTTTTTTTTTTGCTTTGTTTTGTTTTGTTTTTTTCTTAGTGTAAAAATTTGGGGATAGTTTATAGTTATTTTTTTTTAACTTGAATAAAGACATTATAGTAAAATAATAAATTTCACCTGCATTAAACATCTAAGTACAATGTGTTGATAATAATGATGGTGGTAACATGATTATTGACACTGCAGATATATCTTTGTATGAATTGGTTTGTATGAGAAAGAAACTTGCATAAAGATTAGTATGGAAGAAAGTTACCTGACAGACAGGTCATAAAATTAGCACGTTGTATAACCAGGAAAAGGTGTTCTGAGCTTTCCTGGTCCTGTGTCTGAATTCTAGAAAGAAGTATTGAATGCACAGGGTAAAAAACTGGTTGTAACCAAGAACAAGGTTAGCATCACAACTCTGATGCCAGGTGAAATGATTGGGCATGAAGGGGAGAGCAGATCCTTACTCAGCTCTGCTAACACACGAACATAAGGAACACAAATGTATTTGTTTTGCTGTGGAGTTATTGGAACTGGGATTTTCTGGTAGCAGTTCCCTGGCACAACGATCAATGTGTCATACAGGATGCTGGGATCAGGGGGCAGTGATGAGGTACCACCTTAACTAAGGATCCTTGAACAGAAAAAAAAATAAATGAGAAAACTGTTAACTGTCACATAAAGTTAAATAATATTTTAAGAAGTTCTAAAGACCTGCATGAGGCAAAATTTCTGTTAAGAATCAGTGTAAAGCAGTTAATTTGACCACCTTAGTACTTTAGACATGAAACCTTGGGAGACATACTTTAAGTATATTTAAAAACAAAACAAAACAAAAAAAGCTGGTGATTACATGTCTTAATTTCCTGCTATTTCAAAAATTTTGACCTAATGTTAGACCATGTGTGCTGAAGGTTGATTCAGAATGTTATCATTATCATTTATTTAAGGTGGTCCTAAATTCCACATCCTTCAGTATTCTATCTGAAGAAAATATATATTTAACTTCATCAATGTTCACTGAGTTCTTACTCTCTGAAAACAATATTATTAATTTTGAAAGATGCATTGAATTTTAAAATATTTCTAACAGGGAATATAATGCTTTTCTGTGTGGACCACTTAGAAATTGCTGATTTTTTAAAAGCATGAAGAAGAAAATAAAACGCAATAGGTAATAGTAGAACTTCAACTATCTAGAGCAGTTTGGTGGTGACGGCAGAGGGCCAGTTAGCTTATAGAGCAGAAACAACCCCTGGTTTATTAGGTTAGGAGACTAGAAATATGTGTCCGTGGGCAACTTCATTTTCTAATGAATAGGCATATCTCTATTACATTTCCATATGTAAAATTAAATATCTACATACCCAGAAGTAACTTTAAGTAAGAAAATTATTTATTTCAGAGTGAAATATTGGTTAAATATAAAGAAGGCAACCCACCAGCATTAGTGCAGGAAAACACACAAACTTCTGCACACACAAAATTCAAAATCACAGGAAAAAATCTGTACAAACCAAACTGTACACAGTATTATTTTTCTTAGCTTAATTGAATCTTTATAAGTACCTTCTGAAATTGATAGATTTCCTGATCTTTGACCTACAGGAAATTTGATATTTTATCATAAAAATACTTGAATACATACAAATATATGGAAAGATTGACATGTATAGTAGAATATTTTTAATTTAAATATAATTTCTCCTAGTATTACTGAATGTCTTTGTATTCTTTCTTAACCAAAGAATTAATTATGTTGATAATTTTCTACAAAACTCATTTTATTGATGAGAAAATTAAGTCTCAGGGAAACCATGTCTGGCTTTTAAAACAGCGAATAGGCTTTATGGCAAGGAATGAACAACTGCATGCATTCACGGACGAGAGAATTTTAATGGGCGAACTGCTTATGAAAGATATATTTTTCTCTTTATTTTACATATTTATTTTGTAGAGCATGTGTAGAGAAATTTTCAAGAGACATACAGGTCTCCTTCCTTTTCTATTCTCAAGTCACACCTCCTGTCTGATGGCTGATGACACATGCTCCCTCCTGCCTGTGCTGTGCCACTTTGCAGTTTCCTAGAGGCAATGATAATGAGAGGAGACATGGGAAGGACAAGCAACAGGACTGGAGATGTGAAAGGGAGCATAGCGATTTCAATCATTACAGTGGGTTTTAGAAATGCTCGTGAGCTTGAGGTTGCAAACTTTCCCAGGGATAAAGGTTAGGAAGCCCGACTGCCACCACCTCACACTTCAAGGTTATAAAATCAGTGGATTCTTTCGTATTACGTCCATAGATGGTGTGAACATTTATCCCAGTTTCCCAGGAGAACCTTCGTTAACATCCATTGTTGTACTCTCAAAAATGTTCCGGCTGGAAACGTAAATTCTATGCCCTGCCTGTTGGCAGAGGGCTTCACGATCTTACCCTAAATTGTATTCCTCAGCAGCCGCGGCAAATTGGTCTAAAATGGATGCATTTTCAAAGAAGTTTCTGCCTGTGATTACTCTAACTTTCTCCTTCCTATGTTAAGTAAATTCTTGATTGCCACATCTGTTTTCATTTCTTCAAATGTTAAATTGTTTAATGGCGCCAAACACAACAAGAAATCAGTTAATAACGGTAAGTGGCAGTGACTTCCAATCAGAGAGAAGACACTAACATGTGTAAGCATTTTATTTTTAAGTTTTCATAAAAAAAAAAAACCCTTTTTTTTATTTTAAGTTAAGTTATTTTTTTTATAGTTTAATCATGTAAGGTTAGGTGTTCATAAACATGTCTATATGTTATTTGACCAAAACCCAGAAAGTAATCTCAGCATACAATTTCTAGTATACAGAGTAGCAGTCAATATAATATATTAGTGAAGCTCTACAGTTCACATAATAAAATAAGATCTAAAGTTAATTACTCTAATTAAAGTTTTATGAAAAGAATCCTCTGCTCTGTTTTCACTTTGATATTTAGAGGGAAAATACCTTTAAAGCAAAATATCAAACTACATCTTACTATGCAACCCATTTGATAAGATATTATATTTGTAATATTAAAACATTATTTTAGTCTAAAAATGACTTTCATATTTATGAAATAAGGTTAATAATATTTCCACATTTTATATAATAAGATTTCCATTTTTTTTTTCTGCCTTGATAAATTTATTTCCACAGCTACACACATATCCCAGAGGAGTGCCCAATTTAAAAGATTCTAGTTAGATTCTGATGTATCCAACAATATGTACTACTTTCTGAGAGGTGAGTCATTTAAGCCAAAATGAATGTCTAAGTTATAATCTTTTAAATTTTAACATGCTGCTAAGTGATAAAACAAATATAGGACACACACGTTTGAAAGGATAAATATACTTGTTTTAAATAACATACATACAGAAATAAATTTAATTTCTATGCTGAGATTCTTTGTTGTCTCTTAGAAAATGCATGTCCATTCAAACAAAAGGGATTTACAATATATTAAACTAAAATACCTTATTCAAGTCAGTGCTTCCTAGAAATATTACTCAAGATATATCAAATGCCCCTTTTGGAATTACTATAACTGTGTATTTTTAACTTCCATTGAAAAGAGAGGGGCAAGTTTTATAAACTGAAAATAAAAAAAAAAAAAAGAAACAGAAAAAGAACACCATAGTTTAATCCAAATTGGTTTTCTAATTTGTTAGTTTAAAACTAACTTTCACTGGTTTTTCAATTTTTCCATTGTTTTGATATCTTCAAGGAAGTCTTTAATGTAAGGAAACTTAAATACATACTGAAGAGATAAAGGGGATCTATCCTCCTATTTTAAGCTAAAACATAACCTCTAAATTATCTTTTACAGTAAGCCAAAGCCAGTATCACATACCTTTCGGGAATGAATTTCTTTCACATACAATGGAAGTAGAAACTCAGATATACCTTCAAGTCGGATTCCCTTCTTGGTGACTCTCAGATTTCCCATACCATCCTACAAGCAATGAAATATAGTTCACTTTTAGGTTAATTAGAGAATGAATAACTGGCCATAATTTTCTTAGGCCTAAATTGAGAAAACAGTAAGCTCAAATCAGTGATGATTTAAGGAAAATGAGAGATCGAATCTACTTAATGAATGACTGCAGTAGTTTGCATGCATATAGAGGGCTCTGTTTAAAATGAACAAGAGGACAAGAGGAATATAAAGGACCTGGTATCTTCTACCAGCTCTATCAGATGCTAGGATTTATCTATGAATAAATTCTGTACTTCCTTTATGCATCAGCCAGTTTAACTATTTATTAGGTATAATGATACCTGCTACCTGACTATTATAAACTACTTTGCAGAGAGATCTAATAATATTTTTAATTACAGTTACACATATTTCTACGATATTCATAGTTTCATTTGTATAATAATTTCAATAGGTAATTAATAACTCACTAGTATAAGTAAAAATGGTGTTCCAGCATTCAAACCATGAGTAAAGCATATGTACTCTCCTTTAGAAAACACCACTTTATGAGGAGGATAAAGTAAGTACTTAAATAATGTTTATGAGACAGAGTAAAATAAATTTAAAAAAAGTGAGAACAAGATGTTAACAAGGATTAAAGAACGGAGTTTTCAAATATGTTGAGAGAGTATATTATATCTCTTGGAAGAAATTGACTATAATCAAAGCCTTCATAATATGGAATTTTTAACAGGAGATTTCCACAGAGGGAGGAACAAAATGAATATTCTGGTAACACTGAGGAAACAACATGGCATCCAATCGGGCTACTGTATGAAATATTGTGATAGAAAATACCTGAAAGAGCACGTTTTGAGGTCAGAGGAAGGAAAGCCCTAATGCAAAGCTAAGGAGTCTGTACTTACTTCAGCATCCAAGAGAAGAAATAATAAAAGTTCTTGAAAACCTAGCTCGATGGCTTGAAATGATTAGCATTGAGCTTTAAGATTCATCTGGTAGAAATACGATGTGGGGCTGACAGAGTATTAGTAATAATACAGAAGTTGGTAATAAGTGTAAGCAGTGTGGAGAACAACCTGCAGAACATGGTGACTAATTTCATCTGGAGACACTGAAAAAGTAGCATTTCCAACTAATCCAAGGTTTCACAACTATGGCTCAATAAGAAAATGCAGTGAAATTCTACATTGTGTAAATTCAGTGGCAAAATAAGTTCAGCTTTTGTCTTTCTATCATTGAAAAATGCAGATTCTTTATCCATCAACCAGCACATTTGTAGAAAGTGGGTTGAAGGATGACAACGGCTTAAGGCTTGAATCTATTACGATGGATGAGCAAATACTGTGTGGAAAGATGTATGTAAAACGAAGGAGAAACTCAGGTAATGACTTAGGTCTGTGAATTGAAAAGAAGTATTTTACACATCCTAGGAGGCTGTGATCCATAGTATAAGAGAAAAGCCAAGAGATTATGATGGCCCCAGGCTCTACACCCTGCACATTGACCCCCCCACCCCAAATAAAAACCCAGTGCAGTAGCATAACAATACATAAAATTGAGTAAAAATTAAAAGACATTCTTTTTAAATCCAAGATCTCAATTTTCTTATTGAAGGAGAAAGTAACAGACTCTGGTTGAATTAAATTTGGGATGGGAAGAAATAATTCATTTCTTGAGGCTCAAACTTAAAGCTGACACTGGAAATGCCTAATAGGAAATCATCTAAAATTGTGTGTGTGTGTGTGTGTGTGTGTGTGTGTGTGTGTGTGTGTGTGTGTGTGTGTGTGTACATACAGGAGAATTTTAAGCATCATTAATGGGTGGTTTCGATGAGAAAATAGTCTACTTTTGTTGGGATGATGACATACTCTGGTTTCTCTGTTTTATTATACTAGTTTTATTATATCCTCTTTCACTTTCAAAATTCAAAAGTGTCTCTGATTTAGACATTAATTACATAGTCACCCATATACTGGTTCCAATTAGTGTGATTTTGCATTATACCTACCTAGGAAAGACAGAGGCAGAATTAACAGTTAAAGTCTCAAAACTGAGGATTTATTAGGCCGAAATGGCAGAAAGTCATAATAACGTGGTGCTCTGAAGTAGCAAAAATGATGCCCCTCAAATATCTGACCATTATTTTTCTCATTGGGTAGGAAAATATAAAACCTGAACAGCAATGTTGGACTGCAAACAATAGCACATGGTGAAAGAATGATAACTGATCATGAATAATCAGGTTTAATAACAGTTAAGAAATATTAGATAAAGGAAGACAGGTTTATCACCAGAAAAAGGAACTTTGGATTCCGAGATCTCGATGGTGAGAGAATTTTCATATATAATGAGGCCTAAAGAACACTCAGGCAGGGGTGGCAGAAGTAAAATGGAAACAACTCTCTGTAATTTGGAAAGCCAGTAATATTAGAACATATGGAATTACACATGGCTTTAAAGTATTATATTTTTTGAAGGGACTTTTTGAACTAAATCTCACACAATGTCCACATATATTCTCAAATGTCTATCAGAAAGAAGTATTTTGAAGTATTCCCCATGGAGTTACTATGGAAACATCTAATGCAACTATCTCAGGACAATAAAAAAATTCTATAATAAACATAATTCCCAGTTCAATACTAATCTTAAAAATTATTTTTATGAAAAGGTTTGAAATAAAAGAATTAGACATCCAAATTAAGTATGATAATACTTATGCTATATGCATATTTAATTTTGGAAAGTTTTAAAGCTTAAGCTCAGTGCTTTCTTTTATATTTTCTATTTAACATATAATTTGAGGCATATAAATAATATTTCATTTAAATTAGATGAAATAGGATTTCCAGGTATAAATTTAGAACTGTTATTATAGTATTTTGTTGTGAATCTAACCCCACTCCATGTCTATTTGTCTCATCTTTTATTTCTTCTGTTTTATATTATAAATATTTTCAAAATGTTTCATATTATCTTCATGTAGTTATAAAATACATAAGGCTATATAATAACCTGAGTCTCACATTCAGACACCAAGCCATTAATAATTTATGAGATGATAAAATAATCTGGTTTCCTTTCTAGAGGAGCATTAGAAAGTTAATTTATTCCTACTGTCCACATTCCTTTATAATTTACTATATTCTTGGTTCCTTCAACATCTAAAGAGGAGAAAGCAATCTCTAGATTTGCTGTTAAAGATGACATTGCCACAACACTAGCAAGTACTTATGGCCCGGTCTCCAATCTTGGCTCTGCCATCCCCTTCCTATGTAAACTTGAACCACTTAACTAATTTCTTTGTGTCTTTTGTCATCTATAAAATGAATAATATCAGAATTTGTTATGCAATCATTGCAAGGATTCCTTAAGGAGCTTAAAATAATGCCTATTTTTGTAGCAGTACTCAATAGTTTTTAACCATTATAAACATTTTATTAAAAATTACTCAAATTTTGTCTCATATTATAAAGTTTCATCTTATTTATTTTCAGAGGGATTATCTTTGATCTTCAGTAGACTCATGAAGCTTTATCATTGTTACAGTTATGATGCTTTTATTCATTACCTAGTAGCCTCACAATCATTTATCTATTTTTGACAGACCTTATAGTGTCATTTGGGAAGAGAACATGGAACCAGACAGCTTGGACTTGAAACTTGACTATTATTTACTAACTGTTGACTTAATCTAAATTCATTTTCTATAAACATCAGAAAATAAAAAAAATAAACATCAGAAATAATTTAATGAGTTAATATGCAATGAGTTTATGACTGGATATGGTATAGTGTTTGATAATTATTCCCTGTACTGGTAGTTTATTTAAAATTCATAGTTTAATATTACATATTATTAATCTCTAACCAAAATGTGTTTTCTAATCAACCTCTCCTGTTTTCATCTCTTCCTTTCCATTCCCTATGGCACTGCTGAAGTTGAAGAACATTTCATCTGCAATCTGGCACCTGCCTCCAATCTTACATTCCTGAAGTACAAGATTACAGTTTTATACTGTCACTTTATTGAATTACTCCTTATTCTTGCTCAAAAACCCACACTGCCACAGCCCTGGGATTATAGATTTATCTTTTCCATTTTGAATGTTTAGTGTACTTTCTATTTCTAAACAATCTATTATGAACATTATTATTTTCACGTTGTAGGTAAATACCACAAAACCTCCTTCCTTAGTATATTTTTCAAGACCTTTTATGTTTCTTACACAATTCTTTGTTTTTCAGATTTGTTTGCTCTCTTCTCATCATCTACCTTTTACCTCCACTAAAATGAATTGCTAGCATTTCTCAGAAAAAGCGGTTTTGCCATTACAATTTCTTAATCTACGTTATTTCATTTGCTTGAAATGATCTACTCTCACCTTTTCTTAATACTTTTACCCATCATTCAAGACCCAGTCCAAAGAGAGCCTTGGTTATATCATAGTCAGAAATAACATTTCTCCTTACTATTTCTAAAATGCTATATTTGTATTTCTCATGAAATGTATCATATTCTGACTCTAGTTTTAAGTGTGTACCCATTTTTATCTCTTCTTTAAGTGTATGATCTTATTTATCTATATACTTACTTCCCCTTCTAGCATAGCCCTTCTAATAGTGGATTTATAAAGTATGTGGTAAAGTAAATGTTTGATTATTTAATTCATAAGTAAAATTTAGGTCTTGATAAAAATAAAACAAAAATTTAAACTGATAACCTTATAAAAATCATACTATCATCAAAATTCACAGAATTTGTCTTTAGAAACTGCAAGTGATATTTATTATAATTGACATGCACTTGAGTTTTTGAATAAAGTGAAGAATACATTGTTGAGAAATATTTTTTTTTTGGAATTTATTACGAGAAGCTGACTTTAAAATAAATCATGTAAAGAGAATCTACACTCATCACTTTGCAATGATCTTATCCTACTTCACTGTTCTTTATTAGCTTTAGCTGCCTGGTATTAGAGGCGTTATTTAGATGGTGGCTACTCTCAGGATTTGAATTACTCCTTAGCAGGCAAACAAAACTGTCAAAGTAATGAGCATGCTGACATGAGATTAAAAAAAATAATAATTGATGTTATTATTCAATAATATAGAAAACCTAGTGTATAATTAATTATTTCAAAAAACTTTTCAAAGAAAGTTGAAAGAATCCAGTAGTCAGGAGATAATTAAATCTAGATTTCAGACTTTTTTCTCATTAAAACCAAAAATAAATTTCTTCCAAATTACTAGCATCATACATTTCAAAAGAAATTGAATGGGGAAAAAAGGTAAATACATATTTTTATGGCTTTAATTATTTAATGATATTCAGCTATACTTCAAGTTACATGAGAAAGTGACATTAAAGAGTCAATTTAGAGACAAACTGGAGCCTTGTACAGCGGCTATTTGCGAGAACTTGGGAATTAAATATTTTAATAAAGAAACATGGGGAAATAAGTATCATTGTTTAAATATAATTGCAAATCACCTTTAAATGTTTTTTGTTATTTATACTTTAGTGTATCACAAATGAATCCACTTAATTTTCAACTCCTAATTAAAGAAGAAATTCTCTTTAAAATGTCTAGGCATTTTCTTTTTCTTACCTCTGCTATGCTAATGTTATTTATAACTTATAATGAGCTGTTTTCTCCCAGGAATAAGAGAAAGAACAAATAAAACATAAATTGACAGCCTGTTTTATGTGCGTGTTTTTATTTTGTTGTTTTCTGTATTTTATCTTCATTTTAATTGGCCTTCCTTATTCCTGCCTATTATCAGAAAATAAACTCCACAGCAATAATAATCAATAGACCTAGAAATTTGACTTCTGATCCAGCTTATATAGAAACATCTTTATAGATTGTTAATAAGATAACTTTTATTTTCTGCTGTATGATTTATTATTACCTTTGTTCTTAGCCAATAGTTGTTCAAAGTTTTATAATTTACATATCACCAACTTTCAGAGTTGTGAAAGGGTTTTAAATGTATTTATATATTGAATAAGACAATAAACACTGCACTTTGTATCTCTTATTTGTATTGATGTTCTATTAGCTATGTGAATGATTTCTAAAGGTATAATGAAACAAAATTCAACTTTTTCCAAATTTTCCTCTACTTAAACATAATTTCTTGCCAGATATTTTCATCTTTTTTTTTTTTAACAATTCACATATTACTAACCGCCTACAACATATGTAATTGTTTAATAAAATCATCAGAATAAGGGTATGCTGAAACTAAATAAAATTATGCTAATCTAACATGGTAGATATGATCACAATCATGTAGTAAATGCAAAACAAAATAATGGATGACTTCAATAAATCAAATGAGACTATATTTAGGGAGCAGCAAAAATATAAACCTCATTGTAATGAAATTATGTGTAAGGGATCGGCACTACATATTTGTGTGTGTGTTTGTGTGTGTATAAATATGTATAACACATTTACCTAAAATAATGAAAATAGATCATAACTATTCAACCTAGTATGAAGATCTGTAATACATATGCATTTTAAGTTCAATATTTTCTAAAGAAAAATGTTTTCCTACAGGAATTGTTGTCAGGAAAAAATTATTCCTGTGACTCAGCCTAATGATCTAATATTAATTGTATAATGCAACTTTAAATGTTCACGGAAGCACCAGCATTATGCTGCTTTAACGTGAAATTAAAGTTATACCCTGAGAATGTGATAAGCAACTGTGGCAGGAGACAGAGGCTTGCTAAGAAAGAGCGCTGTGAAAACCAAGCATGCTATTAAAAACAAATCATATTTCTCGGTGGTAAATGAAGACAGTTGCAAAGAACCTCAGGGATTTGACTTAAGGAAAATAATAAGTAATGAATTTATAATAATGCTATGTACCCTAAAGACTGTCATCCATCCTTAAATGGGTGACTGAGGAACATCATATTTTAATCTTTGTAACAAGAGTATAAAGCCTCAAGGTTTACTATTAGCATGCCTGTCTTTCTCAAACATGCGTAATAGAATACTGGATTTATAATAAACCTAGTGAAAAAAAAGTTCAGTTTTCAAGTAAATTTAGGGAACTGTTACGTGATATTCCCACTCAGAGATTTATAATGCATGGTAGCATATCAAATACTCCAAATCCGGAATAAAGAAACAAATGCACTTTGTTTAATACAGAATTCACCAAACATTTTGTCCAATGGGTGTCCCACTCACTCAACTACATTTTGGAATAGATGGAATAATGTCCCTGAATATACTGTGGAAATATTGTCTAATCACTTATATTTTACAAACTCTGAAAGAATACTTATTAAAAAGTAGGTGTGTTGTTTAGCATGGAGGCTCAAAAAGAGTTAAAAGCTACCATGTCTCCACAACTATTTATTGAGAGACTATGTACAGTGCCACAAAATTTTGTTTATAATTTGACTTCCCAACTATCCTTAAATACTGGAGAGAATATGCTGAACATATTACTAACCTCACACAACATGATATAAATTCTAACTGTCAATATGAAGTGAGACAGGGAGGAAATGTTGGGCACAGATCTCTCTGGTTTTGCTTATGATATTTGTCAGTTATTATAAGCATAATTTAGTTCCTAAAAGGAGATCGCGTCTTGCCTTGAACAAAATCACGTTTCCTGTAAAGTAAGGACATGACCTAGGTGTATAGCTACTCTGCATAGGCCGTCCTCGTGGTAAGGTCATGTCTACGAATTCCTTCCAAACTCCCAAGACAACATCTTCAATTTCCACCTGAACTATTATGGAATTAAGCATAATATGTAATTCAAAGAGCACTTTAGCAGATTCCGAGCCAATGGCACATCACAACAACTCTGTGAAATAGACATATTATTATCATTTTAATTAAGACACATGCACGTGCATACATGCGTGCACGCACGCGCGCGCGCGCGCGCACACACACACACACACACACACACACACACACGGAATTTGGTTTATTTGGTTTTATGCACCTAGTAAGTTAGTCTGAACTGTAGTCCTTTCATGTTTAGTCAATCTAGGCAATTGTAGAGATAGAAGATGTAAGTTAATTTTATTTTATTAGATAACTCCAGTAGGGTGTTCTAATATTTTTATTATTTCTTAGTTAATTTGTCTATCTTCTTCTTTAATTTTTTTTCATTTTTTAGCTTTTAAATTTCCATCACTAAATGATTTTATTCACAGCACATATTTCTCTTTTGCCTCAGACCTGCTTCATGAAACAAAACTCTATTTCCAAATGATCATAAATTTCACCATGGAAATGAAGCCTTCGGAACAAATAACTGATATCTGTACAGTCGTAGACTATTTTAAAGGAATCCCAAAACAATATTTTCTGTAAATAAAAGATTCCACACTTCTCTTTCTTCCTGTGACCTGCTTTGTAATTCCCCTCATCCTATAAAACTAAGTTGTGTATGTTTGTGCGTGTGTGCGCACTTGAATGCACGTATGTATGCCTGTGTACATTTAGAAGAGATGAGTTGCATAGGGTGGGTTGGTAAAATAAAATAAATTTGTTGAATCTAAAATTGTAGGTATCCCACTAACATGGAACTGAGAAAAATAAAGTAAGTGTCATTAGAAATAGGACAGAAACACCATGAATACACAAATGACCAAGCTGATTTTCTCTGTGGGACTATAATAAGAATTTTCTGCCTTTAGGTTTCTTAGATCTAATTCCATGGCAGTTTAGCATGTGTAATAGTGAGTTTATAAAGCCATAGCATTTGGTCTCTTTAAAGTAGTCTCTTAGGTTTTTAATATCTGGAGATTCTTCTCACCATCAAGGAAAATCTTTCATGCAAAAATGCAATGGGTCATCTCTCAGCCAAATCTTAAAAGATTTTATAAGCTTCCTTGAAAGATGCTATAAATTTCCACTGATTTCAGCCTTGAATTTTGAAGATGGATTTTTTTTTCTAAAACATATAGTCCAGCGATAATAGAAGTCCCATTTCAAATATCCAATTGGAAAATAACTATCAATTTGGAAAATACTTAACATGATTATTTTTCTTACATTTTAGCTATCATACTTTATTATGGTTCCAAATGGCATCCTTTCAAGTCTTTGTTATTTTGTTTGTCATATTACAGACAGACTTCAGTGTGTAATGGAATTCTTCTTGCAGGACCTGCCTCCCTCCCCCTTTGCCAAGCCCTGTGGTTCTCACAGAAACTGCTATTTCCTTGTCTGGTTCTGACATGCTTACCACAGACTATTCAAGCAAGGTTGATAACTAAACCCAAGTTGATCAACCAGATACTTTTACTAGTATATTGAACTCAAAATTAAGAACAACCAATGAAACAATCTCTCTTTGAAAGTAAAACTGGAGTTAACATACTTTAAGTTGAATGGAGAAAGCCAGAATAAGCCTAGTTTAAGATAAGAAAGAGAGAGTAAAGGGGGTAATTCCTCTTGGCACAAATACCCCCGTTCTAGTTTTTCCTAATGCACAGATGCATAACTGTCTTTACCAAATTGTGTTGTTTCTTTTCAACACTTTCTTCAGTATTATCATCTCACAAATTCTCTTTCTCTCTCTCCCCACTCTCTCTCTCTCTCTTCCTCCTTCCCTCCCTCCCTACTTACTATTTAGTAAGAGAACAACTGAATTCATTTTAACAGATTGTGTGGTTTATATGTTATATATTCACACTCCTTCTTGGTGACCATATTTATTTCCATAGCTAAAATTCTTTCAGTTAAATCAAGCTTCTTGATTCTTCATTATTCTCTTACCAATTTCTTCCTCTTTAGTTTGGTTATCCCTGTATCATCCTTTGAATAGCAATTTAAACATGTCTTACTAAAGGCATCTTCTTAGACATTCCTTCAAGAGGCTTAACAGACTTTGTGCCAGTAAATGCTCATTGTGTTCACAACTGATTATACAGCCTCAGGATTGTAAGCTTGTTGCAGGCAGGTAATTTTTTTTTGCATATCATCGATCCCAACATTTATACTCACAACTGGATTTTTACAAGCCAAGTTTGTCTTTCAACTACTTACTGCCTACTTTTCCTGGGTATCATAAGCATCTCAAATCAAGCATGTCCCAAACAAAAATAATAATCTCCCAATTTGAATTGCTTCTTATGATGTGTTTCTTATCTCGGAAAATTTGTTATTATCCATATTTAATAGAAATCTGTATCTCATCCTGGAGTCTTCAGTCCTACTTTTCATGATAGATCAGTCATCAAGTCCTATCCACGTTCTTTTATTCTGGCATTGTTTCTGGCATTAAGAACATTCACATTGTTGTGCAAGCATCACTATATATCAAAGGAAATTTTCACCCTCCCCAACTGAAACTCTGTACCCATTAAATAATTCCCATGTCTAATGTTATGTATTCTGTAACATTAGATCATTTTAAAAAATGTAAAACTTTATGTTACTAACCTTTTAAAAATCATTTGATGTTCTCCAGTGACCACTGATGATAAACAAAAATTTTAAGATAAAAAAATAATCAACTCACTTTTATTTTATATTTATTTCTAGTTTATTTGTTTTTAAAACTACTTCCATTTAATGAGCTAGCTTCCTGGACTCGTAAACATTTCTCTAAGAAGTCAGGCATTTTCCTGAATCAAATTCTTATAAATTTGATTTATAAGAATTTGAACCCTGAACTTGAAAATCTTTCTCTCAATAATTTTATTGATTATTTCCAACTCATTTTCAGTTACTGGCTTAGACACCACTGTTTCCACCAAATCTCCTTCTTTATTTTTAGGCAGAGTAGCGAAAATGCACCTCTCTTTTTGTATTTTAGTTGCCTTTTACTAATTGGTTCTTCCAATAAACAAGAGGTCATTGTAATTTTAGTGCCTAACACAGTCTTTAGAAAAAGGGAAACAATAAATGTTTGCTGAATGACTAACAATAAAGTGTTGATGTTAAGAAAATAATTTGATCTTAATATTATTAGAACACAACCTTTTATTTTTTATTATAAAATTGTTTCATTGTATAAAATTGAAATATAGGGAAGCATTAAATAAATAATTTCCATGATGCCACCATTCACATGTGAACACGAGATTTTTTCTATTGGAAATTGGGTAAAATATAACAAAAATCAGTAAGTCTTGAAAATTAATACTAATAAGATCTTACTATTAGAAAAGATATAATATTCTGACACACTGATATTCTAATATTTATAGTTGCTAATACTGTGATATACTAAGAGGGCATAAACATACAATACAAGTCCACCAGAGAGGACAAAACATAAATTAAATAAATAAAACATGATATTATAGTATCTGTGTAGTATCAAATTCCTTAGCATATGAGTTTTGTTAAAAATGTAAATATGTACATTTACATATCTCAATGCATATATTGCATATAAAATGTAGATAGATTGCTTTACAAAATTTCTAAAAAATAATTTTCCCATGAATTCTTGAAGCTAAAGAGCATTACTTTAAATTCTCATTTAACTTCTATTTATTGACCAATTCTTATCACTTATATGTTCAAATACTTTGTTAGTGAAGCAACACAAATGTTATGCAATGTTATATCTAAGTGATAAAACTTTTTTTGTTCAAAATCTGACATAATTGATCTACAAGCATCTGGATTTATTCCCAAGCAATTTTCTGTCATACAACAGTGATAACAAAAATATTCGATGAATATTTTCAAAATTATAAGCATATTTCATTTTCAATTTTGCAAGCTAGCATTCCATTGCTACAAATAAGGTGCTTGTCCTAACACTGTCCTTGTTCTAAAATATGTTGTTATTATATCTAATTTATAACGCCAATCTCTTCAATCTTTACTGCGCATTTTATTCTTTCAAAGTATTTGTGCATTTTACTTTTTTATAAGCTACAAGCAGATGTTTTGCTATAATCATGTCAGAAATGCAAGATAATTTATTAATTCAATCTGCAATGAAAAAGAACAAATTTTTTATTTGTACTAAAAAACTCAAAGTCTATATTCTTTGTTTCCTTGATTCCAAATGAACTCATAATTTAATTGTTAAGGGTAGTAGTCAGTAGCTACTATTATTAGTAAAAGTAACTAGACTGATAGTGAAGAATAGTATCTGGACTGATTTTTATTTGTGAAGTTAGTGTTCGTAAACCTAACAGTGAATTTCATTTATTCTTGAACAAAAATTGATATATTTATTTGACTTACATGCAGATTTTCTGAATCTCTAAATGTATCATTTTAATATCTTGGTAAAGTCATTTAATCAGAGTTTTAATAATTTATAGAGTTTAATAATCATATATACCCATTCTACTTGAAAATTTTGATAAGATGATAAAATTGCATAGCATGTCAAAGATTTTTTGGAAACTATCAAATACTGTTAAGGCTTGTGAAAATAACCAAATCATTAACAAAAGTTATTAATTAAAACTCTTTGGAAATTCTGGACCAGTTAGCCAATGTCTTGCATTTCTGGAGTGAGTTGTGGGAGGACCAGGGAAAGATACATATGTATCTAACAGTAAAAACAAACAAACAAACAAAACAAAAACAAACAAACAAAAACAGTAAATTGCCTGACTCCAGCATCAGTTCTTCGCTATTTTGACACTTGAGAAAGTCTAAGAGGTGTCATTAATCAAATATAGCAATTACTCAAAATCCTTTACAAACTACTGGTATTTGTCAATAGAGTAATATATTTAACAATATGAATGAGCTATCAAAAATATCTAAGCACTAGAGGAAAATCAACAGACTGAAGAGAAGAATTAAAATTAGTAAACTGAAATACCATATATTAAGAAAAAGGAAATAACATAATAAAATAAGAGCTAATAAAATTAGAGGGCTGACTGGAATGTCTCCCAGAAAAAAATAAACATTATTTAACAAAGAGTGTGAGATAAAGAAATCTGGATGTTTCTGATGATGAGATGTAATCATATGGGTTTTTGTTATTGTTATTGTTGACGGTGGTGTTTTTTGTTCACAGAAATAAAGATAATTTGGGAAAAAATAAATATTTGTACACATATGAATCTAACCAAAGGCATGATTTTGAGCATCTGATAGAGTTTATAAAAAGTAAAACTCCTTTGCTTACAATGTTTTGAATATTGTTTTTTCAGGGGCCCAGTACTAATAAAATAGTACTGTAAATACTACTCTACAGGTCCAATAATCACTTGGTTTTGAATAAAAATTAACTACATAAATGTAATATTATATTTTCTTCTATATTGTAATTTAGTTATTAAATTTAATCTATAGACAATTTTAACAAAAAAAATTAACATTATAAACCCTGACAATATATAAGTAATGTAATACTCAGCAAAAATGGGAGATGGAGGATAAGTGGAGAAATAAATAAAATTAAAATTTTAGTGATTTCCTTTCCTCCTTTTTCATGATAGGAAATAAAATACTGCCTAGAGATGATGAATCAAGAAATAAGGATGTGATTTAAAGTTATGAGGGTTAGTACTGGAATTTTAAAAATAATTGTCTAGAGTAAAAACTTAAGAAAGCGAAAGATCAGAGAAGGTTGTGTGGGTCAATTAAATTCCTCACCTTTCAGAATGAGGAGCCAATATAGTCAACATATGTTTGCTAACACAGGAAATACATAACTATTTTTTAAATGAGAACAATTAAAAAAAAAACTAAGAATAAAAAAAGTGACTGAAAGTAGTTACTTTTGGCGATTGCAACTAGGGCACTGGCGGAAAAAGGAAACAAGCCATTTTTTTTATTGATACCCTACTTGTAACCCAGGAGTCCGGAATATTGAATGAAATGGTTTATGATGTTGGCTTCAACTTCTTTCATAAATTAAACTGGACGTTGTCTTAAAAACCATCTTTACTATTTCAAGCGGCAGAAATACTTTGAACATTTTCACACAATTATGCTTTGCTTCTTGAACTTTATTAAGATACAGTACATAATTTGGAAGAAACTATTATAATCCTAATATTTATCATATATAGAAATGATTTCAGTATGCTCTGTCTTCAGTAAAGGTTGTCATAGGTCCCAAATACAAATCTTTTGTAGTTTACTACTATTTTTGAATTTAAGTAATTTTGTTTGTTACCACTCACACAACAGAATAAGGAGAAAATAAAAGAGTTGACAGTAACCCTCTACTTAGTTTAAAAATATAACACTGAAGATATTTTATATAGATATCTGTTTTATAATTTCCTGAAGTCAGGAATATAACATTTATGCTAGTAACACCTCCCTTAAAAAATCATAGAAGAATAATGCGAATATATAATAAATGTGACATATTTTTTAATTGAACATATGTTCTCCTCATTAGTATTTCTATAAACAATATAGTAAAGGATACAGAAGAAATTTCCAAACGAGGTCATGCTTTACATTTATAGTTATTATTCTCCGACCGAAAGTCGAAGACTCAGAATAATGATACCAAACTCCAACTAAATCCCTGTTCTTATCTCTAGAAATAATAGGTCACTGTTTTTGTGCCTGCATAGATATATTATATTTTAATTCCTCAGCTATGTATTCAATGATATTATTTTATTGAAGGAAAAATACATCAATTGTTTGTTTAGTATTTAACCTTCTTAAAATGATATATAGGTTTGTGATATCAGTAATAAAGGAGAAAATACATGTTACCTAAAAGCAAACAAATGAATTGCTTTCCTGAGTGTGATAAAAGTTTACAAGATGAAAGCTAGTTAAGATTTACAGTCATTGACGGTTATCTTCCTGTAATCACAAGATAACATAACTGACCTAGTTTTCTCAAATCACTGAAGACTTTTCATTTCTCCTACAAGCCCAGATTGTTTTTGAATTATCTATAGTTAAAATTTAAGATGTTTGGTAAGTGGCTTTTGTTGCAAGTGGTATACCTCTAGAATACATAAATATCACTTCCTATGTAACACTAACAACTTTGAAATTAATCTTGGCAACTTTATCAATTGGCTAGGCTGAGTAGCTATACTATATGTGGCATTTAATACGTTCAGTCAGATAATCTCTATACTGCCCAAAGTAAAGATATTCCCAATTTAAATTAACATAAGGATAATAGCATAACTTGATATTAGATATGTAAACAGTAGCTTACCACACTTTCTTTTTCCTCCTCAGTTTCACTAAAAGATGAGTCTAACAGAAAGTGCTAATAATAACAGATTCTTAATTGAATTCATAGGAACTCGGGTACTATTATAAACTATATTCAAATGTACTATATTATTTAATACTTGAAAGAATCTGAAAGTTAAATTGAGCCTCAGAACATCTAAATGGTATCACTTAAATAAGAAAGTTAAAAGTTGGTAGAGATAATATTTAAATTCAAATCTGGTCTGAATCCAAATCTCTGCTATTAACTATTATGTTACATTATATAAAGAAAATAATAATGACAATAACACATTTAATTCATAAGAAAAGAAACTATTATTAATTTGAATGAATCAAGATCTCATTATTTTTTAATGGATTGGGTTAGACTGTCCTTATTAGGCATTTGAGAAACAAAGGAGGGCTTTACATACACAGACACATCCATATATACACAACTAATAAAACAGATATAAATCTATATTATTATTTATCTAAGATGAAAGTTGCCATTAATAAGGAAGAGTTAGAAGACAATGGTTTTTGTGCCTGTATTGAATATAATGCTCTGATGAAACCACAATAATAAGCTCCTTTCTGAACAAGTTTCCAAAGCAGTTCCTTATAAAAGAATTACCACGGTAGGTATCATGTTACCTTGCTATACTAGTTTGACTAACATGCATAAAGCGGGGAGCTTTTATAGATTCAACGACAGAAATGTATGGTTTTCTGGAGACTGATATGTTACATGTTACACCACCACAAGAATTCTACTCACTAGTGGTAACTGGTCTTGGATCACGGTATTTTAATGTCATAAAATAATTTCTAATGAGGGAGGGTTAAATGTATAGGAATTAACAGAGAGTAAGATTATAAAATGCAGAAAAATATGAAGACAGATGACAAGCAGCAGAAGCCATTAGGAAACAAAAGCAATAAGCCAATAGATATGACAAAGAGATTAGAGGGAATATAGTTAGCAACAGTCAAAAGTGACAGCCAGACGAGACTGAAACTTCACTGGCAGAGCACTGAAGTAGGAAGCAATAAAATCCTACTCGTGAGATGATGACAAGCTAGTGGAGCTACTTGGGCTACACTGAATTCTGCAAAATATTTATCCTATTAGACCTGACTGGGCAACCACTGAAACCATGCTTTCAAGAATGAATTTAGCATTTTGAAAGAGCCAAGCAATTACAGAGGTAAACATTCTGGTTTAAATCCTTCCTTCCACTGTTTATAAAATAGGAAAAATAGAAATTGATGGAATCATTAATTAACCCACTCAAGTTCCATAAAAAATTAAAATTAATGAGCTAGGAGTTGATAGAGTGTGCTGGGAAATAAAACATTATAAACACCCAAAAAGAGAAAACAAGAAATAAAAAGATACCAAAGACCATTAATAACAAGATTCAGAAATATTAAACAGAAAAAAAAATCTTATTGAAAAAGGGACTGATAAGGGGCTGCTTCTGGCCATGATGAAGGGATAGCCAGAAACAACTATAAAACTAAACAAAATACATGAAAATACTTGATATTGGACAACAAGGAAAATCCTGGAATTGGCATAGATATCCTCTTGAGTTTTTAACTGAATACTTAACTGCACTTTTGCAGGGCAAGAGTTTTTCAGGCCAGTTAAAGTACAATTTCCAGAGAGGGGATAACCACCAGGGAATTATATATTAAATAGCTATTGGATATTACCTGGCAGAGACACATTAGAGTTTCAATCTATCAGAGTGGGGATACATTGTTAGATACCACAACAATCAGTATAGAATCCAGGCTTAAAGTAAAGATATGGTAAGCCTAGAGTAAATAACTTTTCTAGACATGTTCAAAACAAACATATTTTTTAAAAACCTAAAAATAAGCCTTGAAAAGATCAAGTTGATCTGCATGTAAATACGTAAATTAACTGCCATCTAAAGAAATTGTGACATCATAATAAGGAAAACAATATACAAATACCGCACAGTAGCATGTTTGCTCAAACATAGAGTCTAGCATAATATCACTATGGAAAAGCAGATGAATGTGATCCCGAAATCATGTAGATGACAGAGTTAAAGAAACATATACTTTAAGCAGCACTTATAAATACATTCAAGGACTTAAAGAAAAACATGAACATCAGGATGAAACAAAAGGGATACTAAAAAATAGAAATAAATAAAACGGAAAGAAGAAAATGTAAACTCTACAAGAAAAAAATGCTTTAGAAAAGTAATTACTGGATGGTAAGGAAATAGTGATATGAACTAAAAAAATAATGCTGCAGCTTGTGTGATATTTTTGTGGATTCAATATGTAATATAGAGCACCAGGAAGAGAAAAGAGTTTAAAAAGAAACAACTATTTGAAAATAAAATTGTAAAATTAAAAAAAGTTGAAATATATAAATCTAGAGGTCCTAGAAGCCCAACAAGCCCAAGCAGGGTAAACATAAAGAAAATCACACCAAGATAGATGATATTAAGTAGAATATGGTAAGTTAAAATAAGCTTATTTTCCAGTGTTAAATTATTGTTATTTGTTAAATTTATATTTATATTTCTACTAATAAATTTAAAGTTCCATGTGGTAAAATATCACATCCTACTAATTTAATTTTTCCTCTTTGTCTCAAATTTTTCCTGAGTGGAAATTTTTCATAGAGGCAATCATAATCTGTGATAAAAAAACTCAGGTTAATTTTTAAAAATATTATTGTACTTTTTAATACATTGTAGTTATCAAACTAAGTAAAAACAAAAATATGAATTATTTTAGCGTGTAAATACCATAATTTTGGCATTAACATGCCAACTTTTTAAAACATGAAATAGCATTTTGAGAAAAACATTCAAAAATAAGTAAAATATTCCAACAGAAGTTATGAATTAGAAGCAATGAAATTATTTATAAGAAAATATTTTATATGAGTTTATTAAATATAAAATTATTAAAATACATTTAAATAAATAAAACATTAGTGGCATATTATCCTGATATGTTAATACTTTAAAAAGTTAAAAAGCAATATAAAAATCAAAAATGTTTCAAATATCAGTAAGTCATATAATAAATTACAACAATGTGTGAACAAACACGTTAGAATACTATTAAGAAGATATATATTCTATTTTCAGCTTTACCACTTATAGCAAAGTATATTTGATACATAACCAAATGTGCCAAATGTCTCAATTATTTTTTATCCTCAAAATAATATAATAGTGCCAGAGTATATAATTATGAAAATATAAAACTCTATATTAATGACAATAATTATAACAGTGACAACAATCAGTATTGTTTTGAATTTTCCATTTATTTTACCACTTGTACACCACTGCAGTATGCAGAACTATATATTTTGGACTGAGTAAAGTAGGTCAGGAAGCAGGTAAGATGCAAGAAAAGATAGACTTGCTACCTCTACATGATGTACATAAAATACAAAATGGTAACTACTTAACATCATTGCTGTCCTGGGAGGTATGAGAATAAAAAGGATAAAATGTCACATGCATTGAATGTTAAGCCAAACGCTTTATATTATTATTTAATTCTTATAACTCTAGCAAATAGGTACTATCATTATTCCTAATAAAAATCTATGCTAAGGGGAATGAGGATATTTCCCAAGTCATATGTTATAAAGTGAGGGAGCTAGTACCTACTTTTCTTTTTATTATGTAAGGTTCTCTTTTATTTAAAAGATCATTCACAAAATATATCCATTGATTTACTTTCTGTCATTTAGCTGAGTGTGTTTGGAATTCCATTCTTATACTCAAAAGTAAAATGGATTGCATTGAAGTTTGGATGAATTTGTTTTGTTCTTAATCTTTTCTACATTGACGATGTAAGTAGGTCATCTGAAAGCTTTAGGTTTGATTACAGCCATATAATACATGTCTTTCTTAAATATTGGTGTTACATAAATGGCTCTTATTTCAGAAGCAAAGATGACAGGTGGAAGGAAGGGAGAGTTCTGAAAATTGCTGAGACTTGTAACAAAGGCAGAGTAAGAGAAGCCAAGGATGCCAGCTAGTGACAGACTTCCATCTAAGCACACTGTGCTGCACAGGCCAGGCTACCCCTGGCCCTCTAGTCATGTTTGTAAGGGTTTCCAGCTGCTGACTGACCTGAATTGCTCCCAAGGGAATGGACTGAAACTCGGATGATAAAGAATTTTATTTGTTTTACACATAGGTGATCAAGATCAAAAGCTATTGCCTAGCCCCAAGTCCTGGGTGAATGCTGACCACTGTATATGGGAACAATACACTTTGTCCCAAAGGCGAGACCTAGTAACTTATAGCTGCCCACCGATTATTGAATGGTTCATGACAGCTCTGCACAGTAAAATTCTCAGTTCATCAAATGAAATAGTAAAGTGCCAGATTCTAGGCCCATTTTCATTATACAATTAATGGATGGTGGGAAGCAGAGTATCGCATTATTACCTATACCATGGAACAGATAAACAGAAGGGAGAGATGCAGAATAGAGACAACGGGGATTCAGAAAAAGCAATGTCGACACTATAAAGTCAGCCTAGCACTACTCTATCACCTCGACCACCACCACCACCATGAGCACCCTTTAGTCCCCAAAGCACCTGTGACTCACAGAAAGGAAACCAATAGCAACAGTTTGCTACATCCAGCCAGACAGAGGAGTCTGTGATACAGCCTGTGAAAGGAAGGACACAGTTTGGACACGGTATTGAAAAAGCGATAATAAAACATGTGATCACATTAGTGCATTCGATTGATCTATATGTACTTCCCACCAACATTCACATTACTCTTCTTTTAGGTTTCACTGTTAGAAATTTGAGCGTCTTCTGCTTGAATAATCCATATGGGGTGGGGGTGGGGAAACAGAGACAGGACCACCTATAAATAGGGAGGGGAAGGAATTTGCAAGGATTAACAGATAGTTTATCTTGTTTTGAAAACAAAGGTACCTTAAATTCTCCATGTTGATCACAGAATAAAAACAAGGTGCTAATCAATTTTTGATTTTTTTTTTTTTTTTTTTTTTTTTTTTTTTTTTTTGTGGAAGTCACAGCAATACAGAACTCAACAAGCAGTTCAGAAGAGAAGCACTGAGAAAAATCAAAGAAAATGATTGAAGTCTGGCCAAGGTGTTTGAAATAAAAGAGAAAGTAAAGGAGAAAAATAAAGCAAGAGTTCCCACATAGTGGCTGCCTTTATCCCTCTAGACAAACTCATGTGCTAGAAGGAAATAAGGAGCAAGAAGGATAAAAGAGTGGTAATAATAAAAGGAAAAGAAAGCACAAAATGTGCACTAGATACAGCAAAACCAAAAAATGTACTAAAAATCACTTGTTAACTGCTGACATGCACTGACAAGTGTGTTTCTTTTATAAGAAAGAAGGACATAGGTCAGGCGCAGGAATGGTAACTGCAGGCCTGTGGGTCCAGAGGGCTGGTCAGGCTGCGGTCTCATTCTAACTCCTCCCATACCCCTTCTCTCCCCACTGCAAGCTCATTCTGCTCCTGGTGAATGACTTCCTCTCTGGGCCCTTCTCCCCAGAAGACAGCAGAGTTGGGACTGGCTATTTGATTGAGGAGTGTTGCAATTGTTTGAGGTTTAAGCTGGAACCGTGGTCTCTGTGCTCTTTCCTCTTCTCTTTGTTCTCTGAAATCCATATTGGACCCTTGAAGGGCTGGGCAATCGCTGAAATGACTCCCTAATTGGGGGCTAATTCTCCAGTCACATGGGCACTTTCTCCCCTTCCTCACA
Organism: Eonycteris spelaea; assembly: GCA_003508835.1. Lineage (NCBI taxonomy): Eukaryota > Metazoa > Chordata > Mammalia > Chiroptera > Pteropodidae > Eonycteris > Eonycteris spelaea. Next base: position 1,085,330 of record PUFA01000154.1, read on the forward strand.
GAAATCATCCCTGAAACCTCTGTCATCTGGTTCACCTTTCCTGAATCTAAAACTACCTTTATCCTGTTTTCTTCCTTCTGCAATGTCCACAGGAAGTGACTGATCACCCATAGTGCACCATCGTATGTCAAGGCTTCCTGAAGGGAATCCACCTCATCGAATTCTACACATAGCGGAATCCTTTAAATTTGTCTGTGTCTTTGTCTCTGACTAGCTGTGCACTTCTTATGCTGAGAGCCTTAAAGATAGCATCTACGTTGCCCTGAACTGTATTAAAAGGTAGATTTCCTACATATGCTGTGTGTGGGGGGCTCTGTGGACAGCTCTTCTGGCTACGGGGACTATAGCCACCAGCAGTGCCGTGGGACCCTCTGCCGCCACCGAAGCTGCTGCAGGTATCACCGCCATTTGACAGCTGCGCTCAGAGAGGAACCTCTACTTCTTGCGATTATCCAAAACTTGATCAGTCAGACACTGCACTCTTTCTGTCAGCAGTGACAAATAAACAGTTAAATGCTAACTTAAATTTCCTCAATGATCACAACAAGTATTTTCTGGGTCACAGAAAAAAAAAAAAAAAACCATGAGATCAGTGCCCTGTCCAACTATGCTATGAATGCATTTCAAACCCCTAAATTGACACTGGTCCATCCATGTTCATGCATGTATTCATTTATTAACTCACTTATTCATTGGCTTCTGTGCCCCACCAGACCACGAGTTCCAAAAAGGCACCTCCTATGTGAGTGTGTCTTTATCTCCAGATCATGAGCTACACAGTACTCTGCCTGACTTGGGCCACACATTCAATGAGTGTGCCAAAACAAATGGATCTATAAACAATCAGTATCATAACTTATACAAACAAAATTTTTATATTGTATTATGAACATTCTGAAATGGGTTAACCAACCAATACAGGAAGAGATTTAATGAGTTTTGTCCATGTCACTTATCTAATAACTAGCAAAACTGGGTATCAGACCTACGTCATCAATATCCAAATCTCATATTTTCCAGTACATTATTATCTACAATCTTTCTAAAGCTCTCTGTTATATGCAAGTTGTGTGCATACAATATTATATTTGTTTGCTCCTTTAAGTATACAAATAAAACAAAGCAGCAAATTTAAAGTAGTTTGTTAGACATGAGTGGGTACTTGGCTCTCTACTGCTGATGGTTATGTAAAAGTCTTATTGCCACCAGATGGTACTGCAATGTACAGCTATACTTTAGTTGCTATATTGGAATATGGTACTTGTCCAAAGAACTGGTTATTTTGGATTTAAAAGTAGTAGAGTAATATAAATACAGGTAGCATCTTGAAAAATTCGATTAGAAAAAAATATGTAAAGTAAAAATATTGTTATCTTAAAATATATAAATATCTATATACTTATAATATTCATATTTATATATACATAATTATATTTGTATATAATACTTTTATTAGTTAACAATCAATAAATGATTATATCAATATATTTCCATTACAAAGCGAGATAGCAAATGAAGTCATAGATCCTACATCCTTTTACTGAAGACAGCATCACAAATTAGTTAGTTATAACCTATCCTGTAGATTATAGGGTAATATACTGTTATATACCACAGCCTGTATTTTGTATAGGTACTTAACTCTATAATAACAGAGAAGAATGTCATAAGAGGGATGCCTAAACTATACTTCTAAACAAATCTTTGAGGATCTATTCCTTTTTTAACTTTTATCATAACATACCAAAGTTTTACACCATGTTAAATTATTTTGTGAGTTATAGTATCTCATCCAAACGTACACAGCATCTGTTCTATGCAGTACAGCTGCAAATTGATTTGAGATCTTTAAAAATTAAGGCACATGCTTAGGTAACTACATGTATTTCATAATTTAGAGTGATAATATTTTAGAAAAATCCTGCTGTAACTGGAAATACAAATTCATAATATGGTAGAAACAATGAAATAAATACCAGGATAATTTTTTTCCATTAAGTGTATTTGCCATTGGAGAATAAAATTGATTTCACAACTAAGAATAAATCAAATTATAATATTCTTGGATACATGTAAGAGAACAGAAATATTACACATGCTTTATAAAATAATAAGCAAACTAGAATTTTCAGTGGGAATTCTATTTAACAATTCGATCTTATTTTAGTGTGGTTAAAAAATAAAAACACTCAATAAATTTCAAAAAATGTTTCTGAAAAGATTTTTGATAAGGAAGAGACATTTATATGGTTTCAGTTAGACCAAAAATAAAATCATGCTACCCAGAGGGGAACTGGTATATTTCACTATTTAGCATGACAAAATACAAATCTCACTAAAAGCCCATAGTATTACTTCATTGTGAAATGTATTTTTAGAACTACAGCATTTTGTTAATTCTTTAAAGTAATGTAGAATGAGATGAAAACATCAAAATGGATTACAAAGCATATACAAATAGAACCCCAAGATGGTATCTTACATAACTTTTTTTTTTTTCTGGGATAAAACACATTTTAATTAAGTAATGAATACTTTGGACTTAATCTTCTCATTAATCAGGATATTGTGTGCTTTGTAGAATTACAGGAATACTTTGTCTCCTGAGATGTTAATATACTTTACATAAAATAGCTTGTGCTCTAATTAACCTACTTACGTGCATAACTTCAAGGAATAATAATTGCTTATTGTCAATGGGCTACATAAATTATGAGCAGGAAATACATACATTATATATACACATATATATATAATTGTATACCCTTATGTAATGTGAGATAGTATGGATGAGTAATTACCAAAGAATCTGAAAATCCTGAAAATGTTTTGAATCTATGTTTTCCTCTGGAAAAATATTTAGAACAATAATTTAAATTGCACTTTCATTTTTAGTTAAAACATATTTAGAAAACAAATTTTAAGTATGAAGAGTTTACATCATCTATTCTATAATAAAGTATTTAAAACCTATGTTTGATGATCTTTCATTTCCAATATTCTGACACTGGCAGGGCAGTGGAGCTTATTTTAAACCCTCAGCAATCTTAGTCAACCATGATTGTTGAAGAGAGATGGGAAAAGGAGATGGGAAAGGCAAGGAAAGAAGAAGGAGAAGAGGAAGGAGGAAGGAAGGAGAAAAAAAGGAGGAAGAGAGAGAAACGATTACTGATAAATCAAAATGTATCTCCCACCAAATCTACTTTAAACCTACAAAGAAAAATGTAAAACTTAAACAATCCTATGAAACCCCCCAGAAAGAGAAGTCATTAAGAGAATACGTACAAATACACAGGAAAAACAATGGTTGATACGCATCTAAAAAATAATAGTTTGGTATCAGCAGTAATTAAAGGAGATTAAATTGTAATGATAAGTTTACTAAAGTTGCAAATTGCTAATAGAATCTATTTGCAAAAGTGTGGTAATAAAGGCTCTCTAATAAGATTCTGTTTTGGAAAGTAATCTACCTAGAAAGCAATAGAAATCACTTAAAATAGTTTTAAAAAAGTATTTCTAATGACATGAAGACATAGACATACATTGATGTATAGGAAACTAGCTAAGTGGAATCTATATTTACAGGTCATAAAATTTGTGTTTAATTTTTGATTACCTTATTTTCAGAATTTCTAAATTTTTAAAACTTTTAATCTTCCCAAAGGTACAACTGGGAAAAGATCATGCCTTTGCTTAAATACAAAATAAGAGAGTGATTTCACTCATGTGGGATATAAAACTGAAAGCAACAAACGAACAAGACAAACAAAAACTTACAGACACAGAGAAGTTTAGTGGTTACCAGGAAAAAAAAAAAGGGGAGGAGGGAGATAAATAAGGGTAAAAGGGAGTCAAATATATGGTAACAGAAGAAGATTTGAGTTTGGGTGGTGAACACACAATGAAATGATGTATTATTGAAAGATACACTTGAAACCTATATAATTTTATTAACCAATGTCACCCCAATGAATTTAATTAAAAAGTTAAAAATAAAAAAAAATTAAAATTAAATAAAAAGGAGTGTAAAGTACATTCACATTTATTAAAAATACCAATATTTCTAGTCTCAACTCTGTATTACTGTTTAGTCTTTCATTAAACTTTTTAATTTGAGATGATTGTAGACTCACATGTGATTGTAAGAAAAAATACAGAGTAATTCTGTGTACCTCATACCTAGATTCTTACAATATTTATACTTTGAAAAGTTATAGTACAATGTCATAACCAGCATATTAACATTTATACAGTCCACTGATATTATTTTTTTACATGTACTCATTCACGTGTGTCTGTGTGTTTATATGTTCTATGAAGGTTTAGAACACACGTAGGTTCACATATCCATTATTACAGTCAAAATGCTGAACAGTCCCAACACAAGGATACCCCCTGTTGTCCTTTTATAAGTACACCCATCTCCCATCTAAGCCCACTGTTTCTTCCCTAAGTCCACTACCCACCTCCCTGCCAAGTCCACTGTCAAAAGACCAAACTCTCAGCAATCACTAATCTCTATTAATCTCTATTTCTATAATTTTGTCATTTTATAAATGGTATATAACATAGCCTGTGTGCTTTGTTCACGTTGTAATATTTATCATTAGTTTCCTTTTTAATTGCTGAGTAGTCTTCCATGGTATGCTTACCCAACCATTTGTTTAATCAGTAACATGTTAAAAAGCATCTATGTTGTTTCTACTTTATGGCTATTACCAATAAAGCTGCTATAAATATTCATGTGCAGTGCAGGTTTCACAGTGGGCATAATTTTGTTATTAGTCTGGAATAAATGTCCAAAAGTACAATTCTATATTTAGTTTAAAAAAAAAAACTGCTAAACTTTTTTGGAGTGGTTACATCATTCTAGTTTTAGTCCATAGGACTAAAGACATTTGAAAACAGCAATGTGACTGACAGCTGACATATTTTACCTTTGAGGTAGATTGATTATATAATGACAATATGAAATATATGAGACCTTTCACACCACACTATTTTTCTCTCATTCTTTATTTACCATCAGTCATATATACTGTGACTATTAAGAACTAGGTAATAAGGAAAAAATATTGACTTTTAGGCTGAGATTAAACTCCTATAGTTACAATCCAGAGGCGATATCTTTCACATCAAGAAGCTACAATACAGCACTATTTAATTTTGAATCATTTGCAAACAGCACTGTGGCATTTTGTATTATATCCGTAGGTAATAACACAAGATGTGCGGTTACAAGAGAAGAGTATTTGTGGCCAAATAGAATCATTCTTTTTCTGTTTCTTTCCCCTCAAGCAGCAGTTTACTTTTAAAAATAAAGAGGATCTGATAATTTGGTTCTTTTACAAAATTTCACCTTACCAATTGGCTAAAAAAAAAGTAGAAAACATTCAATCACTTACTTACTTGTATTCAGCTAACAATTATTTCTCAAATGTTTTGCCACAGCTGTTGGACCAGATACTGAGGCTGCACAAGCCTCATTTGCAAATGGGGCCGGAGGCATCGCCTGTTCTCCTTTATGAACATTTCCTGTCAGACGATATTTAGATTTATCTGGTATTCTATCTTTATGAGTTACATTTCTCAACTACTTATTATACTTGACAGATATATTTCCCTTTTAATTATTGTTTATTTAGAAAATTCTTATCCAGTTTACATGTCATTATTTCCTCATTTGCCCTTTCATTTTCCTTCTTGGAATTCAGTGCTGAAATTGAATCCCACTCCTAAATCATGTCATACTATCATCAGAAATCATTTCCCCTTAATTATAATTTTCTATTTTTTTTTCTCTCTAGCCCATGGACGCTACAATTTATTGTCTGCATATCCTTCAAAATATATAGTGCAGGTTTTGTGTAAATGTTTTATAGTTATACACGTCGTATTTTTTCATACTTGTTATTGTCAAGGCAACTTTCAAGGCGACAGTCTATAGAAAGGAAAGAATAAAATGTTTGACCATATTGATTTCCTCATTTGATACTTGATATTGCAGTTTTGTATTTTGTATTTTGAAAAGGTGTTGTCAATGTTATCAAAATTTTCAAAGAGCCAACTTCTGGCTCTGTTGATTTTCTCCATTATCTGTGCGTGTGCCTTTCTCTCCCTTTACACGTGCACGCACACACACACACAGAGTATGTATTCACGTGTATACAAACATCTATTTCCCAACTTTGTCCACTGCATGGGCTAGTTCCAGTGAGCACATCCAGCTCTCTGATATTGTCTTCATACCATTTTCAACTAAAAAGAACCAGTAAAAATAGCTGTTCCACACCTGGGGAAGGAAAATACACAATGAGTATGAAATATCTTCTTGTGCCAAAAACAGGATGATTGGGACCTGTCAAAGAGAAAGAATCTGGCTACAAGGGCCTAATCTGGGAAAATTTGGACTTCAAATTAAATAATGATATAACAGTTATAACCCATTAAGTAAAGTAAGAATTTATGAATCTACACTCACATTAAAAAAAAATATGAAGAAGAGAACAGTCATACAGTACATTGTAAACTCAAGAATACAGAGCAATAACAGAATTCAGTACTCAATTTGGCCATGAGGCAAGAATCGTTAATATGTGCAAAAACTCACTAGTAAATGTTTGAGAAGTAAAAGGGTACGTATGTAGTCTCAAAATATTTTCCTGCAAGGTACTTATTAATTACAATGAGTAAAATAAAATAACTCTACGGTGGCAAAATCTAATGGTCAAAGTTAGCATATCCAGTCAAAGGATTAACAGACAGCATGCATATCCTTTTAAGATTGATTCACTGAGAATAACTCTACCTCACTTTTGTGGTGTTCCTGCCAAAGTATTCGACCTGACTCTAATCATGAGAGAAGGCAGACAAATTCAAACTGAAGGAAATTTACAAAATAACAAACCTGTATTCTTCGAAATTTCAATGCATGAGATATAAAGACAGACGCTGGAATTGTTCCAGAGTAAAGGATATTGAGCATAATTGGTAACAATTATAACTGATTATTTCAGATTTGAGGAAGAAGGAGTCTATGAAGAACAATGTTAGAACAAGTGGCACTGTTTAATCAATGTTGATTTACTGAATCAGGTAACTGTACTTTTGTAAATAATTATCTTGATTTTTAGAAATGACAAATTATACAGAGGTAAAAGAATATTATCTTTCAACTCAGTCAGTTTAAATGGTTAGGGGAAAAGAGAGAAGAAAAGAGAAAAAGGAGAGAGCAAATTTTGCAAGTGGGGAACAGGTTTCCTGGGTACCCTGTGAAATTTATTCTCATGCAAGATTTAAGGTGGGTCTTAGTTTACCATTTTCAAAATGGCTATTTCTATACTAGCACCATTTTTTATAAAAATCTAATTTTCCACAGAGATTTGGTATGCTTTTATCATATAATGGATTTTCATATATACTTATATATTATATTTCTCAACTTTTTATGTGATTCCACTGATATATCTGTCTATTCATACATCATTATAACTTAAATATATATTTGAATATCTGGTGGGAAAAATTTCCCTGCATACTCTGTTTTCCAATAATTTCTGAATTTTCTTGCATGTTTAATAAATTTGTTTTCTATCAGTTTGCTCAGCTCCATAAATTGCTCATTGGAACTTTGTTGAGGTTTCATTAAATTTATAAATTTAGTCAGGAAGAGCATGTTTTTATTCAGTAACAAAAGTTGTCTTTCCATTAGTTCAAGTCTACTTTTGTGTCTTTGGGGATCATTGAAAGTGTTCTTCATATAAATTTTGTATATTTCTTGTTTATGACCAAGTATTGTTATCTTCTTTGTTATTTTTGTAAATGACATATGTACTACTATTAGTTATCTACCTACTTAGGGCTGATTCTATTTTCTAAAGATGGCCACACCAATATATCCCAGCTCATACACTCTGCTTACAATATGATCTTGACACTTTTCCTTTGAGATGTGGGATTTGTATTTCCTCTTCTTGATTCTAGAGGTACCTAGAACTAAGTCAGAAGTTAGCCTTCATGTCTTTGAACATATAGCTTCTGCCTGAGACTCTCTCAGAACACAAAACTTTAGAGGTCTGCACTGCCTTATCGGAATTCCAGTGCTTCTGATTTTCACCTGTTGGAGAGACCTTATGAGAGGGTAAATGAGAAACAGAGAAAGGAGTCCTCATTGTTTCACCTCGAGCTGTTTGTACCTGTTAGTAGTAAAAAAACCTCTATTATTTATCTACTGAATAATATGCAGGCTTCAGGAATAAAGTATGCAGATGAAGATAAAGATAAAGTTTGAGATAGAAAGATGTAGAGGTGTTCATGTTAACTATCCATTAAAACCATTTGGAGTGTTTTTTTTTTTTCTTTTTAGAGGTATTTTTAATATTGCCAAATCTTTTAAAATCTTTCTTTTCTCCTTGCATATATTAATATGGCACAAATTAAAAGCTTTTCTACATCAACCATATTATATAAGTTCTATTTGGTCATGGTGTGTTTTCTTTCTGTAAATGTTTTAGGATTCTATTTAATAAGTTAGTATTTTTGTATTAATGTCATAATGATACCCATGTATACTTTTAAAAACTATTTTGCTACTCAAATTATATTAAGTGCTATCTATTATAATGTATCCAGTATGGTTTGAATACTTTTAAATATTAAAATATACCATTAAATACAGAGTATATGGTTCAGGATTACTAAAAAATATATTTATTTTAGGTGACTACAAAGCAATATTATTCACCTTTTCAAATTTAACTAACTTATCTAAATGTGAATTAACTAACTTACCTAAACTCTTTATTTTTTTTTTTCCTCAGCTAAGTTTTATCTTTTCTTTCCCGTGATAACTCACCAAAAGTAAATAAAGGCAAAAGTGACTGCCTATAATTTAAGAATACTTAAATTTAGACTATAGATTTCATCACACTCTCAGATTACTTAAATTGGGAGGATACTTGAGTCCAATCAGCTATTTTGATTTTCTTTTTTTTTTTAATTTTTTTTTTAAGGAAAAGTAAGATTTATTCAAAGTTCCTTTTAGAAGGAGATGCTGCGCTAAGGAAGGCTGCGGCCCTGTGGAATCTGAGAAGTGAGGAGATGAAGGCGGTAACCACAAGGGAGGAGGGATAGCTTGGTTTTCTTTTAATTAAAATTAAATACTTGTTAATTTTTTAAAGGCACCATGGGCTACTGGTTAAAAAACATAGATTTTGGAGTCACATAATACTTGATTTGCATCATAGTTCTATTGTTAACTGGGCATAAAACCTCACACAATTTAACTTATCTAAACTCTTTAACCCTATACTTGGTGAGGCTGTTTTAAAATTAAATCAGATAGTAAACAGTATCTCACAGTGTCATACAGATTTTAAACATGGAAAACACTCTAGCTACAAGAGAAAAAGAAACCCAAAGTGATATTTTTCAAAAATTATCAGATTAATGTCTGTGATTTTAAAATTTAGATCTGTATAAGTACAGGTGACATTTCAATATAAATAATACATCAAAATAAATATGTTTAAGTATATTATAACTTCTACATTATCTATTTTAAAAAGCTCACTTTGGGACTCAGTGCCCATGGTGTATCATGACTGAGAGTTAGCTTTGATCAGTCAAAATATGCTATGATGTTTGAAAAAAAAAACCAAAAAAGACTGATAAAGACAAAAAATATAAAGACAAGATCAAAAAATATTTCCTAAGTTGTAGGTCAGATTTAAATCTAAATTGCTGACATATTTTTGCCTCCATACACAATCAAAAACTACAGAATAATTCAGAGGGAGTTCAGATCCCACTGCTGTGGTCAAAAAACTGATTTCAGATTTCTGTTAGGGATTTAAAAAGACCTTTAGTTCTAATGAGGTGACAAGTTTGACATAAGAGCTAGCACAAAGGAGAAGAGTTTTAAATGGCAAAGAATAAATTGCCATAAAAATACAAACTTCGAAGTTCTCTGAAGTCAAAAGAATTCTAGAGCATAGTAGACAAAGACACTTTTTATCCAGTGGCTATTAAATATAGGAAGTTGTCAGTCGGGTCAATTATCTGATATTCCTCAATTAAATAGCCTATAGTATATTGCTTTACTTGACTTTATTAAATTTTTCATAAATGTAATGACTATCAAAACTCAGATACTCTCCCAAGCACAACACAATAATTTATTAGCTATTTAAAGTTCCTGAAGCAATAAGATTATATTGACCAAATTATAATATAAAAAATAGAAACTTCTGACAATTTACATAATTCGATTAAGATAATAGAGCTAAGAAGCAGATTGAAATAAATCTGAATAATTTTACTGAAGTTTTCTTTTCATCACTAATTTAAAATATCCTTTTGAGTTATATCTAGTGCAAAATGAGAATTTATTAATACTTATACAATTAATTAATAAAGAACATATTGAAATTCAATTTGGCATATTAATTATACAGGTAGACATCTTGATTTTTTTTTTTTGCTTATTAAGTAATGAATACCTAGATCAAAGATTAGCATATAGTATCCACTGAATAAGTATATATAAAATAACTATATCAATGAAACACATTTATTGTTAAAATTTAGAAAATTTTAATTAGCTAATACAAATATGGCTTGCATTTGTCATAACAGACATGCAATGCAAATGTGATACAGAAGCCCCATAGAATGAGGAACTTCAGAGTGTGTATCTAAGTATATTTGCTACTCACAGTTGTGCATATATCATTTCATAGGGGTTATAATGAAACATACAAATGAATAACAGCATTGAAAAGAAAATATATAACTTTTAAATTTGAGCAATAAAATTACTCTTCTTGTGCTTTGTTTTATATGGCAATGTTTAAAATAGTCAAAGAAATAATAAGATTCCTCCCAGATGGCAGGCACCCAGGACATCTTAGGAACTCATCAAATTTGGAACTAAAAGTAAACTCTGCCTTCAAAGAATCCAGATGTCTAGAAAAGAGTATAACTTACTGTAACACATTCATGGGACAATTAGTGACTAAATCTCCTGAATAAGAGATCAGAAAAAGGTATCATTAGAATCATTAAAAAGGCATTTTGTTAAGTGAGTCAGTTCAGTTAAGTATAACATTTTCTGGTTTTAGAAAAAAATATTTGTTATAAAAACTATTTAAAATCTGTGCTTTATGAACATATTCATTAAAATCAGACATTATAAATTTCTACATTGATTTATCCAGAATATATATTTCTTTGATATTAATATATTTTGTATATTACATGTAATATTTATAATATGTATAAATAATAAAATGTTTCTAAGTTTTGAAGTATTCTAAGATTATCATCTAGTAATCAAATGTTCATCTTTTCCTCTTACAGTCACACATTCTGTTCTTTCCCTAATCAATCACTAAGTTAGTCATCAACCAGTCAGAGAATAAGTAACTTCTAAATTATGCATTGCCAACTATACAGCCAACATAATGATAAGGTAATACATAAAAATTAGAAGTGCCTATATAAATTAAGCTTACCTATAGAGAAGAAAACAAAAGCTAAATTTATAAGATAACATTTCTATGCCATGAGACTATGAAGTGAATAGAGATCAAAGTGGGTTGGAATAATATCAGGAAAATTAGTGAAGGAGAAATTCAAAGATCTTGAAGGGTTTGTAGAATACATAACAAGAAAGGAAATGAGACCCAAATACCTGTTTACAGAGCCCTAAGAAAGTATTTGTAGAATCTCTAAAAGTAAATAATTCTAAGATAAGTATTAAAAATTACATAAAAACTAAAAACATAACAGAGAGGTTTGTCATAGTAAGTTGTACCTTAGGTTTAAGATTTCATGGTGAATATGTATATCCTATCTATCTATGGATTATCTATTTTGAAGAACTATCAAGAAATTAATTACATTATTAATTTTTTGGTTGAATAAAAATTTACTGTCTATTCTGTGCCAACTGATCTATGTCCTAGCAATAGAAAAGTAAACAAGAGAGATAACCTATGATTTCATAGAGCTTACCTTTTGGTAAGATGAAACAGAAAACTTATAAAACAAATAAATGTGCTACATATAACACTGGTTCCTATGATGGAGTAACATGAAGCATGAAAAAGGATAGGAATGCAGGTGGTTGGGTGCAATTTTCATTAGGTTGGCAGAAATAGCTTCATGAACAGGTAGCGTTTTGAGCAAATATCTGAAGAAGACCAGGGAGGGAATCTTCTAAAATTTTGGGAGATGAATGGAGGGAAAATCATTAAGGCAGGAGAACAGGAAATGCAGAAGCTAGAATACAGAAATCTGTTTAGAGTACCAAAGGACACACAACAGCAAGGAGTTGTATGGGATTGAGCCAAAGGAATGCAGGAAAAGGAGTGGAAAATGAAGCCAGTGAGGTAATGAAGTGGGTTGTAAAGGCAGTTCATGAGAGCCTGGTAGTTAATATAAAGATTGTCACTTTCATTCTAATGAGGTATAGCACCACAATAAGATTTTGAGCAAAGGAGTGACATTATATGGCATTATCTGACATAATAGAAAGTACCATTGACTAAAGTGTTGAGAATAAGTTTTGCATGGCAAAGAATGAGATCAAAGAAACCAGTCAAGAGGCTTTTGCAGTAATCTAGGGGAAAGAAATAATGGCTTGTAAAGGATGGTAGCAGTAGATTTGATAAGAAATCACATTCTAGGGTTTAGTAATTGCTGATCTATTGTATGAGATTAAGCAAGAAAGAGAGGGATGACTCCCAGATTTTCAGCATAAAGAACTGGAAAGACAGTGGCATTTACTGAAATGGGAACGTTTTACTGTATCATGAAAGATCATGAATTCAGTTTTGTACATATTAAATGTGAAATTTGTATGTTGCTACTAAGTTGTTATTTTGAGGTCAAGTTGTATATACAATTTTAGAATTCATGAAGATGGTCTGGACTAGAGATTTTAATTTGTGAGTACTCAGTATATATTAGGCACTTCAAGCAATGAAACCCACGGATATTCAGAGAAGATAGTAAACCAATGAAGCCTCAATACTCTGTCCCAGGGAACCACAAAGTTATCAGCCAAGGAGTTAAAACCAGGTATAGAAGATTAGAAAGAAAAATAAAGCAAGAAAGTGTGGTATTTTGGAAATCAAAGTAAAAACACTTTTAAAGAAATGAATAAGTAACTGAAGATTAAAAATGGTTGGATTTACATAACCCTAAATGAATTAAAAAGATCAATTTTGGTGGAATAATGGAGTAAAACACGTAATGAAAAGCATCAAGATCATATGCTTTTTATCTTTTATTTTGTTAACACGGTGTATCACACTGATCAATTTGCATATGTTGAGTTATCCAAGCACCCTGAAATAAACTCCACTTGATTATGATGTAATATCTTTTAATGTATTGTATTCAATTTTCTTGTATTTTTTATTTTTTTATTATTATTATTTTTAGGATTTTTGCATCTGTATCAAATATACTGGTCTGTAGTTTTCTTTTTCTGTGTTATTTTTGCCAGGCTTTGGTCTCAGGGTAATGTTGGACTGAAAAAAATGAGTTAGGAAGTATTGCCTCTTCTTTAATCTTTGGAAGAGTTTGAGAAAGATAGGTATTCATTCTTCTTTGAATATTTGATAAAATTCACTACTGAAGCCAGCTGCTCCTGGACTTTTAATTTTGGGGAGGTTTCTGATGATTGTTTTAATTTTCTTACTGTTGATCAGTCTATTTAGATTTTACAGTTCTTCATCATTCAGTCTAGGAAGATCATATATTTCTAAAATTTTGTCCATTTCTTCTAGGTTATTGAATTTGGTGGCATACAGTCTTTTATAGTATTCTTGTATAGTCCATTGTATTTCTGTGTTGGCCATCATAACTTCTTTCATTTCTGATTTTGTTTAATTGAATCTTATCTCTTTTTTCCTTAGTGAGTCTGGTCAGAGGTTTGTCAACTTTATTAATATTTTCAAAGAACTAGCTCTTTGTTAAATTAATTTTTCCATTGTCTTTTTATTATCTGTTTCATTTAACTCTGTTGTAATTTTTATTATTTCCTCCCTTCAGCTGACTTTGGGCTTCATTTGCTCTTTTTCTAGTTCTTAAAGATGTGATGCTAGGTTGTTTATTTAAAATTTTTCTCATTTCTTGAGATAGGCCTGTAACGATATAAGGTTCCCTCTTATTGTTGCTCTTGCTGTATCCCACAAGTTTTGGTATGTCGTACTGTTATTCTCATCTGTCTCTATGTATCTTTTGATCACTCCTTTTATTTCTTCTTGGGCCAGTTGTTCTTTAATATCATGTTGTTTAATCTCCACATTCTGGTGTTTTTTTCCTGCTTTCTTTTTGCAGTTGAATTCCAGTTTCAAAACACTGTGGTCTGAGAATATGCTTGGTATGATTTTAATCTTTTCACATTTGTTGAGGCTGGTTTTGTGTTTTAAAGATATGTGTACCCCTATGTTCACTGCAGTATTATTCATGGACATGCAAATAACCAATGTGTCCTTAAATAGATTATTGGATAAAGAAAATATGGTGCATATACAATGGAATATTACTCACCCATAAGAAAAGATGATATACTGCCATTTGTGACAACTTAGATGGATCCTGGGAATATCATGCTAAGTGAAAAAAGTCAGATGGAAAAAATCAAGAATGACATGATTTCATTCATATGTAGAATATAAAACTGAAAGTAACAACAAAACAGACAAATAAGCAAAACTCAGACACAGAGGGAAAGGGAAGTGGAGGTTAAGTAGAAAAGAAAAAGGAGTCAACTGTATAATGAAAGAAGGAGATTTGATTTCCAGTGGTGAACAATGTAATATACAGATGATTTATTATAGAATTGTACACTTGAAACCTATATAATTTTATTAACCAATGTCACTCCAATAAATTTAATAAAATTTAAAAAAAGTAAAGAAAAATATAAGTGCAGAACACTAAATAATCCATTAGGCTAGATCAGCTTTGTAGACTTTATTATAAAAATGAATAAAAACTATGGTAAACAGGAAAAAAAAAGCATCAAGAGAGAATGAGATAAGAGGAATTGCATATAGTGGGTGTGGATAAATCTTTCAAGAAAAATATATGATTATTTTTACAAAGACACAAAATGAGAACAACAAATTTATAAAGAAGAGCTATTTTGAAGACATTTACGTAAACAAATTTAAAAGTTAGATAAAATGCATAATTTCCTAGAAAAGCAGTTTATAAAAATCAACTCACTTAGTGATAGAACACTTAGATCAATTTCCACAGAAGCAATAGAGAAGGATAAAATACATCTGATCTAGATTATTTTTACAAGAAAATGGCCTTCAAAAACAGATAGTCTGTCTCCAATGCTTCACATATTGTTCCAGAGAATGAAAACTTAAAAACAATCTCTAAATTATTTTAGAAAAAATATAATAATACCTAACTTTGATAAAGATAAAACCAAAAAGTAAACTCAAAATAAGATTGCAAAACAATATTACCAGTGAATATAAGGTAAGCATTCTAAATAAAATTTTAGCAAGCAAAATTCAGTATCACATGAAGAAAATAATAATGCATAAGCAGGTAGGGTTTAATTAAAGAATACAGTGTTGGTTAAATAGTTAAAAACCATTGACATAATATACCATACTAATAGGTCTAAGAAACATATGGTTATTTTTATAACTTTAAAAGCCTTTGACAAACCCATTTGTTTCTTTAAAATCACTGAAAAATAAAAATTGATGAATGCTCTCTTAAGTGATATATTTACCTTGATCCTTAACCCAGCATCTTAGTTAATAAAGAATAACTAAAGACTTTCCATTAATACAAAGAAAAGGCAAGTGTGCACATTATTTCCACTACCATTTATAATTTTTCTGAAACTATAAGCATATGCAAGCAGAAAAAAATCAGATCTTAAGAACTGGAAAATAATGAATAAATCCATTTCTCAAAGATATTATTATATGCCTAAAAAACTCAGCAGAATCAATGAAAAAAAAAAAACCTCACAATTTCAGGTTCACAATAAAAAAATTAGGTAAGGTAGTAAGAGACAACATTAACTTACAGAAATCATTGGCCTTCATAGGTTACATAAACAATAACTTGAGGAATAATGTTAGAGAAAACCCATTTGCAATAGCAACACACATATCAAATACTTAAAAATAAAATTTAAACATACAAAAACTATATGAGAAAAACTTTAAAGTATTCTTGTAAGTCTCAGCACATCTTGAGGAAATAGAAAGACATCCCTTGCTCTCAGATAGGATAAGTGAATATCATGGAGATGACAAATGGTTTTATGATAATTTATAAAATTTATAAAATCCCGATAAAATATTAATATGCTGTATTTGTACCTAATTAATTTGTTGCTAAGTTTACATGAACAAATTGACATGTATTAATAGCTAGGCAAACAATGTAAGAGAAAAGCCATAAGGCGAGAGGTGTTTTGCCCCACTAGACATTAAAATATTATAATTAGGATGTTGTTTTAATCTTCACTTTTAATAATGTTGAATATTTCTAATTTTATCAATCATTTACATTTCTCTTCTGTAAGTTTGTCATATTCTTTAATTGGGGTATGAGAATGTTTTTCTTACTCATATATGTAAGCTTTATACATTATGTTAACATTTTATATGCCAATTTATTATGAATATTTTCTCAGTCTGTAGTTTGCAATTATGTCACTGACAATGTCAAATTGACTTTTGCTTTCTTCCATTGATTTGATGTTTTGTTCAAAGGGTTTCTTCAACCAATATTAGATAATCATCTATATTTTCCTATGACATTTGGATGTTAAAGTTTTAGCTTTAACTTCTAATCCATCTAGAATTTATTTTTGGAATATAATATGATGAACTGTTATCAAAATATATTTTTCAAGTAGCTCATAAATTTTTCCAATTCAATTAAAAAATTTATCAATTCTTTATTGTTTGCATTTTAATCTAATTAAAGAAATAGAGCTATCAAAAGTCAAATAGTAAAGTATCGTATAATGTAAAATGTGAAACTACTCTTCATGTTCTAAATTCTAGTCCCCAGAGGTAACCGTGTTAATCACTGTAGTGTATACTTCCAACGATACTTGACACATTCTTCACTGAACATAAACTTCTCTCCTCTCATAACTCATCAGTTTCTGACCCACATTATTTTTTCATCTGAGCTGGTGATGGGCAGAAGTAAAAAATATCTATACCTTATATTTGATAAAAATTTGAAGTGGCTTAAAGATTCATAGAATTTAGACTTATGAATGGCTATGTTAATTATTAATGGTCAAGTGTGGACTCTAACATTTTTGGTCAAGGCCATCACAAAGCTTCTTTAAATAAATAAATAAATAAATAAATAAATAAATAAATAAATAAATAAATAAATGTATATATATATATATACATTCATTCAAGAAGCTTCGATGAGGTCACATTGTGAATAATAATCCACATTACACATCTTGTTTCATTGTTCATATATGATTCTCTGTCCTCCAAGAGTGCTGCCTAAACATATAAGAGCTCCAGAGTTCACTTACACAAAATTACAATTTCACTAGTCAATTATTCCTTGAAAGATGCTTCTGCCTTTCTGCTAAGCATACCGGTTTTTGCTGACACCTCACTAGCCTTCTCATCCCTGTGTAGAATTATTCCTTCTTGGTCACATATGTCCACTGTATAGCTTTACCATTTCATGAGCGTCTCTGTGCTAACTCCTGGAGAAATATGTCATAAAGAGTACTGAGTAAAAGTGACAGGACTCCCTCCAGCCTTTCTTACAACACACTGATAAGAGAGGTACAATAGGGATACCTTGTTTGTGTAACAGATTCTTCCTGCTAAATCAGAGTTATGCATCTGCTAAACTGACAATGGATTTAGTTATCAATACTTCTTGAGGTCTTCTATGTAGTGGGAGCAGAAGAGTATCCAAATTTAGGAATGTTTACAAAACTTCTTACATCCAAAGGTTTCTGTCTGTATCAATATTATTTTGCATGAGGACAAAGACCCGTAGAAAAGAACTTAATTAGATCCAAGGCAAAGGGCTCAGAAACATATAGACTTGTCTGACTGTCACCAATTAAAGAGAAATGTTATAATATCACAGCCCATAGACCATTGCTTGGCATAGAGCATGCACATGTTAAATGTGGGATGATTCCCCTGGACTCCTAATGCACATATCAGTTCACATGAGAGCCTTAAAACAGTGAGAGATAAGTGACACAAACAATCATTATTAGGGACATTCAAGAATATTTGTGGAGGAGGTTCCAAGAAGAAATTCCACATAAACTTTTTTGCTGTGTGAAAGATAAGTGCTCAGAACATCAGATTTATAAATGTGACAAATCAGGACTCACTAGTGGTCAAAGTATTAAATGCTCAAGTAAGTTTAATGAACCAGTTTTGTAATATTTACTTATAGCCCTCTTATTCCTTGGGACACACAGGGGTGTCCGGTGGTGTTCATCGAGACCAAATTCAAATCAAACATGTAGAATCCTGTACCAAGATGAATTACTGTTCTCCAGTGACTAAATTTTTTACTGGCTATAACTCATATTTGACTCTTTCTTCTCTTAGAATCACTTCTCCCCCAGAAGCTGCTCTGTCCCTGAGAGGAAACTTATGTGAAGCCATCTCACCATTTTCACATACTCAAATACAGCCCAAATAGAGATAGAACATGTTTAATTCCCAGAATTTCCCCTAACCTTATTAGAAAATGGTATCTGTTGGGTCTGGCCCAACAATGCTCCAAATATTAACCTTGCATTGGATATCAATAGGCTATAACTCAAACTAAAATCTCTGTTATGTATGATCTATTTTAAAATTAGTTATAAAACTAATTAAGGTGAAGCATTAATTGGTGTCAAAATAAAAAAGCTTTAATTTTAAAGAAAATTGATGTAATATGAGACTTTTTGCTAAATCATCATTCACTAAATATATATTGAATTTCTTCTCTTTGATTTTATCACTACTTAAAGAACTTTATAGTTATGGGAAAGATGCCTAATGATAGATAAGCCTAAAGATAGGCCCAAATTGCCCTGGATATTTCCAGATTACACACAATGTTCTAAGCTAATTAGTAAGAGCACTCCCTTTTACTCACAAAAGTCTCCCACTGTAGATATTAAATTATATGGTCTTTTCAGATAAAGGACATGTACACTGATAATGCTTTCAAAGGTAGATGTTAAATACCAAAAACGAAATGAGGATCATCTGTTAAGGGAGTTTCTGGAGGGAAAGATTACTTCATGCTAATACATTTGCATGAAACTAACTGTTAAGAGGTAAAATTATGGTTAAACCTATCAGGCAAAAGAGACTGGCAAGAGCAAGTACTTGGCTAGGAAGAGAAAAGCATACTCAGCAAAAAATGGATCCTCTAGTTTTAGAAATAATTTAGGAAAGTTGTAAAAATAGGGCAAGACATTTGAATTTAGGACTGACCACCGAGGACCTTTGAAACCAGACTAAGAAGTTGGAGCAGTGTTTGGTAGGCAGAGCAGAGAACCTAAAGAATTCAGAGGCATTAAGTGACATGTTCTAAATTTTTATCGAGATATTTAATTAGGAAGGTTTTAGATTTGGTTGGAAGATACTTGTATGTTATGGTGAAATATCGCACTTAAAAAATAAACTTTCAGATATATTCAATAATTTGTATTATTATTTTAATTTGGAATTCCTATTTGTAAGACCAAATTGAGCAAAATTACTTAAATTAATTATTCACATTTTAGAATATCTTATATCAGAAGACTGTGCTAGTTAAAGCATAATAAAGACTCATGAGGCTTGTCATGAAGATAGCAACAGCAGACATCACATAGGTTTCATGATTAAAAAACAAGCAAACAAAAAAAAAAACACAAAAAAACTATACACATAGGGTTACAGTAAATGGTGCGATGATAACTGATTAATAACTGTGGGAATGGGGGAATCATGGTTGTACTGTTTGCCAATTTCCATGTAAATACTCACACTGTAAGAAATTTCACTCTATATGCATATATTTGCTGAATACAGAATTGGAGAGAGAATTTGACAATTGGGTCATGAACTGGTATAAATCACCTTCAGGTAGAAATCCACTCCAGTGTATTAAGGGTTCATTGTGTGCAATTTCTAGTTGCAAGTTAATTAAGAGGTACGTTTCGAAGAACATGTAGGGTACACATAGATAAAATAAGATTCTCTAGGATATATGTTGCTAGGATAAACTAATTAAAATCATTCATTTCGAGGCTGTAGTGGGTGAGTATATGACGCTGATGCCTTAGATGGCCGCATGGTATATCAGATGTTTGTGCCATAGTCCATGCCATAGCTGTCATCATGCACAAAACTTCCAGGCCACTGATAGAGGGAAATTAAGAAAACTTAAATTTATCAGGAAAATTAAAGTTCAGTCATCCTAATTTAGAGATCATAGAATAATCTATTGGTTCTTGCTACAGTGATTTTGACATTTATACTATAGAGCATATTACAGCTTTTGTTTGTTTGTTTTTATAATAAGCCTTTGGGAGCACTATACTCAAAAAGAATTTAATAAGAAAACTAAAAATACATGTTTAATAAAAATTTAGAACTATAGTTCCATTCCTCAGGAGAGTTAATGATTATATGGAATTAAAGCAACACTTTTATTGTTATACAGCTGATATACTGCAAATGTTATTGTAAATTTGGTTAAAAAGTTCAATATTAAAGATAAAAAATTTTTTGACTGCATGATGTTTAAAAAGCATAATCTTAGCAATCCTTAGAACTGGTTCCGTGCATACAAAATTAATATTGGCATATGAAAAAGCTCTAAAAGTCCAGTATGTGAAACAGAAGTTGTAGTTGTATGAAATTTTTTATATTTGTTCAAATCCAATATTGAACACACACACACACACACAAATGCCAGTCTACACTTTATTTCTTTGCCTCAATCATAAGATAATTTTTAGAAATATTTCAATCATTGTATTAATTTGTAGGTCAAACTACGTATCTTCCAATGTCATCGACTTTTTAAAAATAAATTATTTCTCTAAATTTAATTTCTTTCAAAAGTAGTTGTAGTTTTAATCATTATTATATATACGGATTGCCAAAAGTTACTATTTCAAAGCTTCTAGGCTATTACAAATATTAAAAATCAAGCTCAGAAACAGAAGGATATTGAAATGTATGCCTACAAAATCAAAGGAGTATTGGGATGAAAGTTCAAGTAGTGCATATATTTTAACATCTTGAATTCTGGTTAATATATTTTAATGAATAATATATTTTTAATTAAATAAATTCATATTTGGTATAAGAATGAAATAAAATGGAAAAGGTCATGATTTCCCAGAATTTAAATTGAGACAATTTCAAAAAATGCAAATAAATGATATAAGTTATTAGATGAGAGTTATTTGCCTATTGAGGGAGGATACTCTGAAGAAAAATTTGAAATGAATATTTACACTTTCAAATAAAAAACTGAAATGAAAACTATATACCAATATAAACCATATATATACACCAATTTATTCTAAATTTACCAGTTACTTCAAAATATTTTAAATTATTATTGTACTAAGAATCAATTTAAAGTGTTAACACTTTAAATTTCATTAATCATAAGTTAAAATTAGCAGACAATTTCAGAAAATTTTATAAAAAATAAAAAATGTTCCAATAATAATTATTCTACTTTTATAATTGTTTCATATTTAGACCATAAAGATAAGGCATTTTCATATGGATATCTGCTAAGTTTAATTTTGAATGGTACTTTATTTTGAAAATAGTTTCTGAATACAATTGTTCTTTATGTTCAAGAATAAAATGGAATAGATTAGTTAACTAGTTAATAACTATTTTAATTTATAATTTTATTTAACTATAATTTGTCATAGCTACTATGTTTGGCCACTCTATCTAGCCTATAGACCACAGACTTCATCTAGCATTTGCATGTTTAGATATTTAACACAAAGATCAATCTAGAATACAATTATTGAGGTCTTCACAACTCTAAGAAGAAAGAAAATGAGGATAAAAGAGAAAGAAACAGAATGAAGGGAATGGAAGGATGTAAAAGGTTTAATGAGTGTAGACCCATAATTATGTGACTAGTTATATCCCGTAGAATTTGGCAAGAATAAGATAAAAGATTATTATAGAACTTGGTAAGAATAAGATAAAAAATTACTGTAAAGTACTTTCTTCAATACAAATAGGTAATTTAGAAAAAATGAATAATTTGGTTAATTTTCCAGAAGATGATAAAGTTAAAGTAAAATGCATCAAATTGAGATCAAAGACAGAATTTCAAGAATAAAATATCACAGCTGCAGCTATGTAGGATTTGAAATGCAGATCTAGGTGCTAAGGAGGTGAGTATCAAGTACCAACACAGGAAAGCAGAAGTGGCCTAGAGTTAACAAACCCTGAGTCTCAAAGGATTTCCCTGTAAGAATAATAAAGAGATTAGCAAGAAATATTTTCTTTTGGCCTGGAAAATGGTGAGAAATCTTTCTATCCACCTAGGAACTTTATTTTATTTTATTTTTATTTATTTTTATTTATTTTTTGGGGGAGGAGACATTGGTTAACAAAATCCAGTGTTTCGGGTGTACAATTTAACAATAAGGCATATATATATTGCATTGTGTGTTCCCCTCCCATAGTTAGATTTCTTTCTGTCACCACATATTTAACCCCTTTGACCCCATCTACCTCCCTCCTTCCCCTCTCCCCTACCCTCTGGTAGCCACTAGTCTACTGTCCATGTCCATGAGTCTCTATTTGTTTGTCCTGTTTATTACTTTTAGGTTTATATCCCACATATAAGTGATGTCATGTGGTTTTCAACTTTTTCTGTCTAGCTTATTTTGCTTAACATGATTATCCCGAGGTCCATCCATGTTTCAAATGGCAGTATTTCATCTCTTCTTATGGCTGAATAATATTCCATCGTATATATGTACCACAGCTTCTTTATCCAACCACTTATCGTTAAGACACTTTGGTTTCTTCTATGTCCTGGCCACTGTGAATAATACTGCTATGAACATCAGGTTTCATATATTTCTGTGGATAATTTTCAGGGTTTTTTGGGTAAATACCCAGAAAAAAGGTTGCTGGATTATATGGTAATTCAATTCTTAGTTTTTTTGAGAAAAAAAACTCCATACTATTTTCCATAGTGGTTGTACCAATTTGCATTCCCACCAGCATTATGTGAGGGTTCCTTTTTCCCTAAAACCGCTCCAACATTTGTTATTACTTGTCTTGTTGATGATAACCATTCTAACAGATGTGAGATGGTATCTCATTGTGGTTTTGATTTTATTTCCTTAATAGCTAGCAATGATGAGCATCTTTTAATATGTTTGTTGGTCATTTGTATGTCTTTTGGTATCTTTAATTTAAAAATAACACATACACACAGTGCCAAATAGAAACCACTAGCTTCAACAATGAATGAGTGAAAGATCTGATTTTTTAAAGAATGAGAATTTCATACTGAAAAACGAACATCAAAACTAGTACAAGAGCGTAAAGCCCCTAAAGTTCAGACAGAATAAATTCCAATTTCAGCCTTTCAAATTTGGGGTTGAGGAGTACACCATGGCAAATATTTACTGAAAATAGACTAATGATGAAGTTACAAACTACATAAGATGAAGCATAACAAAAAGATTGAGTTGATGTGATAAATAGAGGAATTAGTATTCAAAATACCCCAAATAATAGATACTTTTAAAGTTATCTGAACATTATATAACAAATATCTTTTTAATCTATTTTAGAGATGAAAAATTAACATGCACATAATGAAAATAGAAACAATGAAATATAGTCTCTGAAGTATATGAAACATTATGAAATATAATAGGAAAAATAAAAAGGAACCAATTTAAAATTATAAATAAGAAAAATATATACACAAAAATTTAGAGGACCAGATATATGGCAGATTAAGGAATTAGAAACTAGACAATACATTTAGGAAAATCACTCAGGATGAGGACAGAAATACAAAGACATATAAATATGGATGACCAGGTAAATTAGTGGAGAATGTAACATAAAGGGTCCAATAAGAGCAGAGAAAATGAAATAAAGAAAAATATTTCAAAACAATATCTTAAAAATTTTCAGATTTAAAGAAAAATACAAGTGCTCAGATTAAAATATCAAATCATGTTCAGAGTAGGAATAATAGAAGCAAATTCAAAGTAGATATAATGATAAAACTGCTAAACTTTAAAAACAGAAAATCATGCAATTCACTTTTTAGAAAAAACTGGATTAACAAATATGATGATAATTACACAGAAGAAAAGACTTCTGAGATGACTAAAACACAATGGAATGCAAATTTTGGAGTTGATACAAAATAACTCCAAACAGAATTCTAAATTCATCAAATCTGAAACTCTATAATGAGAGTAAAAAAGACATTTTTAGACAAAGACTTAGAAAATTTGTCTCTATAGAACCTTATAGAAACACATAAGGATATGCTTAAGTAAGAAAGGAAATATGCCCAGAAAGAAAAGTTAAGATGTAAGAGATGTTCCCTCCTAAAATCAAAGAAAATAAAAAAAATGGTAAATATCTGGGTAAAATCGACTATGTAATGAATGTAAAATATATATATATATATACATATATATATATATGTGTGTATATATATATATATACACACATACACATATATGTCTAATATTTGAGAATGGTTTTAATTTTTTACTGTTGTTTAGAGTTTTAGTTTTCCAAAAATTTGTCTGCCCATATATACTGAAAGTGATCCTGAAGCATTGTCCAGGGCATACGAACCAATAAAGCATTGAGTAAATGATAAGTTGAGATGGGTGTTAGTATTGACAAGCTGAAAGACTAATAATTTTACAGTTGAGGTGTTTTAATACTTTCCTTCATATAAAATTAAAGAAAGACTAAATTGAGATGAGTTACTAGAACCTTAAAAATTACTTTGATGTCATTGTTATTAAAAAAATTATTCCCATCTATTTATTTAAGGTTGTAGGCAGCACCTGAGTTATAAAAATGAATAATGAAATAAAATTGAAATCTATTTTATCCTATCCTAATATTCATCCTTGGATATATGGCATATTGTAGGGGCAATAATATAAAATCAATAAAATTTATTTCTAATGAAATGTGTTTAATAGCTTTAAAAATATATGTTCATACTATATTTTTATAGCTTTAATTAACTATTTGAATTATAATTATAATCATAAATCAAGTAACAAGAAAATGTTTAGAACCTTATGTTGACAAAATATTAAAAATTAAATGTATATATTTTTGCAGCACTATGTTAGACTTAAAAATAATTATATTCTATTAGGATAAAATTCTATGAGAAAATTAAAATACAAGTTCAATAGATAATAGTAAGCATTAAATCAGTAAGTTATATAGATTCTATTATATACATTTAAAATAGATTCGTAGTCATTTTGTGCTTACTTACATAACTGCATCTTTTGAAGCTACTTAAAATTATGTGAAAATATTTTAATGCTCACTTAATATGCTAAAAATAAAATTTTAAAACAATTTTCTTAGCAGTATATTAGCAAAGAAATTATTGAACACAATTTGAAAGAGTCTATATTTCTCTAGAAGAAGAGAGAGATTTTCATTAACAAACTTCTTGAGGGTAGCTATTAAAATAATAATGTAGAATCTAGCTTCCAAATTGCTAGCAAGAAATCAGAAGAATAAAGTTAACATATTCATTTTAGAAGGAAGAAAAGGAGAAGCAATGGAAAAGTATGACACATAGGAGACACTTCTGTATTATTTCTGGATGCACAGAAATAAATAAAACATGTGCCCCCTAACTCCATTATTATCCAGTAACAAGTCTCTAGGGCTAAGGAAAGTCAAGTATAATTATACACACACACACACACACACACATATACACCTTTAATTGAAGCTCTAGGGATTATAATGCCTGGTTTGAAACTGGAAACAGTAAGACTGACCAAGCAAAATGATCTTCTCTCCTCATCCTTAAAAAGGTTTCATCCCTAATATGATCAGGCTAGAGCATTAAAAAAAATTTTTTTAACTTTGTTTTCTTCTTATATAGTATACAATTGCTGTATATATAAAAACAACAAGAAGAACAAAGAAAAACTCATGCCTAATTCTAGAGTGTAGAAATAGTCATTGTTAAGACTTAGGTCTATGTTCTACACATATGTACTAAGAAATTCCATATGTATCCAGAAATGCCAGATTTGTATTAAAGCCCACGGGGAGCTACTGACATACTTCAAGCAGGGGGTACTATGCTCAGTGGCAGTACTGAGAAGGGTGGATAGGAAAGCAGGCTAGTCTACTGTAGGGTACCACTTAGGAGACCATTCCAGTATTGCAGAGATGAGTATGAATTCATGCAGTAAGAGGCAGAGTAAACAATATCCTATGATTCATTGCATTTAGGGCTGTAGTGAGGAATAAAGGACAGAATTTTAAAACAATTCCCAGGGTTTTGGCTTTATTTAATGTCCTAAATTTGAAGATAAGTCACACACACACACACACACACACACACACACACACACCACACACAAAACAATTACCTGTTATACTAAAGCAAAAAGAGCTATATTTTAATGCAAATGAACAGTTATTCTCTTTGATAACTTCATTTTCTTTTCTCTTATTAGAGCCAATTTTCTACCAAAAGTTTACTTTGGAATCATTTTCCTTATCTCAGCTAAAATAGCTAGCCTTCTAGCTTTCAGGTGGTATGAAGAATTCATTCTTAAATCTAAGTAAGACTCTCTAGATAATAAACCAAGTACTCACCATAACTGAACTGAGGAGGTAGATGGTCATCAAAATGACGTGTGAGTTTAAGATCTGTTATTGCCACAATTGGATAAGAGTAGAAATAAGATGTTCGCTGTTTTGGAAAACTGGCATGCCCAGAATTCCCAAAGCAAATTGTGCTGTATTTATTTCAGATCTAAGAGTTCATGGGGCACTGAATCTTAGATTAATCCTGGTTTTCATGGTGATATCAGATCTATTTCATTTAGTTTAATCGCACAGGTAGATAGAATGAGTATTTAAATCACATCAAAAATGATTACTGTAAGTATAAATATTAGAAAGTATAATTATATAACTTAGAAAAATAAAATTATATATAACTTAATATGCATATTAATCATGAATTATTTCTTGAGTAATATATAGATATTTAATACTTGCAGTCTTAAAAGATCAAATTCTACTATAAAAAATGTTTGAGATTTACACATGATTTCTATTTTCACAAAGTCTTTTCATGCATTAATTAATAAAAAGTTATACTTAGTATTTGTGTCCTTTAAAATAAAAAAATAATTTGTTATGCTTAATGTACTTTTTATTATACTTTATAATTTGTGTTTTATTAGGAGATACACATTTAAGAACAAAACTCAAAGTGCATTTGTAATAAACTCAAAATGATTCCAGGTAATAATTTCTGAGGGCCCAGTAGAAGGTAATAGAGAAACCACATTATCTTGACTTGGTTGACTTTCTCAATTTTATCTTTGTTTTCTAAAGTCTAATATACATGTCTCTGTGTACAAAGGATAAAGTAGTTCTAGGTACTATTTTTACAAACCAGAGGGCAAATATCTCTTATGCTTTTACATGCTCCCAGAAATTACTCCAGTAAGTTCATTGACTTACAGATCCTAATGAACTCTTAACATAAATCTTAGAAGAGAACTTTCTATTACTACCTCTGTATAAATTAACTTTCAAATCTAACTATGTTTTTATAGCCAATAATTTTCTGGCTTAGTGCTTTCATTAATGTATGAACTTTAACAAGAAGTACCTTCTCTTTACAGAAAATATTAACGTATCCATAATCGCTGAGATATATTTTTAAAATTTTACATGTTTGGTGTGAAAAAAGAAGTAAATATAAATGCACAATTATATCTGGAATTACTTTATGCACTTCCTTATTACCAATATCCTCAAAACACAATTTGATATTAAAAATGCTTTTTAAGATGACACATGTAATATGAGTTAAACTCAAATACCTGAGGTCATGTCTGGCTAATGTGGCTAGTCACAGGGTCTCATCCATTTTCATTCATGTGGATTTTTGATCCTCTCATAGATAGGTCTGAGGGTAAATTAACAAATGACTAAACTAGCACTGTGGTGAGTTACCTGTAGATAAAGAAGGGGTCAAGATGTTATTTTTGATGATTGAATGGAGATATTAATTTAAGTAGAAAATAAAGATGATAGAGAAGGCTATGTAAATATGTTGGAGCTGTCATGTTTCCAGGTGTTCTGTCAGAGTATGGATGCTATTGTGCAGGCATCAAGAACAAAACTTTCAGATTATTAAAAGAAAGACACATATAGAAAGATATTTTGTGTTCATCGATTGAAAGAATCAACATAGTTAAAATGGCTTTATTACCAAAGCAATATACAGATTTCATGCAAACCCCACTATCAAGAATACGATTTCCACATGACCCAGCAATCTCTCTTCTGAGTGTATGCCATAAACATTCTAAAACATTTATGCATAAAGATATATTCACCCTGATGTTTACTGCAGCATTTTCTTAGTGGCCAAGACATAGAAATAAACTGAAGTGCCCTTCAACAGATGATTGGGTAAGATGTGGTACATGCATACAATGAATATTACTCAGCCATAAGAAAAGGTAAAATACTGTCATTTGCAACAACGTGGATGGATCTTGAGATTATCATGCTAAATAAAATAAATCAGACAGAAAAATCTGAGAACCATATGATTTCACTCATATGTGTGATATAAATCTGAAAGCAATACATGAACAAAACAGATACTCACAGACATGCACAACAGTTTAGTGGTTACCAGAGGGAAGGGGAGGATGTAGATAAGGGTAAAGGGTGTCAAATATATGGTAACAGAAGGAAATTTAACTTTGAGTAGTGAATGTACAAAGCAATATATACATATGATGAATTATTAAATTGTACACTTGAAACCTACATAATTTTATTAACCAATGTCACACTAATAAATTTCATAGAATAAAATTAAAAAAAATCAGATTACTTGGGTTTTAATACTGGTTCCACTGTTTACAAGATGTGACATAGACAAGTTGTTTACTTGGTCTCTTCATTTTTTCAGGTGTAGAATTAGCATGATAGCACTTACCTCAGAGAACTCTGAGGATTAAACCAAATTAAATAGAAAAAGAACTAAGAAAATGTAAGGGACATAGGACTTGCTCAATAAATACTAGCTATAATTACTCTACCCTTAGCTTTTCTGTCACAGTCTGTGTACTCTCTCTAGGTCATTTTATCTACTATAATGTTTTCAATTCCACCTGATGATTCAAAAATCTCCGTATTGGATACAGCTTTGCTCATGTGGTTCAGAACCATGCATTCAACTAGAAGTTACTATCATTAGAACGACAAAGAAAAGAAAGCCAAAGAAGAGAATAGGATTCTGAAGGAAAAGAGGATGCAGTATTTATCAGACAGGTTAACAGAAAAAAAAGATGACACAATCAGATTAAGAAGTTTGAGGAAAAATTAAAACAGTGACTATTGTTTTGTTACAAAAGGCTGTTTCCCATAAGACAAGCATAGTGCAGTACACTAGTGTTCATAATGGTGGAGCCCTCAGTTCCCTAGGGACATGGGGAGGAGGCTGTTACCCAAATCCAGAAGGAGAGCATTGACTAGAAAGGTCATATTGAGAGGATCATTAATCTTCTGCACAGGACACAAACAGTCAGTGGTGACCAACAGAGTGCCAGGAGAATAAATACTGCAAAATATCCTGACTTCATTTTCCTCACTTTCTCTGCTATCCTAACAGGGCTATTTGTTGGGTGAACACCATCAGACATCGAAGGGAAAAGAGAGCAAAGTAAATATCAGGGGGAAAGGTGGAGAGTAAATCTGCAGGGGCGAACGGGTGATATCTGGCACATAATGTCCAAATGTGGGGCTATAAATACAGCTAGATATATCAAATACCTGTAAAAAAATACGTAAGCTTCTCAATAAATTCTAATGCCTTTGTACTGGATGACACTACCAGTTTCAAAAGGATCAAAATGAGTAAAAGTAGGTTTATCACCTACATTTAATGTATCTCCATTTTATGTATATTTTAGACAAGAGAGAGGATAGGTACAAAAATATTTTTTTTTAAAGGTAATACCAGAATATAGGTATTACTTGCTTCCTTTTTCTGCCAATTATTACCCCTCACATTGTAAGTGCCTCTACCTTGCCAGTATTCACTCCATTACTGTTGACATGTAGCTGAAAAGATTACCTAAGTTGTTTAGTTCCTGGGCAATATGCTTTCAAATGAGCATAAGGCAAGGATTTCAAATGGACATTTTCTGAACAAGGAAAGTGGATACTCATAATGTTTTCCTTAATTGCTCTGGTTTCTTATTGCTGTGATAATTGGGCGACTGGTTCAGTGAGATCCCTGTCCGACAGTAAATTGTTTATAATGGTAAGAATTAGACCAGTTAGCGTTGGAGGACTTGGAAATATTATCCAGCCTGTTCCCTTTGCCTTCTAATATAGTCATATCTATTCATTCATTCAATATTCAATGCATACCTTCAAGAGCTTTCTATTTACTAGGCTCTTTTCTTGGTACTAAGGACATTGAAGTGGACAAGGCCTCCATTCTCACTAGATATTACATTGAGAGTAGCTGATAGCTAATATAATGACTGACAGATACATTCTCCTTTCAAATTAGTCAGTTTTTCTAACAATAATTTTCATGATTAGGCTATTAAAGGCTTATTTTTGAGCTCAGGTGAGTGGAGATACCAGGTGGTGAGCTTTAGATTGACTGTGGTCATCCTGTCTCTTCCCTTAAGCTTAGGATAAATTACAATCCTTAAAGGACATCTGGAAGGGACTAAACTACAATACTGTGTTATCTGGAGGAAGTCAGAAGAACAGACTGGTGTATTACAGAGAGCTCATGATTCAACCATGAGAAATTTGCTTAATCACTGTAAGAAGCAAATATCTCATTTGTGATATAGTCACGCTCATTATTTATTACAAGGTCATTGAGAATTAAGGATAATATATGGAAGGGACCCAAGATAAGTTATTGGTAAATATTAACACAGTTATTTAAACTTTGTGAGATATAATTTTCTTATCTTTAAAATGAGAATAATGTCACCTATATTATTCATATCAAGAAATTAAAATAGAGATGAGTGCATTTATAAGATTGATCAACTATTGTCCTATATAGATAAACTATACCTAGATTCTTTTTAGCGTTGCATTTCAATATAGAATTCCCATACTCTGAATAAATAAATATCTGGGCTTTGGTGTTTTCTACTAATGGGGGATACAAAATTTTGACTAACTTTTCATTTCTCCTTGAGAGATGTTTATTCCTCACTCCATATTAAGATACTTCAGAAATATGGAAAGCTATAATATTTTTAAGATTGATAATAGAAGCTAGTAATATTAGACTAAATAACATTTCTGGTACAACAGAAAGCATTAGAACTAAAATTAGATAATTTATAACTAGGTCAAACTGCAAAAATCCTCAATTTTTTGTGTTTTTATTCCCAATAGCTATTACTGTTTCTATTAGGCATTCACCAGTGTAGATGATGAAAGTAGTTACTTCACAGGAATAATTATTTTTCTTTTTTCTTTATTTTATATTGACATACAAAGTTCTAATCAAGCTGTAGTAGTATCTATTTAAATTTAATATAAAGAATGAAAAATAACTACTTGTTTCATTACAAAGCCTAGATTATCGTATATAATAAATAGAGCAATTTTTTAATTTTAACATATAAAATATAACATTTTTCTCTCCAATTTGGGTAGTTGAGATGAGCATATTATGATATTTACTAAAAATATTCATAATTTATCCTAGTGATTAAATATAGAGGACATTTGGTATACAAAGAAATCCTTTAAACATTAAAGAAGCTTACCAGAGACTCTCTTCACTATATGTCATCAGCATCCTCAAATGAATTTCTGGCTCATCAGGGTCTTTCATAGGGGCACTTCATTTAGAATTGTCAACCTTAAGCAGAGCCTTGCACAGTTATGTCTCTCTGCCTCTTCATCAAAACATTCTGTATTTCATTCCCGAGCCCTGCTTTCTGACTACCAGCAAATAATCTGATAAATACCTTTGATCTCAGAAATTGTCTTCCTCTAAGAATGTCTGTTTAAGTTAATGTTTCTGATCATCAACTCAAGTGACAGCTTTTTGTGACCCTCAACTGTCAAGTGGTTTGGGTTTTCCCTGATTGGAAAAACCATTGAGTAAAGTGAAAGGACAAGAGTGTTGTAGTCAGATCCGCTTCTCTTAGCTGTATGAAGGTATGAAAGTTATTTAAATGTTCTAAGCCTCAATTTTCTCATCCTTTGGAATTACCTATCTCTTGGAATTGCTTTTGGATTACATAAAGTTATATCTTTAAAGGGCCCCTAGTATTACTTCTCTGTTATCTGCATGTCTTTTCCTCCTGGATGTGAACCCAGTCTACTATTCTTTTCAATTTTACCATCAAAGACCTAGTATATAACTATTTAGTATACTCTAGGCTTTGGCCATCAATAATGGAATTTCATTTCAACGAGCGTAAGTGCTTATTGAAATAAACAACAAATTTAAAATGTAAATTTGAATAGTTATTTCTATAAAACTTAAGTCTTAACTTGTGATTATTAACTATTTCTAAAAGAAACATTACTTTGTCTAAGCTCTAGTCTCCTATGAGTTCACAAACCGCATTTGATCATTACTGTTGTAAAATATGAGAAGAATGTGACACTATCATTGCTTTTGAGGAGTAGAATGGTATTCCAGAATTTAAAATTGTGTTGCCCGTAAATGTTTCATTATATTATTTACTAGTCATGGATCAGACTTCTTTGAATGCCATGTTGTTGAATTTCTATACAGTAATTACTGTTTATTACAAAATAATATGTGATCATAACTGCTTAGATGATTGGTAAATCAGAATTCACTTTACTTTACTGGTAGAATTGCATAGGCCTCAGCATCCACCTGCTTTTAAATAGTGCCTATAATGCATTTGTCCAATGATGCTTCATTGAACTTGACAGGCTGGGTTTTTTAAACATCTTTGCCATTAGTTAATTCAGTTATACTCTGGATATATAGGTTCTTTCTCACATAACAGATGATTTATTAACATGAAGACAATTTTTCTTAGTCTTTCTAGCTGGAAGTTAGAATAACCTTCTTTTATAGAGATATTATGCAATAAGTTTTTCGGAACTTTGCAAATTCAAAACTATGTATCTTTATTTTAACGGTTTAATGAGCCACTTGTATGCAAAAGCATTTTTGTTAGTTGCTTTTAACCTTTTTAGAACCCATCATCACACTTTGAACTTCATCAATATTATTTAATGAACTGGTAATATGTTTTACATTTTTTAATCAGGCACTTTCAAGTACTAACAACCTAATAACATCATATTTATCTATAATTTAATTGTAACAGCTTTATTAAGTTATAATTCATATGCCATAAAATTCACCACTTTAAAGTATGCAATCCAATACTTTTTAGTATACTTAGAGTTGTGCAACCATCGACATAATAAACAGTTAGAGAATCTTATCATCACGCCATATAGAAACTGCCCTTGACTATCAGTTCCCATCTCCTCTCCCTGCTTCCAGCATCACCTCTCCAGCCCCCATGCCCTCTCCACCAACCAACCATAGACGATTACTAGTCACATTTATATCTCTATGTATTTGCCTATTCAGGACATTTCTTATAAATGGTATCACATAATATGGGGTGTTTTATGACTAGTTTCTTTCTCTTGGCATAATGTTTTAGAGATATTACATTCATGTACTTTCATATATCAGCATTTCATTCTTTTTTATTGTAAAATAATATTCCATTGTATGGTTACTACATTTTGTGTATCCATATATCATTTCATAAAAATTCCAATTTATCCCATATTTTGGCTGTTACAAATAATATTTCTATGAAATATTATTATTATTATTATTATTATTATTATTATTATTTGTGTGTGGATATACATTTAAAAGTTTTTTGTGTGGATATACATTTGCCCTTATCTGTGGTAGATAACTACAAGTGGAATTTCTGGATCATACTGGATCTTTCATTCCAAGCAAAATGATCTATAATGTGTTAGAAAATATTTGAATAATCATATTCACTTGCTTTATACCATGACAATTATATTATTATGCAACCAAACCATGTTCTGGATACATGAACCACACTAAATCTGTGCTATCTTGTGCAATTATTTATGAGTGCCCATTCTCACATCTATATTTTGAAAAGCGCAAAGCTACAACTTCCTCATCAATAGCTTATTTATAGAAAAGTAACTTTTATGCACAAAAATGGAGAAAACGGCCATGCCCATGGAGTACTCAATGATGAGTCAGCCTGGCAGCACAAGTTATTTTGTTGTTCTTCAAAGATTTCAAAGTAATTTATGTAATTAAATATATGTGGTGATTACATTCATGTTTTGCTGTCTTAAACATGTTTCTAACAATGAAAATCCAACAACACATTTGCATAATATCTGAAGTCTTGGTAGAACATGATTTGAAAACCAATGATTTATCACAGGCAGGCCAGTCCCACCCTTTACACTGACTTCTTCTATTGTTAATGGGCCTGGCATAATCTTCCTTCCACTCCACCAATCCATATCATTCAAGAAATAGTTCACTTCACACCTACAACAAGTAACATTCCTAGATTAATTCTTCTTGTAATAATGTAACAATGTTTACTATTTCATAAACATCTTTGCATTATCTATCAACTCAGTAAAACAGCTAGTTCCTAGTAGATGAAAAACACATTGATTTTTCTTCTCCAATTGTTGTCTTATTTTTTCCAAGAGTTGGAAGCAACATTCATTTTTAAAAATGCAGATCTTATGAACAATGTTCTTGTTCTTAAGTAGAGAGTTCTTTTTTACTGATCAGTGACAGTATTTGGAGCCTGCAGAATTTGTTCCTTGGGGTCTGAAAATTTCTATAAAATTTTCTAAACTCTGCTGTGTTGTCAGTGATTATCTTAATAAAAATAGACTTACAGTTTTAAAATAAAACTATCTTTCAGTGATAAGTCATAATTATAAATTATTTATCTTTCTATAGAAAAACTTAGTTTTATAAGTCAATATTTCTCAAACTGCTATTTTTTTCCACAAAGGAGATCTGCGCATTACTCAAGTTTAAGAAAAAAATATACATACAATATTAATATAAGCTATATGTTTAAAGATTGAACTGGAGCTAAAAACTTGCTAAACCTGTCAATTATATACTTTTAATCCTCAGAGCATTAAAAATCATCAAACATATCAGAAAACTCTAGGTTTCACTTGGGAGAAGGATTTCGATAGAAATTTTAAGGAAGAGAAATGAGTACTTTGGTAACTGTGCCATGTGTAAAGCTCAAAGAGGAAGACACAGAAGGAGACCAAGAAGGTGGATGAAGAGATAACAAATGATGTACTCGAGTAGCATGAAGGAGAGAGAATAGTCACTCTGAGATTGGAGGGATGATGCCAGAGGTGGAGATTCATTTCTTTTAGCTCAATTTTAAATTTTACTCTCATGTTATAACAATCATACACATAGACTTAGCTGTAAACACCGCATCTATCTATATTTCTCTAGTGTAATTTCTTTTTTCTTTAGTCACATACAACTTCCTCAGTGCTCAGCGTGTGTAAACTGCTAGAAAAATCTTTAATATTATACTATACTAAATAAATATCCTTGTAAACGCTAAGAAAACATCCATTTTTACTAAATATGAGCATTCATTACAGCAATGCATTCTCTTAAAAATTTGAGACTATTTCTGAGTATGTAGACATTTATGAGCATTGGAAGAGCTAGGGGAAGAAAAAAGGAGATTCGAATAATTGTAGAAGTTCTTTTCCCAGTCAGAAATAATGATAAAAAATTAAAATGACATTTAGCTTTTCAAAAAAATGAGAAAACTCAGAACTTGGGTTGCCATTTCAAATCAGATGTTGTAATATTTTTCTTTAATCATTAGAAAAGATCTTTCTGATTTGGCACAACGAGAACACATGAGGATATTTGACTTTTGTAATGAAGGGAAGTAGAGATTTTCTGGTTAGTTCTTTTTCCAATCTTATATATATAAGTCGTTATAATTGACGTAGTGCCAGTCATTTTCCTGTTTGCTTTTAGATCCATGTCTTGCTTTCAGCTTATTCTGCTTATATCTCAAGGATCTGAAACCTGAAAATGACAATGTCTAAATTTCTTTGCCCACAGGCTTTGAAGCTAGTTTTGGCCAAAGGGAGGCACAGATGTGAAACTGAAGGACAGGAGAAAGAGGAATGTTTTTTTCTCCCTCTTCCTCAGTGTCAAATGGCAAATTCTACAGTGGCTTTAAATTTTCAAAACTGCAGGTAGTCTCTTCTCTACGGTTGAAGGTCCGGACTGTGGGCTCCAGCTACCTAAGCCCTCAAGCATCATCTTCTTCCTTTCTCCTGAATGGCACTGGGTCCTGAACTCTAGGCACTGCCATCACCTTTCTTTTCACCAGGCCTCGCTCTGACGTGGGCTACCTGCCAGTGTCGACAGAGTTGCCTCATCTTCCACTAACTCCTTTGTAATTAGTTCCCCATGTTAAGTTCCCGGCACTGAAATACATGATATGGATTTCGTTTTTCTGACTAGAGGCTGACAAGTAAAATGTAGTTTGGCTGAATATGTAAGCATTATAAGTTATCTCACCATTTTAAGGCTATGATGTGAGTTATTGCTTTATATATCTTTTCCATAAAATTACTTTTCTCACAATAATTGCATTAAGATTTAAACTGCACACATAAACATCAACACAGATAAGAAAAATAAATTTTTGACTTGTGAACTGTTTTTATCTACCTCAATGTGCACATTATTTGTTATTTCAACACATCCTCTTCCACAGATATCAAATGTAGCAAGCAGACCAATTGGCTTTTAATATAAACTGATGAGAATCATGCTTGCCTACATTATGGCTGATTTGTACATTCAAAAATAGATGAAGCATACAATTAAATGTGATGAAAATCTTGAAATAATTCTGCTTCAAAATTCTGTATCTGTGACCATAGCAAAGCCTTAAAATTACTTATTTTCAAGTCTGTGATTTGCAACTATATTGTACTGCATAGCTGCAGTGTATGTCAAGTAAGATGCTACTTAGAATATATTAATTTGATAAATAATTTACTTCTTAATACATTAGAACATTTTCAACATTATTTTTATAACAATATTTCAATCACTAGAATTTCAGTAAGGTTTTTGTTCTCAGTGGAGCTCATGAAGTAACTTTGGAATCAAGAAAAGTTTGCATAACAAATAGCCCAGAGCAGCTTTGCAATATTTACATTCATGTGAATAGTTGTCTGCTTGTTCAGTTGTAGCAAGTAACCCATCAGACCATCAGACATTTGTATCATCTCATCTCACACAAATCTGCCCTCTGCTGTATAAGCTACAGCTGCCAACTTTCCTTCTTTTCCTTGAGTGTAGCAAACTTGTGTGTTCTGCAGAGAAGGCTCTGCATCAGTGTCTTTACTTTGTTCTGACTATGTGTCTTTGAAAGGCTGGTTTCTTCTTTCTACATAGAACTAATCTCTGTCTCCCAGAGCATCCTTGATCACTCAGTCTGGTTGAGATCCTCACATACCCCATTCTGGTCACTCTCTTACCAAGTCCCCCACTCCCCTGCCCATAGCACAGATCACTGAAATTATTTTCCAGAAATGTTTATTTCATAATTACTTTATGCCTCGAGGATATAAATTCTATGAGAAGGACCTTACTTGTCTTGCTCACTGTTGTAAGACTAACTTTTTAAATAGAACCTGGCATATAGTAGGCACTAAGAAAAAAATTTTTTGAGTGAATATAATCTAACTCTTAGCATCATATAATTATAGATAGGACCAATTCTATTCTATGTATTGTTACAAATTTCTTAATTATTTGCCATACTAATTTAAAAACTAAAATGTTAGGCATTGTCTGTCATATTTTATAAGTAAGAACATTATGATTCAGATAATTTAAGAGGGTTGCCCAATATTACTCAACTATGGAGTAGTAAATTCCAGATTAGAACAAAGATCTCCATACAACTAGTTCTGCATTTCCATCTATAATAAAACATCTCCTTTCAGTATCATGAAGTCTTAAGTAACATTAGATTATAAATATAAATCAAAAAGACATAAAGGCATCATAATATAGGTACAAAATATAAAAACATAATTCACAACTATTACATGTTATTCTTGCTAAATATTAAGTTCAACATAATATTGTTTCAATGTCAAGAACTGAGAAAGGCTCTTATCAAGAATGAAAAAAATGGGATTCAGGTGAAGATAGCATAGATTAGGTAGACACTATGATTACCTCCTCTCACTACCAACTCAAAATTATAGCAAAACTATAGAACGATCATCACTTGGAGTCACCTAAGGTCTGGCTGAACAAAAGTTCTACAACTGGGGACATATGAGAGGTTGCCTAGAGACTGGTAGGAGGGGTGGAGATGCAAAATGGGCCAGTGACACAACTGTGTGTGGTAGCTGAGAATCAGGAGGGCTAGCTTGGCTATGAGTCCCCTACCCACTTGAGGAGCGAGGGCTCTTGGCCCCACACTGGCTCCTCAGCCCAGGGATCTAGCATCAAGAAGAGAAGTCCCCACAACCTCTGACTGTGAAAAACCAGCAGAGATTGTGGCTGAGTGATGTAGAAGGCTGCAGAAGTCACAGACATTCCTCACCTTCTTCCCTCCTACCACCAGACTCAGGTTGCCACCACCTTTCCCCTGAACTTCTGAACACATCTTATGGTTCCTACATTTCCAAATTTACTTCTCTCCAATTCTTTTTAGTTTTAATTTTTTTTATTAGCCAGAGTGATATTTTCTATATAAATCAGTTTATATCACTCCCCTGTTTAAAACTCCTCAGTAACATTTCATTGCATTTAGAAAGTCACAAGGCCCTGGATTATCAGATCTCCCATGGCTACCTCATCTAGTCCTACATGGCACCTTGTTTACCAAGCTTCAGCATTCTTTTACTTTCTTGAATTTTCTGTTTTTATATGCTTTCGAGCCTGTTTTCTTCCTCTCAGTCTTCAGCTGGCAAAAAAATTTCAGGTTTTAGATTAAATAATATGTTATGGTTGAGATTTTCCCTGACCCATACCCTATTCAATATTATTGTCCCTACTATTCTCTTTTATAAACATATTTTTATATTCCTTCATAGAACATAAAATAATTTTAAATTATATAATTATATGTATATTTATATGGTCAATGCATGCCTTACTAACTAGGTTTTAAGCTCCGAGATGATTTCACTTTTATATGCCACACAGAACACCACACTAGCACATAATGGGGTCTCAATAAGTCTGTGATGATGTTAAGTTTTTGAATAGACTATTACAGTGATACAGTGGTAAAAATCAGTCAGCCACTCATTCAAAAAAAAAAAAAACATGCATTTATTCAGCATTTAATTATACCAGGAATTCATATGAACACTTATAGTATAAGGAATTTAAACAATGACTCTCAAATTATACTCCCTTATTAGGGGTTATGACAAGTGCTTTAAAGAAAATCTCTTAAAATAAAAAGAAAAATTGAAAAATGTGGTTTGAGAATGAAAACTGATCATATCTTCAAGTAAGAAAATATTTCCAGGCTCTCTATTTTGATCACTTCTGATTAACTGTTAAAGTCCAGCTCAGAACTGGAGATAATCTGAAGTGGATCAACTTTCATAAAATGTCCTACATATTACATTATTAACTTTATTTGAACCAGAGACAAGACACATTGTCTAACTTTTACTCTTTGCAGAGATGCCAGACCCAAAATTTTGTATTAATTTTATCAATAACGTATTTGCTACATAAGACACTCTTGCTATAATATGTAAGTAAAAATAATGAAAACTAACAGATTTCCAAAAATATTAATGATGACTTGAAGAAAACTTTGAATCTATTTTTAGTCTTACATAAATAAAATATGTTGAGATGCATATATTGCAAAACATATGTAGATATACAGTAATTTACAAAGTAGATTACCAGCATGGAAATATTGGTATGTCATTTCAAGATATGAACAATTATTATAGGCATAACAAATATGACTCAATACATGAGAGAGAAAAAAAGTGCCTCACTTTGAAAGTGAGCTTACAGCTCTCACTAGAGATAAACAGTATAAAATCAATGAATTAACTAGAAGATACTTGCCTAAATACCCGGGCTTTGAATATTTTGGTTTAATGGCTCTCAAAGGCAAATTAATTTCTTTACTATTTGTGCAACAATACCAGGAAAGATTAGAAAGGGTTGATTTTTAAAAAACCCAAATGGATATCCGAGTATATCAAAACTTGTAAAAGGACAAAATTGTATTTAGGAATTGTAACATGGGTATTTTGTGCAATTCTAAGTTAACATAAAAATAAATTTTAAGGTTCAATCAAGCTTTCATTTCAGGCACACTTCTTTTCAAAGTGAACACTGCTACTCTCTAAGGAAAAAGTTTAAAAAAATAGAAATCTTTAGGTTTTCAGTTTAAATCAGATGATGGTGCTGATTTTTTCTTCAAAGTTACTCCCCCCCCCACGTTTTCCTTTCAAAAAAAATTTTAAAAACAAATAATGAGAAAATTCCTGTGTTCGTCAAAGGATAAAGCATTATAAAAATATTTTAAAAGGCTAAAGAACATTTAGGTTGTAAACCATTGTGTCATGCAATTAAAATAATGTGATTACTGAATCAACTAACGGGTGTTATTTTGTTGATTTTCTTCAGATTTATTTTCCAAATTAGAAACATTTTATTTACAATATTTATTATAAAAACGTACACATTTGTCTTCAAACATAAACAACTCTTCAATTCTGAAATAGCATGAAGCATTCTTCCTTAAAACACTCTGTACTGTTAAAAAAAGTTAAAAATGTTTGCATAAATATTGTCATAGAAATTGTTGTTTTTCAGCTATAAGACATATAAAATACATTAGCATTCTGTTACTTAGGGAAATTCTTAAGTTCATGTCTTGTTCAATTAAGAAAACTTGGTTCATTACACAGAATGCCTAATTATGCTAAATCCAAGGTCAAGTCTCTGTTGACATAACCAAGAGAAGATGGAGAACACAATACTTCATTTTGCTACCTACAGTATATAAAGTCCAAGCTAACACAGAGTAATTGAAGATGTCTTAAATTACTTGCCCCCAAATCTAAACTTTCTGAGAGTATGGGCCATTTATATGTATTATTGTAGACTATTATATACCCATCATCTAATAAAACGTCTAGCATATAATTAATCTTCAGTAAATATTTGTCTCATAAATAAATACTATTTTAATAATAGCATTGTAGAATTACATGATTATATATAAAGTAATTCTACAAAAAAAAAAAAAACAGTCATTCAACAAAGTCTTAGAAATATGGTCTCTTTCCAATACAAGC
This sequence comes from Eonycteris spelaea, assembly GCA_003508835.1. Classification (NCBI taxonomy): domain Eukaryota; kingdom Metazoa; phylum Chordata; class Mammalia; order Chiroptera; family Pteropodidae; genus Eonycteris; species Eonycteris spelaea. The sequence continues at coordinate 1,127,074 of PUFA01000154.1, forward strand.
ACTCCCAAACATTCCCATGTGATCTAAGGAAAGGAGAGCCAGTAAGTATTTCAATTCACAGTGTCTCTGAAAGAGGATGACAGAAGGGAGCTGCACACCTGGAGAGAGAGTGATGAGTGAGGATATACTGCACTCTCCTCAAAGACAGAGGCATCCATCTCTTGTTCACAACTGTATGTGTATCCTTATCGCCAAGCCAGTGTTGAACTTAGAGCTGACATTCAAAAATTGATTTGCAGAATAGGATGACATGCGTTGTATGGTCTCATCAAATTTTAATTGACACTGAGGTGTAGTGATAAAAAATAAACCCATGGGGTGTGGTTTTATAGACTTCGACTCACATCCTGACCTTTAATATTGAGAAACCGAGCCTTAGTTTCTTCTTCTGTAAAATTCAAACGATAGCTTAGATTCCCAGGTATTTTTTTTTAGAGTTAAAAATAACGTATGTAAAGCATGCAGTGAGAATCTGGCACAGAGTTTGTATCCAATAAACAACAGCTATTATAATTATGTGTGTTTCCCTTTAGATAGCTAGGTATGTGTACATATGAATGTCTAATTCATACAGATAAAAATGTTGTAAAATATTCAAATGAATTGCATTTCAAATTTAGATAGATAATTTCAGCATAACTGCTGCCAAGCCTTGCCTTTTGCAGCTGTTCTCTTTAAATAATTCACCTAGTCATCAGGTAAAATTACATACTCTGCATTAACTTTAAAGAAATGCATAACAGTGAGCATCTTAATGAGTAACCTAACCTTTTATTCAGCCTCATTTTCATGAGCTATTCATTTTAATCAAATAATACAGCCAGCCATGATAGAAATTCTCACAGGGGATAATATATTCAATATGCACCTATGCTGCATATTAATAAGCTCAATAAGGATGCGCACATGACAAGCTATCAAAATACTACTCAGCAACAACCACAAGGATGATTTAATAATTTTAATTAAAATGGTTAAATTTGAAGAGTATTTGACATTTGGAAACTTGATAGATATGAACTACAAATAAGAAATATTATTTTTTTACCATGTAAATTATTATCGAAGTGACTATATTTCATCAGGTGTGTTACATAACAAAAGTAAAACCATAACCAAAAAAAATACTAGTTACAACTTATATGTTAAACTCTTACTACATACTTCACAAGTCAGACTTTACTTCAGATTTTTAAAATAATTTTAGGATTTTGCATAAAATCAGTATAATACATAATAACAAAACTCTTCCTATTAATTCTTACTATTTAAACTTTAGCACTCTTATCTTTTATTGAGTTGATAAGTAATGAGATAGAACATCACTGGCCAGAACATCATAATAATATGAAAATATGCTTGTATTATCATATTGCTTTGACAGTCTCTTAAGTATTATTCTTTATGCCAATCCAAAACTGTACAGATAATTTGAAGGAATTCCAGAACACAGTTTGTGTAGGCAACATTAGCTCACTTCTCATATCTCAAACTTATCCTTACTTTTTAAGCTTAATAATGTGTATATCTAGTTGTCTATTCAGCAAATATGAAAAAAATTGCTTTTAACTTTCTGCTCTTTTGTAAAATGAAGAGTTCCTTCCTATTTTCTTTTAAGACTCCCATCATAAGTGAATTGTTCTAATAGATTCTGTTGAATGAAATAATCTTGTTCAAGAGAAATAGATGTTTTAGGAGTACATAGTAAAATGTGTTAGATTTTGTATGTCATTATATTGTGATGCTAGGTTAAGTATTTCTTAAATTCATGCTAGTGATGTTGATCCCATAGATTTCATGGTGTCTTTAAATTGCTAAATGTTCTAAAGATAATGTCCACGAAACCTCTCTCTGGTCATCTCTTTTTCCAGAGCACTAAAATCACATTTCCTCTTTATCCACTGGCTTAATTGTTCTCTGTAACACTGTAAGAATTCACCTGCATACTAAACACATCCATTCATACATGAATCTTTTACCCAAATCATAAACCTCAGGGAAGAGAGTCTTCTCTTTGGTTTACTTCATTCTCTGATATATCTAGACTCCTAGAACTTTGTAAATTTACAATAAAATTGTGTTAAACGTGTGAACACATCATCTACTTTTCTCTAGTAAGACTGGGTGCTTTTCATTCTTAGATATTTAGTGGGACTTGCAAAGAAATATTAAAAGATGTTTCTAAAGGGGGAAAAAAGCTGCATCTACAGAGAAATGAACACATACACATACAAAGAAATTTTTTAAACCAAAATTTTATTTTATATTCCTGAGCAATTATTAGCTTTTTATTTTGCTATTATTTAGCTTAGATATGCCATATATTTGTGATACTCTGTCTTCATGTTCTTAAATCAGTGCTATTCACATTTGAGTGTTCATAAGAAGTCCCTAGTTCAAGTTTGATTTCTCAGTCCCATCCTCAGAAATTCTGTTTGTGTAAGTCTAGGGTGGGACCTGAGGATTTTTAATTGTTATGCTTCGAAACCTGCCAGAGATAAATTTAAGCAAAAGGGCCATTGTTACTTCATATATTATATGATAAAGTTAAAAACAACCTCAAATGTATTATGTCATGGAATTTAAAAAGAATTTAGTTTATGACTAGCAGAAAAAAATATGTGATCTGCCACCTCAAACTAATTTTATAGGCATAAGCATCAAACATAATTAATCTACTATACCAGCATATCACTAAGTTTGGCCAGTAATGCTCAGAAGTATTGAAAATGTAGAGAGTGCATTCTAGGTAAATAAATACATATGTTAGTATTTGAAACATTTCATAACAAGTGTTACAATGAAACACTTATGAAATTGTGATCATAAAATTGAAATTGGAAGATTTAATATTACTAACAACCTACTTTGAAATTATTGTAAATGTTGATTAAAGTAGACACTTGAAATTGGGAATGCACTCCAAGAAAATCACTGTTATTCATTTCTTAGCTCATTTAACAATATTTTGGAAAACTGTGCTTAATGGGGTGCTTGAAGATTTTACAAAATTATCCTACCACTTACATTTTTTTATTAATAAAAGAGTGTATTTACAATGCCCAAAGTAGAAATTTTCTATAATTTTAGTGATTTTCAAAAAAAATAACACTTGATTCATTGGTACCTTTGATATTACTAAAAAGGAGAACATTAAATAATGTTTCACAAGTGTTCATGATTCCTTTAAATATAAACACAAGTTATCAACCATATAAGTACCAAAATTACATTATATTGAACATGTCCTTAAATTAAAAAAAATTCAGTTTATTTCAACACGAGTGTTTTCAGAAATACTATGAATATATTACACTTTTCTAGCTGTAAAGAATATATAGAAAAATATTGAGAAATAGGAATTAGCCAATGAGATAACTCTTGCAACATGGAATATGTTTTAATGCACATATGAATAAAAATTAAATCTCCTAGCTCCTGAAAATAGCAAAAGTGAAATAAATAAAACATTATTGAGTCAAGAAATTTCGCATACCATTATAGAAATCATATCACTCTACTTAACAAGAATTTTAGTATAAATAAATTAATTGACAAAGCCTTTGACAAGATACAACATCCATTTATGATCAAAACACTTAATAATATAGGTATAGCAGGAAAGTACCTCAACTTAATAAAAGCCATATATGAAAAACACTCAGCCAAAATTATACTTAACAGTGAAAAACTAAAAACCTTTCCTGTAAGATAAGGAACAAGACAAGGCTGTCCACTATCCACCATTATTCAATATAACATTGGAGGTCCTAGCAAGTGCAGTCAGGCAAGAGAAAGAAATAAAAAGGCATTCAAAGAGGAAATGAAGTCAGACTCACTATTTGCAGATGGCAAATTCTCTACATAGAAAACCCTAAAGATTCCACAAGAACACTACTAGAAATAATAAGCAAATACAGTAGTTTCAGGATACAAAATCAATGTTCAAAAATCCATAGCATTCACATACTCTAATAATGAATTGTCAGAAAAAGAAGCAGAAAAAATAATTCTTTTGCAATTGCAACAAAAAGAATAAAAAACCTAGGAAAACCTAACGAAACATGTGAAGGACTTAAATAATGAAAACTATAAGGCGCTATTATAAGAAATTGAAGAAGACACAAAGAAATGGAAAGATATTCCATGTTCTTGGATTGGAAGAGTCAACCTAGTTAAAATGACTTTATTACCTAAAGTATTATACAGATTTCATGCAATCTCCATCAAAATTCCATTGGCACTTTTTAAAGAAACAGGACAAAAAAACACACCAGATTTGTATGGAAGCACAAAAGACGCCAACTCGTCAAAGCCATCTGAGAAAAAGAAACAAGACTAGAGGTATCATTTTGCCCAACTTCAAATTATACTACAAAGAACAGAAAAATAGACACACAGATCAGTGGAACAAATTGAGAATCCAGAAGTAAACCCCCATTTATATGGGCAAATAATTTTCGACAAAGGAGCCAACAACGTACAATGGAAAAGTAAAGCCTCTTCAATAAATGATGCTGGGAAAAATGGAAGGCCACCTGCAAAAGAATGAAACTAGACTGTTGTTTATCACCACACCAAAATTAACTCTAAATGGATCAAAGAGCTAAATATAAGAACTGAATCAATAAATTGCATAGAAGAACACATAGAAAATAAAACTCTTGGACGTTGGACTTAAAGAAAATTTTGTAAATTTGACCTTAAAGGAAAGGGAAGTAAAAAAAAATAAATGAACGGGACTATATCAAACTAAAAAGTTCTGTACAGCAAAAGAAATCTTCAACAAGGTAAAAAAGAGGCAACCATCCAAAAGAGTAGATATGCTTGCAAGCAATGACTCTGATAAGGACCTAATATTAAAAATATATGAAGAATTCATACAACTCAATAAAAACAAACAAAAAAACCTCCAATTAAAAAATGGGCAGAGGACCTGAACAGACACTTTCCCAAGAAGACATATGAAAGGATGCTCAACTTCACTAGCTACTAGGGAAATGAAATGCAAATCAAAACCACAATGAGATACCATCCTGCACCTGTTAGAATGGCTGTATCAGTAGGACACGTAATAACAAGTGTTGGGGAGGACGTGGAGAAAAAGGAACCCTTATACACTGCTGGTGGGACTGCAAACTAGTATAAGCGCTATGGAAAAAAGTATGGAGATCCCTCAAAAACCTAAGAATTGATCTACCATATGATCCAGCAATTCTTCTCCTGGGTTTTAACCCAAACTTGAAAACTCATATCCAAAAAGATATTTGCACACCAATGTTCATAGCAGCATTATTCACAGCGGCCAGGACATGGAAGCAACCAAATTGCCCTACAATAGATGATTGGCTAAAAAAAGCTGTGGTACGTATATACAATGGACTATTACTCAGCCATAAGAAATGCAATACTGCCATTTGCAAAAACACAGATGGACCTTGAAATAATCATGCTAAGCAAAGTAAGCCAGACAGAAAAAAGCTGAAAATCACATGATATCACTTATATGTGGGATATAAACCTAAAAGTAATAAATGAAGAGGACAAACAAACAGACTCATGGACGTGAACTCTAGACTAGTGATTACCAGAGTGTAGGTGTTGGGAGGGAGGAGGAGGTAGGTAGATGGGGTAAAGGGGTCAAATATATGGTAGCTGAAGGAAACTGGGCTTTGGGTGGTAAACACAATAGAATATACAGACATCAAATTATAATGTACACATGAAAACTATATAATTGTATTAACCAATGTTACCCCTAATAAACTTAATTTAAAAAAAAGAAGAAGAAAGTGCCACATCCTAATTCCTTAGTGATTGCTCAAGGAAAGTTTAAAATCTTGAGTGTTACATCTATTAATGCCAAGGGTAGGTTTATTCTATGGAAACGTTGGGTGCTAAAATCAATAGGTATTTTCGGTTTGCGATGACAGACTAGAAACATATTTGTTTCTTTTGAAATTATATTCAAATAAAAGTACAGAAATACCAAAATTAATAAACCAATGAAAAGCCAAGTCAGAGAGAGAATGAGAAAAGGAGCATAAAAGAAGGAGACAAAAGTTATTTCACTCTGTATACCCCCCACATTAACTTTGTGTGATGCAATGGACTGTTGGTGTGTAAGATAAGAACACATGGAGTGAGAGTGTTCATCCCCAGGTTTATTGTCATTACTACAAGTTCCATCCAATGCTGTTCACCCCTAGGTTCATTTGATGTGACTAAGACTGGCATTTTATAAATTGTGAAATAAGGAGTATCTCACCTGGAAACTGTTAATTGCTGTTATTAGCCCATTTTGTGTTAACTGTCAATCAATTAAAAAAATACTTTCCCTTGACAATTCTGTCTCAACATGTTTGCTTCTGCTAAGCCACCTTATCTCAAATAACCATTTGCCATACAATGTTATTTTGCTTTATAAAGACAATAAGGTAATATTCTATATCCAAAAAAAGCATCCAATCCATCTATTTCTATTTGATAGGAAAATCAAGAAGTGGATTTTCCTTGAATACTCTTGTCCAAATTCCTTTTTATTGTCCTGAAGCCCCAAGATGAATTATATGTTTAATGAAATTTTTTTCTCTTTGGGGGAAAAAAGATGACATGAGATCATCTTTTGCGGAGTTCCTATAAGAAACCTTTGTCCCAAACTTGGACCAACTTGCTCTCTTTTTGTTCAAAGAAAGATAATCAAGAGAGAGTTCCTTATTGAATTCTCTTCAAAATGATATCAAAGAATTATAGTTAAATGTCATAACTGTAAATCATTTCTGCTCTGAGAGGTTAGAAAGGGCTTATAATATTTCTCTTTTTTTTCAAAAAAGAATTTGGATGTGAGCAAAACCTTTTGTGTCCTATCAATCTCAAAGTTTGTTGGAGATGAAAGTCCAAATTTGCTCTGGCACATTATAAAAGAATCTCAGGTGCAGAAGGCTAAAACCAATTTTGTAACATATGAATTATGTCTAATGCTATTTAAAAGATTTTTAACCAAAATATAGATATTCATATATTTTTACTGATTAATACGATTCTTGGTTCTGAAACTCCTGCAAGCCATATGCTTGATACACAACATCAGCCCCATAAGAGAGAAAAACAGTCCAGTGAAGTAAGCCAAGAGACAAGATTCAGACTAGAAGAAGCCATATGTAAGACAGGATTTTTTACGTGTTTTTGACATCTGAAGCTTCCAGCTCCTGGAATGTAATACATTTCCCCTGTCCTGGACACCCAAGGTATGCCTCCTTCCTTGGGCAGAAGAATAATCTAGAGTTACATTTAGGTGCCAATAATGTGTAGTGAAGAGTAGATCCAGCTGGCATGCTCATAATGATCAAATTGTGTTGATTTACTTTAATCCAATACACTGCCCCACTATCAATTTGCAATAAATGATGCATTTGCTTTCTAGACATGAATGAAATGCTCTAGACATATTCCAAGAAGGCCAGAGAAACTTGCCTCCACTCCATATGAAATAACCCACTGGTGAATTTCTTTCAGGATGAATCAAAATCGATCTAGCATATAATCTTTACATATCCAGATCCCTCAAACTAGACCAAAGAGAAAACCTGGGATGCAAGGCTCAAAAGAAATATGGAACAGTGCTATGCTCATAACTGGTGGTCCTTGACCTATCTCTTCTGACTAGAACCCAGTATGGTCGATGATCAATTCATGAGTTGAACTAAAGACTTTTTATTGGGCAATGTGTGTGCTTATTTTAGGTATGGCACTGTGTTAAGTACCCTAAGGACTACAAAAAAGAAAGAAAGAAAAGAAAGAAAGAAAAGAAAGAAAAAGAAAGAAAAAAGAAAAAAGAAAGAAAGAAAAAGAAAGAAAGAAAGAAGGAAGAAAGACAAAGAAGGAAAGAAGAGAAGAGAAGGAAGAAGGAGGGGAGAGGAGGGAAGAAAGGAAAGAAGAAAGAAGAAAAAAAAAGAAAGAGAAAGAGAGAGAGAGAGAGAGAGAGAGAAAGAGAGAAGAGAGAAGAGAGAGAGAGAGAGAGAGAGAGAGAGAGAGAGAGAGAGAGAGAGAGAGATGAAAAAAGAAAATGATAACACACGATCAGGATGTGGTAAGGAAATACCGCTGTCCAGAGTAGGAGCTCTGTAATCAATCACACAAGTTGGGTCTGAATTCTGAACAAGTCGCTACCAACTGTATGACCTGAGGAATGCCTAAGGTTTAAATGTTGTTTTACCAAGTTTCTAAAAAAGAGTAAAGAAAGAAGGGATGTGGCAGGGGAGCAGTGTTTAGTCAGGTCAGGGTTCTCCGTCCATGCCTTTGAAACTTCCACCTGGCTGCTGACGCTAGCAGCCAGGGCAGCCAGAGAAAGCACACCTGGCTCCCGGCCTCGCAGAGAAGCTAGGGAGGTTCCTGGACGAGGTGGGCCACACCTGGGCAGGATCTGGGTGACTCCAGCCCTTGGCTTTGAGAAATCTCTGGCCTTGAAAACCTTGGGGAAGGAGTGAACAGCCGGCAGAGCCATTGCCCAGGCCACAGTCCTTAAAAGCCCCACATGGTGGCCTACCTGGTGCCAAACACTTGCAATCTGTTGTGGATAGTCCCAGGCCCTAGGAAGTCCAGAAGGGTTGGTCGGCCATTGCGGCCTGGACCTTTGACCTTTGAAGCCCCGTGTTCACGTGTTGGTTTTGCACACTCAACTTTCTGTGTGACGTTTGCCAAGGGGTCATCACAAACGCCTGCCTGAACCGCTCAGCTGAGTGCTAGACCTTGTGAGGAGTCGGAAGCTAAGGAGACGCTCTCCTAGTTCCGTACTCTATTCTGAGGTTGGTTTAAAGCACCACTGGCTCTATGGGCAATCTGATTTCTCAGTTCTTCCTCTCATTCCACTGCCGCCGCCGCACTCCGCCCGTGCGGCGTCGCCCAGTGATTTTTCCCGTCCGTAGAGACGATGCCCCGCCTCGCCGGAACCATCCAGCGCCTCGCACACCTGCAGGTCCCACTCCTGCAGGACCCACACCTGCTGCCACACCCGCTCCCACATCTGCCGCTCCACATACCTGCCAACTGCTCTGGTTTCAACCGCAAGGATCCTGTGCCTTTACCAGCTAGCCTTTACGTGAGGCAGAGGAGGAGTTATCCTATCTCCCAAGGTACGTGCCCCTCTGGGTGTTCTCCCCTTGATGAACTGGAAGGACCCTCCGAAGAAGCCCGTGTCGTCTGCTAGTAACTCCATAACGTTTCAATGTCCGAGAACCATACATGTCCCTCGTTTGAGGCAAAAGTTTAATCTTCTGCATTCACTTCTGAGCGGGTAGACAATGCTACCAAGCCGGTTCCATCCAGTACCATCCCACCTCCTTGCCGGAAGGAGATGGGGATGAAGGTCCAAAAAGAGCCCAGAGAGGGATGACAAGGAACGAAGAGGATCACAGAGAAACCCACCAACAGGACGATGGGAACACCCTATGATAATGAGGATCTGCCACCGACATCCAGGCCCCTGAAGACAGAGGGAGTCCTCACTCCCTCAAGTGTAGTCCTGGGCCTCTGGACCTTCACCCCGAGCAACCGCAAAACAGCCAGAGTGAGAATGCCCAGGAGGCCTCCACCAGCTCCTGCTCTGAAGGCCAGGTCGAACAGCTCACGAGCTCATCCAGTGCTGCTGGAGATGTCCTGCCTCCTCCCAGGCTGACTCAGAAGCAGCAGTGCTCTCTGCCCAACCCTGCTGCTCCCCGCTGCCAGAGACGTCCACAAAGGAAGTGCTCCCCAAAGCCATCCTCCCAGCTCCTCATGCTCAGTGATGTCGGGAAGGAGATGCCTGGCAAAAAGCCTTTAGACATCCCAAGAGGCTCTCCCAGACCAGTATCTGCCAGCAGGAGGCCCTGAAACGTAAAATCTCCATGCCACTTGTCCTACCACTGCCACCAGTGCAGTGGGGTCGATGTGAGCTGCCTCCACCCTGTAAGCTTCCACGTCTAGCAACTGACAAAAACCCAGTCACCTTGAAGAGCACCAAAGTGTCGGGGAAGAAAATGAACAAAAAAGAAGACCAAGAGACACGTCAGTGCCAGGCTGTCTGCTCCTTCATTCGCCAACCTGGATCGGTGGCTGCAGACTCCCTGCCCCTGACCACTCGGCAGGTCTGTGCTACTACTGCCAGCTTGGCTGACCCGTGTGCTGGGCCCCTGACTGTGTCTGTCTGTCCATCTTCTCTGGCACCAAATATGAATCAGGAAACAGGACACACAGTTCCTCACGTTCCTGTTTCTGTTCCTGCAGGTTTTCTTCCTGCCGTTAGCTGTCATCAGACGTTCCATGCTTACGGAGGCCTTTCTGATGCGGTCATGACAACAGCTGCTATTTCTGACCCCACACCGCCGAGGCCCTCAAACTCCTCCTTTCAGCCGCCCTCCTGCGGAATGGAATCCCGACACCTACGTGTGTGGATTCCCCCCTCCTATTTCCTCACTCACCCCTCTTCCAGTCCCTTCTACCAGTACCTTTATTTCCAGTGCCAGGCCACCACATCTATGGCTGCCCTTTTCTGTCACACTCAGCCACCTGCAATTTTGACTTCGCAAACTGCTCTCGAGTCTGTCGTGGATATGGACACCACACCTCCCCCAGGCGGTCATTTTTGGATCTCCCCCAGACTCTAGCACGATGTCTCGGCCAGGCAAACAAGTCGCCATAGGTGGAGGAAGAGAACTCTCAACGTTAGCCGTCTCCTCCGTCAGCCTATCTGAATCAAAGACCTCCACCTTATGCTGAACCACCCAGTGGACGCCACACCACACCTCGGCCCACATCAAAGGCCCGCTATTTTCGGCTGAATAGAACCCCTATCTCCAGATACCATGGGAAATCTGCAGTCACCCCTACTGTAGCAGGCAAAACCTCTGCAAACGTCAGTCTTGCCAATGATGGTATCGAAGCTATGGACGCCACACCTCCGTCCCAGGACGTCACTTTGCATTCTGCCCCCATCTCCTCGCAGAGCCACGTCACATCACACAAGGCCTTCCCAGCAGCAGTACTCCCTCGCTGGTGTCTCCACCCACTTACCTTCAAAGTTAGTCAGCAGAGGGACCCAAGCTTCCAACCCTCCAATTGACCTAGAATCCACCTCTCGGTGTACATCTGGGGCCACCGATATGCAGCAGCCTAAAACATCTGTACCGGTCAGGAGACTGAGATTGACAGCACAAGCTATGGGCATAACTTCTACAGCCCAGCAAGCCACACGCAGCATGATGCAATCGGATGGGTCAAGTTTGCAATCGCCTGTCCATGTCACACACGACGTGATGAAGAGAGAGGCTGACTCCAGTCCTATGACTAGAGACTCTAGTGTTTACACTGTCCATCAGTGTACCTGCTGCCTACCTAGACGTGGACAACCTCCCACACTTAAAAGAACTGCCACCATGGTGAAGATTCATGTGTCAGGGGATACGTCTGTTTCCACCTCTCGAAGGACCACGTGGGGTTCGCCTGGCTATACCACATGCACAGTAGATACAAGTATCAGTGTCATCCCTGTGTTTAGTTCTGCCTCACTTCAGAGCACCTTAAGCTCACCTATGCAGCATCCATGTGATGCCATGGGAAGGGACAACAATGTCCCCATCATTGGAGGACCTGTTATTCCTTCTTTCCTTTAGCACAGCTCGGCCTACCCGGCCAAAACATGAGTGGTGCACTCAGAGGGAATACCACCTTAAATGCAATGGGAGGCCACTGTGTGACCACCGGCCATCAGAATACTCAGAGCCGAACTGTCCGTACCACATGTATGGCAACAAGGGACAGCACTGTACCTCCTGCGACTGGAAATTCTCATGGTACCCCAGTCACACAGAGCAGCTCGGGCACCCCAGACCAAATCGTACCACATGTATGGCAACAAGGACAGCACTGTACTCCTACGACTGGAAATTCTCACGGTACCCCAGTCACACAGAGCACCTCGGGCACCCCAGACCAAAGCAGCAGTGCACTGGGGGCAGCCCCATGGAGTTTTAGAAACCTGTATTCAGAACACCTCCCTCTCCCCAAGTTAGGACCCCTTCTCCCTCTCACTTTGAAGGAACCAAGACTATGTATGAAGGCACGTGGTCAGAGCAACCCTGCCTATTCTCTGGGATCTATCTGCAAGCAGTAACCTTGCATTTGGGGTACATGCCAGAGATCCACAAAAGCTATCAATCGATTCTTTCATGAGTCTCAACAAATTAGAAGATCTTCCTTGCAAACTATGTGTGACCAGGAATGGCCTTTGATCCTTCAAGTAAAAACTGCCCTGCTCTCTTCCTACAGCAAGCCAGAGGACCACACCTCAGAGGGATGTGTTTGTGTGGTGGGGGGATGTGTGTGTTGGAGGTTAAGGGACACATGAGCCAAGTTCGAATCTTCACTGGACTTGAGACGTTCTAATAACAAGAAGAGAAGAAAGCTATATGTATCAACTGTGCCATCCCTGGTAGACTGATGACTTGGTCCACCTGAGTTCCAAGTTCAAGTCTTGGAACTGTCAGGATGCTCTCTGCTATTAATAGGTGACTCCTTCTCTCCTGTTTGCCTCAATGGGCACTTATCTTTCTCAGATTATGTGTATATATTGTTATAAATATTAATACAACCTTGTTAATCTGTCTCTGCTCCTGTGTCCTTTTACTCCTCAGCTCAGCAACTGGCATATGAATGGCAGTGTGTTGAACGGACTTCAGGACGCTAAATTTTCTTCATCTCAGTGACTGAGATGTGAAGTAGCCAAACTTTTTGAGTGTACATGCTGACTCCTGAAATCTCGTTTTTAGTAAGAGATGACAATCCAGGAGGAAATAAGGTCTAGAGGAGGAGAGATGAGGTGACTCACCCTTGCCTCTTCCCTCTATTCCTCTCCCTTCTCTCCCGCTACTCTGGCCTCAGGGAGGCCAGACAATCTCTGATGTGTCATAGGAAAACACACTTCGTGGTTTTAATTTTTAAAAATATGTAAATGTTTTCTTCTTATTTAATTTAGACTGAAGCCAGTCATCCTCACACATTCCCACTTCGCCCAGAGAGGATAAATTTGGTATCTAGGTTCTTGAGTCTGGAGGAACAAAGTAAGAAAAAGCTCATGCCTACTCTGTAGTTATTGAAATTTTAAGTTTATTTAGAATGTATCCTGCTGCTTAAAAATATCAGAAAAGACCCTCTTTAATAACTTGCCTGGCTCTAATCTGAACCACTAAAATATCAAATCACACAAGTTAACAAGTGCGCCAAGTCTGGCTGAACCTAGAGTTCTCCGGGGTCTCCTCTAGACTTAATAAAGGCAACATTTCTGACTCTGTGGACCCTACATTCAAGTGTGTAGGGGGGAGAAACAACAAACACATGGAAATTATCTGGTAGGTGAGCCAGGAACCAATACTATGGAGAATAAAGCTGTATATATAAAGTATAGGGATTGCAGGGAGAGAGAACCAGGGTTTTCAGTTTAAATAGGGGCAAGATAAACTTCACTGGGAAGGTGGGATGTGAACAGAGGAAGGCAATTGAGTCAGATATCTGAGGAAAAAGTATTCCAGATAATGGGAATAATCATGGCAAGGTCCAGAGGAAAGGTGCCTGGTGTCCTCAGGGAGCAGGCAGTAAACTAATGTGGTAGTTAACAGAGTCAACAAATGGGAGGGAGAGGAGGACTGAGAAGATTTCCCTGCACCACCATTATTGGCTGTGTAATCACAGGTGACTCAACTTCCAAGTGTCTCTGTGAACTCGGTGTTTTTTCTATGGCCTATTTACTTTGCAAGATTTTTGAAAAAATAAAGTAATGTAGGACCATGACTAATAAGCCATCTCATTATTGTTCTACACATAAGTATAGATAAACAGATGGGTGATAGATAGATGGATGAATGGATAGAGAGAGAAATAGAGTTATAGACTGAATTTTGTGACCCCCTTCCCCTCCACCTCTCCAAATTCAGATGTTGAAATCATAGCCCCCAATCAATGGTATTTAGAGGAGGAGCATTTTGATGGTAATTATGTTTAGAAGAGGTCATGAGGGTAGGGCTGCTGCGATGGGATTAGTGCTGTTATAAGAACAGGAAGAGACATGACAGAGCATTCCCTCTCTGCCACAAGAATGCACAGCAAGGAGGTGGCCATCTGCAAGCCAGAAGAAGGACCCTCACCAGAAAATAAATGGGTCTTCAGCTGGGACTTCTCAGCCTCCAGAACTGTGAAAAATAAATGTCTATTGTCTAAGTTCCACAGCCCATGACATTTTATTATAGCAACCTGAGCAGACTAAACAGGTAGGTAGGTAGGTAGGTATGCAGCTACAGAGGAAGATAGATAGATGATAGATAGATGATAGATAGATAGACAGATAGATAGATAGATAAACAGACACAGACAGACAGACAAATACATAGATATATAGATGATGGGTGGAGACAGAACTGCTTAATAAATTCCTTCAAGCAACAGTGTTTTGAATTTGATCCCTTCACTAGGCAATTCACATAGGAGATCCCCAGTTTAAAGGGAGCATAAAAGTGCTTGTTTTTATGAACTAGACACATGCAAACACATGATAACTGAGCCTAAACATGCACAGCATTGAGCCTTGTGCAACATTTATGAGATTAGCCCTGTAAAAGCAAAGAATGCCATCACAGAGAGACTGTGGACTCCTCCAGGCACCCTGTTGCTGATTCATTCACTCTAAGTTAACAGTTCCAGAGGATCCAAGCTCCTGCTCCCTGGTTTCAGAGACTAACTGGCCTGCCCTTTGTAGTCAGAACTGCATCTCGGAAGCAGGGTTGAGATCCAGTTTGCTTCTAATAGTCTAGTACCATCTCTCTGCCATGCCTGGCAATATGAACGGAGACAAATTTTTAAAATTCATACTTTTTGACTTTTTTTTAAAGGCAACTTTAAAAATAGTAACTTCATGTAATTTTGCTAGCTTTATTGATAAGACAAACGGGGTCAGCTTCTAATTTGCCAGTGGACTGGCCCAGGCCGTTCATAGATTTGAAAACACTGATGTTGTGAAATACTTAAGCTAGCCATACAGTCACTCAAAAATATTTTTCTGAATACAAATATTTTTCTGTTTCCACTGAAGCAGAATGTCATTCATTTCACCAAACATAGATCTCAGAGTTATTACAGAAAGCTGAGTAAGTTATGTTTGAAATTTATATTTATGATTATTAACAAATACATGTCATGCTTACATTATAACAATACTATTCTAAATGCCTAGTACATATTAGCTCACTTAACCCTCATAGTAACTCCATAGTTGGATAATATTTGTAATAGCCACTTGCTATTTTTTTTTTTTTTTTAACTGAGGCCAGAGAGTTTAAATAGCTTTCCCAATGTGACAAAGTGGTAAATACTCAGATTTAGAACAAAACCGTCTAGACTTTTGTCACTTTGCTGTGTCACCTTATCTTAATCCATGTTTAGGGAAAGGACTAAATTGACAAGAATCTGAACTATAGGCAGAAGGCAGAAGTGAGAAAATGTATGTGAGAGCAGAAAGAGAAAAGAATGAGGAAGTATTTTCACCATCTTCTCAGTCACTGGCTCAGTTCTCTTCTGAGTGCACTGATTACTTGAAACCATATTCCTGAGTCTTGAGCTTGACCCTTGATTATTTCCTGGAATTCCTGGCCACTCTGCCCCATTTACTTGATGAGACTCCCTTACACATAAACACTTCCCTGAATGAAGCTGAAATCATCACGACCTATCACAATGCGTGGTAGAAGTCAGTTACTGCTTCTCAGTAGCCAGGTTTATCACCTGCCCTCCATCTCTGTTTCTTTTGTCCAGTTCTGTTGCTGTTAAGAACTCATAACTTACGTTACAACTCAGCTAGTCCAATATATAATACGTAAAAAATTAATTATGTATTAAAAATATATTTTATAAGCTGAATCTCCTGCGGGCAACTTCTACCTATTTTATCTGATTCAATCTTCATTGCAGACCTATAGTTTAGATATTATTACCTTAATTTTCTGTTGAATACATCAAGACTTAGAGAAAGTACCATTTTTAAAGTCCTGTGTTTAACACTGAACCATGATTACAGCCAGTTCTCTTGACTTTCCATCCAGGGCCATTATTAATTAAATTCTTGGCCTCTAAACCACTTCCATTTAAATCTGAAAAGGACATTCAATCAAAAGTCTATATCCATTTCATCAGCTTCAGTGACAATAAAATAATTAATTTATCTCATATGACGATTTTTGTGACTCCTCAGATTCTATATAAATTCATCATCGAATGGCTTTTAACCTCTTTTAAATATACCTTTGCTTATTATTTCTTTGCACTTAAAAATAATTAATGGCCAGACATTAATAGGCTCATCTTAAAGTGGTGCAGAAGGAAGACAGTTATGCAAACTATTAACATATCAGTGGGCTCACAAAAAATGTAAAAGCTTGATGTTTGTGTCATGCTGCCTCATTTCCCAGAGAGAAATGGAAACATACATGTACTTATGTTGTTTAAATTAATCAATATAGGTTTACAAGGCATTCTAGGCATGGTTAAGGTGTGGGGAAAACAAGAGCTATAGAACATAGTTCTTGTCTATAAGAAGTTAACAATTTCATTGGGAGAGGGGATTCAATAACTCAATGAGATGAGCCTGATACAGGTAGTCCAAAGGTCACACTTTGATAAACTTTGCTCTAGCACAGAACAGCTAATCTATTAAAATCCATATTTCAGTGTCTAATTAACTAGAATCAGGCTTAATGTCTACTTTAGGAATTTTCCCAGGGGTGCTAACAGACAAAAAGATAATATGATACCTTTAGATATGACACAGCGAAATGGAGTATTTGAATTCGACAAGAATATTGACTTCTTTTTAAAAAGCTCACCATCTTAACCTTACATGCTAGTTCCAAGAGAATGAGGTGGGTAATAAGTGACATTTGATTTCAGAGGTGGGAGAGAAAAGAGGCTCAGCTTAAGTAGAACATTTTGCTGAATTCTCCAAAGTTATATATAGTAAAGAACACACTACCCTCCTCACACTCTAAATACCTTGAAAAATAAGATGAAAGCCTAAAGATAGAGTTCAAAATGTCACCTAATTTAAGGACCCGCATTAGCTGACAGTGAAAAGATTAAAAAAAAAAATTCTAAAAGAGAACAGGCAGGAAGGGTAATGGTGGTGGCATATGTTTAGTCTACAAAATAGACTTTAGTCAAATATGTAGTGACAGAAAAAAAAATCTAACTATGGGCAGTGAACACACAATGCAATGTATATATGACTTATGTTGAATTGTACACTAAAAACATTGAATTTTGTTAATCAATGTAACTAAAATAATAAATATAAAAAGATAATATAATAAATAAAGAAGAAATATAAAGAAAAAAGAAAGAAAGAAAGAAAAAGAAATTTTAAATTAATTGCTATCTTCCATGAAATTTTACTTCCTTGGATCCAGATCTAGGCTTAGCACTTTTAACTAACTTAAGAGGAAAGTGAAATTGGCAAAGATATATTTTGTTGGTTTATAGTTTTCCTTGGGAAATGAGTGAGAGAATACATTGCAATTAAAAAAAAAAGGGGGGGGAGCTCAGAAAAATTGCTTCCAATCTTCAAAAGAAATGAAAGTGAATGAATGAATTTGCTCACACTGCACTGCACAGAGAATCAGTGGATTGAGTGAGTAGAAATTCGCCAGTGTGGCTCACAGGACTCAGAGCTGCCCTGGCTGTCAAACACTGTATTCTTTCTTGACTTGCTTCAGTGTAAGAAAACCTGATCATTATAATCACTTTTTGCAATGGAAATGTGCTTACATGTTCACAATTTGTAAAGAACTTTCCAATATGCCATTTAATTTTATTACCAGAAAAGCCTGTGAGTTAAATAAGGCAATATCAGTTGCTATTCTAATACTACTTGAGGAGATTACATTGCATGTCTATAGAGTAATTAAAACACACACACACACACACACACACATACACTCTCTTATATGTGAAGAAAAATATTCTCTCTAGAAGACATCTTTTAAGATGGATCTTTCTTGTGAGAATCAACATATTTAGAAACTGAATTAGAGATGGATACATTTATAAGACTGAGCAGCTGTTGTCCTATGTAGGTAAAGTGTTCCCAGGTTCTATTTAGTGTTTCATTTCAACATACAATTTCCATACTCTGAATAAATAATCTCATTATATTAGGAGCATAAACAAGAAGACAGTGAAAACATATTCTAGAAAATGGAAGAGTATGTAAAATCTTCTAGAGCCCACAGTCGTGCCCAGGAAGAGCTGCCTTTGAAGAGATTGTGAGCAGCCAGGAAGCAGGGTAAGGCTCTAAATGACCAGGACAGAAACAGGTTGAGACAAAAAGTAAAATTTTCATTTGCTTACAATCTTGCCATGGATATCCATCAAAAATGGTGCAGCTTAAATTAATACTAATAATCATACCTGGATTCAAAATCAAATTCCATAATTTTATGTTTCAAAATCATGCCTAATATCTTTCCATTACATTCTTAAAAAAATGCATTTTTTTCATCATTATTGAAAGAGACTGCTGATGTTATAAAAGAAATATTTTATTGTGGGAAAAATTTGGCAGCACATCTGGCCAGTTTATCAGCTTGGTGGAGTTATGTGTACGTATTTAATTTGTCTGGGTCTCAATTTCTTTTTTGTACATTATTGAGTGTAATACCGATCTCATAGCTTATTAAAAATTAAATAGAAAAATGGATGTAAAAGTGCTTACATCCTATTTACAAAGTATTATTGTGATAAAAAATGGCATTTGATGACACCATTTTCATGTCACCATTGAGGTCCAACACAGGTGAGGGTTACAAAAGGAGTATGGGTTTCAGTTGTATGTATGTGTGTGTTTTCTTCTCATAAATAAGCTAGCTGCGTGCATTTCTTCAAGAAGATAATGAAGCTGAGGAGGACATAGGCAGAGAATTTATTCCACACTCAACCTGTTTCTGAGCTCCTGTTATGAGATCCCATCTCTGGTCTTTGAGATTTCTGAGACATGAAAATGAAGATAGCTAGAAAAGTAATTTTAGTTAGGTATAAGATAATTGAATATTGACCTAGGAAGCTTTGACTCAATTTGTAGTGCAATTGGCAAATATGGTTCAAAATAAAACATAAAATCAATTTCTTTCTTTAGTAATTCTAGGCAACGAGGCATATGTTATCTTTTTATAAATTTTAAATGTTTCAGGTTTGAATTCCTCTAATGGTTATGATAACAGATTTATCATCTATAATAGGTTTATTATTAACTCAATATTTTTCTTCATCAAATGTAGATAATTCACACCGATCACCACTCGTCCTCCTTTCAATTAATTCTGCAATGATCATTATTTTAATTTTTATTTTATTTTTATTTTTGTTAAACTATTGGTTATTTTTTTTTTAATTTGGAAAATGTGTGTGTGTGTGTGTGTGTTCGTTCCATCTACTGCAATCATTAGCTTTTTTCACTCCCTCCATTTCTTCCTACATTTGTACTGCACTATCATACTCATAAATATTTACATTCCACAACCATAACAAAGCTGTATGTTCTTTGACCATAAGTTGGCAGAAAAAGTTGAAAAACAATGAAACTAAATTACATTATTAAAATGTATAAGATTTGCTCAATGTTAATTCAGGTGCTCTGGGATACATTTTATTATTACTTCAATGTCAGTTTTCCTGATCTACATAAAGGAAAATGTTTCTAGCATTAGATGTCAAAAACTTTCATCTCTTAGTCTAATAATTATTTAAAATTGTCTCATTTTTTTTATTATTCAGACCTCATCTACAAGTTTTAATTTTTCTTTGAATTTTGAGCTGATATTATAATTTCTAGATTTTAATCATAGATTGAAATTTTCTATTATACATTTAATATTAATTGTTGAAACAAATGTATTTTTCCTCCTTATCCTGTCAGTGGCCTCTCCGAGCCTGATCCTTTGCACCAGTTGTTTGATAGGCTCTGCCTGCCACAGGCTGCAAACTTGGCTAGGTGGTTTGGATTTAGGGTAAGAACAGACACATGTCCTCCTGAGTTAATTGGGTTTTATTTCAGGGGAGGAACAAATTAGAATATATCGAGAAAAGTATTTTAAGGGGATATGTGCCATTAATACATTTGCCATCATATTAAAATTATTCCATCATGATTTGGGCTATAAAGGGTTCTTTCCTAAGGGCTGGAGAACTGAGAGTTAATGTATAATGACTGTGAACAAGAGAAAATTGGCTGGATCTAAGGAGTTGCTTGTGGAACAATTAGTCCTAGGAGATCAAAGCTTTTCAAGAGAGGGATTCCTTAGGGATATGCAGAAAACAGGATTACCTTGAGAGAGTGACAGTGAGTTCCTGTAGTAAGATTATATTAATCTTATTATGAGGCATTTACACCTTCCTTCAAAAACTGCTTTTGCAGAAAGAAAATTAGTTTTATCACTTTTTCTTTATAAAAAGGTTTGTCTCATTGTTTTATCTAATACTATTCAAGTGTTTTACAGATTGGTGTCAGTTTTCAAAGTCTGCAAACTATTGGTTAATGACCTATAAACATAGAAATAGAGACTGAATAATTAGGTAGTGTTTACAAAAATTTGACTTTGCCAAAAAAATAATTATGCTTTATCAAAGTGTCTGTAAGGAATTGGAAATAAATTTAAAAAATAATAAAAAGCTTCCTTCATAGATAGTTTGGGTAGCAGACCACTGTTGATATACGTACAATCACAAACATTGGAACTGGTCATGCATACGATCAAAAGTTTTGTAGGGTCAAACACTTTAATCAAAAATATATTAGGAAGACATCCATTCGATGCTTCAAATGTACACCTCGTAACACCAGGTTCAAAATAAAAGTCACCTATGTCTTAATGTTAACTACTTAGTGCTTTTGATTCAACTGCATGGCAATGTCATATATTTAATACCAACTAATCTGCTGGTATGTTTGGTTTCAATCACTGGAAGTTTGAGAAGCCCAGAAATAGAGCAAAAACAAATACTATAAGGTTTTGGAACAGTATAATAAAAACATTTAGTATATTATCAAATTCATGAGATAAAAAGAATAATCTAACATTTACCCAAATTGATTCAGAAGCTAAAAGGAAAGTTAAAGTGGCAACACTGATCTGAGTTCTTGGACACAGAAAAACATCTTACTTGCTGGATAATGTGGATTACTCACTCATCTTATTCCACTCACTGCTTTGACTGCTAAGAAATAAGAAATACTGTTTTGTAAGTCCTGTCTCATTTAAAGTTAATGATATAATTTTCTCTCACCTATTTATCAACTGCTTTCTTTTTCAATTTTTATCCCATATATTTTTTTTGTCTCAAAATACTTTGCTATTAGTTTGTTATTTCATCTACTTTATGAACCTAGTCAGCACAAAAAAATAACATTTTCAATTATTTACTCCCTTGCCTGCTTCGTTATACAGAAATCGCATATTTTTAATGATTTCTTAATATTATGACAGCTATAGTGCTGATAAAAAAAAAAATTCCAAACACCTCTTTCTGTATTACCTTTTTGCAACAATAAGGTAAACTTACTTTTGTGTAACATGTGCTCAGTTTCCTTTTCTGTTAAACTTCCAATTTAGACTTTATTAGTATGTGTTATACAATTACTAGAATTAAGAAGACTGAATGTTGAATTTATTGAATTCAAATTTTACTGTTATGTTAAAATGACTAGCATTTCTTTCCTCAGCAGTGGAAAGCGCGTATTTCTCAGCCTCGGTGATTACAGAACAATGGTTTATTTTCTGCTTCAAAATTCATAGGACTGAGCACCAAATGTGATTTGATAGAAGTATATTTTCTTCATTTCCCATCAACAATCCTTTCCAGTATTGCTATTGTACAAATTACATTAATCTTACTGTATTTATTGCATTCATATTTTACATTTAATTCAGCCGATTACATTGTATCGAATGGCTTATGATTTTGAACCTGTAATAATTCAACCTTTTTCAACCCTGTATTATCCACTAATTGAATTTTCTCAATCTTTTTTCATAGTTTTCTGAGTTCTCTCAAAGATGTCAGAAACGATACAAAAGAAAAAATAAATCTTTATAGTCACATGCTATATTATAACAGCACAAAAAAGACTAGTAACCATTACTAATTGTTGTTATTCACAATTACCCTATTGCTATTTACAACAAAATCTTTGCTACTACCTCAACATTTATTATCTTAGCTTTGCACGTGTTTATTCAATTGTTTTCTTTATTTTGGTTTTAGTGTATTTCAGTTTTGCATTCTGTATTCACTATTCATCAGGAGCACTAATGTTTCCTCCAACATTTTTCTTATCTTCTTGAATGTACTCCTTTCCTTGTTCAATTGCCTGGCAGATACCAAAATGATTGCCAGTCCTGAAATTCTGACCCCAGAAACCCACTTGCCCAACACATAGAGGTCAGGTATCACTTAGCAGAAGAACCATTGAAAACACATGTGATTGGCATGGCAAACAATAACAAGTACAAACTTCTTCCCAAGTCTCTAGCTGGAGTATATTTGCATAAGACCATTAAAGTATCATTCTTTCCCCCAGTGAATATGTTTCTCTTATTCGTCTTTCCTTGTTAAAATATTTTGAGTATTTTATTGTAAGTCCGTTGGAAGAAAGAAAGAGTTGTTCAATATTTGTATGTAATTCATTCCAGATTTAATGAAATGGCCTGTAAATGTTGTTGATAATTTTTTCTACTTTATAATATATCTTTTAGAGATGGATCACACTATTTCAAAAGATATTTGTCTAGCACTTTGAAGTTTAGGGGATAAATGTGCACTAAAATGAATAAGATCACTTTATTCTAAATTATTCTGAATTGTGATTTTCTTTTCCATTTTCCCTCATTAAGTTAATCAAAAGATATATTTAAAAAAACATCAGAGAATTTTGTCAGACTACTTCCATGGAATCATTCTAACATTCTCTTACTTGAAATTGTATCATAAAAACCGAACAGCTTAGCATACTGATCACATTCTTTCGTTCTTTCTCCTTTCTCAATACCACAGGTCAGCATTGCTTCACACTGTCTTTTCAAATGACATTACTCTTTGTTCTCTCTTCCTTTTATTTACCTTATTGAACAATACCAAGCAGTGTGTAATGTTTCTAAGTTTTACTAGAATTCTCCATTTCAGAAGAGTCACCTTTTTTTCTAAAAGTATGATTTATTTATTGCTCAAACTGTGTGTACAAACCTGGTCCTAGGATCCCAGAGCAAATATAACCATGTAATATCAGTGCAACCTGTAAGACATTTTTTATTCCAGTGTTCATATTTACAATTCCTGAACATGTCATATCAAACTGCGCCATCTGCATGAAATCAGACAAGGACATTATGAATTTATTGTAGAATGCCCAGAGAAATATAAAGTTTGGTCATACAAATTTATTCTACTCTTTTCAAACTTCAAAATAAAAACACTTAGAGGAGTTCTGGTCGAAGATGGTAACATAGGAGGCTCTTGAACTCACCTCCTCTCATGGACACACTGAATCTATAGCTACATAAGGAATACTTCCTTCTGAAAAAAGTCCGGAAACTAGTGGGAACTTCTACACTGGCAGAATGAAAAAGTATCCATATCAAAATGGGTAGAAAAGGCTAAGTAAGACACACTGTGTTCATGGACTTCACCCCTGGCATAGCAACACATAATTTGGAGTGACCTTACAACTTCCATCTATTCCAAAGGATAGAAGGATTTGAACTCAACATCTAGTATCTTACCTATCAGGATTTCCATGTGAGGGATGGGTCCCTGAAACACCTAGCTCCAAAGGCTAACAAGGCTTTTGTCCCTGAGACCTGAGACTGGAAAGACTAGCAAACAATTTTAAACCGGCTCACAGGGACTAGCTCTGGCTATTCCCCCAGGGCTCAGCATAGAAGAAGCAGAAAGAAACACACATCCTTTATCTTTCCTTGAAAGAGGTCTATTTGAATATGCTATAAACTGCTGCCAGCAGGTAAGACTTCTAATTTAGCACACAACTAGCTACTGACTGTGTTCCTTCCTGAGACTAGGGAGGCAGGTAGGTGCAATCTCCACATTTTCCCTAAAGAACATGTACCTAACAAAAGAATAAGAAAATTTCACAAACATTTTAATAAGACAGGCATAAGCAATTTAGCTAATATATGATCAAACAAAATGCTACTGAACACCCAATGGGTCAAAGAAGAAATCAAGAGAATAAAAAAAAATATCTATCTATCTATATATTTATATATATATATATATATAATGTATATATATTTATATTTTTATATTATATTTATATATATTTATATAATATTTATATTATATATATATAAATATATATTTATATATAAAAATATTTAAAAAATCTTGAGAAAAATGGAAATGAAAAGACAACATACAAAAACTTCTGGCATACAGCAAAAACAGTTCTAAGAGGTAAGTTTATAGTGATAAATGTATACATTAAGAGAAAAGAAAGATCTCAAATAAACAACCTAATGTTATATCTGAAAGAACAAGAAAAAGAATAAACTAAGCCCAGAGTCAGTAGAGGAGAGAAAATCACAAAGCCGGAGTGAGAATAACTATAATAGAGACTAAAAAGTCAATAGAAAAAAAAAATCAATGAAACTAAGAATTGGTTTTAGAAAAGATAAACAAAATAGATGAACCTTCAGCTAGACCTACCAAAAAAAAAAAAAAAGAGAGAGAGAGAGAGAGAGAGAGAGAGAGAGAGAGAGAGAGAGAGAGAGAAGGCTCCTGGAAATAAACTGATTTTTAAAAAAATATATTACAACTGATAAAAACACAAATACAAAAGACCATAAGAGACTTCTATAAAAAATTATAGAAACATGCAACCTATGGGGACTGAGTTACTGTTAACTGTTTGGGGTGATTTGAACTCCGGTGTCATTCCAGTGGCATGGGGGGATGATAACAATGCAGAAGTACAATTCCTATTTTTCCTTGATTCTTCCCTATCCACAAAGCAAAGAATGACAGGTCAGCGAGAAAAAGCAAGATTTACAAAAAGTATATTTTAGAAGAAAACAGGCCACATAAGGAAGGCCGTGGCCCTGTGGAATTTAGGAGGTGAAAGATAAAAGATAGAGTATGTTCCAAGAGAGGAGTAGGTTCTCAGTGAAGAGGGCTGTAACAAACCAGAAATGGGAATGCCTATTAAATTAGGGCTGGGATGGGTGGTTACAAAAGCATTCCTAAGTTATTGGCACGTGAGGTCATTCTGATTGACACTTGGCTGCTATATAACACTTTGCCAGTAGACATGTGCTTACCCAGAATTCAGTCTGTTCTAATTAGATTCATGAACTTCTGGACACAGACATGGTTATTATAATGATGGTATAATGAGGCTGAGATAGTAGGCAGGTTAGAGTGTACCTTCTGCATAAGCGTCTGTGGCCAGATTAAACCAGCTCTAGGTTTATGGTCCCCCAGTCCTTTGTCTCTCAGATTGCAGGAAGAAGTCTTTAACTGACAATGGGGTGTTCTTTGGGTGATCTCAAGGCTATCTTTGGGCTGAGCCTCTGTTCTTTTGTTCCCCTGTTGCTCACGTCTGACTAACCAGCTACCATTAGGAGGTAATAGAAAATCTGAACAGGTCAATTACTATGAAGAGATTGAATTGGTAATCAAAAATCTCCCAACAAAAAGCAAATATATATATGTAAGAAAAGATGGCTTTACCGGTGAATTCTACCAAATCTTTAAAAAAAATTTACTAGCAATCCTTCTCAAACTTTTTCAAAAAATATAAAGAAAGGAATACTTCCACTTTATTTTAT
Source organism: Eonycteris spelaea (assembly GCA_003508835.1). Classification (NCBI taxonomy): domain Eukaryota; kingdom Metazoa; phylum Chordata; class Mammalia; order Chiroptera; family Pteropodidae; genus Eonycteris; species Eonycteris spelaea. The sequence continues at coordinate 1,152,978 of PUFA01000154.1, forward strand.
GAGGCAAGTATTACTCTGATACCAAAAGCAGACAATGATACCACAATAAAAGAAAATTACAGACCAATATTTCTCATGTACACACATGCAAAAATCAACAAAATATTAGTAGCAAAATTCAACACATTGAAGGATCATATACCATGAATGAGTGGAATTTATTCTATGGATCCAAGGATGGTTCAACATCAACAAATCAATCAATATGATTATACCACATTAACAAAATGGAGGATAAAATTTATATGATCTCAATAGATACAGAAAGGCATCTGATAAAATTCAACATCCATTTATAATAAAAACTCTCAACAAAATGTGTATAGAACAAACGTGTCTCAAAAATAGAAAAATGGCCCTTTATAACAAACCACAGCTCACATTATACTCATAAATGCAAACCTAAAAGCTTTATCTCTAAGATCAGAAACAAGATTAGGATGTCCATTCTCATCACTTTTATTGAACATAGTACTGGAAGTCCTGGCCAGAGAAATTATGGAAGAAAGAAAGAAATGTCATCCAAATTCAAAAGGAAAAAAAAAATCTGCCTCTATTGATATGATATATAATATAAATCCCTACAGACTCCACACACACACACACACACACACACACACACACACACACACACACACAATCCTTTTAAAACTAATAAATAAATCAATAAAGTTGCAGGATAATCAATATACAAAAAGCAGCTGTGTTTCTATATGCCTATAATATAATTAACTATTAGGAAAGTAAATTAAGAAAACAATACCATTTAAAATTTCACCAAAATGAATAAAATACCTAGGAATAAATTAAATCCAGGAGGTGAAAAATAAGTACATTGAAAACTATAAGACTCTGGTGACATAAACTGAATAAGATACAAATAAATGAAATGATATCCCATGCTCATGAAATGAGAGAATTAATATTGTTATAATGCACATACCATTGATCTACAGATTCAATAAAATTGCTATTAAAATTCCAATGTCATTTTTCACAGTAGAACAATCCTAAAATGTATATGGAATCACAAAGACTCCCAGTAGCCAAAGCAATCTTGAGAAAGAAGAAGAAGAATGAATTATGCTTATTGATTTCAAACTATATTATAAAGTTTGATGTGTGTATGACATTGGCATAAAAACAGACACATAGATCAAAGGAAAAGAACAGAGAGGACAGAAATAAATTTATGCATAGATGGTCAGTTAATTTACAACAAAGTGCCAAGGATATACAATGGGAAAATAACAGTCTCTTCAATAAACAGCATTGGGAAAACTGGAATGCCACACGCAGAAGAATGAAACTGGCCCACTACCTTATACCATTCACAAAAATTAATTCAAAATGGATTAAAGACTTGAAAGTAAGACCTAAAACTATAAAACTCCTGGAAAAAAAAAAAAAAAAACATAGTCCATAGGGTTCTTCACACTGGTCTTGGCAAAGATTTTTTTTTTTTTTTTTGGATTTGACACCAAAAAAGAAGGCAACACAAGCAAAAATCAACAAGTGAAAATATGTTGAACTAAAATCCTTCTGTGTAGCAAAGGAAACCATCAACAAGATAAAAAGGCGACCAACTGAATAGGGGAAAAGATTTGCAAATCATATATCTGATAAAGTGGTTAATAAAAAAATCCATAAAGAGCTTATACAGCTCAATAGCAAACTCCAAAATTCCAGTAAAAAATGGGCAGGGGAACTGAATAGACATTTTTTTCCTAAAGACACATATGGCTAAAGGTACATGAAAAAGTGCTCATCATTACTATTCATCAGGAAAATGCAAATCAAAACCATAATCAGATATGATCTCATACCTGTTGGAATGGCTAACATCAAAAAGATATTTCAAGTGCTGGCAAGAATGTGGTTGGAATGCAAATGGGCGCACGACTACGAAAGCAGTACAGAAGCTCCTTAGAAAATGAAAAAAAAAAAAAAAAGCCATATGATCTCGCAATCCCACTTCTGAGTATATATTTGAAGAAAATAAAATCACTAACTCAATGAGAGATCTCCACCCCCATGGTCATTGCAGGACTATTCACAATAATCAAGACATGAAAACAGCCTGTGTCCACCAACAGACGAGTGAATAAAGAACATAACATGTAATGAAATGCTATTCACATACAAAAAATAAGGCAATTCTGCCATTGTGACCACATGGATGAATCTTTAAAGCATTATATTAAGCGAAATAAGTCAGAAAGAGACAAATATTGTTTAATCTCACAGATGGCATCTAAAAGTGGTGAACTCAAAAATGAACTAGAATGGTTATTGCCAAAGTTTATGGGGTGGGGGAAAGGGGGAATGTTTATCAAAGTGTACGCTTTCAGTTATAAAATAAATAAATAAGTTCTGGGATCTAAAGTACAACATGGTGACTATTTTTAATGTATAATGTATTGTATACTTGAAATTTTCCGAGAGTGGATCTTAAATGTCCTTATATGTGCACATGCATGCACACACACACACGTAAAGCATGTGAGATGATCGATATGTTAACTAATTTTATTTTGATATTCATTTCATAGTATACAAGTACAGCAAATCATTACATTGTACAACTTAAATTTACACAATTCTATTTGTCAATTATACTTCAATAAAACTGAAAAAAATATAAACCATTATCCCAGTAGATATTTTAAGAGAGTAAAACAAAAATTTTTCAGCAATAATTTCTTTAATTTCTCTAAAAATTAGCCTAAAATACTGCAATAATATTAAAATAATTATTTTTTAAAAACCATGATAACTGTAATTATGTCTTGAACTCATATTCTTCATCACGAAACTCTTAGATTATCATTTGTTAGAAAAGAAATATTTTATGGTACTATAATGAGATGGTACAATGACCTTCTAAAAGAGGCATTGTCTTTTCGGTTTTTTTTTTTTTAATACCTTGAAAATCCAAAAGAAATTTTTGCAAAACTCAGAAGACAAGAGTAATGAAGACAGAGGACCTTTTACAAAGCACCTTCTGCAGAGGTTGATAGATGCCAAGGATCAACCTGCCTAGCGGCATGATGAGCCGCTTGCAGACATTAAGGAAGAGATTTGTATCCCCTGCCCACTCTGCCTCTAACCATTACACATTTGTTAAAGGGAACAATTCTTCTTCATAAGAAACTGAGTTTGAAAAATACTTATTTAAAACTTTTTTATAAGCTTTTTAAAACTTTTTAGCCTAATATAATTTGCTGTCAATTCTTTGATTTAGGAATATATATTTTACATATCATATTATATTTTATGTATATTTTGTTTGTTATATTATATTATATTGCATTATAGTTTAGAAAATTTATTTGCTGCTGTTTAAGTGATTAGGAGTATTCTTTTGTTAATGTATTGACAATTGCAATGAAAATCAAGAGGTATCTCTAGTTTAAAAATATAAAAAGAAAAAACCCTTCTATATATGGATATTAAAGAAGTACTGAAAACTAATCATAAAACTTATGGAAGAACTGTCTGGGTCTCCTTGGTGTTATTCAGGATTATTCAAGGCAAACTTGGTAGAGTTGGCTTGCAGGAGAAATTCCTGGAAATTGCAAATACTACATGAAATCCTGCAACAAAATTTCACAAAAGTATAACTCAAAGAGATGAAACTGACTTTTAACTTTGTAGTATGACCATTCTACTCTCAATGATACTACCATTTCAAAGGTCTTTATTTTAAAATGTAAGATACTTTTAATATAAAATGCAATACTTTTAAATATCATTGGTTAAACACTATTTTACTCAAATATTCCTTTATTGCTAGTCCTTTAAAAATATTTCAATATTACTTAACATTTTATGTTAAAAAGCAAGCTGCAGACAAAAAAAAAAAAAAAAAATTCCCCACAAATGCTTCTTCTCTATACCCAAGGGACCAGGAAAGGGACAGCCTAACAAGAGAGAAAACTTTAGACAATAATCTCTTTACTCCAGTCAAAATCAGCAGTGGGGGGGAGGGGGCGAGCCCTAAAGAGAAAACTTTAGACAATAATCTCTTTACTCCAGTCAAAATCAGCAGTGGCGGGGAGGGGACGAAAAAAACAAAAAACTGGCCCATGACATTAAAGGCCAAGTAGGGAATTCAAACTTTTACTTATACCAGACTAATGCGACAAATACCATTCCCTCCCCGCCCCCCCCCCCCCCCCCCCCGCGCGCCCCAGGACTTGCTACAAGCAGGAAGGGTTCCTCCCTCCTCATTCTCTCTCCCACACAGAAAATCTAGAGAGACTAGGGGGATCACCTTGACTTCTTCCCCCAGGCAACAGTAGTGAGGGCGCCTTTCCTTCCTCATAGAGGCTTTGTCAGAAGAGACTTAGGGGGAGTCAGGGCTTATATCACCACCCAGTGGTAACAAGGTCACCCCTCAGGTGTAAACAGAAGCTGGGTGAAGAACCAGGACATTTATTCCCACCTAGAAGTAACAATATTGCCTTCCTCGCCCTCTTACCCTCTCCCTCACAGTAAAGTGTCAGAAGAAGCTAGTTAAAAGAGAAAGTTTAAATAATATCCACAACGTGATACGCAGAATATCCAGGATTCAGTAGAAAATACTCATCATACAAAGAACAGTAAGATATTAAATTGAACAATAAAAGAAACAACACTGTCAACACTGAGATGAAAGAGATGTCAGAATTATCTGACAAAAATATTAAAGTAACAATCAAAAAAGTGCTCACAAGAACATCTATGGATATGCTTGGAACAAATGAACAAAAGAAAATCTCTGAAGAAAAAAAGAAGATATAAAGGAGAACCAGATGGAAATTTTAGGACTAAAACATGCAATAACTAAAATAAAGACAACGCAAGGTCCTAGCAGCAGAATGATGGGGCCAAGTGAAAGAATCCATGCACTCAAAGATATAATAAAAATTACTAAATGAAAACAACAGAGAGAAAATATACTGGGGGAAAAACATGAGCAGAGTCCAGGGATCTGGGAAATCGTAACAAAATATGAAACGTATCTCTGGGATTCTTGATGGAGAAGAGAAAGGGAGTGGGTCTTAAAAAGTACAATGTAATAATGCCTAAAAGCTTCTCAAATTTGGGGGGCGGAAACTTACAGATTCAAGAAGCTAAATCCTGAAACCTATTAAAAAGAGAACAAAATAAACCTCATGAAACAAAACAAAAGTAATAAAGAGAATACATGAATTAAACTAAAAATAGAATAACAATTTAAAAAATGAAAAGAGCTGATTCTTTGGAAAGATCAATAATACTGATAACCTCTAAAAAATTACAAAGAAAAAGGAGAAAAAAATTTAAATTACCAGTTTCAAGAATAAAAATACGTCAAAATTCTGGTGAGATATTTATAGATTTGAAAGATGCAGCCATTGGAGAGGGGTGGGTAGAGGGTAGAGAGATTGTCTCTATATTATTTATTATAACTGCATGAGAATCTACGATTATCTTAAAATTTTAATTTTAAAGACCTTACTAAAACTTCAACACTAATTTCACTTTATTTAATCTAAGTGATTCTAGATTTGCAATATATTTACTCCAACAAAACTTCCAATCTACTCATCATTTGTCACAGAAACTTCAATTTTTTTCAAAGGAAATATTGAAGTTTGACATTTAAGATAAAATGGACATATTTTAATTGTACAAACTGCTGAATGTTTACAAATGTGTACACTCTTGTAACTACCACTTTAATAAAGATATTTCTTTTACCCCCCCAAATTTCACTATTAATATCATTTATTACATATAAAACAAAATGTGTATTTTTTAAAAATTTTTTTGGTGTACCTTAGATTTAATGTACTTATCTCCTAAATCTAGATGTAAGACTGGTCAATCTATTTTAAATGTCAACTGAGTCCTATGATAATGCATGCAAATTCGAAATTCAATGTAACCCAGAAAGTGAAAGACAGTCTAGTACCAACCTCTACATTTATCTTAAACCTCTTTTTATTTTCTAACATGTCTACTATTGCATTGATGTTTAGATTCAGATTTTTTTTTGTAATTCAATTTTACATGAAAAAATTGCGTTTAGTAATATCTTTGTGAGATTTCTTTAGTCAATAAAAAAGGGAATGTTTACTATCTTTTAAACTCTTTATTCATTAATTCAGGTAAGTCTGAGATGTAAACTTTGATATAAATTATAAATAACAATTTTACATCATCAGAAATTTTTAGTTGCATATATTTTTATATGGTAAACAAAAACATTTATTCTTTAGCATATGGTAAACAGATGCAGTTGCATAATCATGGTATTGCCTAGTTAAACTATAAACTCTACTTATATTACTTTAATTGGATATGCAGTTAAATAAGATGGAACTAACATATTTTTGAAATATTCTAATCTCAACATAATAATAAATTATAAGACAAGCATTACTCTAACATTATATCTCATACAAAAATAGCTTTTCACATCCAGATGTGATTTATCCCTAAAAATAGTTTCTGAGCCAATGAGGACAAATAGTAGTTTCTACATTATGTGAGCATTCTAAATTATTAGCAGTGGTATTCTGATATAATATTCAGAAAAAAATGTGTTTTCCAAAACAATGATAAATCAACTTAGGAATGCATTTCAATGGACCATAAAATGCTTAATTTTCTTCTCTGCACACTTTATATATGTATCTGTTATTATAAGAATTAAAGGAATCCTTTACTTTATATAAGATTTATATTAAATATAATGCTTTAAGGAAACTGAAAGCTCTATTTTTTTTCATTTTCATTATGCTGACTGAGGAAGCATTTTAATCATACCGAGGGAAAGCAAGGTACACACCGATGCACTGGTATAAATTATAAGCTCAGACAAACTTGCGAAAATCAATACAAATAAGGACCATTATACTTTTATTTCCCCAAAAGGATAAAGAGAAAAATATTTTAAAATATAACAGGATTAAAATGACTCAATCTATATTTACTACCCTAAGTGAAATATGGTTTAATATGTTTCTTTTTTAAATTAAATTTATTGTAGTGACATTGGTTAATAAAATTACATAGGTTTCAAATATACGATTCAATAATGCACCATCTGTATATTGCATTGTGCATTCACCCAAAGCCAAATCTTCAGTCACCATATATTTGACCCCCTTCATCCTTATCTAACCTCTCCAACTCCCTCCTTTCCCTCTGGTAACCACTAAACTGTTATCCCTGTCTATGAGATTTTGTTTGTCTTGTTTGTTTGATGCTTTCAGTTTTATATACTACATATGAGTGAAGTCACATGGTTCTCAGCTTTTTCTGTATGGCTAATTTCACTTAGCATGATTATCTCAAGATCCATCCATGTCATTACAAATGGCAGTATTTCACCTTTTCTAGTAGCTGAGTAATATTCCACTGTATATATAATTATCCAGTCACCTATCAAAGGGCACTTTCATTATTTCCATGTCTTGGTCACTGTGAATAATGTTGCAATGAATGTCGGGGTGCATATATCTTTACGAATAAATGGTTTCAAATGTTTGGGGTAGAAAACCAGAAGAGGGATTGCTGGGTCACATGGTAATTCTAGTCTTAATTTTTTGAAGAACCACCATACTGTTTTCCATAGTGACTATACAAATTTACATTCCCACCAGTGGGGTATGAGGATTTCTTTTTTTTCCCACAACCTCTCCAACACTTTTGTTACTTGTCTTGTTGATAATAGCTATTCTAACAGGTGTGAGGTGATATTTCATTATGGTTTTGATTTGCATTTTCCTAATAGCTAATGAAGTTGAGCATCTTTTCATGTCTTTTGGCTGTGTGTATGTCTTCTTGGGTGAAGTGTTTGTTCAGGTCCTCTGCCCACTTTTTAATTGGATTGTTTGTTTCTTAGTTGTTGAGTAGGTTTTTTATATATTTTGAATATAAGCTCAAAGGCATTGTTTGCAAATATCTTCTCTCATTAAGCTGGGTGCTTCTTTGTCTTGTTAATAGTTACTTTTGCTGTATAGACGCTTTTCAGTTCGATATAGTCCCGTTCATTTATTTTTGCTCTTACTTCCCTTGTCTTTGAGGACAAATTAATCAAATCCTCTCCAAAACCAAGGTCCATGAGTTTAGTACCTATGTTTTCTTCCATGCAATTTATTGTTTCACGTCTGATATTTAACTCTTTGATTCATTTTTAGTTAATTTTGGGGTATGGAGCCAGCAGCCTAGTTTCATTCTTTGGCATGTGGCTTTCCATTTTCCCAGCACCATTTACTGAAGAGGTGTTCTTTTCTCCATTGTATGTTTTTGGCTCCTTCATCGAAAATTATTTGCTTATATGTGGATTTATCTGAGATCTCAATTCTGTTCCATTATTCTGTATGTTTGTTTTCCTGTCAGTAACATGCTGTTTTGATTATTGTCTCTTTGTATTATAATTTGAAATCAGGCTCAAAGCAGTTTGTGTCCAAAAGATTAACTAATTTTCATGAAAAAGCTTTAAATCTTTGAATGTAATGGAATTCAAGATAAAAACAGGAATGATAATAATTGATTGCAGCAGTTTTCCAAAATGTTTCATTTTTTAGAAAATACATGTTTACAATAAGTGAACTCTCTTTAGGATATGAAATATTAATCTTGCATGATAGGGCAAACATCATGAAAAGACTTAAACTATGCTCACTCAGCCAGCTTAATAAAGCAAAGAATGAGGCTAAGATATTTAAGTAATTTATTTTAGTTCAACACCTAACTGCTGAGGGAGTCATCGGTCAAAATAATATTATGTGTTACTAAATTGTTGGGTTTTCTATGATGCTTAATGGATATTATTTTTGGTTTTATAAGATAAAAAATATAATCATTTCAATATGTCAACTGGTTAAAAAATTGAAATTAATATTTTCAAACTCCTAATGGAATCTTAGTTATAGTCATTTATTAAAATATGGAGTTAAATATTTAAAAGGAAATTAAATCACTAATAATGGAATTAATTGATTTTTCTAATTATGACATGTAAAAACAATCAATGTTACAATCTTAGTATGTTTTTTGAGCTTCTCATACTCTAAACACATTTATCCATTAATTTATTCACTTATATGGCCTACAATGAAATGGAATTAGAACTACGAGAGGGATTAATTAAAGACATTCTTAGTACTGCAGCAAAAAGAGAAAAATGAAGCTGGTGGATAAAAACTCCATCAGGCTTTATTTTGGCAACATTTTGAAGCACATGTAATGAAAGACTTTGCATTTTTTTTTTTTCTATCATTTACAGCCATCTCTTCGGGAATCATAACCAACAAGGTTAGGAAAGGTAAATCAGCCTACATAACACTTACAGAAAAGTTACTTGTACATACACTATCTCAAGTTCCAAAACACATACAAGTTCATAGAGGTGATTTCTCTTTTTGATGTTAAAACATTTGCAAAATGGATTGGGAAAAAAAAATGGAGTAGAATGGGAAGCCTACAAATAACAATGTATAGTACAAATGAAAATTAGGACTATTGGTCCAAATGGACCAGTAGCAGTTACAACAGTTGACAAGAGATGAAATAAAGATGTTAAGATGTCAATAAGGAAAGCAAGACTCCAGATGTTCTTGTTACTGAAAGCAGATTCTGGGCTCACCGTCTACAGTATTCTGCTGCCAAGTACCTCTTGTATACAGTGATTGGTACTGGCTAAAATGCGGTCCATATTAAGAAAGGATCAAAAAGGATGGCCGGGCACACAATATTCTGATACCACATGACCAGTTTAACTATATTTATCTACAAGGTGCCAATTTCCTCTGGAGTAAAACTGTCACACTGGACCTCATGCATTAGCGATTTCAAGTCCCCTTTTAATTACTGCATAATCTATCTAAAAAAAGACTAAGCCATAAGTCTGTAGAAATGAGAGGAGAAATGTAACAAATAGAATAATAATATCACCTTTGTTCATGGAAATTATTAAGTCTAAATAACTGAAAAAGACAAAAAAATATTTGAGAAAACCTAACCCCATGATCATAAATAGCACATACGCTATTTATATAAATGAGGTAATAACAATAGTAATTCAAATTTCTTCAGCTTATAGGCGTTCTTAGAGTTTTTTCTTAGTGCTTTGAGTATCAGAGACATGGTGTCACACATGCTTATTATCTTTCTTATAATCTTTCTGGATTCTGCTTTGTCATCTACTGTCACTGCTAAGCCACGACATTCCACAAGGCTCTTCATTGGTCTGTTCAGGATTTCGGTTCCCCAGCCTCTGACTCCATGATCCCAGTCGATGAAATGGCAGACACCACAGTCTCCTCTTTTGTTTTACCCCTGCCCTGCCTGTCTGCTTGGCCTTCATCTTTTCCCTATACTGCCGTACGTGCACTTGAGATCTAAACTGACAGAGCTGAGCCCTGTTCTGACTGATGAGACTCTTCCTCCTTGGACTAAGCAGGGACAAAGCAGTTAATATGAGTTTAAAGATTAATGGCAATGCCCACTTTTTTTTTTTAATATTGATTCTATTTGCTGTATAAAGAAACACACATTATATCCCAGACTAACAGATACAGGTGAGTGGAAATATCTTCGATGCCTTCTTAGATCTTTACAGGGTCCTAAGTAAGTCCTGTCAGCTGGTCCCTGCCACTTGTGCAGAGCACGGGGACTGCCAGGGAGGAAGAATGCTGCACAGAGTATCTTACTGACTTTAGCCTATTCAGCAGTGCTCAAGGCTTTGCTATCTACCATTTAAGCAAATTCCAGTTACGCCGTAATAAGAAATTATCTTATTCTATTTCTAAACAAAGCAGGGGATCCACATGCAGCCCTGGACAAGGTTTCTAACTCCAGTATTAATTACTTACCCTTCTTTTTCTCAGGGAATACAATCCAAATGGTATTGTGCGGTACAGTAGTTCTGGAACCCTTTTCAAATTCAGATCGTTTGGATTCCAATATTTTATAGTTTCTTTTTTTTTTCCCCTCTGATAAAACCATTCTTTCAATTCTTATTTCTACTTCTGCCCACCACCACACACTCGGTGACATATTCAGGTGAACAGCGTGTCTTTAGAATCACTATTCTTAGCTGAAATACTAAGGCTTTGCATCTAGGTCAGCCCTGTGCCGATGTGTCTCTCCCACCCCACCCTCTACCATAAGCTGCATCCCCGTAGGAGAACTTCGCAATAGCCCCACAAATAGATCCTGCTTGAGTTTTCAGGAGCTACTACTCACTCATAAAAGTATATTTATTCTGCCTCTTTTGACAGTTGACTAGACGCTAACTGGGGACATTGCCTAGGCTTAAGCTGAGATCACCTCTATACTTTTAGGTTGAAAGAAGGTGCCCGATGTAAGGCCCAAGAAATGTGAAGGTAGAGATATTTTAAGTTGCATTCCAGCTCTTCCACTTACTAAGGGTGCTATCTTGGACTAACTTCTTAGCATTTCTGAGTCTTATTTTTCAAATCTGTAAAAATGAAAACCATAGTTACCTCACAGTTATTTTCTGTGGATGAAATTACTCAGAACAATAGCTGGCCTCTACTATACATTCGATAATTCTTGGTTGCTGCTACATTCACTTTTATTGCTAGTTTTACAATCACTTTTATTTATAATAATCTGATTAATACTCCTATTACATGATTAAAAATATTTCATACTACAAAGAATAAATAATTTAGAGGCCCTCATCCAAATATCAGCTTTTAGAGGAGGAGTAAAAAAATTCACTGCTATAATAACTCATGAAGCTTATAGACTCGGGGCAATTTTTATTCTCAGATTATAGACCTTCTGCTATTGGTTGAATTGTGACATCAAAAAAAGATGTTTAAGTCCTATCCACAAGTACTTGTGATGTGACCTTATTTGAAAATAGGTTTTTGCAGATGATCAAGTAAAGATGAGGTCATTAGAGTTGGTCCAATTCAAAATAACTGCTGTGTGTATAAAAGAGGAAATTTAAACACAGAGACAAGTACATACAGAGGGAAGACAACATGAAACAAGGAAAATACTATCGACAAGGAACTCTAGAAGCTAGGGCAGAGCTGTGGAAAAGACTCTAAGAAACAATCCTCAGAAGGAACCAATCCTGCTGATATCTTGGTTTCAGATTACTAACCTCCAAAACTGTGAGACAGTACATTACTGTGGTCTAACCCATGTCGTTCTAGTACTTTGCAATACATTACTGTGGTCTAACCCATGTCGTTCTAGTACTTTGTTATAGCGGTCCTAGAGAATGAATATATCCTTCATTTGCAACACTCCTCTCTCCCCCAAGTCTCCACAGATGAGAACTCTTCTTTAAAAGTATTCATCATATCAAATGTTGTTAAATATGCCTTTATTAAAATGTTTTCAGGGGGTTTGAAATGTCAATGTGATTAACATATAAAATATAATCTAATTAGATTTAGTATCTCCCATAATTTAGTGTTACAATGACAGAATATTCTGGTATTTATAAAATCTGTAGAAAGTTATGCCAGATCTTCTTCAATACTGTCTCCAGGAATGGGGATTTTACTCAAAACTTTGCTTTGTTTCTTGACTATTTGTGTACATAGGTATATTCCTAGAATGGAAAATAAACCATGAAGTAGCCATCAATTAAGATTACCTGTACTCTATTTTAGAGCATCAATAGCCTTTTTTATAAGTTGTTCTATCATAGACAGGTTAAAAAAATCCATAAAAATATCATGTGCCATGTAAAAAATGATTCCAGGAATAATCTATTATATGCCAGAGGCATTCTCAAATATTAAATTAAAAACAGGTAGTATACTTAGCGTATCAGATTCTTTTGAATTTGGGCTATTAATAGAAATTTATCAGAACTCAGTCCTTCCAAAAAGACTAAAAAAATTAACTTTAATGAGAATAAACCAATGAGATCATTTTAGGGCCTATAAAGGAATACTACTGAATTCACCCTGAAATCCTCTCCTATATCATATTAGAGTAAAAGTTTACAATATCAGACACAAAAGTAAACATATAATATATACAATACAATGTGAGTAATATTTATATAGTGATGTATATATTACATATATAATATAATCCAGGACTCATTTAAAGCAAAAAGCAAAAAAAAAAAAAAAAAAAAGCTGAAAATGTGAAAAATGATGTTACCTAATCAACATGTGTAATGCTGAAAGAGAATGCTAGTCATTGTGGACAGAGGTGCCAATGTGAATGCCCACGAAGGCTATGTTATGTGATGAAGCCAAAATACACACAGCCCAAATCCCCAGCAAGCATCTGCACTAACTACTATTAATCTGTCAATGAGAGCAATTCAGTTCACAAGCAATCTTCATGATCCTCTCTACAAAGGCACTCTCAAGGGTTCTTTAGCATGCAAGTATGTATGCTTGTTTGATTTCAATCTCCACGGGGGAATAAAAAAAAAATGAACGTAGAAATAGGCTTTAGAGGCAGCATAGCCTAACATAAAGGGTCAGGAGGGTAATGAGCAGTATTGAATTAACTTGAAAGCAGAGGAGAAAATGTCTGTGTTAAAACATAATCATCTGCCTTATCAAGAGCATTCCACTATCTTTAGTAGTAATTTGAAAGCAGCTATAATTTTAGTTAAATGTATCATCAGGAAATCATAATCTCCAGTGACCACTGCTACTTTACAGAATCAGATCAGTTCTTTTCACATGTGAGAAAATGTGCCAGTCAGTAGAACAGTACCACAGTGACCACTTAGATTTTAATTTAACCTATTTTAAGATTCTCAGAAAGTTTAAACCTCTCATCTCTGTCATTACAATGGCTTTCTGTGCCATTGCTACAGGGCAAAATCGTTTGGAGGAGAGCTCTGAAGTGCACACTATGGACAGAATTTACCTGCGTTCCAGCTCTATTTTTCCTGATGTGTGTGTGTTCTTTTCAGGATACTACAAAGGTGATATTTCAAATACCTCTAGCAGCATCCACTGGAATCATCTTGGGGCAAGCAGACTACGATAGCTTTATGAATATTCATAGCAGCACATGGCCCATTATGATTCAGCATGCTGTGCAAAATACAGCTGCTTTGCTCCAAGCCCACCAGGAGAGCAGAGGGTACTTGTTTTAAGTGGTCCCCAAGGTCAAAAACTAGTTAGCAATTTCATAGTTAGAAAATTATCCATCTTGCTATACATGTTTAAAGTAGAGCCTCTTTCAAAGCATTTAGGGATCTATAGCTGGCTTCTCTCTTTGCTACTAAAAGTGAACTATTTGAAGACTAATGAAAACAAAAAGGAAATTTAGCTCCCTTCATGTCTTCATTGTTTTCTGTCTTATGTTTATTTTTATTTTTAATAAATATTTATATGATGATAGATCCGGTGATTTTAGACTAGAAAAGATGCAATCTATTAGGAATTAACTGTTAACAATGAAATGCAATTGTGTATCAGGGTACAGTGTTACAGAGTGAAATATCATTAGAATATGAAAAAGATGATTTCCCTTATATTATATTTTTGTTTATATTTGAGAAAGTTACTTTTCCACTTTTAATATGAAATAAAAATATATATTATTACCTATATCTAACAACAATGACAAAAAAAACCCCAGGATTAACAAAATGAGAAGATAAGCAATGGACTGGAAGAAAAGACACATTTGATAAAGGACTGTTATCCAAAATACATTTTAAAAACTCTTAAGACTCAACAATAAATGAATAATCTGATTAAAAAATGGGGAAAAGAACTGAATGCACACCTTACCAGAGGAAATATGCAGATTTTTCAACATCATATGTCATTAGGAAATTGCAAATTAAAACAATGAGATACTACTACACACCTATTAGAATGACTGAAATCCAAACACTGACAACATGAAATGCTGGGGGAGGTGTGGAGCAGCAGGAACTCTTATTTATCACTGTAAAACAGTTTGGCAGTATCTTATAAAAGTAAATATATACTTACCATACAATCCAGCAATCACACTCCTTAGTTACTCAAATGAATTGAAAACTTACATTTATACTCACAAAAACAGCAGATGGTTGTTTATAGCACTTCAATAATAATGCAAAATCTTGGAAGCAATCAGAATGTCCTTCAGTAGGTTATTGGATAAATAAACTATACTACATCCAGACAATGGAATATATTCAGCATTAGAAAGGAATGAGCTATAGAGCCATGAAGACATGGAGGAAATTTTTATGACGTCAAAAGGCTAAATACTGTATAATTCCAATATATGACATCTTGGAAATGGCAAAACTAGGGAGAGAGAGAGAAAAAAAAAAAAGAATAGTAGTTTCTAGGGATTGAGGGCAGAGAGGAATAAGTAGGCAGTGCACAGAGGATTTTTAGGGCAGTAAACTATTCTGTATAATACTACAATGGTACATACATGTCATTATACATTCATCAAAATGCATACATGTACAACACCAAGATGAAGCCTTAATGTAATCTAAGGACTTTGGGTGATAATGGTGACTCAATGGAGTCCATCTGTTGTAAACAATGTGCAATTCTCGTGTGGGATGTTGATAGTTGGGGAGGTTGTACATGTGTGGGAAAAGGGGATAGATGGAAACTGTACTTTGTGCTCAGTTTTTCTCTGCATCTAAAGTTGCTCTAAAGAAGTAAAGTGTTAAAAACAACAGAAATCATGAAATATCCTATATAAAAAAGGATAATAATTCTAAAGTTTCTTCTAAACCTAAATATTTACATTTTTTTTACTTTAAAATGGGTTTGTAAAAATGAAACCATAAGTACCAGAAGAAAAGATAAGAGAATTCTTCTGTGAACTTGGTGTAGGAAAATCTAAGGACACTACAATTCAGACGCCATAGAAGATGGATATATTTGACTACATAATTTTTTAGAAATGCATGCCAAAGAATGCACAAGAAACTCAAAAGACAACTGAAAAACAGGGAGAAAATATGTGACCTAGGCCATAATCAAAGGGTTAAAATCCCCATAACATATAGCATTCATAAAAGTTAAAGAATAGAGTAACAAAAGACAGATAGAAAAATGGACATAATACATAACAGACAATTCATAAACATTTTATAGTGACCCTCAAACCAGTAAAACGTTTTAACTCAATCATAATTAGAGAAATGTAATTTAAAACAACACTGAGAGGGGAGGGGGGTTGGGAGGATTGGATGGAAATGTGAAGGGATGAAGTACAAATTAGTAGTTGCAAAATAGTCATGGGGATGTAGAGTATGGCACAGGGCATATAGTCATTAGTTCTGTAATGGTCGTGTGTAGTGCCAGATGGGTGCTAAAGTAATTTGGGGGAACGCTTCATGAATTTTGTAAGTTTCTAACTTTTTAAAATTAAAAAATAATTTTTTTAAAAAATAAATGTAGAAAAAAACCCAAACAACATTAAGATACTATTTCTTATCTTTCAGATGAGAAGTACAGTGTTGGTGAGTCTGGGGAAACAGGCCACATTATATATTGCTGGTGATAATGATCATCAGCTTAAAAGTTTTAGAGAAAATGTCAATACCTATTGAAAAGTGTACATATCTGTATCTGTATATCTATACCTATAACCACATCTGTATCTACATCATCTATATCTATACCTGTTTGCAGGCACAATTCAAAACAGAAAGCCTGAATTATCAAAGTATGTTCTAAACCATCTATAAATTTAAAAACCCTGAACTACATAGACGATTTGCAGTAATTATAAACTAACTAAGAGTGTTTTACAGTGGGTGTCCGTGCTCTCCCATAGTTGTGGAATTTGGAATGGTAAGCAGGATTTGCTGTTACCCAAATTTATTTGGATCATTGACATTTAGTGGACTAATAGTGCTGCAGCAGTTTGCAGAAAGTTTCACGTGCTAACAACTGATATTTCCAAAGACCAGCAGTCTACTCGCTCACTGAGTAGAAACAGAGAAAGGTCTTCTGAGTCTGGAGGAGTAGTTTGTCTCCACTTAGACTTATTTTTTAGATTAGGAAAGATAAAATTGTGTAATATTTCAAAAGGTAGAATGGCAGAGTGTTGGCATCTTGTCTGGCCCTGGAGCTAGTGCTCAGATACTAAAGTTGAAAGCACAGGATTGTTGTTCAATTAGGATAAATGTTTCTAAACAGCATTCCCAATTATTTAAATTATTATTTAATGTTAGTAAAATGATAGGCAACACTTTTATTTGGTCCATAGTCTCTTATTAAAATTGAAGGTTTCCAAGAGTCAGATCTCCAGCCTCAATTCTGAGTAACCTCAGTATGTTTCCCAATAGGAAAATGTTACTTTCTCTCCATTTTTTAGCTTATTGAAAAATCAACATACCACCTTAATAACAGATGTGAAAAGGGACTTTTCAGTGGGTTGGTGGATCAAAATCTTATCTTTATGCAGTAAGGTCCCCTTAGCAGGCATGCTGGCTATAGAATTCACTGTCAACTCCTAGTAACAGTAGCTCCCGTATTCCTTGTAGATGCTTCTCTCAACGGTGATAACTTGCCTTGGCAGTAGTACTGTCAACAGCTTGTCCCGTAGGATATATCGTCTCCAGTTCTAATGGCTTCCATTCAGAGCAACGCTGTGTTTGGCATTCTTTCTTTCTAGGAGGAATATAGCTTTCTCCAGCTATCACTTATGACATCACTTGTAGTATATCCCCAGCGACTTTCATCAGTTTATACATGTCTAATTTCTTTAGTAGCTTAGTTCTTGCTACTTGCAGTCTGTAGAGACTGTTAGAAATGCAGAATCTTAGGCCCTATCCACATCTACTGAATCAGAAACTGCACTTTAGCAAGATCCCCCAGGTGGTTTATTCACCATTAAAGTTTAAGATGCACTGACCTAGATGAATCAATGTGGCAGTTTCAGTACCATATTTAAAGCCCAGCTCACACCAGGATCCTTGAGGAATTTGTCAGTGACAGCTTGCTTCAGCACTCTCCCACAACCTACACATAAAGTCTTTAGAGTTGCCCTATTTACACTATTCAATGTAAAGTCTAATAAACATAATTTATATGCCTTGTTAAGAAATTACCTAAGGCTATTTAAAAAAAATATCCATAATTTTACTTGTCAAATATTTCTGAAAGATGCCATAACAGAACATACCTCCTTCCACTAGATAATAAGCTCCTTCAGGGTCAGTATGTAGGAGTTATAGAGACAGATGACATTGCATAACCCTTTGCAAATATCTTTAGACATCACTATACATATTCTTGGAAATAGTTTGACACTAAAGAGCATTCTGAACGATTTTTCTGATGTTTACCTCATTCAGTTATGAATTATTTCATTTATACAGTGAATTTTTTAAGTTAGCCATGATTTTATTATGACTTTAAAAATATCTTTCTGTTTTATCTAGAATGGCGGTCCCCAATCTTTTTGGCACCAGAGACTGGTGCTCTTATGAGAATCTAAAGCCTGATGATCTGAGGTGGAGCTGACGCGGTGATGCTAACACTGGGGAGCGGCAGCAGTTACAGATGAGGATTCTCTCGTTGGCCTGCTGCTCACCTCCTGCTGTGCGGCCCAGTTCCTAACAGGCCATGGACCAGAACTGGTCTTCAGCCTGGGGGTTTGGGAACCCCTGATCCAGAACCATTCACTACCTTCTCAAAGGCATACTTTAAAATCTTTAACACTGTAACATTTGTTTGAATTATATCCAATTAGAATAACACTTAATGTTTGACCTCAAGGAATTTATACAACTGCAAAGAAAACATAAATGTAAATAAGTAATTATACTAATTAGGAAAAATACAGAGGTGCAAGCAAAATGAATCACATAGGCGACTGCGCATTTATAAAATTCTCATGCAGTTTTAATATGTAGATTCCTAGAGCAAGTTGCATAATGTTGTAAAAATATTTAAATAGTATTTTGGTAAAATGATATCTTCTATGTCAAATGCTACTGACTCAGTTATTCACTGAGTGAATACTAAGCATGTGTACTAAAAGGATATAACTCCCTTTTCTGGAAAATGAAAAACATACTTTACTATTAGTTTGAATCAAATAAAGACTAGGTTAAAATAGTCTAATATTGGCTATTTTACCTCGGTCAAGTTAATTTATCAATGCTAATATAAAATCTATGGCCAGAAAAAAAATCCCCAGGTAAACTTACATTTAATTCAAAACAAATGTCCATTTTACTTTGTTTCAATACGACACACCAGAGCTTTGGTTTCAGACAGGCCTATGTAATTCTCCTGGTTCTATCACATTCCGTCTATATTACATTGTATAAATTTAGCATCTATTGTTTCAGTTCGTTGTGCAGTAAAGATAGTATATTATACACCTTATCAAATTATAAAAAGTAAACGAAGCATTTTATGTAAGTTCTTAGCCTAAAAACTTAAGCACAGTATACGCTAAATAAATGAAGTAGAAGCTGCTATGCTGGTGGTTCAGCTATATGTACGGCTGGGTCATAGGCATCAATACTACTGTGTCATTCACCAGATCCTACAAATAAATCAAACAAAAACCACACCAAAAGCACCATCCTCATCTTTAAAACATAAAGCGTAAAGGCATTAACTTTCATGATGAATTTAATTTTAGCTTATTTTATAACATCTTGCTCCAATACGTAAGTGTTACCTTTCAGAATTGTTTTTGTGTGTTCTTAAAATATTTATTCAATGTAACTTTCTAAAATGGATTATAATTATTTTCATACATATCACAGCTCCCTTTCTAGTTTATTAGTTTTTGTGAATAAAAGCAGTGCTTCATCTAAGCAATGGCAGAATGCAACAAATATTTGACTTAACAAAGTTTGAGCTAAATAAAGATTTAAATAAGCATCTATTTCACTTATACAATTCCACAGATAAATGAACTCTAGGCTATGAGAACTTTTAAGTAATTTTTTTTTAGTTCATGCAGATTGTTAGAGAAAAATAGGTCTTTCTAGATTTTTAATAATGTTCCATAAATCAGTTTGGTTTTATTTTTCACCCAAAATAAATTCCTGTAAAACAAACCTATCACTTCAACTTCAATAAAATCAAGCTTCCCATAATCTACAATGTATGAAGATTAAATAGTAATCATCACACTTAACACATGATTTGATCATGTGCATGCACTGGCTTCGTGTGCAGCCTATTGCCACCCTGATGAAACATTATCCTGCATTGATTCCACTGTGACAAAATGCTCACTGTTCTTCTGAGATCTCTGCAACGTACCTTCTCCCACTCAATTCTCTATACCACAACCAGAGATTATTTCAAATGGAAATCTGATCAGGTTGCCACCATGCTTACTTCTCCATCTTTTTCTTAAAACCTTTCAATGATTATCATTCGTAGGGAAAGACAAAGCTCCTTGGATGGCTTATGAAGCCCTTAACCTCACCACCTATTACAGGGTTTCTTAACTTCAGCACTATTCACACATTGGACTGGATCATTCTTTGGCGCGATGGTCATTGACATCGTAGGGTATTTAGCAAAATCCCTGGCACCTATCCATTAGCTAATATTTGCCCAGCTGTGACAACCAAAAATGTCTCCAGACATTACCAAATGTTCCATAGCAGGCAAAACTGTCCTGGCTCAGAACAACTGACCTAGGTAATATTGTAGGGTGATTACCCAGAAGGGTCTTAAAGTTCAAATACCAAAATTTAAATTTTCATTCACTCTGACCAACTGCTGCTCTTCTTATTCTGAGTTATAGTTCTTGCTTCTCCGTCTGGCTGATGTGCCCTGTCTTCTTACATTTTCCTATTTAACTTTTACTCACTCTTCAGATCTGAATTTAAGTATCACTTACTCAGGGGATCTCTATCTGACCTACTTGTTCTCTCAAATCGCTCTCACAAGTAAATGGAAGACAGCAAGAACCTTTCCTTTATAATAGTCATCACAATCGCAAATCCATGTTTGTTTATGTGATAGTTTTATGAATGACTGCCTTCCTAAAGGTTAATTCTTTGTTTTTGATTTCTCTTCACTCTTTTATAATTTCCAGTGTCTATCAAAGTTACTAGCACATAGTAGGTGCTCTATAAAATATGTTGGAGAAACATAAGAATTATGTTTAAGAAATATAATTTAATTTTCTCTAAGAGATAGATACTATTATTGACTTCATTTTAAAGCTGAAGGAATAGAGTTATGAAATCTTATCAAAATTCACATCTTAAATGTGTCAGAGAAAGAAATAAAGTCATTTAATTCCAGACCCAATACTCTTAGCCTTTGCATTCTTGGAGAATCAACTTGAAAACCACTTTTAGAAAATTACTTTTGATATATTTATTCTCTTTATTTTCTGTTAGAGTATATTTCTGAGAACATGATAAGACTAAGTATGTAATGACTAGTACAATTAATAATTAAGCTGAGAATGATCCTGATACAGAAGAGAGCTGAGACATAAAGGTATGGATAAAAAGTGCCAAAGATAAAATCAACCTTTTTGAAAAAGAAATGACTTTCAAAAGAAAGTCATTTGGACTAGAATGGTGTAAACTGTCTTGTCATGGCCCTGCATTAATACAAAAATAGCCGGTCCTCAAGTGTATTAAGATAGTTGCATTGAAAAATAATGTGTTCTTAACAGTTCCACTCATTATTAGAATTTTAATAATCTAGGTGCAAGTAAAATGATCATCAGTGCAGTAACAGAAATACCCCAAGGTTGACTTATAGAGTATCTGCAGGAAAAACTTTCATTTCTTTGAATCCTTTGGAAAACAATATTATACTCAGGCAAAGAGATCTGTATACATTTCAATTAATTCTTTTTTCTAACCCTTATATAATAAAACATATATATCCTATTTTACTATTCTCATTACTTTTAAGAATGCAATAAGCCTTTTATAACATGTTTTTGTCAAACATGTAACATGACTAAAACATCAAAAATGAATATTATTTTCCAAAATAATTAAATAATTCACAATGTAGATTATCTGTGACATGTAGAATGCCATTATACTCATTTAGTGTCCTTGGTACCACAGAATAGTGAATAATTGGGAGTGCTAAAAAATACAGCATTATCCAGTATTGTCATATGTTCAGAAATCAGACTTTTAGCACTATATTATTATAAATATAATTAATACTTATTTTATAATACATGGTACTATATTATTAAAGATGTTAACTAAAAAGAAGAATGTATGCTATATTTCTGCCAGCAGGCATTCATATCAATCCAATCTAATTTTAACTATATAGTAAAATATTTAATTATTTTAATGGCATAGATGAGGAGGACCTAATCTCTGGGTTAAATATATCAATAGAGTGCATGTTTTCCATACAAATTCCCTCAAAGGAAGATCTCTTTTGCTAATAAATTATTCAACATATCCTATAATTATTACCAACTCACTTGAAAAGTAATTAACCATAAATGTTTTATCAGCTACAAAATTTGAAAACCAATGTAATATTTACTAAATATTATGAATAAGCTATTAAATAAAAAGAAATAACCTCAGTGCCCATATGAACTAGTGAATTCAAAAAATTGCTCCATGTATTAATTTAAATATCAAATAATGATCTGTCAATAATTGCTGTCATATGGTTCTAAATAAATGAATAATTTTACTTCATAGGCAAATAAATTTAAAGAGTGTTCAAACAAATATCATACACATATCAAACTAATCACTTTGAATAAGTACATCATGATCTGAAATAATCAGAGAATGTCCATAAACTTCCAAATATAAGCTAATCTATAGTTGTGGTTATTTATTTACCTATCTGTGATGAAGTAAAAAGAAACATACTGATACTTTTTACTTGTTCTGACATATCAGCAATTTATTTGCATTAAGAATGGATAAATCAGAGAAAATGTGTATAATCTTGCAGAAATTTATACTAATTTTGAAATAGAGTTGATTCTCATAAATCATAGTAATTTTGTTCTACAAGTCACTATGAACAATTTACATTTAGTAAATACAACTAATTAAAATTAGTAAATACAACATTGTTCCTAAGAGAAATTCAGGTTAGTCCTGCAAGCTCAGATCACAACATTGGTCTTTTAATGGTCTTTTTATTGGTCTTTCAATATAAACTCTGCTTTAATATGTGTTTCTCTTTTTAAGATGCCTATTTAGTTTTGATTAATTAACATTGAACAAATAACCAACAGCACTATAACTCATACCTGAACAAAACTTAGATCTAACACACACATATTTTATCTGTAAAGCACAACACTGCTTTCTTGTGTTTAGGAACACTTCAGCACTTCAGCACTAACAAAACCAATAAACAAACAAAACAAAAACAGACTCACAGATACAAATAAGTGATTACCAGATGAAAGGGAGTTTGGGGGCTGGGTAAAAAACGTGAAGGCATTAAGAAGTACATATTGGTAGTTACGAAATAGTCATGGGGACATGAAGTACAGCATAGGGAATATTAGTCAATGATATTGTAATAACTATATATAGCAGGTGGGTACTAGACTAACTGGTGATCACTTTAACCACCCGAAACTAATATAAATAATACTTAATGTCAAATCTAATTGAAAAATAAAAATTACAAAACAAAACAAAACAGTGAATCACCAACAGAACACAAACATGCAAAAAACCTGGCACTTAAACAGATTGCAAAAAGGACACTTATTTACAGTGTGAAAGCTGAAACGTGAACACCCAGTTCCCCCTGTTCCACCTCAGGTGGAATGTGTACACGAGGTGACTAAAATTCTTCACCATTCTACACATCCCTGTGAGTGACTACAAAAACTCAGAATATTGATTCGGGAGTTTCAAATTATTTTTGCCAATAGACAAAGTCACAAATACAAAATCCACTAAGGAATGTAGATAGACTGTTCATTATGTAAGAGTGAAAAGATATTTGACTATTTTTTATATTAACGACCCTATGCTTTCTTGTAGGGCCTAAAATGATTCAGGCTGAGCTAAGGGAAGTGATCTTTTGCAATATATTAAAGCAGTGTGAAAACAAGATTCAAGAAGGATCATCTGTATACTGGATAAACCTTGATGTTACATATTTTAATGAAATAACTATTTTAATTTAAAATAAATATCATTCCTTTAGAATGTAAAGTTCTTGAGAAGAGAATTATTGCATGTTTTACTTTTAATAAACCCAATTAATAACTTCTGTGCAAGTGCTATAATTACAATACTAATTATAATCCTAAAGTATGGTAAACTGTAGTAGTAACTGTGCTGTAAACACTGAGAAATTATAGAAATTAAGCAGGCTTGTAAAACCTCTGTAGGGGTGATATGTCTTTTTCTGGAAACCCATCATTCCTTTACCCATTCTACAATTAAAATATTTTCTTGAATTTTTATCTACCTACATCTGTTATGACCATATTTATAATATAAAAATACATCAAGCTTAGGTTTTATTCACTGTAAATTTTAATTTTCAAAAGTTTTTCTCTCTTGTTCTCAAAGGATCACTTCTATTGCTTTCCACCTTTATATACTTTGCCCAAAAGTATTTTCAAAGCTTTTCTCATCAAACCACATTTCTCAAATAATGAAAATCTGCCTTCCCAGTTGTTAAAATTTAGTGTTTTCAGTATATGATCATAGATGTTATAGTAATTTTTAATGGTTTTGACTATAAGCAAATACATTAACCTCTATTTGGTTTGTGAGGATTTATTTATTGTGGATATCATGCCCATTAAGCTTTTGAAATACTAGAAAAAATTATGAATATCCTTTTATTAATATTTTAATTTAATAAAGCTGTTTGTGATTTTAATTGGATTAAAAGCCAAACAGAGAAATTTGCTCAATCATTGCCTCTCAGAGACCTATAATATCATTGTCTCTGAACTATAAACACTTTATAGAATTTATACAGTTAGTGAGTTGATTAACTCAAAACCTGATATTCACATATTCACTTTATAATTATACTTTCAAGTCTAGGCTACACATAGAATGACCCAAACTTGTTTCACGATAATTGTTCCATAGATAGGTTGAGCTATCATTAAATTATATACAAAAAAAAATCTGTGATAATGTGTCAGAATGTAGCAACATATATTTCTCCATAATAAAAGGATCATTTTCTCTTATACTGATCTCACAGGACACAGTATAATTTCTATAGAACTAGGAGAAGGAATATATCAATATTTAAATATTATTCCTAAATGAATAAAATATTCTTATACAAATATGTCTCTATGTATGCCTATGTGTATTATGGTTTAAAAATTAACATTTTTCTTTTAATCCTATAATAAAATTTATATTTCTTATTTTAAATAAAAAAAGATGATAACATCAATGCTAAATTATAATCTAAAAAAATTTAGCAAAGGTCTCGTTCTAAACCACAAAAGTAGCTAATTTTTTTACGGTTTTCAAGCACTGCAAGATCCTGTTTGAATTAACTGATCGTTAACTGGTAATTAATGTCTTTACAAAAAATGTAATTTTTACTTTTATAGGTTTTACTAATTATGAATAATATTTAAGAAAAGTGCTCAGTTAAAATAAATAACAATCTGGGTCACTGAGTGTTACAGAAGTAATTTAGAAAGAATTAAAATCTATAATAATATTCACACCTGCTCCCATACATATTACAATATGTTACAATGGTTTATGAAGCACTCTATGTCTTATAGAAATAGTTCTATTTCACTAAGATAATAACTTAAAATTATATCTATTTTCAAATTACATTTTTATGTGCAAGATAATTAAGAATAAAAAACTTTCCCCTACATCTGCTATTGCCCTCATAAGCCAAAGTTCTTTAATTTTATTATAACATTATACATATGAGATAACCTCATTTAAAACATCACTAATTTCCTATCATCAAATCTGAAATAGATATTAGGCAAGAAAATACATACAGCATGAAAATAATGAATTCACTACATGAACAAATGATTCTACAAAAACAGTATTAATTTTCAATTACATAAATGTTAATGAAAACATTTGATGAAAATACATAAATGAATAGAATACAATGTTTATATTATATTTTAACAGAAGCGAAAATTGTTTCTGTAAAAATAAATTTTAAAATTACTTTTCCATCTGTGGTAGTATTCACTGCTCAATTTTGAGTAAGTCATTATGTGGTGGGAAAATTTACAGATGACATAAAATATCCCTTAATGAATAGAACAGAAACCTTCACATGGATGAAGGGTATCTGCTACTGGGAAGAGTTACTTGGAACAATATAATTTAACATTCTCTTAAAAAATCTATTTTGCACTCAAAACTGAAATATTAAAGATACTTTATAAAAATACATGGGTTATATAATCAAATTGTTTCCAATTTGGATTATAAAAATACCTAATCTACCCCCTGCACATGTAAATATTCAAACTTCTAAATTATTTTTCAGGTCTTACAAACTTACTATTGATGATTAAGAAGATGCTTTTGGGGGGGGGCAGGGTTGAACATCTATATACTTATAAATCTATAGGCACACAGACATGCATAAATACATATATAAACTCATTTATTCACATAGAAATGATAGAAATTAGTACTATTTTTAAAAAATACCAGAAGTCCATTTTGTAGTAATAGTCATCATAATTCTCTTTTAATGTTAGGCACATTTTTACTGTTATAGGAACTCTATGAATTAATTTCAAGAATAGAAAAGATATATCATACTGGTAACCCTTCACACAAAATTAAAATATATCTGTCAATTTGAAAGAAAAAAAAATCATGTTTCCAAATTATATATCACAGACATTCTCCTCCAAAGAACTTTGAAACTATATTCAGAAGCTAAAGTACTTAAATTTACTGTTATATTTTGATTCATACTGAAAAATCAATTACTTGCCCTTGACAAAACCTTTTATTATATCCAAATGAATTTAGGCACTGAAGAGATTGAAAATTTTAAGTCACAGACTGCTTTAATCTTATAAGTGTACCATTTCAAAATGTGTGAGATAAATTTTAGAAGGTCAAAACTGCTATAATTCTTTGGATCTCTTTAGAGTGGAAGCCACTGAAAATCTGTTGAATGCCAGAAAAGTTAAGTATTCATTATTTCTTCACCAATCTGACATCATAATGTGTACTTATTCAGTGAGTTATTATGCAGTTATTCTAGAAATGTAATATTTCAAATCATACAACACATCATGGTAGAGCTCTATATCTTATATAATAAACTAAAGAGATTTATACTTAATTTTGTGGTATGAAAGAAGGAAAAAATCATATTTTAATATAGTGCTAATAAAAATAGCTTGATTTTCTTTTTATTCCATGTATATATCAGTGTCTAAGTATTATCCCTTATATAAATGTCATGTTTTCTACTTAAAGAATTGTGGGATTAGTGCCATAGTGCAATTAAAATAACTGATAATTACAAAAGTAATAAAACTGAAATATAAAGTAAAAAGTATTAGCACTAATTATAAAGTTAATAATCTTTAAGAAGAAATTCCCTTATGTTGTTATTTAAACAACTGATATCTCTATGAATGACTCATTTTAATGATAGTAATTGTCATAAAAACAGAAGGAAATACAGTTAGTTGAAAATGTATTAAGATTAAATTTTCCTTTATGGTTTATAATAAAGCTAATATTTAACTTATTTCATATCTTCTTTGGTTGATTTCTATTTACAAGAAAACTCTGTGCTAGAAATTGTTGGAACTACAATAAAATCAAAGTCCCTGCCCCACCTGTCTATGATCTTATAATTAGAGTCTTATAGCCAGAATATAAAAATAATCAGAAATAATGACAATTTAAGGAAGCATATGACAAATTTGACAAATTCCATGTAGGTGATGCATATACAACAAATGGAAGCATATTATTATATATCCAATATGCAATATTGGATATATATGTGTGTGTGTGTGTATAATTTATTAAAATAATGAAAAACTTTTAAAAAATCTCTTAAATGAACAAATAATTAAAACAAAGCCCACAGGTACCAAATCCTAGTCTCTTTTGAGAGAGGGAACTTCCACTTATCTATGGCTAATCAGACATGAATAAGAATAATATGCTTCCATTAATAGAGTATTTTCAGTATTCTAAACCTTGAAGAAATAGCATTATGAATCCTAACGCACTGATTCTTACGACTTGGTGAAGCAGTGATTAATATCTCCACTTTCAGATGACAGGGTGGAGTTGTGACAGTTAAGTTACTTGCCAGAGTCTGATATAGTTAAATGGCCAAGCAAGGGGTAAAATCCAGTCTTGTGCGACTCCTGCAATCATACTTTTTCATTGTGCCTCATTGGCTTGAAGAATCAGTCCTCAAACTATGTACTTCCAAGGAGGCAGAAACTCATCTATTCTTCAACTTTTATATTCCCCTAAATAAGCTTTTAAATACACACACACACACCACACACACACACACACACACATATGTAAGGAGATTGATCCTACCTAAGACAGAACACCCATATTTTGTTACCTTTAGGAAATCTCTGAAGAACTACTGCTAGTGACAAATATTCTTCCTCCAATTTATGATTTGGCTATATTCAATTTATTCACTTTATATAATATGTCCTTCTAAGTGTACTTTATTACTTTTTCAACTTCTGTAAATAATTTGCACTAATAACTATAAACTTATTATTAGTATTTTAATTCACAAAATATCTTTCTATACAATTACTTACATGGATTCTTCTTGATATACTATTTTTGCATGTTGTTAATAAGAAAAAGCCCAAACCTGCTGGCAAAAATCTTTAGAACAAACTTTGAGATACTGAAGTAATTTAGTTTTAAGCATTTGATTTTATGAGCTCATTAACGAATATTAACATTCATCATTGAAATTTACTACCTATGTTTTTATGCTTTTTACCATTGTGGGTTGTTTTACATACTGGTGATTTTTATTACCATATTAGTATTCTAAATTGAGTTTAGGTAGTAGAAATTACACAATTATCTTATTTTTATTAGATACCACCTTACTGTAGTTTTACACTTTTTTATTCTCCTTTGGTGGTTTATCATCTACTAAACCTGCCTAAAACAATATGTAATAAATAATTTTGTTTAGCTAAATCTACTCTGGTTTAACCACCACAAAAATGTTAGGTCAATATTTCCTACATTTTTAAACATATAAGCAATTTTTTGAACTTCTTTAATTTTCACAACACATTTAAAATCTAAAAGAAAAGGAAATGTAGAAAATATATCATGAAATATCATACCTCTTCTTCAGGTATTGGAATATGTCCAGCCAATGAAGTTCCCAATCATCATGAATTTAGTGTCATTCCTTTACTCTGAAACTTATAGCTCTTAATATATGGTTAACCCTTTTAACTATTTTACTTTTTTTCTTGGAGTTTTTTAGATTTCAAGAAACTCAACTCAACTTTGTTCATAAAAGGAGATTAGGGGATGAGTTGAAGATATTTGCTTTAAGCATGCGTGAATAGAAACAATTGGTATGGAACCTGATGAAAATGAAGGGTAGATACCACTAAATACTGCTGAGCCTATGGTTCGTTGGTTTCTTACAAAACTAAACGTACTTTTACTACGCAATCCAGCAGTCATGCTCTTTGGTATTTACTCAAAGGAATGGAGAACTTATATTCACACAAAAACCTGCGTGTGGATATGTATAGCAACTTTAATTATAATTGCTGAAACTTAGAAGCAACCAAGATGCCCTTTGGTATGTGTGGGTAAATAAATAGTGGACTATCCAGAAAATGGATTATATTCAGTGCTAAAAAGAACATCAAGCCATAAAAAGACATAGAGAAATCTTAAATGCATATTACCAGTAAAAAAAGCTAATGTAAAAAGGCTACACACTATATTCAGTAGTATTGCAACTATATGACATCTAGAAAAGACCTCATTATCCACTAAGATGTAATCAATTTGGTCAGTAATGCACAGTATAAGTTTCACAATGTTTAGTTTTGTGATTTTTGTGACAGTGCTAGACTAAAAGAAAAATATTTGTTTTTAATCTAATAATAAATGTGACCCAACATTTTGTTACTGAATTTCTTTAGACCCTGCAATCACATTATGACTGAGTTTATTGTGTTTTATATTATAAATATATGTAATAATTATAATAGAATACACCAAGATTTTGTAATACTGAGTGCCTCTGGCAAAACAGGAGAAAATTTTTTCATAATATATTATTTAATTTTTGAATTTTATACTGGGGCAATTTATTACTGTTCAGTAATAAAATTAAAATATCAAATTAAAAAATATAAATAGTTGGTCAATAAGAAGTTTCACTTTTGATCACTGATTCTGGACTAGCCCTGCCAACATAAACAACTAAAAAACTACACTAAAAATATGAAACAACTATTTTTAAACATTCAACAATGGGCAGCTAAGGACTGTTTGTCTCTAAGTGAGACAGGAAACAATGTGAGACCACAACTGTCTGATTTCTTCCAGGAAACACCTTGGTACCACACCACAGGAAGGAGAAACCAGACAGTTTAATTCTGAAATGACAATCTTTTGCTCACACTTTATAAATATTTTGTTTTATTTATATGTTTAAAGAGCTAGAAATCACTAGTTAAAACACAAAGCATAAAAACCACTTTAGTCACTAAACGGAGGCTACCAATTTATAGGGCAATTATTATCACTTCTCGTTCTTTGAGATTTATCTGGCTACATGGCCATCTATCTAAAGAATACATATTCCTATACATCTTTATATTTCCTGTCTAGTTTAGCATTTTTCTCCACATTTTTCATTTTTAACCATTATTATTAATGGTTGAATTCAAGTAGGCCCTCCATTTTGCACTTCCGACTTCTCCTTAGTGTCATCTCTCATTTGTAGTTCGAACTCCTGTGAGGACACAGTGAGTGAGGTTTTCATTTTAACAGGTACTTATACCCAAAAGATAACCTGTTTTTTTTTTTTTTTCTCAGTCTTTCTGGGTACAAAACAATCAACACCTTCCTCCCTTTGACAGCAGGCACATGGACATAAGCTATTTTTAAAAAGTAATTTATATTTTGAATGGAACTTTTTTTTTAGATGTTCCAGTATAATAAAACCAATTCTTCAGTTAATAAATACATTTTTCCAAACACTAGCTAAGTTAGCACCCCTTTATCCTCAAAACTGTCCTGATTTGGTCAACAACTGATTCATTCTCATTACTTTTAGGTCACCATTTTAGAGAACAAACTTGTCCTAGACTTCCTCTTGCATTTGAAGTTGTCTGGAACATAGTAGGACTGTTGTAGTCCCCTTGCGATCAGATATGGAGGTTATGCGCTGAACATGATACTAAAGACCAGCCATTTAGGGTGTCTGGGAGAACACACATGGCACAGAGCCTCCCACCAGCATTGGATCCCTCACCTCTGTACTCTTACTCCAGAGGGAAATAAATGATTATCTTATTAAGACACTATCTTTTGGCTCTTGCTGCTAAAGAAGCTTAGTCTGTCCTAAGTAATATAACCCTTAATAATAAGGGTTACTTTATTTTACAATTACCTTAGAAAATTTATTTTGAGATTCTATAATATAAGTCACTCATAGGTAACTATGAATTAACTGCACTTCTTATGGAGTGATTAAGTTTTGAAGTTATTCATTAAGGTGAACATCATGCAGAGCCATAAGTATCAGCACGAAATCTCTCATTGAGCCCGACAGACCCAGTTTCTCTTTTCACATTGTAATAGATTGTCACTTCATAGAGAATATGATGAAGCAGTTTCTACCAGTTAGGGGCCATGTTGTATGAAATATATGTTATACTTACATATCACAATTGGATCAATGACATGTTCATGCTAGGGATGACCCTGAAGAATTGAACCCAAATTTGAGACCAAGTTTACTCTCTCATTTTTAATTTCCTAAGGTGTCTGGTTAGATGATTGAATCATTTACCCTTATTAGGTTATCCAAATTGTTGTTTCTCTTAGCTTAGCTGTATTACAGTAGAAAACTAGATGAAATATGGAGATTCCTTAAGGACTCACTTTTATACTGTTAGCTGTATTCCACCTCAATTTTCTAAGCTAATTGTAAAAGCTTTCTTATTTTTACCCTAAATAAAAATATAAAACAAATTGTTATCAAGGAATGTTAAAATGTTCACAGAAGTGTTGACATTTTAAAATTTACAATATTTTTAGCAATGAGGATTATAATATTGTGGGACAAATTAAAGAGAGCAAAGTATAATACTTATGCAACAATATAGATACCAGAATATTAGTTTTTTGTTTATTTTGTTGCATTCAAATATGCTGATCAACATTTTGTCAGTTTTTTCCAAGATTCTAAAGGTTTGAGTTTGAAATGTTCATTATTTTAAACCACTGCTCTTCTGTTTAGTGACAATTTATTTCAATTATGTTTTCCAGGGACAAACTCTACTTAGAGATGGTTTAAAACCTAGATTGAGTCCTCAGCTAATGTCATCTTACACTGGAGAGAATTTTCTTTTGCCAGGGACTGGGGTAACTAGTAGTCTCAGACCCACCTTAATAATATATATTTTTCTTAAAAATGGAATGCATCACAAATTCTCATGTCATCATGTGAGGGGCCATTCTAATCTTGTCTGTATCATTCCAATTTTAGTGTGTGCGTGTATATATATATATATATATGTATATATATACACATATATATACATATACAAATATACAAGTATATATACATATATATGTGTGCATATATATGTGCAGTGTATTTTGCCCAAGACAACATGTTAATAACATTTTTTAATGGAGTTTCCACACAATAGTGTGTTATGACAGATTAAATTCTGGTTTATCCCTCTGATAGAAGACAGTTCTTTGGGTTCCCAAGACTACCTGGATAATTAACCAGGGTCCTCACTCTTAACAGGCTTTGACAAACAACCCCACTCCATCTCCAAGCGCATAAGGCTCTTGAACATGCAGGTTAGCTTTTCATTTTCTTCCTC
Organism: Eonycteris spelaea; assembly: GCA_003508835.1. Classification (NCBI taxonomy): domain Eukaryota; kingdom Metazoa; phylum Chordata; class Mammalia; order Chiroptera; family Pteropodidae; genus Eonycteris; species Eonycteris spelaea. The sequence continues at coordinate 1,185,957 of PUFA01000154.1, forward strand.
TAGAGAGGCAAATACCCCAACATGAAAGATATCTAAATGCTACATTCATGTTTCTCGCTTCTTCTGGTTCTTTCTAATATCACAATCTGGTTATTTACTACTATCTCATCTGTTCTTTGATGCTCTTAATAAGACATTTTTATCCTGATGTATTAATATTTGTCTTACAATGTATTTGTAATAAAAATTTGAAATGTTATTCCATATCCCAGTATCATGTTTAAAATAAACTGGTTTTAATTTATTGCTCATGACAAAGACAATTTAAAGTTTTCTCTCAGCTTGACTAAACTTTAAATGTTTTTTTTTTTTTTCTGACTCCAAACCCCTTTTCTTAGGGCTTTTAGAAAACATAATTATAAATTATTTTTGTCCCTTTGATATGCAGATCTTCTGAAAGACTTTTGCTACTTCACAACCCAAGAAGGTTTTTCTTAAGGGCCTGGTAGCCACACCTTTGTAATATAATCCTGAAGAAAGACAGCACCCCATCTCCCAGTTTCTATGAGAAGGTAGGAGCCTCATTTCCATAAACACCCATTAGAGAACACATCTAGCCTAATTACATTGACCACCCATTTTCTTAATGTCCGTTATAAGATTCCACTAGTTTCTTTTAAAGTATAAAAACTCTCCTATCTTTTGTTTCAAGACAGTTGAGTTCAACTTCTCTCCTCTATTTTAATAATCTTGACCCTTACCACTGTAGTCCTGATTAAAGTCTTTCTTACCTGTTTTAACTCCACCCAGTGTAAATTTTTTTGACATGTAACTCAAAATTAATTTCTAAGGATTTATTCTTTGTTATTCATGGATGCAGAGACATCTTCTAAATAAAATTTTTCATCAACTAGTAATTAAACATTTTTTAATGTAAATATAAATACTACAAACCAATGGAACTGACTAGAAAGTAATTCAATTTTACAGAACACATCAGTTCTTTTGGGTTTATCATTTTATTAAACATGAAAAAGCAATATAAATTCTTGTAGAATTTTCATTTTATATAAATATTCATTCTCAGAAAATTAGATCAAACAAAGCAATTTTATAACAGGTTATGGTTGTGTTAAAAAATTAAAAAGAGAACAATGACTTGAAAACTTTAACATTTTAAACTATTATAATGTTCACAGTACCTGTGGGTGGACAAATCTGTTTCAGTGGCCACAACATTATGAAATAGATATATAAAAGTCTCTTCAAAAAATTAAGCAAGATCTTTCTTACTACCAGGATCACAAATATAATTTTTACTGGTATGGCACTGTTACAAATCTGTTTGTCCCAAAGACTCCATTTGTCCATCGAATCATCTGAATTTTGGTGTGAGAGAGAGAAAAAGAGAAAGAGATTGTGCGTGCGTGCGTGTGTGTGTGTGTGTGTGTGTGTGTGTGTAAATGGCAGTAAAGAGTGGAAATGGAAGGTAGAAAAAGGGGAGTAGATTAGCTGTATTTTTATTACACACAAAATATATGTACTAGAAAACAATGGTATGGTGAAAAAATATTACAAACTAGAGAAAATACTTGAAATTGGCATTTTATGAGACTTTTAAGGTATAACACATGTGATTGGATCGCAGCCTCACCTGCTTGATCACTGACCTTTGTCTTACATATAGCTAATTAACTTTATTTACATTTTACATAAATGTAACTGTTTGTAAATGTATATGCTTTCTGTGTATCATAATGTTATTTATTATAGTATGGAAATACAGAATATCTCTAGCCTTCTATCTTCTACTTAGAAAATACCAGGTTTTTAAAATTTATATCTTACTTTTTAGCATGATGTTAAGTGCTTCAAAGCAGGTTTTATTTGACTCAGAAACGAAGTTCGGTGACAAAGTAGGAAATACACTGCAAAATGAAGCCTGCTGATCTCATCCTCTTAGTCTCAGTATCTCCCCTAACTTTCCTCTTCTCTCTCACCCCTATATGATGAGCATAACTACTCAGTAGTTTTCATATGAAATTAAAATCAGTGGAATCAAGGTATTGATTTGATCACCCAACAAACATTTATTGAATGACTCTTACAAGTCATACTCTGTTCTAGAAAACAGTTCAGGAAATCAATGGATTTTTTTTTTTTTAATCCATGCCATAACAGAAAGACACATAAACTACTTTTTAAAAATCAAATCTTTTATTTTAATGTTCTAGATTCTCAGTTAAGCTCTGTTAAGGTCTTTTGAGGTCATCGTCATCAAACAAACAAACCAAATAAAACCATTCCTTTTAACACGCCTTTCCTGAGCCAGAATAATGGAATTAGAAGCTTATTAGTAGGCCTGTTCTACTAGCTCAAATATTAAGTAGTGTTTTGAATGAATTGAAAACATCATAATTTCTATTTTTACATAGCATTTATAAGATATTTAAAATATTCAAAGTATTCCTGATTCATTCTATCCAATTTTTAAATCTACCTCACTTTGGTTATATTTCTTCATTTTACTTGACCTTGAAGATTTCTTTCCTGTCCAGGACTAAAAAATAATTAATGTCCGTTTTGTTTACTTGGTTTAACTGTTTTTGACTACTCTTGGTATACTTCTTACAGAGGGTATGTGGAATGTTTACTGTTCATGATTCACTCTCCTCCAAATCTTTAATGTCCACTCCCCAAAAGACACATATTACAATGCAAGAACACATATGCACACATGCAGACATAGAGATACACAGGCATACACGTTACCCTCCACTGGATCGAAAGTGCTTTTAAGGGAAAAGAAACTATGTATACCTTAGGGCACTACGTACGTGTTCCTGTAAATTATTAGAGTATTCAACTGAGGAGAGTATGCAGAGATTTCTAAGGTTATCTGAGAGCTATCTAACTAATGACAGGAAACTCTATTAGTAATTCACTAAAAAGTGCTCTTCGGTCTTTAAAGAATTTGGGTACTTTCTCTTAAAAAAAGAGTTGCAAGATTCTAAAACATGAGTTGATTATATCCTTCGCTAAAGTAAAACTGATATTAACATGGACGTCTTTCAACTTTATATCTATTTTTGTTCATTTTACTTTGCTTGAAATATATATTTTAGGTTGCTGCCAGCAAAAAACATCTTAGAGAAAAGAAGTCAAGAAATAAAGTACTTATTTTTACCCTGTGCTTCAGTCTAATTACCAAGTGCTGTGATACAGATTATAAATTGGTGTATTAGGGAAACTCTTTGGCATTTCATTTTAATAGCTCATCTTGGAGAATATATCTGAGTGAATCATGTATCAGTGACATTTAAATTTTGAGCTATATAGAATTGGATTTTTCAAAATATGTCAGAAGCCCAAATACTGTAAAATAATAAAACTCTAGCCATTAGTTACTTAAAAACTGTTCAATAAATCTAAGACAATTCAGACATAGTTATGAGTGAGTATGGCTATCATTAATGTTTGTAAAAATTAGTATAATTATTTATGGTTGAGAATAAACAAGACTAGACATAAACTTACTTTAATAGAGACAGATATATAGAATAAACTGAGACCAAGAAAACCAGAACCATCTCAACCAAAATGGCTTATAATCATAATAGAATTATTTGCCATTAAAATATTTTATTAGTTTATAATGACATATATTTATAAATGATCATCAAAATTTAGATATTTTTATTGAAATCTATTAAGGTGACACTGGTTAATAAAATTATATAGGTTTCAAGTGTACAATTCAATAATATTGTCATATGTATATTGTATTTGTGTGTTCACCACCCAAAATTAAATTTCCTTCCGTCACTATATATTGATGGCCTTTTACCCTTATCTACCTCTCCCCCTCCTCCCTTTCCCTCTGGTAACCATTAAATTGTTGTCTGTGTCTATTTTTTTTAAAGAAACACTAAAATTGAGAACAGGATATGTTTGGTCTGAAGTATATGTATATAACATATATGTTTATATTCAACATGTATAAAGATCTAACTAGTTGCAATATTTGAATTAATTTGAGCATTAGCTTTTTCCCTTCTGATCCCACAGCCATATGCTGAAGAGCAAGTAAGACACATCTGAGAAAAACCCACACCTAACTCATCTCCGCACACCTGCTTGGCTCCTTCTCCTTATATACCTTGTATTGCTGCTGACTTCAATTTTACGAATCCTCTGACCTCATAAAGACTGCCAGGGGCTGCCATGCATGAGCAGCATGAAATCAAACGTGCCATATTGTTCAGCATCTGTTTCTAACTCTCCATGAAGTTTTCTTTGCAAACAGCACGACCTGTCAGCTTCAATCAGTTTGGTAGAGAACTTCACTAAGATGCCTTAGCCTTCATCTAGAATTGTCCTTTACATCATCAGACCCACATATGAGGCCCTGAGGTTTACAATGGAGAGGTTTAATGGCAATATGCTCATATTACCAAAAGATGAATTCCCTAGCTTTTACCTTAATATTTTTATGTGTTTCGTGAGACCTGAATGGTAAGGGACAAAAGCACATTTTTAGCAACTACTGTATAACTATCTTCTTGAAATTCTCTCTGTAGGTTGTGATAAACATTTTGAATCCAACTCTTCAAGCATTCTTTTAATGTCATCTTTATTGCAGACAATAATCAAATTTAAATGTATTAGTGACACTTTTTGTAGAAATATTTCTAAAATTTTTAGTGGATTTTGAAACTGGATCTATGTGTTTCCTGTCAGGAATAATAAAAAACAAATATTTTATAATTTAGAATGTAGAACTGCTGCATAATAGACAATTCCTGATTTTAGGTTTTCTACACATAAACACATTTAAATATTTAAATATCCTTAACTGCAAAAGGCTTAATCTTAAAGATACTAAATAAATATGTCCACATTTCCTGGTATACAAAAATATTCATTTTCATATTTTGTTATTATGATCATTTGAAATCATAAAATTTACATGCCTGTACTTAAGAAATCTAAGGAAAAATAATTGTGAAGATAAAATATTTTATTAACCTAAAAACTCAGTAATATCTTTTCTTTTACTCAGTCCCAAAATAAGTAATCTGTCTATTATTTATTTATAACATATGGCCTGCTCACAGATCATTCAACAAATGAATGGTAACACATTATTTCTAATATAAAGATTCATTTATTCTCATTTTCATAAAAAAGAATCACTTGACTGTGTTAACCTTATTTATCATCAGTTTGTGGAACTGATCAAATATTTTCTGAACATTTTGGCCTTCACATTCACTTTTCAAAGCATTCTTAAATGTCTGGCATTTAGCAAATAATATTTAAATGTATCAAATACAGAAGTACTCTTGTGACTTCTTCGATGGGACAATGAGATTGGCATATGAATGTAATACAATATGGTTCACTATTGAATATTTAATAAAGAAAATGTGTCATTAAAAAGTAAACTATATTGAAACTCTATAGTTTAAAATACTTTTTATCAAAAATAATTTTAATAGTACCTGAGTGGTAACAACACTATCAAGAAAATTCACTTATGTAGAAAAATCCATTTTTTGATAATAAAGGATAAGTGAAGTTCTGCTATATGAGTATAGATGAGACCTGAGATACCAAAGTAGATGATAGTCTAGAGGCTCCCAAGAACACAAGAATCCTGAAATAACCCTAATAGTTACGAAGAGGCCCTATGAAACCAGCTTTAGTTGAATAGATATTGCAATTAAAATTTAAGGTTTTTAAAACAGAGCTAATTTTATCATGCAAATAAACAAATATAAAAGTAATAATGGTTTCAATAGAAAATATTTTTCCTCTAGCAAACAATTCATGTTACAGAACTTACCAGGATATTGTTTAGTTAAAATTTAAAGAACCTATTGACAACGTTGTGGAAATACTTAAATGTTATTATATGAGGGCCATGGGAACACAACTATTTCTGTGTTCAAGGTACAGTACTAAAAATCACAGAGGCGTCTAGATTATGCAGAAAAAAATTATTTGTGCTCCAGAATCTGAAAAAGTAAATTCCACTGCAAGGTATATTTATTTTAAAGGAGCAGAAGTTTGCTAGAGTAACTTTTTTAAGTTAAGCTACTGGAGTATTAGCAGCTTCAGTAGATAGTAGAAAATGGACACCAACAGAGTAATTACCTGTTACCTCTGCGAACATGCTAAATATTACCTCAGTGGGTGAATGAGACAGACCTTGAATTGGCTCAGTATTTTAAAATTGTGGCATTTTGGAAAAATTTGAGATAAGACAAGGAGAGCTTGCAGTTGTTAAACTTTGAGAGCAAGTGGTAGAGCCTCCCCTTCATAGGAAACAGTAATTTAGAAAAAAAATATAAGAAGAAACCAAACATGACATGACTTACAGTGCAAATTTGGTATGTCTGTGTGTGCATGTGCACGCATGTGCATGTTGCACATGTCGTGCATATGTGTGTGTGTTTAAATCCATGAGCACAGCAACAGCAAATTCAATAGCATGGTAAGACAAATGTGAGCTTGGCTACACTGTCCCAAATACATGCTGAGAGAATCTAACAATCAGCTGGAAATTGTAGTTGACATGTTGAGACCAGAGAAGTCTTAAGGTGCCAGATGAAAGTCGAAGTTATAATGTAGAAGAAATTATGATAGAGCAGAGAAAAGCTAGTTGGTTGAGAGGGGAGAGTGAAGCAGTGCTTAGAGAGAAGCAGAGATAGTTAGAGGTCCATGTAAAAGACAAAAGAAGCTGCTTACAAGAGCTGTTTCATTCCTGACTGCCTACATACTCCTGAATTGCTTAATATTTGAGATGAGATGAGTGACTTTTTCTTTGTACTTAAAAGTTCCTAAGTAGAACAACTATGCATTTGCCTTCCTTCTTCCTTTGTGTTTCCTTCATCCAATCAATAACAAATAATTATTGATTATCTAATACATGAGGGACACTTTGCTGTAATGGCAAAATAAATAAGGAGTCTTATTTCTGAGGTGCTCACTCTTCTAGCACAAGAGATTGCTAAGCAAAGAGCTAATTACCACATATACACAAGAGAGTAGTAGCCTTTATCTAAAATCTGGTGGGAAGGAAAAGGGTATTAAGATTCAATGTACACAATTCAATGTCTGCCATTTTCAAATGGGAGTATAAGCTCATTGAATGAAAGTGCAACTTTTGTACCTGTTCCAATATCCAGTGTATATTACAGAATATTCAATATTTTAGGCTGATATTATTGATAGCCACTGAAGTTTTGAAATGTTTTTCTCAGGCCATCTATCACTGAATCCTCTTATGAATAAACACAAGAAGAAATTTAGCTTATAAGATGAATATACTTTTCTTAGTTATTTTACACCTAAAGTTAAATCAATAAAGTAATAATAGTATATCGTATTTCTTCAGTGAAATCTTTGTAACCCTTTAGGTTTTTCTCAGCAATATTCTGTGATTTGCATTAAAATTGGGTGTCTAAATTTCATTCAATAATTTGCACCTGATCCTAGACACTTTTTATTCACTAATTGTGCTATTGGTGACTAAACAAATAATTGATCACCTAAAACAATACAAACTGGTTAGAGCTCAAGAAACATTATTAAAATAACAAATTATTTACTTTTTAAAATATTTTTAAAAGTAAGCATCTGTGGATTGAAAAATGTTTAATATATTTTAATGAGTAAAGTAAATATTTTTTTCTAAAAATGATATATAATTAAGTTGGCATACATCTAATAATAATTTTACTAAAGTCAATGCAGTGAGTGGGTCATAAAGAAAAACAATACATCTGGTAAAAAAATGAATCATGGTTATCACGTAATTAATGTATTCTCTCTCTGTATGAGCTGCAATTAAAATTATTCCGTTACCAAATAAATATTACTTAAAGATGAAGGAAAGAATACTAGTGTAACTTGTTTTACTAGTGTAAGCTTGTTTTTCAGTGGTAAGTAATAATCACTTTGCTGAAAAGGGAAATATAATTAATTAGAATTATATAACTCACTTAATATATATTTTTTTCATTTAAAACTATCATTATTCAATGTTTTCAGTACTGCTCTAAATTTCTTTAAGATAAGTTACAGTGACAATGGAATTTCAAAATGTTTCTTGGGACTTTTATGGATGGTCTAGGAATATAAAAAATCTTAATGTGATGAGTTAAATAACATCACAATAATCTAGGGGAGAGAAAAATTCATGAACTAAGACTAAGCAGTAAGATGGTTAAAAAAATATTGGAGCAAGCTGTGTGAGAATTATATGGAGATTTTGTATTGTTTTTACAAATTCTTGTGAGTCAGACTATTTCAAAATGAAAAGTTACAATAAAAGAAATGATCAAATAGTAAACTAGAGACTAATTCTGATATATATCAGTTAAAAATTAACAAAACTAGTGAAATACAGTTAAAATTCATTATTGATTCTTATCTCAGAAATAAACTCTGCCAAAATATTTATCAGTTCGGTAATTTATTCATAGTATATTTCAAAGAGCATAGTATTATTTTTGAAATTATACTCTCATTTAAAGGTACATTTCTATCCAAGGAAACAGTGTCAAATAAATCATAGATAGGAGTATCAATGCATCATATATGTCAATAAAATATTATTATTAAATTATGCATGAAAAATAACCTGAAAATATTAATTTCATGAAGAGTCCTTCTGTATCATAATGTCTTTAAATGACAATGCCCTCTACGGAATTTCATCACCTTATGAAAATCTTCCACACAGGTGGTTGAATAGATTTTATAAACCTCACTGGATTTAGGTGGAGAACATGGATAATTTCAGCTCATAGGTTGTAAAGAAGAAACTGTCTCTCAGTCATTACTGTTAGGCACTTCTTTCTTTAGCTTTTTGTTTTTGGCCTTTTAAAAAATTCTCCATGTTGCAAAGAAATGTGGAACCCTGAATCTTTGCTTCTTTCTTACTTGCTCACTGGAATTGAAAAAAAAAAAAAAGACATTTAGAGAAAAGGGAGAGTGAATGGAAAAGTGAAAGTATGAGTGAAAGAGCACTCATTCATTCATTCAACATTTGAGCTTCTACTACTAAATAGCAATTTGATCCACTCCCTGATTGTTAAAATAAATGTCCTTTGTTTTATACACTTGATTAAGTACAAAACATTTATGTACATTTAAAGAATATAATCATGGATCAAAAAGATGTATGAACACTTGCAAAATGGTCAGTACCATCTTTACTATAATGTGTTTGATTACGTACAAAATATTTTTTTGAAATGATCTATATATGACACAGAAGTTGAAAACTTCTAATCATTTGCTACTTATTTTAAATTAGTTTATTGAGAATCATATTCTATATCTTTTTGCCAATTGTTTTAATTGACTTTAAGTTCATTAATGCTGATTATCTGTGATCAAAATTTGCTCTGCCTGGGCTATGTTTTGTAGTCTGCTCTAATTATAATTTAAAGAGTGTAAAAATCAATTGGAAAACAGGGATAAAAACTTCATTAACATTCATTTACAAAAAAATACCAAATAATGATTATAGTATGAGATTTTAAAAGCCATCATAATGTTTTTATTTGATTTGTGAATTGGAAGCATCAGATTTAATCAATTGTCATTCTAAAACCAGAATGCACTAATATTGATTATACTAAAAATAACAGTAAATTGATTATAGATTTCCTTAGGAGTCTAAACTGAACAACACTATGCCAGTAAAAGCAATTTTATTGTATTGATATTTTCTAAAAATACAAACAAGCCAATTGAAGGATAGAATGAAATCTAATAAACGTAGTTGGAAAAATAGTTAAGGCAGTTATTAGGAACAGGGTAGTGTGACTGAGAATAAACAATCTCTTAATATATGTAATAATGAAAATTTAGTTAATCCTAAGTGTGCAGTGAAACTGGAGTGTTCAAAGAAACTAAAGCCCTGGTATAATTCTCTAATAAATCCTAAGACACAGGGTATGGCCCATTACACATTTGCCCCATTTCAGACTCACAGGAAAAGTTTGAATGTTAAGAAATAGTCAAATTACCAAATCTCCTCACAATCTAGTAATAAAAAAATAACACACACATTTTAAAAAGTATATTAAACAGTTTTCTAATGTCCTAGAATATCTTCAGACCATGTGGGAACAGTACCTAAAAACAACAAAAACCTGAAGCCTGATAACACTGACTGAAATTAAATAATTGTTTGGCCAAATTACAAATTTCAAAAGTGTTAGTTTTAACACAGTCTAGAATAAATTTTATGTAAGAATTAGAAAATGTTCACATAGTGCTAAACCACAGTCTGTTGAATCTGAACCTATATCTTGTACTAATGATTCCTCTTTCAACTGACCAAGAATTCTCTGCCAATCACAGCATTATGCTGCTTGTGTTTTACAGATTGCAACTAGTATAGGGGCAAACAACAGGAAACATTCTAACATTAGAAAACAAATTTAAGCACAGTCAATTCTACATAAGTTAGGAAATAAGATAGAAGGTAACACAAAATTCCTTAGCACTGTTGGTCTTACATATTGTCCTGATATTACTTCTGATGATGGGATGTACTTTAAACTTCTAGTTTTATTCATCTTGGTATTCTTTGACCCTAATCTTGTATCTAACATATAGTGGACTTAGTATAAATATTTATGAAAAAATGAACAATTCAAAAGTAGGAATTTGAGATCTAGCCACATTACTCAGTGGAGGATTAGCTGTATTTCAAAAATTATTTCTATTGTTCCTACATGCCAGATTTGACTCTATCAAATTTATTGATTAATTAAATCTATCAATTGTTTTTTTTTTTGAGTAGTGCATATGTGTGCATATATGTACACTTTATCACAGCTTAGTGTGTAAAATAATAATTGAAAAGACTAGGCAAGGACATTTATTCAAAAAATCATTTTTCTAACATAAAAATCTCTAAAATTTTATATATTTTAAAATAACAATGACATTGAGCATCTTTTCATATGTCTATTGGCTATCTGTATGCTTTCATTGTAGAAATGTTTATTCAGCTCCTCTATGCATTTTTTAATTGGATTGTTTGTTTTTTTGTATTAAGTTGTATGAGTTTTTAATAAATTTTGGATATTAACCTCTTACTGGATGCATCATTGGAGAATGTCTTCTCCCATTCAGTAGGTTGTCTTTTTCTTTTGTTGATAATTTCCTTTGCTAGGTAGAAACTTTTTAGTTTAATGTAGTCTCATTTATTTTTAATATATTGTTTCCCTTAGCTGAGGAGATATATCAGAAAAAAAAATATTACTAAGAGCAATATCAGAGAGTTTACAGTCTATGTTTTCTTTTAGGAGTTTTATGGTTTCGGGTCTCGCATTTAAGCTTTTAATCTATTTTGAGTTTATTCTTATATATGGTGTAAGAATATAGTCTAGTTTTACTTTTTTTTTTTTTTTTGCATGTGTGTCCAGTTTTCTCAGCATCATTTGTTGACTAGACTGTCTTTATCCCATTGTATAGTCTTGCCTCCTAATTGAAACATCCAGACATGGGTTTATTGTTCAATGTCACTAATCATTAGAGAAATGCAAATTAAAACCACAATGAGATATCACCTCATACCTGTCAGAATGACTATCATCAATAAATCAACACACGCAAGTGTTGGTGAGCATGTGGAGAAAAGGCAACCCTGGTGCACACTGTTCATTGGGATTGCAAATTGTGCAGCCACTAGAGAATACAGTATGTAGTTTCCTCAAAAAATAACCCAGCAATTCCACTTCTGCATATTTATCAAAGAAATTTAAAACACTAATTTGAAAAATAGATGCATCCCTATCATATGATCTCATTAATATGTGGAATCTAAAAAACAAAATAAATGAACAAGCAAAACAGAAATAGACTCATAGATACCGAGAACAAATTCATAGTTGCCAGATGGGAGATGGGAGAAGGGTTGGGGGCTGGGTGAAATGGTGAAGGGATTAAGAAGTACAAATTGGTAGTTACCAAACAGTCACTGGGATGTGAAATACAGCATAGGGAATATAGTCAATAATATCGTAATAACTATGTACGATGCCAGGTGGGTTCCAAATTAGGAGGATCACTTTGTAAACTATGTAAATGTCTAACCACTATGCTGTATACCTGAAACGAACATAAAACATTAAATGTTGAAATTACAAAAAAAAATAAATAAAATAAATAAAACAGCAATGACAATATTTTATATATATCAATACCATATAGTTAGTTGCAACTTTCCCGTGATGACATATATGAGAGATATCACATTCACAAATTATGATTTTTATAATTATTGATAAATTGGACAGTAGGCAGATATGTAAACTAATGTGAATGTTAAAATATTCCTGTGTATTTAGAATTAGGAAAATTTTAATCCAAAATACAATAATATTTTAAAATTATAGCTATAAATAAATATATTGATCATCATATAACATGTAAAATATCTAGATACTCATTTACTATATGAACATGTACATTAGTGTTTACATTTATTTTTGAGAAGCATAAAAATAATCCTTAGAAAATACTTTGCCACCTCATTTCTGGTTGAGGAGGCATTAATACAATCTACATCAATCAATAAAGTAGGGAACGTGTATAAGGCTTAAATAAATAGTTGTCAGCAAGACGCATTACTTTCAATACCCTCCATGAAGAAAGATAAATATTATAATTATATATGTGCACACTCACACCGATCTTTTTGAAGACAAAATATTTGAATGTATCATCAAAGAGATCTATAGTTGAAACATTTACTATATGTTTACTATTTATATATTTACTATATATACTGCTATATATATTTACTATATATAATAAATAAATTTAATAAGTAAAAACATTAGGAAAGTTGCCTTCATAATTTTAGGGCATTTTTATAAATTTTATTCATTCCTAGACACCGAAGCATTGAAGTGTGTTATAATGAGAAAAGTTTCACATATAAATTGCCTGTCCAGTTAAATATAATAATTACCCATTATGTCCTTACACTGCATCAAGTTTGGACTGCATGCATATTTGAAGTTTATTTTCTGAATAATCTCTATGGTTTATTTTATTTGTAAAACCTGTCAACCTAATATTCTGTTGTATACTAGGCATTTTGTGAATAAAATATGATCTCAACCAGTTACCATATTATATAATCCTGATCATCTATGACAGGATTATATAATCTCTGGATCAGAATGGTATTGGTCCGTGACCTGTTAGGGACCAGGCCACACAGCAAGCCAAGCTTCATCTGTATTTGCAGTTGCTCCCAGCACTAGCATCACCACCTCAGCTCCACCTCAGATACTCCAGCATTAGATTCTTATAGGAGCACCACCAGTCCATGGTGCCTAAAAGGTTGGAGACCGCTGATCTATGATACTTTGTGGTTAAATATAAACAGGGGAACCAAAGCTACCATGGAAAAATCAAAAGTTGTTTTTAGGAAAGCTAAGATTATTTAACTATCATTAGTCACTGCTTTTTAACATATTTTTACTAACACACATTGTTTCGGGCTATGCTTAATTGGAAAAAAAGATTTCTGTTTATCTCTAATGGCAATTATCCATTTATATTCAGTCTTCACATGTTATATTAGCTATAAATAGGTAAATATAATTTAATCAGATCTAAGTAAATATTTTTACATTATTTCCCACAGTATATATATGATGACAACTTTGAATATTCATGACTGATCTTGTTAAAAAACTCAAACAGGGCACTTCTCTAATATATTTCTAGAGAACTCTATACTTCAGCAATTATGATTTTAAAAGTGTGATTCTTTTGTATAAGTAATATGTGTTGTACTCTTGTAACCAAGGCTAATTATATCATTCACGCACACAATCTTATGGAGATTTTTGTAAGTAGAATTAAAACGTTAGCTTAATCACTGAGATGGAAATGATAAATTCAAAGTCAGGTAGCTCAGATAATTTCCAAGAATGTATCTGTGGGCAATAGTACTGGTCTTATATGAAAAGTAATGTGGTGTCAATTAATAAATGGAGCTATAAATCATTACATAAAGAAGATATTTCACATTTGAGTTTCCAGATACCATGTATTT